>JAGPOW010001296.1:91589929-91620187 GCA_030014935.1 Caiman crocodilus
CCTCAGCTGCTGCTCCTTTTGCTCTCTGCTCTGCAAGGGCTCACGTGTGACCGAGACCACACATGAACCCTCTCCGGAGTCTTAGAGTCCCCCTGTTCCGCTCCTAACTGCCAAGCAGTGACTCAGACCCTAGCTTGTTAATTGCAGTTGATTAGGAGCCTCTATAAGGGAGTTTAGAGAATTCTTTCTAAAAAAGAAGTAGGAAGGGTAATAGAAAAGGAAATGATGATGGTAATGATGACTTGTAAGGGAGAAAACAGATATATTTTGTGGCACCAAGCAAACAGATGTCCATGCCCCTTGTGGCCTAAATGCCCACTGTAACAGTGCCGCAGCTGCGATGCGGTTACTAAAAGAGAGGTAACAGCTGCTGGAAATGAAGACAGTCAGGAAATTGATGAATAACAGCGGGCAGCCAATACAAGCCATAAAAGTGTAATAAAAAGGGGAGGAAACTTACTGAGGGCGCCTTCAGGCACACACTCATTGAGAGAAACAAGAAGGGACCCCTACGGTGATGGAGCCCGAGAGAGTCCAGGAGACAAGGACACACACCCAGATGACGAGGGTAATTGTGGGGAGTGATGCACCCTTCCCCAGATCACGTCCTACCTTGAAAAGACAGCCTCTGTGGTGAGTCATGAACTGAGTGGTGGCGTGGAAGCCCCTCCCCCCCACAGCTCCTAGGGCTCAGAGCGTGGGGATTCGCTGAGCCGGGAGGGGGGGAGAAGAAGAGTAAAGGAAGAGGCAGAGAGGAAGAGGGTGAAAGAGCCCCGACTCTGTCTTGCAGCCCCTATAACCCAGATTCTGCACCAGGGGGTGGAGGAAGACAGAGAAAAAGTAAAGTGACAAAGCCGTGCTCCGCAAACCGGCATGAGCAGCAGCCGATGAATCCCGGTGTCGGTGTTGATTGGCCGCTAACAAGGCAGTTAGCGGCTGATCATTGAGTAAAAGGGCAAAAAGCAACCCTGCTTTGATCCCTGAAGGCAGGCAGGGAGAATCCTGTGGCGAGCACTTGGGAGGAGGGTCGTCCTTGGAGAAAGGGCCAGGCAAACGTTAAATAAAGCACTCGCAGTGAAGATCTGACCTGTGTGTTTTCTTTACCGGGTTACCAGTTTCTAACAACTGTTCTTTCCTCCCCCCTCCAAAGAAATTATGTTTAGATCAAGTTGTAGCAGGCGGAAATTGGGGGTAATAACCAGAAAACTGGGTACCCAGGACGGGCATGTGCTCACACCCAACATTTGTGGGCATGATGAAGATGATTGCTTTGAGAGTGTCCAGAGGTGGGTGACAAAAATGATGAAGGGCTTGGAAAGCAAGTTGTATATGGAGAGACTGAAGGAGCTAAACATGTTCAGCTTGTGGAAAAGATACTTAAGATTTGAAGATGTAATAGCTGTCTTCAAATACTTGAAGGGCTACCATAAAGAAGAGTGAAATATCTTTTTTCCCTTGGTGCAGAGAGTAGAACATGGACCAGTGAAAAGGTGTAGCAAAGTATATTTCGATAGGATATCAGGAAAAAAAACTTTGTCACTGTTAGAGTAGTGAAGCAGTGGAATGGACTGCATAGAGAGATCTAAGGACTCTCCATCATTGGAGGCATTCAAGAAGAGGTTGAACAGTCACCGATCAGACCTGATATAGCCATAAACTGTGCCTGTGTTCTACTATAAGTATATCTTATACTTCTGGGCTTTGCCACACACTGTTGAGGCTTCCACTCAGGTCTGGGTTTAGTGCTCTGCAGATTGAGGCTTGCAGATTCCTTCCAGCATCAGCCAGGTGGGAGAGTGCTTGCAGTGTGAGTGGGGCCTTCTCATGATGTCCCTCAGGGAGAAGACAAGGGCACTACAGGAGGAGGTAGCAAGGCTCTGAAGCATCCTTTGCCATGAGAAGTTCATCAGTTCTACACTGGAGGAAACCGCTTGGATAGTTGGGGAAGGACTGCCAGAGGTGGTGCTAGAAAAGGAAGAGGGCATGGATTCCCAGGGAGGTAGAAGCTTGTATCTTCTAGCAGCAAGAAAAATTCATTCTCCTCACATGTAGTAGTTTTCACTAGCAACAGAGGAGGAGAAGAGTATTCCATTGGTGGAAGAGGCCAGGCCGGAAATTCCCTGGGGAGGATCAAGACCACTGCCACAAACTGTAGGTAATGGGTGGTGGTGGTCAGAGACACCCTTCTGTGCGGGACGAGGGATCTATCTGCTAGCCAGACCTGCTGTCCTGGGACTTCTGCTGCTTGCCTGGACCCCAGATCCGAGGTGCCACAGAAAGATTACTGAGACTTGTCTGACCCTCTGATTACTACCTCATGCTGCTCATCCATGTGGGGTGGGCACCAGTGATACTGCCAGAAGTGACCCTGAGCAGATCAAGAGTGACTGCAGGGCTATGGATGCAAGGATGAAGGAGATAGGAGAACAGGTTGTTTTTTTTCCTCAATCCTTCCAGTCAAGGGGCAGGAGGGCCCTGGCACGAGCAGATCCATCCTGCAGATCAATACACGACTGTGCACGTGGTGTCACTAGCAGGAATTCAGCTTCTTTGGCCATGGGATGATGTTCCAAGAAGAGGGATTCCTAGGAAGAGACAGGATCCACCTGATGAAGAGAGGTAAGAGCATCATTTCAAGCAGGCTTGCTAACCTAGTGAGGAGGATTTTAAACTAGGTTCACTGGAGGATGGAGAACAAAGCCCTGAGGTAAATGGGGACGTGGGGGACCTAGAGGAAGCAGAAGCAGGAGGGAGCAGCAGTGGAGTCCTCATTCTTCCTGAGAAAGGGCAGTTGGCTAGTTATCCCCAAGTGCCTGTACACAAATGCATGGAGTAGGATAATTGGCTAGTATGAAACTGGAGGTAGGCCTGTTGAATGTCTCTGGGTTATGCTTAAAGGGGAGAACACCAAGGGTGAGATCATGGTGGGTGTCTGCTATAGACCACCAGACCAGGAGGATGAGGTAGATGAAGCTTTCTTCAGACATTTAGCAAAAGTTTCCAGATTACAGGGCCAGGTTCTCGTGGGGGCCTTCAATCACCCTGATATTTTGGGGTGATATACTGCTACTAATACAGCAGAGCACAGGAAATCCAGGAAGTTTTTGCAGAGCATTGGAGACAACTTCCTGGTGCAAATGGTAGAGAGTATATATTTTTTGTAATAGCATTAAAATATGTTATAGTAGGTCAGGGGCTAAGCGGGGGGACTTTCTGTCCCAAGATGGTGACTGGGGGGCAGGACACCTGTCAAGGGATGGGGCTACCTTTGCGGCCCTCAACAGCTCACCAAAATTCATTAAGCGGCCCTCCATCTGAAATAATTGCTTGCCCCTGTTGTACATTAGCAATATGATCAGCAAACGAAGCTATGTTTTAAAGGTCAGGAAATATGTAGATAAAGGTGGCAAAGGCTTTTTATGAGTTATATCTTTTACTGAACCAATTTCATGGGATAATATTAGATAAGCTTTCAGATGCAAAGCATTCCTTATCAGGTCTCAGCTGTGAACCATTACAGTTACAACTTCACTCTAACACTACCAAAACATAGATAAAGTGATAATTACCCAAGCCAAGCTGAGTTAGATCTTACAGAGAATATAAAAATAAATAGCCAATGGTTCTTGAGTCATATAAATAAAAGAAGAATAAGAAAGAACAAATGAGATTGCTTTAAAGTGGAAATTGGCCCAAGATAAAAAAAAAATGTAGCTATGGTCCAAAACTAAATGAATATTTTAGGTCATTTTTTCTGCGAGGAAAGTTATATTGAACATGGGGGCAAAGGCAAGAGAGCAAATGGGAATGAGTATATGAAAATGGAAATCACAGCATCTGAAGTAAAAGCAACTCTAAGAGGAAAATGACTCCAGTCAGGGGTACTAGATAATCTCCACTCCATAATTCTGAAAGAACTGGGCCATGAAATTACAGTATATGTCTTTAATAAATCTGTTACTCAGAGGGCACTGTAAAATTGGCAAATAGCAAAGGTAGTACCTATATTTAAATAAGAAAAATTTGATCTATGCAACTATGGGTGTGTTAGTTTGATTTTAGAAGTATTCAAGGATTTAAAACAAAATTTTTATTAAAAGTAATTTAAGACAGAGGAAAATGGAAATGTGAAAAAATGCAAAAAGGGTTTACCAAACATAAACCGTTCTAGACTAATTTGTTAAAATGAATAATTTTTCTAGACAAAGGAAAGATGGAAAATCTAGTCTAGCTGACCTTCAGTATAACATTTGATACTGAGAAATATGGACAATTGTTACTTAAACTGGAGAAGATGGGGAAAATACAAGCAGTAGTAGGTGGATAAGAAACTGGCTGAAAGGAAGATTAGTAGTTAGCATTGAAAAGGGAATAGTTCAGTGACAACACATTATGTTGTACTACATATCTGAAAAATGGCTGAATTAAATTAATCAAATGAGAGAGATTTCTTGCCACAAAAGTTACATTTGAGAATTGTTTTAAGACATATCAGTCTTCTTTTATATCCAGTGCTTAATGGAATTGGTCTCAGTTTTTTCAGTTTCTTAACTCTGTCTAATGGCAAAACTTCTGCTTTTTCTTCCTCAAATAAATAGAGAACTTGCCAGAATAATATATTTCTCCTACTGGGGAAAAGAAGTCTACTTTTTAAAGTGTTTTTTGTTGAATTAGAAACTGAACTCTATATTTATCTCTGGGTATAACAACTTTAAATTGAAAGAATAATTTTTCTTGTCCTAAAAAATAATTTGAGCCTTATGTTTTAGAAGATTTTTCATTGCTCGTAGTTGCAGATGATTTGAAGAGAATTGTCTGGGTTTTGGTAAATAAGGTACCACTGATGTCAGGTTTGTTTATTCATTTTTAATAGCTATACCAAGCATTGGTTTTAGGCACTGAAAATCTGTAATACTGTGGAGATTTCATCCATATGCTAGAAGAGTGGTGTTCAAAGTACAGCCCATGGGCTGGATCCAGCCCACAAAGTTGAGTCACCCATCCCATGGGGTTACTCACAGGTCTGGAAACTTGGCAGTGAAGGAATGATGGTAGCAGTATTACGTTCCATAGCTCCCAGAGATATGGCAGTTAACACTGCAACCATTCCCCTGCCAAGACATTTTTGGGCCCATGGTGAATCCCATGGCATGGATGACATGGCCCCATACACTGGATCAGGCCAGTATGTGGGACCAGTCTATGGTCTGATCCAGTACATGGGATCAAACCTGGTGCATAGCCCCATATCCGGTATACAAGTTTGGAACTGGCATGTAACCTGAGGCCTGCTACATGGAGTTGGATCCTGTGTGTGAGGATGGACCTGACACATGGACCCACACCTGATGCACAAGGTCAGACAAAGTTTGCAGACCCAGACCTGGTATGTGGGGTTGCTCTATAAACCCCATTTGGTTTGGGGTTGCAGTTGTTGTCCAGAAGAGGTAAAATTCCTCTCTCAGGAACAGAACCAGATGTCATCTCCTTTGATTCAGGGTCATGAACAATAAGGGAGGGTGAGGGATTGGAAGGCCAAGGTCTTACAGTAGAAAGGAGCTAGTCCCTTTCTCCTCCTTCCCCTCTCCCCTCCAGTGTAGAAACCACTCCTGGGTTGGCTTTAGGGGGCACTCTCAGGGACAAGATAAGGTCATAGTCCCAAGTAAGCCCCTACTTCTAGGGTTTCCAGTACAGCATGGCACCCAAAGGCATCCTTAAAAGAACTTCATGGCACCCCAGGATGCTGCAGTGCCTTGGTATACATATAAACTGTGCTAATTTTGAGTTCCTAATTTTGTGTTCTCATGGGAGCTACGAGTCTTCCATGTGCAATTAGGAAATATCTGACAGAACTGGACTAAAATTAGTCGCTTCCTTCAATTGTTCCACATCTTGTTCTTTAGTGTCTTGTTAACTTAACTATGAATTTTCTGTGACATGAATTCAACTTGAACAGGCGCTTTCATGATGTGGGGCATTGAAATTCTTCAGGGGATCAATGGTGAGTGGCATCAACATTTTAAAAGCAAGGATGGAATGGGACAAATGTGGAGAGGCAAAAAGAAAAAAAAGATGTGGAAATTAAGGGAAAGTAGTGACATGAATAAAAGGAATGAAGGAGTTGGGTTAGAAAAATATAATAAATAAGCAGAAGAAAAGAGTAAATGAAGTGCAAAGAAAAAAATGAAGAGTACAAAAACATGAAACAATGAAAGGCAGGGGTAGAATAAAAATAGCATGTACATCCCCACACGCTCCCACATGCATTGAATGCTATTTCTGGCGTAGAATTATAAAACATACAGCTAGAAGAAACCCTGAGAGGTCATCTAATTCATTCTCCTGCACCGTGATAAGATCAACCATACTTAAACTATTCCTGAGAAATATTTAGATCTCTTGTTGTTTAAAGCCTCCACTGCTGGGGGCTCCACAACCTCCATTTATAATCTATTCCACTACTTAATTATCCATCAGTAAGTTTATCCTGATATCTAACGTGCATTCGCCTTGCTTCAGTTTAATTTCATTACAGCACATATGGAGAACCATACATTTCCTAAGTCTTTCCAGTAGCCTTTTATGTATTTAAAAACCAATCCATGTCCCTTTTTAGTCTTCTATATTAGTGTTCAAAAATTAAATGCTAATTTTACTATTCTTAGAAGGCTCTTTAGAGTCTTCCAAAGAAAAAAGGAGAGTTGGAAAGTAAAATCAATGTCCTATGGGTTTAAAATGTTATGCTTGTCATTTTCCTGAATCTTGCTGTAACAAGCCCTGAAATGCGAGCCACGTTTGTTTTCTTCTGCCTAATGACTTTTCCACATTTATGCTAGCAATAAATTTGATTTTCTGTTGCCGAATACAGGGGTGTATATTTGCTTAAATGACCTGTCCTGAAATGTAGACCCTAGATTTCATTTGTAGACAAAAGGTTTTTTGTTTTCCTACAGGCCTGTGTAATAGGGCAAGTAGAAAAGTTCACAATTTCTTCCTAACAAGACTAGAGGGGCTTGTTTGTCAGTCTGAATCTCTGGCAAACAGCTCATTATAGTCTAAATACTGCTCTACAGTAGGCTGTGAGTGATTCAGTACAGAGCTGTCCCTTTTTCCTCAGGAGCCCGTGCTTATCACCTCGGGTCTTCAGTCACCTGATGTGAGCATAGTTAACCTCAGACTGAGACCTTCCATGCAGCAAGTCCATTGTGCCCTCTGCCAAGCTATTGGACCATGTCAAAAGATTGGAGTTATTAATACAAATTTCTGGCAGACAGGGAACACTACTATTCCAATGATGCCAGTTAAACAAAATTACTCTGTATTATAGAGCTATCTAAATGTTGGGAGGTATGGCAGCCACACACCCCTGAGCCACAGGCTGCACGGGCCATATACCACAGGGGCAGCCCTCCTGGGATCTCCCATCACACAGGCAGCCTTGATCTCCCATTTCGCAATGTGCAGCTTCGTTCCTCTCCTGGTTGCATGTGCAGCCTGGCTTCTCTTCCCATGATTGCACATAGCATAGCCAACACAAGCCCCTCTTGCACATCCCTCCTCCCCTGACTACCATACTGCCTTGCTCCCAGGAGAGATTCAGAGAAAAGAAGCTGGGAGAGAGAGAGGGAGCCCAGAGCTCCTGGCTACCACAGGAGTAGGAGCAAGAGAATAACAGTGGCCGGGCAGGAGCGCTCAGACTGCATATTAACCCTTTGAAAGCCATGTGCAATCTGTGTGCTGCCAGTTGCACAGTCCTGCTGCATTACATCTAATGGTGGAATGAAATGCACTGTCAGGACTCAATTTAATCACAATGGTCTTAAAGCAGTGTTTCCCCTCATAAGCTTTAAAATGTAGCTTAGGTGAAAAATCACAGATTGTACAACTATCAGTATGTGATATAGCTACATTGTCCTGGAATGTTCTATATCTGCAATATACTGGAAGAATACATTTGTCTATATTGTTATAATATTGTGGTGAGAGGAAATCCTACCTTTGGGCAAAAAAGAGATATCATTTTGGGGATTAGTAGCAATTACTTTACCGTGTTTGTTGCAAAAGGTCATTGAGGCATAACAGTATTAGAAATCTGTAAGAAGCAACCTCATACAGAAATTGTTGCACATAGTATATTGTGGAACAATAATTGTAGACAACAAAGAATAAAATTTGATCTAGTCACAGCAGCTACTGCAGGGAGTTGATTTTGTTTTCCTATTTTGTAGTCCCTGATGTTTTCCTGTCCTACTGAGATGGCTGTTATGCTTGTATATTTCAGAGGAATGTCACAAAATGGATTTTTTTTCATTTTAAAAATAAAGCTTCATGGTTTGTCTGCAGTACATCTACTGGGTAGCTCTAGAAATAAACAATGGAACAAATTAATCCCTGGTGTAAGTCAACTGAAGTCTATTTTTCCAGTTCTGAATCTGGTCCAAAATAAATTTAATCTATGCTGTAAATACAAATAAAAAAAAATGTGTGGCAAGGTTTGATTTCCAAAGAAACTTATGGACTGCAATTTCCTGAATACCATCACCTAAAATTGTCTCTCTTCCTTATTTCTGCTATCAAGGACTTACCTGACAAATTCAAGCTCAGGTGTGAATGGCATTTCACGATCCGTTTTTTCAATAAATATTTTTATACTAACATTATACACTGATTTTAATTACTTTTAAGAATCTTGTCAGTATGCTACTCTGAAAAGGTTTCTGCATTACAGAAGCCCTAAGAGTACACAAATAAATCACCTGAACAATCAAAGAAGCAGGGAAGAAAGCTCTGTGCGCAGCCTATTTCAGATGTTTGAAGGGGAAATCATTTGAAAACTTCCTAATTTAAACCGCAGGTCACATTTTGAAAAGCCTGTGATTGCCATGGGAGTCTAACATCCTAGATTTGTAGAGACTTAGGCCACATACTTAAACAAAAAACTGTCCTTTCCTACTAGTGACAGCTCCCGAGGTATCTGTTTCAGTCATAGACCTGTTTCCTAAAATGGAATCAGCTTACCTGTCTTTGTGGTGCTCCTGGTTGGTTAACTAGCACTTCTGAGTAAGTGGTTTAGTCTATCCCCAGCTAATTAATGCTGCACTGCTGGTGTTACACTTCTCCCAGTAAGTGAGGCAGGATGTTCCACCTTGGATGCACTGCTACTAGGGGCAGTATGCTCACCATGTAGATATGGCTATAGACATCTAAATTATTATTCAGGTTTGGAATGAGGCTCCTAAAGGTTTTGGGGGTTTTTTTTATATATAGCACAAGGAAGCTCTATGCAGATTGATCCTGAGCTAGTCCTGTGCATGTTTGTTCCAGAAGCGGAAGAATTGTAGCCATGTTGATGTGGTGGTTTGGTTAGACAGTTGGGCTTAAGCACTTCTGGATATCTATCTATCTGTACATTCAGGTGCCAAAATACATTTGGAAACCTGGTAATTATGCATTTTATAACATTTTCCATTTGCAAGTTTTTTTAAAGTTATAATGCATTTGGTAAAGTTTATCAACAAATGGCTTCCTTTTTTCCCTTTCTATTTAATTTCTTTATTAAAAAACAGTATTGATGTTTGGATTTCAAGAGCTGCCTGCTGTATAATATACCTATTTTCTACTCTGAGGAAAGAGTCGTATTTGGTTTGTATCTGCATTAAAATAAAATAATCACTAAAATGATAATAGGGTAATTCCTTTGGGTATGTATAGCCATTACATTTAGGGTTAAGTTGATCTAAATGCCCATGTGTGCAGGTGTTCAGGAAGATTTAAATCGCCCCAAAAATGGTCGACCTGAGGAGGTGAACTAACTTAGATTAGGAATGGGTTAATTTGATCTATTGAATGCCTGTACACGTTTGATGCATGGTCCTGGGGCTGGGAAGCCCAGGCACTCATCCCAGCCTTGGGGCTGTGCTCTTTCAAGCAGCTCTGACCCTAATCAACCTATTTTTAGCACCCCCCAAAACTCATCCCTGGCTGGACAATCCTCCCCACAGACCCACTAGCTGCTCCCAGTGCAGCCAATCCTTCTGCAAATGTGCTAGCCTCCTCTACCCTAAATTACCTACACTGGTTTCCCTGCACTGTTCCTGGGATCAGTGAATACTTGTATACACTACTACTGGTCTATGTTTATGCAGCTTAAAGTAAGCCACATGAACATAGACCTGGTGCAATGAATGGCTATTCATGCCCTTTGTTGTTTCTATTCTCATCTTATAGCTGTGATGGAGAAAAGTTTATGGAATCACTTGCATTTTCCTGAACTAAATAATAGTTAAACAACATTTTAAAAAATAAATAAATAAATATCTAAATCATTGGCAATCATTTGGGCCTGAGGGCCACATAGGGAGTTTTGATGATCTGTTAAAGGCCAGGTTGGCACCCCCTGCCTACTTCACACAACTCACCAAAATTCCCTATAGGGCTCTGGGTGGGTGGGAAGCAGTATTCAGGATGTGATCTACTCCCTGCACACTTGCCCAGTGGCAGGGATGGTAGAGGGTATATGCACAAGGGATGTGTGGAGCAGGTATGTGCTCCTGCTCACACCTGCTAGCCCTGCATTGGGCCTAGCTGTGCCATGGCCTGGGTTAGTGGGAGCATGGTATGGGCTGTCCTGGTGGGAATGGGTGGAACTCAGCCCCATGTGGAGCACTGTAGGGGTAGTTGCATGCAGATCTAGTCAGTTGACAAGCTAGATCTGGCCTGTGGGCCATATTTTGCCCATCCCTAATTTAAATTGTGCCAAGAAACCTAAGAATGTATGGGTCCAGAGTGTGTATGTTAAAAAATATAGTTCAAGTACAATCATCCTCAAGAAGGGCACATCCAGACAAGCACACGTGTTCGTTTCCCTGGGGTCAAATAGCAGTGGCACATAGTTTTGTTGGTGCTGTTTGTCCCCAGGTAACTCTCATGCATGTATGCTCTGGCACATAGTAAGTTGTACTAGGGTTTCTCCAGTTTTGGACAGTGTATGCTGCTGCCACATGTGCCATCCTGCTTTTTCTGCTGTGGGCTTTTTTTACACCAGGATTTCCTGGTGTCAAAAAAAGAAAAAAGTGTGTGCCTACATGTGACACGTGTTTTACAGTGTGCTGACGGATCTGGAGCACTACAAGCCACATGTACGTGCTTGTCTGGATGCTCCCACAGAGTTGAAATTGTACTTTGGCTTATGCAGGTGTCAGCCAGAACTGTATCCCCAGTTGGTAAATTCACTGTAATGTACATATGCTTATCATATTTTCTTCTCTATGTTCAGTCTTCTTGCACGGAAAAATACCAACAGGCATTTTTCTTTCTAGTATTCAATGGGTCGTGGAATGCCTATATGCTGTGTATTTTATATAAAGGAAACAGCTTGAAAGGAGAAGTGTTGCTAGCACTAAAGGTGGCTGAATTCTTCATTTCAAGCTATTTGACAGATTTAGCACTTTTTTCTACATGCAAACTGTTTATGAACAGATCAAGGTTTTAAAAGATGTGCTTTTATTCAGAAATGCATGACAAATAGATTTCACCAGCATATCTGAGCTATAAATGAAGCTTTCATTTAATAACTATAGTCCTAAATGAAATACAGCAGACATACAGATATCCTTGCATTAGATATGCCTGTTCGTATTCACATAATACAGAGCTCAGTGAGCATGTCTACATGAGCCATCCATTGCACAGTTGTTACTGCACAGTCATTTGGTACTTGCATAACCAAGTACTAAATGACAGTGCAGTAACGGGCATTAATGCACAGTAGCATCCTGGCATGGTTGCATAGTGATGCTTACTGCATAGTAGCTTGTTACTACTGTGCAGTAGCATCACATCATGGTGCCTGGCACTGCTACTGTGCAGTGGTAATGAGCTGAGCAGTAGTAACGAGGTACTGCACAGTAAATGTCTTGTGTAGATGCGCCCAGTGTTTTTAAAAGATGTTCTTCTATTAGCGCAATAAATTGTGGGTATAAGTAATTATAGATGCAGTTGTAGACCTACAGACATGTGAGGGTTATTTCTTTGATTTTTATGTACTTAAGTATTTGGTTATGTTTGAAACTCAAATGTAGATGACATTAACTGTATTTGCAGTTTAGTAAGTATAAGAAGGAGGTTGCCTGAAGCTGGTCTCACAGTCATAGATAATTGATATTTTTATCTGTGTGATTTTGAGCTACTGCAATATATATTTGCCTTCTGGCTACTAGAGGGCATATAGTACAAGGGTAATAGAGTTGGCAATGGATTTATGAGCACAAACTTGAAGTTATCAAACTAAAATGATCAACTAAGCATTATATCATTATGAATATTTAATATAACAATGACATGAAAGTACATGAAAATGCAGTATAGCAAATGGTATCCAGTTTCTTTTTCTCAGGCTAGAGAAAGTCCAACCTTTACAATGGAGAGAGAGGAGGGTTATTACCCATATACATATAAGAGATAGAGTAGGGAGCATAGCCACAAGTTCTCCAAAATGTAATAGTGGAGGATTGCATTAATTCAGAATGGAGACTATAATTAAAGATGAATATTCTGCTTGTTTGCATACAGCACAAAACAGTGATGGAACTGGCCCAATCAGAATTTAGGAGGCTGAACAAGTCACATGTTGACTTAACTGAACAGAACCTACAAACAGACTCAACAGATAGACAGATATTTTGCAAAAAAGAGAAGTGTGCATACAACTGGGGCTCCTAACCCCTATCAGTCTGACCACAGGCTATTTTTGTGTGCCAATTTTTACCCATCAGGGAAGCCTGTATTTAAAAAAAACAAAACAAGTAGATCTGTGTGGTATAGTGACATGTTCTTTATGGAACTTATAGGCATAGTAATGAAAGGAAATGTGGTTTTCTTTTTTTATCCCAAGTGGGAACAAGTCTTATTCAAGTTACAAGCTATTAGCTACTTATTTGACATTGGAACTGATTAAATAATAGTCAAAGAATTGATTTTAATATATTTTTCCAAATTATTCAAGGAGTTCTTGTATTCCTATGCACTTCAAATTGCATATTCCTGAGTAATTTCATTCATAAAGATACTTTTTGTGGCTATTTAAACACTTTTTAAATAAAATGTTTTGGAATATATTCATATATTCCCTCCTTTCTGCACCTAGTCTTACTTAATACTTGAAGTACATTTCTATGAGAACAAAAAGCAGAGCTTTGTGAAACAGAGGATCTGTTGATAGCTCATCAGTATTTTTCCCCCCACATCTACTGAGAAATGATAACATTTTGCATCTCATTGTGTAGTGACTTATGGAAAGCCACAACCTTGTTTTCTGAGATGAATATTAGTACCTTTTATCATTTTGATTTCAAGCAAGGTTGTCCAAATAAGGCAGAATTAATCTGAAGACACATTATAAACTTTGATTTTTTTCCCTAAATATTTTAGAAGTAGTCAGAAAGAAGATGGTTTAAGACACTGTAGTAGGGTTCACTCAACAATGGGAGAAGTATATTGTTAGAAATATGTGCTAGATTTATTTTTTGGGGCTCACTATTTGCAGAAAAGGCTTGGAGTTAATGCAAAACTATTGTTTTGAGGTTTTTTTAACATTAATTAAAAATTAACTATTTTAACATGCCTAAATTAAACATTTTAACTTTTTTCTTGTTATTTTGGTTGCAAGTATTTCACAAATTGGCAAAAAATGTGAATAATTTTTATTGACACAAATATGCATTTTTGGGAGATAAAATTTTGGACCAAAATAATTGCACCCCTCTAATATTTGCAAATACTTTATTTGGTAATTCATGAAAATATGTCAAACTATTGAAAGACTTGACCAGCTCTAGCTTGCAGAGAAAGCAGGTTAATAATCTGACTTCTAATAATTCTAATCCGTTAACCTTTTGGCCTCAAAGGCTGGATCAAGCCCTGAATTGGGTTCTGGGGCTCTACACAACCCCCTTCCTGCCCTGAACACTGGGAGTGTGCCCTGGGGCCTAACACTGCCCCCATATGCTGGGTTTGGGCCTTGAGGGCAGGAACTGATTGGTTTTCTGGTGCGTGGCATCATCCTATCACACACCAGTGAACCTGGATTGGTCCCTGGGGACCTGGCATCAGCTCCCTCCACCTCCCTCTTTTGGATCCTGGTACTTTCAGCATGCAGGGCCCAGGGCTTCTTGTGGATCTACAAATCTGGCATTTTGTTGCAATGGTTACATAAAACCATTAATAAACCTTATATCTAGGATTTTAAATGCAATTGTCTTGGTTGTGACTCTTTCATTTTTTGAAAAGGCAATTGATCTTCTTGTTTCTTTCTTAAACATACATGTTGAACTTCAGGAATAAAAGGAAGAGTAATAGTTGAGAGATTTCTATATTTTGCCAGGTATCTCTGTATCCTAAAATTATAGCAGGCAATCTAGCCTGTGGTATTTGGATCATTTTCTCTTGGCACTGCATTTTAATTATAAATATTATTATTTATTCTTATAAAATATTCTTTTATCATTAGAATTGCTATAAGTAATAGCAATCCTAAAAAGAAGAAAAATAATTGCTTTGCTCACTCTGCTCCTTCACAATAAAATGTTGTGTATTGTATTGCAACACCTCTATCATTCAAATGACAGACTGTTTTGTACGCCAATTTTTACCCATCAGGGAAGCCTGTTTTGTGTAGTTTCAAGGCCGTGCTGCTTAGTGCATGCCTAATTAATTTATTTACCTGAACCTAGAAATCCTTATGTATTTCTTTAAGCCAGTGATTTTCAACCAGGGCGCTGGGCACTTTGAGGTACCTTGAGATCTTTTCAAGGGCACTGAGGGGGTCCCTGCAATGTTAGCACTATCAAGTTTGCAAACATGATCTACAAGATAAATCTAGAGATTTCAAATAGGAATCCATAGCATTAAAACTATTCTGTCTTGTTAGGGTCTGAATTTTTTAAGCAGCAGAATTGCTCTATTATTTTTTGGTAATGAAAATACACAGGAAAACTAAGAGCTGGCATGCTGTGGGGCTACCTCAAGTCTAATAAAGGGCACCCCCAATCTAATGAGGGGCATCTCCAGTCTAAAAGCTTGAGAATCATGTCTCTAAACCTAAGCACATAAGGCTCACTGGGTGTAACAGAGCTACTTGCATGCCTAATCATAAGCACATGCTTAGTCTCTCAGAGATCTAAGAAAAAGTGGGCACATCTACATGTGTAATTAATGTGACTGAATTTTCTGCACAGAAAATTTAGGCTCATTAAAGTGTTCCCCAGTGCACTTCTAGACATGCACCCCTGTTGGGAGCAAATTGAGCCCAACAGAAGCAGTTTAGTCCAGGGCTGCTGCTGCCCTGCTTTGACCCCCTGCCAGCTTGGCAGGGGGCATTGGGACTTAGCCCTGAGCTCCAGGATGGGTGGGGAGCTGTCCTGGCTCAGCAGACAGCCCCATTCCAACTTGGAGAGGGGAGATCAAGTTTGGGGGGGAGGGGAGAGGAGCTGGTCTAGTTGGGTAAGCAGCTGCCTCAGCCACATTGAGATCATGACCCATCGCAATCTATGTGTGGAAGGGAGAGCTATCCTGGCTGCCAGGTAGCTGCCTGCCAGCCCTGTGGAGAGCAGTATGGGCCCTAATCTCCATGTTGATGTGAGTTGTCTTTCTGGCAGCCAAGACAGCACTCCTAGCCATGAGATTGGGATGGGTCCTGATCACACAGGGGCAAGGAGGCAGCATCCAGCTGAGTTGGAACAGCTCTTCCCATCCCCTGCGTCCCCCTGCTGCCTGGGCTGCCTGGGAGCAGTTCAGTCCTGGTAAGCATCTACCAGACATTAGTTAATGTGCCATTTTTCTAGTACCTGTATCTACAGGTACTAGCAAATGGTGTTTTAGACTAATACACTACACAGTAATTGCTGCATACATGTAGATGGTGATGCCTTACTGGTGACGATTAGATAAATCTAATGCACAGTAAAGCATCTTGTGTAGATGTACCCAGTAAGATTTTGAACAGTGACTTGTGAAAGACTAGTAACTCAACAGGGCCTAAAAGTGATGTGGAGAGAGAAAGTTTAAGACAGAGAATTCAGAAAATAGATTGAATCAATAGCTATTATGTTTAATTGTGCTAACTGTTAGAGGTTTCAAAAAAGCTGGAAAATAAATCAACGTCTCTCCCTGTAAGAGCTGAGTGGGAGTAAGTATAAACAAGTATTGGAAAGATGTACAGTTTGATTTGATTCATGTCTCTATTCCACCTTATGCTCATACTTCTGGGTCTAATTCTCTGCTTCATACTATCAATGCAATTTCAAGACTCAGTTATTTTCTTATCTCTATCTCCAAAACAGTAGTGTCTGTCTTTCCATACAATTCCTACGTCAGTGAAGTTTTCAGAAATTTTAAAGCCAGAAGCTGAAAGATTCTGTCTGTCTCTTGATCCTATCCTGTGTGATTTGCTGTTTGGATTGTGCAAGATATTTAGACCACAAAAGTAAAATGTGCTTTAGAAATCAATAAGTAATATTTGTGTCTTGGCAAACAAAAAGAGAAAGGTGAGTGAGAAGTGTTACAAAATTCCAGTATGTTTACAGTTGTGTATAAAATGCCTGGGATAAGAGGGGTGTATTGGGATTAGCCTGAGGCCCTAAAGAATTTGAGATCAGTGTTCAGTGATGTAAGGAAAAAGCTGCCTTTCAGGTGAATGTGAAAAACTAAATAAACCATATGGCCCAGAGGGGCAAAGCTCAATTTTAGTAAACCTTCACAGGGCAAAGCAGTTGGAGGTGCTGAGAAAAATGAAGTCAGCAACAGCCTTAGGAGCCAGCAGGATTTGTAAACTATTTAAGAAATGCCCTACAGTTTTCTGGGTCTTATGGAAATGTGTTCAAGTACAGAAAAGATAGGTAGTATAGTAGAAAACATGTTTTATGAATTTCTGTTATTCAAATAGTTTGCAATTAAAAAAAAATAACGTGGACATGTGGTTAAAGCATATTATACTGTACTATTAAATGGTCTTAAGCACAGAGAATTTTTCATGGTACTTTAGAAGTCAGCTTGTATATCAGAGTGCATAATTCTGATGTTTTCGAGATCATATATGGACTGAAAATCATTCTAGAATCTTTGCAGTGATAAAATACTGTAGTTTAAAAAATAATACTTTCTAATAGAGTTTCTTGTTGAGTATTTGAAAATATAACCTTTGTTTTTGCTTTGCTATTGTCACATAATAATGGTTTCTTTAGATCTTTTCCAGTTTGCAGGGTAGTGAATTCATATCTGAAGACTACTTGATTATATATTCATCCACTAAAATGAATGGACTCCTAAGGGATTTTAAGAAAATTAAGCCTTTTTATTGCACTACTAATAGTAAATTACCTACCCAAGTATTGGAGAGGTGTTTTTGGTTCTGCAGGGTAAGTAAAATGTATTAAAACTTTGGCCTAGTTAAATGATACAATGAAAAAACTCCTATATAGTGAAACATCCTGGTGCTTTGCCCTAGCTTTCTTCTAGTGAAGTTGATTTTTAAATGCCCTTTAAAAAGCCTAGATGAATATTTCCCCCACACCCTTAAATTTCTAATAGGCATCTTACATTTGGCTGAAATACATTGTGCAGATTCAAGAAAAAGTCATTCTTGAATTCAGTCATTGCTAGACTATTTGCTAACTTAAACTTTTGCAAGTTCTAAATGCTTGTGTGAAATTGAGAACTGGACAAGAGTGTGTGCCTCATGAATGTGTGACCCAAGAAAGTACCTGTGTTACTAATAGTCGACTAAATCAGATATCAAGTATAGCATCCAAAAGAGACAGTACCAGGAGACCATTTGATCCTAATGAAGCAATTTGGTTGAGTTTTCCTTGAAGACTGTGACTTCCCATTTGGCTATTTAACAAGTAAATAAAATGTTTCTTTTTCTTTGTTATTAGTGAGATCAGACTAGATGATCCACTGATTTCTTCTGCCTTGAAAAATCTGTGAGTCGATGAACATAGATATCACAAACAAATCTGTCCAACGGGCACCCCAGGATCCCCAAGTTTTCTCTCTGCTGTCCTGCTGCTTGTCCCAAGGAATAGACCAAGTTTTGCCCTGGGATAACTCCTTATCCCCACAAGCCTCAGCTCCACTACAGTGGACCTCACAGATATGACAAGGGAAATTCTACCAGCTCTAGGTGGCCTCCCTTTGGGTTGTGAGAGAAAAATTTGTCTCCTTTTCCATAGAACAGGTAGCCTGGAATATCACTTGTCCAGAGATCATTCTTTACCCAGGCAATTTGTAAGGAGACAAAACAATAAAAGGATGTACAGGCAGTCCTCGGACTTACGGCACAATTGGCTCCTGAAAACTGCATCTTAAGTCAAAAAGTAACTCAGAACCAATTTTCTCATAATAAACAATGTCAGAAATGAGGAATTGGTTCCTGAACCAAGGCCTGATGCCCTATTTTCACCAAGAATACCCCAGAATGTTGTACTTAATCAATTATAGATGAGTAATAGAGCTACATTAATGTATTTATATTGTAAATAGCAATCATATTGATTTGGAAGGACTACTTTGAGGTGACTTTGCTGGACTTTTTGAAAGGTTCTTGGCTAGAGTCTTTTCAGGATTCTTGCCTGCAGGTTTTTTTAGAGACTTGGTCTTCCTTCTTAAAAAAAATTGTCCAAGGAAGTTTGGACAGATGTTCTCCAGGGAAGTAAGTGACATAGCAAACTTGTTCGCTGGCGTAGCATCACATTGGATCAAGTGTTGTAAAGTCAAAACTGGCATTGTAAAGTTGAAACAGGGTGTCAATTTATAAACGTTGTAAGCACGAAATGTTGTAACTCGATTTGTTGGAAGTCAAGGTTTGCTTGTATTATATAGGAGAAAACAATTATACAGAAAAAACTGACAATAAGTTTGGAGGCAGAACAAAAACATGTCAGGTTTCTTGTCTTCTTGATTAACTATCATTTAGTTCTTCAGAGAGATCTGCTAGTATTTTCAGAGATCAGCCTTCCTGCTGATGCTGCCAGCCTTGACTTTTTTGGGTCCAAGGTTCCTCCAAGTCCAGAGAAAATCCAAAGTCCCTGGCCAACTTACAGATAGCCTTTAAAATCCAAGCCAGTCCTCCTGCATCAGCATTGTCCTAATTCCTCATAAGTCCAGAATCCTCTAGAAATTTCTTTTCTGCCAAAGAAAGCTGGCATTCCTCTGAATAATGAGCCATTTCACTCGGTTGCTTTTGCTATTGTGCCCATACCACCAGTGGCCCCTCATATCTGTGATTGGGAGTGCCAGTTGTCTTTGCAGAAGAACACAATGGCAAAAGAGAATTAGTAGTTTCACCTACTCCTTTTCCCTTATTCCTCATTTCCTTTGGCCAGAACTTCCATGTTCAAATTTATAAACCTGAATACAGTCAGCAAAACGCATCCTATGCAATGATAAAAGCAACATAAATTGATACAGAATTACATGAGCTTTTTAACAAGAGGACACATACTATATCAGTGAAATAAACATAAGAAAACAGTTATGACATCTCATGGACTACCAGAACATAGTTGGGTGTGTGATGATAGGTATCAATTTATATTATATATTTAGAAGTACTGGCTAATACACATATTTAAAATACTGTCAAAATTTGGAAGAGTATCATTCAGCTCTTCTTCCTGGTTTGGTAGTTTATACTAGAATCATAGAACCATAGAAATTAGGGTCAGAAGGGAGCTCAGGAGGTCATCTAGTCCAACCCTCTGCTCAACTCAGGACCATCCGCAGCTAGTTCATCCCAGCCAAAGCTTTTTCCAGCTGGGCTTTAAAACCACAAACTCTCTGAGTAGCTTGTTCCAGTGTTTCACCACCCTCCTAGTAAAAAAGTTTTTCTCACTAGGAGACCTCCTCCATAATATTTCTATGTACTGTTCTTTTCAGATTTTTTACTTTCTTTCTCTTGGATCTGGAATAAGTATATATATTCCTGATGTACAAAGTGGTATGGTCTCTTTTCCCCCAAATGCATCACTCCAAAACAGTCTCTCTCTCTCTCTCTCTCTCAAAATTGATATTCTAGTCATGGGAGTTGTTCCATCAAGTTTCTGTACTACAGATTAACAAATTGATTTCTATACAAATTATGGCTTTCAGGCTCATTCTTCTTGTTGCCCATTCTTACATATTTATATGCACCACTAAGGTATTTTGCAGCTTGACCTACATGCCTTCCTCTTGCAATACTTTTTGCTCTTCTGTGGCTCTCTAGCCCTTCCCCAAAATTATCTTTCTTCTGGTCATCTTCCCTCTGAAATGAATGTCCAGAGTACTTGGAATGTTTTCTTCACCTAGCCCCCCAGATGAAGTTTGAAACCCTCCTTACCAAGTTAGCTAGAAGATGCCCAAGGATTCCATCTCTCAATAGCAATCCTCTCCCCAGAACATTTGCCAATTGTTAAGGAATCCAAACACTTCCCATAGATACCATCTTTTTCAGCTACACCTTTGTTTCCATTATGCAATGACCTGTGACTGGATCCTTACCTTCAAAGAAGAGGATTGACAAGAACATCATTGTGCCTGTTGCCAGCTCCTAGGCTATTACTCTGAGAGAGCCTGCAGCTTCCCCTGGCTGCTTCAGTGGGGCAGAGCAGGGCAGGAACAGCCCTGTCCCAGGCTGCTCCCATTAGGAGCAGATTTTTTCCCAGCAGAGTGCACATGTAGATGCACTGCCAGGGAAGGCTTATTGTGCAGTAAGCCTGCAACACATGAATAGCACATGTAGTTACGCCCACTATGATGCAGGTTGTAAGAAATATTATTATTTTGAATTCATTTCAAGTGTCATTTCCACAAACAGTGCAATTCAACAAATGTATGGAGACAATGAAACAATATGGTCTCAGGCAAATTTGGAAATATTTAATGACACCCTCAAGGTAATGTTAATTTACTTCTTTATGAAAACTGTGAAGCATGGAACAATAATTGGTACTGCACTCTACTTTGATTCCCTGTTTTTCATTGTGAAATGTCAGCAGTAGATCAAACTGATAGTTTTGTTCTTAAATATACAAATTGGTAAGTACTTGAAATGAGATTGTAGCAATAAGGTAAACTACGTGGTGTCAAGAAAAACAAAGCTGGAAACATTCCAAAGGGGATTGGCTGGTAGTGTCTCTCAATGAACTTAATTCCTGACCTTATTCTCAGAGTCCTGTCTTGAACAAAGATTGACAGTTGTTTTGAAATATTTCAAATTATGTGATTATTTTTCTAGTTTTCACTGTGGATTTTTTCTTTCATATTATATAATGTGTTATATAACCTGCCATGTGTCGTCTTTATTTATCTTGTATACTAACATCTTTATCCTGATGTGCTGTTTTAACTTAGCTATGCAGCAGTTTGGAAGTGTCTCTGAACTATTTAAGTTCAAGCCAGCAAAAATCTGATCTGCATCCTGTACTACAAAATGTAATCTTCTGATCAGAAATGATCCTGAACTGAATACCAGTGAACATGTTTACATGAGGCACTTTACTGTACCATAGAGCTAATTACTGCATAGTAAGCATCACTGTCTATATGTGCTGACCCTTACTGCACAGAAATCTCTCAACTCAGCAGTTACTTTGCTGCCTGCAAATGCAAGTACCAAATTAACTACCACGTAATTACCGTGCATTATGGGACATGTAGATGATTGACTTGGAGCAAATTTGATCCTGGTCAGCCAGGCAGCAGGGGATGAGGGATTGCTCCCTGCCCCTGGCAGCTGCCTGGTGCTGGAGCAGGGGGACATTGTCCCCACCTGGGCTGTACCACCAGCATCCATCCCAGCAGCAGGCAGATCCCAGGGACAGTGAATAATATCCCAGCCCTTGCAAGAAGACAGCTGGTCCCGCCCAACCCCTGGGCTAGCAACCAGGGAGAGCCTAGGCCTCCCCTTGGCTGCTGCAGGGGGCTAGTGCAGGGCTGGAAGGGTGGAACAAACTGCTGTCAGGAGCTGCAAATCTGCTCCTGAATCCCTACATGTATAGGTACCTGCCCACAGTGGACTTACTCTAGAGTAATTTATACCCTGCAGCATTAGCACATGTAGGTGTGCCCAGTGTTACCTTCTTCCCCTTAAAAAGTGGGAAAGTTTTCAGTTAAAACCAAACTTTCAGTGTTTGAAGTCACTCATCTTTCCTGCTAACAATTTGCTGCCATCTTCTTCAAAATACTTGCATTGTTTCTGAGAGAGTAGATACTCTGTAACTAAAAATAAAATTGAAAGAATGGGACCAGTAAATTAATTCTTACCTGTCATCGTGTTTAAGAGGGCAGCTGTGTATAGGTGGCATAAAGTCACTATAAATTATGAGCATATTATATGCCACGTGGAGGGCATTGTAGAATAGGCTTTATTATTTTATCCATCATCAGTGTGTCTGATGCATCACTTTAAGCACAAAAAAAGACGTGTCCTGAGGAGCTGACAGCTGAGTTTAGACACAAGAGCGAATTCATACCTTTCTATGTTGAATTCCAGTATAAACTTAAAGTAATGTTTAGAAGAAGTTTGCGGAGTCTATCTGAGGTTGAGTGACACAAACAACTATTACATGAATAGGGTTGATCTCCTAATAAAGGCTTTTCAACCTTATCAAACCTACCATATTTTCTCAAATCTAAGATGAGGTCTGCCTCCCTCCACCAATCAGCATGGGGCAAAAATCCCCTCATCTGAGATTCACATACAAGGTGAAGGAATGGGGAGGTGGCTCAGCTCTGGCCCATTACCTGGTCTGGGCCAGATTCAGATACATAGGATTCTCCTGCCCCCACCTATGCTTGTCCTCTGCAGCTTCTGCCCCCACCCCTGTCAGGCATGCCTTGAGTCTGGCTCAGGCTGGATTTCCTCCTGGGTATGGAGTACAAGGAAACTTCATCCCCTGCCCCCCACCCAGTCAGCAGCACTGCTGCTGCTGCATGGCCTGGCAAGAGCTGAGCTTCTACATGCTATGCTCTGTGACTCAGCAGGGCACAGCTCCTGAGCAGCATCTGACAGTAAGGGACAGGGTGTGAGGGTGGGAGGCAGAGAGTAGGGGGAGCTGGAAGGAGGAGGCAGAGATTGTGGGGAGGAGGAAGGGTCAGAGACTGGGGAGCAGGGCATGGGAGTGCACATGGCAAGGAGCTAGAATGTCTGCAGAGGAAAGAGGTAGGGGGGCAGAGGGCAAGGGGCCACCTAACACCCTTGTATTCACTTGAACCCCCAGCTTTCACTGCTGTAACAATAGAGTGGGGGGACTCATTTAAGACAACCCTCCAATAATTAAATTCTATACCTGGAAAATTATAACAAATTAATATATTTTCAAAGTATAGAATCTAATTATTTGGGGGTCATCTTAAATTCAAGTAAATAAAGGTTTTTAAATAAATAACAGTTTAGAAACCCAAAGTTTAAATCCATCTTGTTTATACTTGTATAATCTGTTAATGAACATTCATACAATCTATGTTTCGTTCATATAATATTTGCACTATATCTGACATACGCTTAGTCAAGAAAACTGATTGTATGATTGAATCTGTTAAATTAAATATGCGTGGGCTAGGAATAGAAATAGTTCATTACGTTTAGGCCATCTATTTGAGAGAGAAGGGAGTGAAAAATTTTACCCTTAGGTAGCCAATACCAGCTTAAATAATTCAACAAATATATATATAGATGTATAGATATATATATATATCAAGTCAGTACTCATTTTACTGAAAAACAATCTATAGAAAATATTATAAATATCTAGCAAATTATTTGAAAACAAATTGATCAAATCAGACTGTGAAATTTTACAGGTTGTTTAAGATATTTTGACAAGATCTAGGTTTCCCTTTTTTTACTCTTCTCAGTGTTAACTGCTATCTTACAGTAATCAAATATTAATTTACCATTTACCCAAAGTTGTTTTAAATTTTTGCATGTGTTTCTTTGTACTACTGAGCTTACTTGTCACTGGGGGCATGTACATATTCATTAATATACTGTAATTATGGCACATCAAGTCTAGTAAGTGTAATAACAGGTATTAAATGCACTGTAATTGTCACTACTGTGCATTAGTGCAAATTAGCACTTTTTTGTAACAGTAGTCACTGGATTCATCTACTGCACATTAATGCATTAGCATGGGTTTTGCCAGCCATGCTAATGCGCAGTAGAATTAGTCCAATCAGCATTAAGCATCTTGTGTAGACTTGTGCTTTGTTTTTTTAAGGTTATGATCTGATCCATCAGTGGTTTTGAGCTAAGTTACTTCTGGCATATCTCTTTCTCGTTAAAATATGATTTTTTAACACATTTGATTATGTGGCCAATATTTACGGACTACACATTCATTGAGAAAATGAAATCTAGAAAATAGAATACATGGTGAATAACACTGAATCTAAGGTCAGGCACAAGATCTTCAGAGGCAATGGAAACTATTCTGCTAAACTGTAGCAAATGAACCTTATGAGCATTAGGTACTGATGATATAGGTCTAGAAACAATTTTGAATGTCACGGGATACACTCTTCATTTTCCGTGTTTGATTGTTCATATAAATATTTAATGAAAATATTATTAGAGTGTTCATTTGATTAAATAAACTGATGGAAATAGCACCAAGAGAATCTTACTTAATATTACTAAATGAAATGGCAGAAACTTATTTTGCATAGTATACTATTCTTTAAAGAGAATTTAGATGTTAGATATTTTATCACTATTTAAAGCATCATTATTACCAAGATTTCTGACTCTTTAAAAGGTCTTTTTGAGTAAATCGGGTGATAGAATACTTATTTAGGAAAGAAAGATCCAAGGATACAAGGCTAAAATAAGATGTGTTTAGATGTAAGACTGGCTTATCTTGGTTTGAACTCACTAATTCTATCATAAATATTGATTTCATGGTACATTATAAAATTTGTAGTTGACATCAGAAAGCTTGAAACTTCTATGGTGAAAAGGACAATTTGAGAAGATAACAAAGGACCATTTCTTCATTAACAGTTGATTTTTTTATTTTTAATGCAATGAAAATGTAAGGATGGAGTTTCATAGTTCCATAGTTGATGACCCCGGCTAGGTGATTATCTAGCCTCCTTTTGAAGACCACCAAAGTAGGAGTGAGCACCACTTCCCTTGGAAGTTGGCTCCAGATCCTAACTGCCTTGACTGTGAAGTTGCGCCTCCTGATGTCTTGTCTGAATCTACTGTCAGTCAACTTATTCCTTGTTACTCCCAGTAGTGTTCAGGGCAACAGGGACTCTCCCATTGCCTGCTGGTCCCCCTTGGCCAGTTTATAGTTGGCCACCAGATCCCCCCTCAGCATTCTCTTGTGGAGGCTGAACAGGTTCAGGTACCGTAGCCTCCCTGCATAGGGCCTGCCTTGCTGCCCCCTGATCATGTGAATGGCCCTCCTCTGGACCCTCTCAATGCTGTCCACATCCCTCCTGAAGTGCAGCACCCAGAACTGGACAAAGTACTCCAACTGCAGCCTGACCAGTGTCATGTAGAGGGGGAGGATCACCTCCTTGGACCTGCTCATGATGCATCTGTGGATGCATGACTGGTACGGTTAGCCTTCCTGACCATGTCCTCACACTGACAGCCCATGTTCATCTTGGAGTCAATAATGACTCCAAAATCCTTTTCTGCCTCTGTGCTGACTAGAAGGGAGTTCCCCAGCCTGTAGGTATGCTGCTGGTTCTTTCTCCCCAGGTGTGCAGTACCTTACACTTGTCAGTATTGAAACCCATCCTGTTCTCATCCTCCCACCCCTTGTAACCTGTCCAGATCTATTTGCAGCCTGTCG
The DNA here is from genome assembly GCA_030014935.1 of Caiman crocodilus. Taxonomy (NCBI): domain Eukaryota; kingdom Metazoa; phylum Chordata; order Crocodylia; family Alligatoridae; genus Caiman; species Caiman crocodilus. The sequence goes on from JAGPOW010001296.1 coordinate 91,615,774, forward strand.
CTCTCCTCTAACATGACCACTTCTCCCCACCTCTTAGTGTCATCTGCAGATTTGAATAAGGTGCTTTTCGCCCCCTTGTCCAAGTCGTCGATGAAGATATTGAACAGTGTGGGCCCGATGACCAAGCCCTGGGGAACTCCATTGCCCTCATCCCTCCAGGTCAAAAATGTCCCGTCCACCATGACTCTTTAGGTATGGCCCTTCAGCCAAGTTGTGACCCATCTGACCATGTAGGCGTCAACACCTAATTTCACATCACCTAATTTTTTTAATGAGAGTGGGGTGAGGGACTGTGTAGAAGGCCTTCCTAAAGTCCAGAAAGACTATGTCCACGGTGACACCTGTGTCCAAAGATTTTGTGACCTGGTCGTAGAAGGCCAACAAGTTGGTCTGACAAGCCCTGTCTCTAATGAATCCATATTGGTTGCCCCTAAGCATGATCTTCCCTGCTGGTCCCTCACAGATGTGCTCCTGGATAATGTTCTGAAAGAGCTTCCCCAGGACCGAGGTAAGACTAACGGGCCTATAGTTTCTTGGATCCTCCTTCCTCCCGTTTTTTTTAAAACAGGACTACATTGGCCCTTTTCCAATCCTCTGGCACCTCTCCAGAGCACCACGAGTGCTCTTAAAGCTATTCCAGGGGTCCCACAATGACTTCTGCTAATTTCCTCAGCACTCTGGGGTAGAGATCATCAAGGCCTGCTGATTTGAACATGTTTAGTCCCACCAGAAGTTTCCTGACTAGGTTCTCACTGACCCTGGGCCTGGCTATGCCTCCCCTGGGTCCATCAGGTTTCCTGGTGGGGGGGGATGACCCAGTCCCTGCTCAGAAAAATGGAGGCAAAGAAATTGTTAAAGAGGTGAGCTTTGTCGTCTGGTGTGACAACCAGTTTTCCTAGCGTGTTCTGCAGAGGCCCCATGTTACCTGGTACCTTTTTTTTACCTCCTATGTATTTAAAAATGGACTTCCTATTATCTTTGATCTGGGTCACTAGTCCCAGTTCCATCTCTCCCTTAGCCTTCCTTACAGCCCTGCTACAATCTCGAGCAAATGAGGTATAATCCTCCTTGTTGATGGCTTCTCCCTTCCATTGGGTGTACGCCTCCTTTTTGAGCTGAAAGTGACAAATAAACTGTATTATAACTACTGTAGAAATGTTTTCAAGCACATCTTCCAGAGTATTTCTCTTCTGGAACTAAAAAAAAAATGTTAGAAAGAACCCTCTACAGAGCATCTAGTAAAAATTTTGTGACAAAGCAAGGTAAAGTATATCTAGACCAACTATATTGTATGATGATGTGTTAAATAACTTCAGTAGAGGAAATTCCATAACCTCCCTAGGTGATGTTCCAGTGTTTCACTACTTTTCTAACTGGAGAACTTTTGCTCTTGTGCTAATGTTGTCTTTACCATAAATAAAGCTGTTTTTTCTTTGCGTGTTTTTTTTGTTTTGCTTTCATTTTTTACATGTCCTACCAGTAGTGATAAAGAAGACCAACTTTTCACCATAACAACATATTGTATTAATTTAATTTCTCCTTCCTAAGCGTGGCACCCTGCACTTGTATTTATTAAAACTCTTCTTGTTGATTTTGGACCATATTTTCAATTTATCAAGATCATTTTGAATTCTGATTCTGTCATCCAAAGTGCTTGCAATGTCTTCAGCTTGGTATGTCAGCAAATTTTATGTACTCTCTATTTTACGATCCAAGCCATTAATAAAAAAATTGAATAGAACTGAGCCCAGGACAGCTCCCCGTGCTATTTCAGTTGAAATGTTCTTCTAGTTTGACCAAAAAAAGCATTTATTACTACTTTCTGAGAGTAGTTTTTGAATCAGTTATGTACCCATCTTATGGTGATTTCATCAACATATTTCTCTATTTTGTATATGAATGCTATATACGGAAGTGTCAGAAGCTTTAATAAAATCAGGATACATCACATTACTGCTTTCCTCTTATCCAGTAGTCAGCTATTTTGTTAAACAGAAAATTAGATTGGTTTGACATGAATTGTTCTTGACAAATCCATGCCTGTCTTTCATCACCAGATTCTCCTTCTGGTAATTATAAGTTGAGCATCTAATAATTAATTTCAGAATCTTTTTGAGTATCCAAGATAGTGTGGTCCTATTATATCCTCCTCTTCTGTTTATGTATTTTTTAAATAAGTATTAGTTTTGACTTTTCTAATCATAGAAAAGCAGGGTTGGAAGGAACATTAAGATTTGTGTCCAACCCTCTGCCTAAGGCAGGATAATCCCTATCCAAACTGCCCCATATATTTCCATCAATAACCTTTTGAGACATCCCTTGTTTTCTTTGAATTCTTGAAGATAATTTCTGAAAATTCTTCAGCTAATTCCTTAAGGCGGAAGTTGGCAACCTGTGGCCTTCAGGTCAGGTCTAGCCCTTGGATCTGGTCCATGAACTGTGCTTTCAGCAGCCTTCAGAGGCAGAAACTTTGCTCCTGCTGCCACTGGGCATCTACATAGCAGGGAGTGTTTCTGTGCTGTGCTGTGCTGTACTGTGCTGTGCTGTAGCCAGATATCTGGCAGAGCCAACAGCAGACAGAGTCAGTCCCAGCAGCAACCAAGTCCCAGAACTGCATAGGACCTGAGCTGGGTCATTCTGGGCAACTGCTATAAAAGGTTGCCCACCACTGCCGTAGGGAACATAGCGTAAATGTTACCAGGCCCTGACAACTTGAATACATCTCTCTTATCTAAAGATATACTTTATGTGAGTCTTTGCATATTCTGGCCTGCATGCTTAGTTCACTGTTAGGATGATTTTCATTAGGTATCTGTTTACATTTAAAGTGTGTGCATATGAAAAATGAAGCAAAGAACACCTTGCATATTTCAGCATCATCACCATCATTCACTCTCCTTTTCCATTAAGTAATAACCAATATTTCCTTTTACTAGCTTTTTTCTTCTAAGGTACTTATGGTTATCTTTTATAGCCCTTGAAACCCCAAGCTATGTGAGAAAGTCCAAGTAAAGGTTTTCAAAAGGAGAACTCTGCTATATGATGGGGTGGCGAGGGGCATTTCTGATGTTTTGAAGGAAAATTAATTCATAATGGGAAAGGAGATGAAGGGAAGTAGAAAATTCAGTTTTTAAAGGCATTCCTGAGTGCTTGTTTTAGTTGGAAAGTTAGTATGGAATAAGCTGGAGTGTAAATTTAAAGTGCAAAAGTTATTCTGAAATAACGTTGAGTAACTTCTAGTTGCAGGTAAGCAGTTTGGTATCCAGAAACAAAAACAAAAGGAAGAAAAGGAAAAAAAGCAAAAGATATCATGAGTTGGGGAGGAAAATAGTAGACTGGTAAGGGACAAGTTAGTACGTGCTTCCAGTGTTGCTTGTGTATTTTTCATTACAGAGCGATTGACTCCAGATATGTCAGAAGATGTGATATATATGGCATTAGTGACTGTATAAAATGCATAAGCAACCTGAAAACATAGTCCAAACACACTTTCCTCCCTTCTGGGGCAGTGACCTCAACTCTGGATAATAGAATTCGGCTTCCTCTTTTTTGGCTGTCCTTCTGGACCCAGGGCTCTTTTTCTCTTGGCTGCCCAAGTATACAAGTATACAAGTATAAAGTATAAATTATCTTTAAAGAATGGTATAATATGGAAAATAATTTTTTTTTGCCATTTCATTTAGTAATTGATGGTATTTTCATAGGCCACCATCAAGAAGAGAAGGTTAAACGGTACTCTGTCATGCCAGCCCCAAAGCTTGGTCCTTAGGGCACTTTACTTGGGCATAGGAGGCCTGGATTTGAATCCTACAAGGGGGAAACAAGCCTAAAACTCAGTGATGTTATTTATGTAGAAAGTGGATCTTTATACTGTTGTTCATGTCTATATCTATCTGCTTAGGTCAGAAATCCTGTTATATAGCCTATACGTTATGTAGCCACGAGACGCAGCAGACAGAAATGCCTTAACACGGGTTAAAATTCCTATAAGCCTTTTGAGTAACCAGGAATTCACCTCTGGAAGGATTAAGTGGTGCCCTTTGAAATAAATGGGAGACCTATATGACTGAAAAATGAAGCAGAATTCATGTTGAGGGCCGTTGGTGAATCCAAATAGGGTACAGTTGTGGGGTCTTTTTATCTGCTTTTGGGGCTTAAAGTCCCCAACTGCTGTTCTGGTGACATGATCTGTCTGTCCTGGTGGCAGGAGTGAAGGAAGCTGGGAGAATGGAGTGCATTGCCATTTGTAAAATCCTGGTTCTGCTTCTGCCAAGGGCAGAAGAGCTGAGTATCAGCTCCACACTGAAAGTATGGGAGGAACAGGATGGGATTTAACGTGGACAAATGCAGGGTGATGCATCTGGGGAGAGGAAACCCCCAGCACACATACTGGCTGGGAAGCTCCCCTCTTGCT
>JAGPOW010001296.1:91620287-91634338 GCA_030014935.1 Caiman crocodilus
CAGCACTTGTTTCCTGCCATTGGCAGGGGGTCAGACTAGATGGCCTGCTCTAGGCCCCTTCTGACCCTAGTTACTATGAAACTATGAAACTATAGGAGAACTAAATGGTTACACAGGCTAAGTAATGCTGTGAACATGGCCATGTAAGTTAAGACATTGAAGACAGCTGTGTATTAGTCAATGAATGCTTGAAATAGAAATTAGCCCTTATTCCATAACTAAGATCATCCTTGTGAGTTTTAGATCAATCTGTACGCAAAGCTAATAGCTAATCTACACTAGCTATTTTAGGCACTATCAATATTGCTTGCTGTTATGTTGCAGTTTAGCTATGTGGTATTGTTCTATTATTGCCATACATTTATATCTAGATATTACATATATTTTCATCTGGCTTGGATGAGAAAACCTCCATATTATGGGGTTAGCTACCCACCAGTATATCACTGCCTTTGCAAGTGCTGTTATATGGACATAGGCAGACAAGGTTCCTTGGGTGAATTTTATATCTTTTATTAGACCAACCCAAATAGTTGGAGAATAGTTATATGGACAGGTATTCAAAATCCAGAACTGTGTTATCCACTATACATTGCATTTCATAAGCTAAGAATTCAACATTATATGCAATCTTAAAAACAAAAATGTGCTTTCTCATGAAGCAGGAAATTGCATAGCAAGCACATTAAACCCTAAAGTACCTCACCTGTACTTGAATTTCCTTTCTCTTAAAATACTGTTAAGGCTTACTCTATGATTTCATGTACGTATGCATGCGAATAACCAAGTAAGAATCTCTGTTTGGTTACTCGATGGACCTTGGACAAAGAGTGTGTAAAGTTACAATGTATCTATACAAGTAATTAATTTAACACCTATCACAATAGTTTAACTTTTGGACAGCACTCAAATGCAATAATAAAAAGCCAAATTGAATCCAGTAACCAAAGAGGTAACTATTTTGATAAGCAAAAGCCTATAAACTAAAGGAAAACATAAACTAACAAGTGATACACCAATGATCAAAAGTCAATTGACCTGATAAGAGAGGACTTGGAGCAAAACTGTTCAAGATTTCAAGCCTAGATTATTAATTTCTGAGGAAGGAGAAAGCACATATATGCATGTTCCTTTGGAGAATGAAAAAAAAAGAACACATGGGGAAATCAATTTGAATTACTGCATTGGGTCATTTTAATGACCAGTATCCAAAAGGAAAATGAAGAATGTCATAGTAAATGTGTACTAATTACTGCTGTTTGCATTCAGAAAGCAATTCAGTAACTAGTTAGCTGAGCTTGCTATTCCATTCTTATTAGTCGACAAAATGTTTGGTGGTACATGTAAGCCAGAACCCCTGTAGTAGCTATTACTGGCTTGGGCACAGGCTATATTAATGATCCATAGCCTGGAAACAGTAAGTGCGATATATGCATATGACTTCATAATCTACTAATCACATACATGAGGAAGTAAAAATCAGACCTCTCAGCTCAAAATTATACATTGTGAAATTTAAAGGAAATCACTTCATCTGTCATTAATAGCAGAAGTGTCTGCCTTCTTTTTTTAGGCATTGTGCCTGAAATAGAAGCATACAAAACAATTCTTAATATAAGTGTATGTGAGAAAATCCTGAGACAGTTGAAGATGAGTAACATGAGAGAGCACATACAAAGAATTATTTTGATTAAGTCATTTGACAAGTTCTTAGATTTCTATGGCTATTTCCCATCTGCTTATACATTTAAAGGCCAATGATGAATCATTATTCCTTTCCAACAGAAACTGCATGACTAATTCATAAATATCAAACCAGTAATCTGTTTTAGAGATTTGCTTTAATCTCAGTGGTAGAAGTTTGTCCAAATTAGAATATTCTACTCAACCCAAGCTAGAAACAGTAGCTTTTGACAAATATATCCAAACTGCATCAACACACTACATAAGCCATAAGTATGTTGTGCTGAACGCATTGCCTAATATATGATACCATCTATTATTGCCACTTTTTAATTTTGAAATGAGCAGCGAGGCATTTTGAAAGGGACAGGCTTGATTTGGGATTTCTATAATAAATAATTTTCTGAATAAAAGCCCCTAATTAAATTGAGGTGATGAATGCACTTAGCTATATTGCCAGTGATTGTTAATGCCTGTTTTGTTTTGTGCTGTTACTGTGGATCCAGTGCCTCATATAACTTGATTCAGCTTTCTTGACTTATATAACAGCAACATTATAGCAACTCTGACTTGTAAAAAAAATATATTTTTAAAAAGGGAAACTAGGGTGAAATATAATGTAGATAATTACCGGTCTACAATGAATATTTTACTACTGTGTATAGATATATAGGAATGTGACATTTATAAAGGTTTTTCATTCCAGGCTCTCATAGTGCTTTAGAAATACTGCACAATTTAGCCAATGTGCAATCAGTGAAGTGTGGCCACCCCTGGAGTGGAGTGTGGCAGCTATTTTGCTCCCACTTGACAGCTGTTGATTGTTATGACCTGCTTCTTTGCTGCAGTTATTTTTCTGGAAACTAGATGAGGGAGAAATCCACCCACCAGGATATAGGCAGAGACCATCTGCCATGACTAATTTCACATTTATTCCTGGCAGCAATTACACCAAAGTCCCAGAGATGAAAATCCAGTTGCTATTGTAACTTGGGTTAGTCTTTATGAAATGAAACAGTGTGTATTCAGCATTTTCTCAGTACATTATTAATGGAATATATTTCTCCATTTTTATACTGGAGACTAGTTTGAGCTACTTTTCTGATAGCAAGCATAGTTCTTTTGAACTGCTTACATGTTACACGCTTACATGTCACATGTACCCAGGGAACCTGGTCTATATGTTTTAAGTCATGTGACTTTGGGTTCTTACTCTCTAGGAAAGGTGAGGAAGCTTGTTCTGGTTCATTGTTGGAAAACCCTTGATTCAACTATGATTTCTATCATGGCTCACTGATAGAAATCATACTTGAGGGGACTTAAGAGTCTAATCCTTGAGCCACATTCACAGAAGTTGCAGGTCTTTCTACAGGGAAGAGTAGGCTGTAGGACAGGATTTCTCTCCTTTTCTTTCCTGTGCACTCTCTTCTCTGATATGAGGGCAAGACCTTTCTCCTGAAGCAGGCTGCCACTTAGTTGAGATTGTGGTGCCATTGGAGTCACTTAGCAGTCAGTTCTTCCCAGCTCTTAATGATGGCATCTGTTTTCTTGAGGTATGCCTTCAATGTGTCCATGTAGTTCTTCCTCAGGCTACCATAATATTTCAGGTCGCAACTAAGCTGGTAGTAGAGCACTTGTTTTGGGAGTCAAGAGTCAGGCATCTGTGTTATACAAATTGCTAATTGCTTAAATCATGAGCAAGACCTTATGAGGGGGGATAAGACAAAGTGTCGCGTTTATTGATTACAGAAAACAAAAACATACAAAGACATACACTAAACACACAATTCACAGTTTAACACACACACAAACACACTGTGGGAGATGTTATATTTTCCAGCTTGCTTGATCAATGTTAGCACTGGGTAACCAGCCCAGACCCATTGAGAATGATGAAAGCAGGGGTGAACAGATGCACCTGCGCTCCAGTGAGGGTTGCAGAGCATGAAATCCCCACCCCAGCATTGCTGAATCCCACTTTTATAGAGATTTCAAGTCTTTGTTCACAACTGAGAAGTAGAGGTACTTCTTCCTCTGCGTGTTCTCATCCAGCTGTTGTTTTTCATCATTCTTTTGGTATCTCACTGTCACAGGGCACTCTGGTGGCCCTGTTCCTGCAGAGGAGAAGAACTGCCAGAGGGGGAGCCCTAGCTGAGATTAGGCAGCACAGCTGCAGGTTACCGGGGCAACCAATGAAGTCAGGTGACCCTAGGGGGCAGGGCTTGGCTCTTATAAAGCCCAGAGTCAAGGTCAGGCTGGCAGTTCCCTGCCAGCAGCTGGAGGGGCAGGAGCTGTGACAGAGAGAGACACAATGTGAGTGTAGCTCACAAGAGCTCCAGAGGCTGGAGCAAGGATGTGGTCCTAGATAAGAGGCTTATGTTGTTATGGCCAGGTGCCCTATGTTTTCAGTTATAGCCAGAGGCTTATGTTTGTGTTTGTTTATTGTTTATATTTAAGTTACAGCCCAGGGGCTTGTGTTTGGGTTGTTATATGAAACTGGTGGTTTGGGCGAGGCTGTAGGGGTTGGAGGAGGCCTCATAAAGGGATCCCAGAAGTGTGGGGGATTCCGGCACCCGGGAGGGCGCGATTCAGCACCAGCAAGGGCGTAACTTGCGGGGTGCCTAGACCCCAGCCCAGAGAGGGGTATTTTGAGGAACCCAGAAGGGAGCAACATGGAGGAGCCTGGGAGGGGATAACACTGAGAGGCCCGAGGGGGGGGCAGCGTGGAGACGCCTGAGGGGGACAGTGTTGAGTAGCCTGGGAAGGTCCACGCTGGGAGGCCTGAGAGGGCAACGTTGGAGCTTTGGGAAGCCCAAGTTCAGGCACTGGGGGCCCCTGATAAGGGGCCCCTTTGATTTAGAAGTCCAAGTTGGACATGGAGAACCCGGGGAGGGGGCGCACTAACATAGAAGCAACAGTGATTCCATCTGCGAGGCTTGAGTTGTGGTATTGGGGAGGAAAGAGCCACAGACAGTGCCCCCTAGTGGAGGGGCAGTAGAAGGGCAGCATCCCGCCAATTAATCAATTAACGTCAAAGACGTGGCAGGCGAGATAAGGCGGGCGGTTGCCCAGAGAAAGGTGCAGGGGCTATATTGAGGGTGGCCCCGAGGTGCTCTGTCACACTCAGCTTGAGGTCACTCCTGTCATAAAAGCCAGTCTTCCAGCCTTGAAACATTGCGTAGGCTAAATTGCAGGATATGCAGAATTCCTCCTGGTCACAGACTGGTTCTTCAGCCATCCAGTAATCAGTTCATTGTCTGGTAATTTGCATATTCAGTGCCTTAGCAAACCTCCTTTTGCTTCCACAGACACAACAAACATCCCATACGCTCCTCATTCATACAGTCATGCTACTGTCCTTATAAAGTTCATAGCTCAATTACATACATAAATGATTACACATAATATATATGTGATCAAGTGAAAACCCCAAATAGGAACTCATGTGGGGTTTGAGATTGAAACTAACATGAGATTGCACCCAGCTGAGGCAGCAGTGGACATGGAGCTGCAGCAAGAGAATGTACCATGGCAGAAGAAAAAAAAAAACATCAAAAGAACAACTGAGCTGGAGGGAGCTCAAGAAGCAGGAAGCCCAGAGGACTGGAAGTGGGTTCCCCTGTGGGTACTTGATGTCCCAGGACAGAGCTGTGCCCCACAGAAACCAAATGGTGGCAGCCCTGAGAGGGAGCTGAGAGAGAGAGAGTGTGAGCCCACCATAAGCACCATTACTTACCAGGAGTGGATCTGTGGACTCCAGATGCCTTTCAGGCAGACTGGACTGTCTTGCAGCCAGCAGAAGGAAAGAGAGACAGCTGTTCATTCCATGACAAAAACAGGAGGTTTGAGAACAACACCGGGGGACTGGGTAACCCAGGGACAAATAGAAGCTAAGTCAGTCCCTCTGAGGCAAGTGCCGAGTGAGCTGAACTGATGTCCATACATGACTTACTATTTTGGATGGTCAAGACATGTACCAAGACTATGACCCAAACCCAGAAGACTGGGATATGACATCATTGGGTGTCAGCATTAGGTGGGGTGTAGGGGAGGTGGAGCCCCAAAACAGGAAAATCAATGAAAGGATCGAAGGAGGGGACCCTGTGGGACAGAATGTACATCTTCCTTCCTACTGAACATATTTATTTTTAGCAGAGTCATGGCAGGAAAGAACCACTGAGGATCCTTTGGAACCTGTCTCAATCATTGACTATCCTTCCCTTGGACAACAGCGACATCTGACAGACTGGCACACATCTGGTGTGCTGGTGAATGGCACAGTTGCTTACAATATACTAACCATATTACTCTCAATATAATGTTGTTATTACTTGATCTAAACATCACCTATTCTAATGCCAGGCCATTTAAGCTATCATATTCTGGCCTTGTGTTACATGTTACATATTGCTAGAATTAATCATAAGAAAAAAAAACTTTATTCAATCACACACTACATCTGCACAAAATATTTGGTCCAGCAAAGTTGGTGCTTAATGATCCCTGACTCAAGGTTAGTAACACTGGCTTCAGCAAGAATATTGGTGTTTGTGCAGTGAACTTCCGATTTGATACAGACAATTTTCTGGAGGCATTGTTGGTGATACCTCTTCAGGATTTTGTGATAACAATGGTAGGTTACCCACACTTTACATCAACAAAGGAAAGTGAAGATAATGACTGTGTGGTGTTCCCATTTCCTACCTCACATTTAAGTAGGCTTTGCAAAATTCAATTTTTATTTAATAATTTTGACAGCTAAAATCAATGCTTATTTTTAGCATTTATTTAATTTTATCAATGTAAATTTTAAGCATTGTGTGAAATTAAGGGCATGGGAGGCAGGCAATTTAGTAATGATGATATACTGTTAAAAATCATGTGTCAAAAATATAAAAAGTAAATATCCATAACTCAATAAATCATAACTACTTAAAATTATTCTGTTAGTTCATCAGGAAAGAGCTGGACAGACAGGGGCCAGAAGAAGAGGGCAGAAGCAGTTCCAGAGCTCTGGGAACATGGGAAGAGGGGGCCAAAGGTGACCTAGACCTACATTTAGCTGGCTTGGCCTGGGCAGCATCCTACTGCTACTAGGCTGGAGCCTCGAAGACTCCCTCCACCCTGCTCTCCATCCTGCCCCCTCTGGATTTTCAGTAGGGGTTTGTTTAAATATCCTGTTATCTTCCTCCAGCCCACTTCTACCACTTGTGGACTGAACTGCTAATTGGTTAGTTGATGAGTCATTAGGCTGGAGCCAGCAGCTAATTGCTTAACTGAGAAGTCATTAGGCTGCCCATTATTTTCCTCTTTAACCCCTCTGCCCTCTGTCAGTCTCTCTTTCTCCACTGTCCAGTAACAGGGGTAATGGTTCCCTGTTACAGTACCCTTTCTATAGTTTTTTATTATTACTGATGGAAATATTTTTTCTGTTGGTCTGAGTGTGATGTGAATTCACTGATTATTGATGTTTATCAATACAATGAATCCTGCCAAGCCTACATATTGGGTATTTCAGATGGTTCCACTGCAGGTTAACAGAAGCAGGTGATGGCATGACTACCAGTGTCTTTATTACTCTAATGCTAAGCTGAATTTGAAAGATAAGCTGTTTGGGCATTGCTGAACACAAGAAAGACGTGATAGGAGACACGTTGAAGAAAATGGCAAGGATTTTTCCTGCCAATTTAATTCAGGAGGCCCATCAATGAGAGTTATTAAATTGTTGAAAAAAAAATCACAGTTTAATTACTGTAGAGTTTTTAATAGTTCTTATTTGAAACTGAGGCAAAGGCTGTTTCTGAGTTAAAATTAGTAAAATTAAGCAACCTATATGATGGCAATGTGGTCTGAGGCTGGGGTGGGCAATTATTTGGGCTGGAGATCCACTTAAGGAGTTTTGGTGAAATGTTGAGGGCTGGGAGTGGAGGTAGGTGTTGACCCAGCCTCAGCCCCCTGTCACATCAATCAGTGTGGTGGGGGGGAGGGATAAGGAGATGCCAAGTGATCCTATCCAGCCCCATGGAACTGGTAGTAGAGATGCGAGGGGAGTGGATTGCAGTTCTGCCTTGGGGCCCAGCTCCACACTGTCACCATACTGTGATCCTGGCTCCACTCATTCATCCCACCCCTATATGCTGCTCCTCACCCATCCATGGCCCTATCCCATCTGCCTGGCTGAATACACCCTGCCCACAAGGGTTCCAGGCCGGTCTCCATGGAGACCTTGCATGCTTGCCCCATCCAGCACCCCTAGTGGTGGGTGCAGGACAGACATGTCTGGATCTGGTGGCAGCAGTGGAGACAGTGGCAGAGGCAGCTGGAAGGAGCCATGGCTGTGGGAGCTGCTGGGAAGCCAAATCAGCTGCCATGTTGTCCCTGCCCTACCATCGCACTGCCTGGCCCTATGGACTACAGGTCCTGGGCAAGAACTGCACTCAGGGATAGGGTTGGCTGTATGCACCATAGCTCAGGCTGCTCTCACACCTGAGCTGTGTGTGGCTGAAGTGGACCAGATAAAATCACAGCCAGCCCATGGGCCATAGTTTGCCCACTCCGATCTGCTTGGACCTGAAACTGAAGGCCCATATATCTCTCAAATCATATCTCAGGCATATCACTTGTAGGATTAAAACATGTAGAGGAGAAACATTTTATTAACCTACATATAGGTTGTTGACTGAATAACAGAATGAAACTATACCATAGATTCTAATTAGTGTGAAAAGCAAGATAAAGTTCATGGGGGAGATGAAACAAATCAGTAAAGGCAGATTTCAGCTCTCTAGGACACATTAAATCAAGGTCATTGGTTCTAAGTATATCCCTTAATCATCCATTAACTCTCAAATTTATTCTGATTTGCTATAATGGGAAAGTGCTGACCTGCCTAATTGTGCATGTAAGGTAAGCAATAGTATTAAGAAACATTCTAAATATTTTCTATAGGCTTTGCTTTAGAAAAATAATTCTGTTTAAAGTACTAACAAGTAATCAATCTTGTCTTGAGTTCAATGGGAATTTATTCTTATATCATGACTTCATTTCTGGACCCATAGTCAGAAATTAGATCATACAGCTTTAAGAATGCTTTCAGTATTCAGTGACCTAAGGATCCTCTAGGATGGTGATTCATTTTGCTATTTATTCTTTTGTTATTGAAGACAACAATTTCATATAACACCTTACATAAACTTATCAAGCTCTATTGTAAATGTTGTTTATTGTGTGTGTGTGGGTGTGTCTACATGTGTAGTTACACCAGCTTAACTGTGCAGTAAGAGGTAATAGGCTGGCACATACACATGCAGGCAACCTGGGACTAAACTGAGTCCCAGGTCAGTATAGCCTGCCATATGCCCTTGTGGTCACTAGGCTGCCAGCACTTGGCACTAACCTTAGTCTCAAACTGAAACCAGAACCAGCATTAGGGAATAACTTTAGTCCCAAGTTGAAGCCAGGAGAGGCAGCCAACCAGGAGCCCTGGGGTTGGGCTCAGGCCAGCCCCCTAGTGGCTGGGCATACCTTGCAGGGACACCTCCTGGGTTACTGTGCAGTAATGTGTCTACATGTGCATTACTGCACAATAGCTAATTGGCTGTAAATTTGATACCTTCAGGAAATGATTCACCAGTTTGATTTGAACCAGTGAAATCAGTTTCCAGAGGAAAGAGATGCTACATGCATAGAACACATGCATCAATTATCTGAGAACTGTAATTGTGACATTAGTTTTGAGTCTCTGTACCAGAATACCATCTTTGTCTCACCCCAAACTCTGCTATCTGACAATTTGGTTACCGTGGCCATTGCAGAAGGCAGTCTCCTCTGCCCCATCTCTTCAGGTGACCCTGAGTTGTAACCTGAGCTGGATACATTCCTGAGGGAGGGGGGAAACCTGTTCCCTCTGCCTACATGACTGGCATCACATACCTAGGTGGGGACTTAAGCTCCCTATTGTTCTAAGCAATGCCAGCATGACTGGGAGGAGGCTAGAGACCCTGCCAGTCTACCTGGCAACCACGGATGCATTTCAAATTGATTGGCTGGCAGGCAACAATTGCTGGCCTTTATTGGACAAGGTAACTGAGGTCAAAAGGCCTATATAAGTGAAGGACTGCCCAGGAGGAGGGGCAGTAGCCATGAAGAAATCTTGTGAGTAAGCTACCTGAGATCTAACTAGATATATAGCTTGCAGCGGCATGATCAAAGGCTACCATGCCACTGTTCGCTTTAAGGTGTTTCCCGGATTTTGCTTTACCCTGTACCCTAGTCTAAACCTTCTTGCAACCAATAAAGCTTTCATTTGTACCTAGCATGGGAGACTTATTGGGAAAGGGCCTAGATTATGCCTTGGGGTCCCTTGGCTTGGCTGACTAAGGGAGAGCAGTATTTGTACTGTAGACTGAGGGAAGCACCCCTACTCCTTGTAGTGGGTCAAGTACCCTCAAGGGCTAATAGACCTGTGTTTTCCAGAGGGCATAGGTCCAGGATCAGTCCAGACTCTGGGTAGTGGCAGCACTACCCCCAGGCTAGTGGGTGTGCTTCAGGAAGGGGGTCAGACAGATGTGAGGTGCCCCCAGGGAGGCACTAGGAGCCTGGAAGGTGGTCGGGCACAGTGGGTTGAGTGGCTGAGGGCAGGAACACCCCCTACTGGGCCACCACAGTCCCTTCTTAGAGATCATTCTGTGTGTGGGATTCAAGGTGAAGTCCTACAATGCAGACTTCTTCCAAAGAATAACTTAACATTTGCCATAGCTCAAGAAAAAGGCTTTACATATAAAGCTGCCTCACTCCATTCAAGATAAATCTGAGCATTGTCAATGAAACTGACATCAGCCAAGACTTACCAAATGCATCCAAGGGATCCAAATCACCATGTGTACATAAGAATACAATTTCCACAGAAGCTACTACAGATATGGGACAAATCACAGATGTGATATGTGGAATTTTACTGATGCCGACTCCACCATTGATAGCACAAGGGTTATACTAAACATGTATGTTGGCAGAAGTCCAAGGCATCTGAGAAGAAGGAGACTAAGGAGAGTTTGATTCTAGTTACCTCCAATGCTGTTGCTGATTTGAATGAAATGCCAACACATTAGTTGTCTTCTGATACCTACACTACCACATATATTACCAATGTGGAAACATGAACCCCAGTGAAGAAAATGATCTATACAACAGTGATTCTCCAATTTGTTGTCTGTGTTATGGAGGAGGACTCAGGATCCACTTACTTTGATTTCAGAAGAGACATACAATTCAGTACAGCCTAGAAATCGTCCACCTATGATTCCATACAAAGCCAAGCTTGTAGACTGATAACAGGTTAATAATAATAATTCAAATAATAGGTTTGAAGGGTGTGTGTTATGTCAGTGTCCCTTATGGGCAAATCTGAGGGGTCCTCCATTTAATAATTGCCAAGTGTGGGAGATCCAGCTTACTAGGATGATAATGGCTCCAGCCATAGGGTATGAAATTAACAAGAGTACTCAGCCTCATGATGGATACCTTAGAAGATTCCCTAATGGATTTCAGCAAGGTGTTCAATAATCAGCTTGGTATCTATAAGGGTCAGCCTGTGTCACATATCTTGAATCCAACTTTGGCTCCAATTCAAATGAGGCCTCATCATGTTGCTTTCACCCTCTTTCCAAATACTGATACAAAGATTGATCAATTTGTGAAACAAGGTATCCTAGAGGTAAATTTAAATATAAAATTAGGCCACTCCCATGGAACCCATCCTGAAGCCAAAATATTACAGGATCACTGATACTGGATTCCAGCAGTAAACTACTTTTTTGCAACTCTTGCTGGATGTAAGGTTTTTACTAAATTAGACTAGGCACAAGTTTTTTAACAATTCTTTGTGGAAGATTAAATTTGCTGATGCACAGACAATCATCACCCATAAGTGAGCCTTCTGAGTCAAGTGCCTACAATTTGGAATAAACATTGCACCAGGAGTTTTCCAAAAGTTTACAGATGTCTTTCTTGCAGGTATTAAGGGAGTCATGCCGTATTTTGATGATGTCCTTATCAGAGCAGGATCCATGTCAAAATTAGTTGTCCACCTGCAAGAAGTGTTATACTGCATTTCCAAGACTCACCTAAAACTCAGAAAAGAGAAATGGGTTTTTGGGTAACCAACATGGAGTTCCTGGGGTTCTGAGTTGATGCAATCAGAATTCATCTAACAAATGCAAAAGTAGAATCTATGCATAAGGCTCCAGCACCTAAGAATATGCAGGAACAGCAAGCATTCCTGAGTTTACTTAATTTTTACTATTCTTTCCTAAAAGATGAAGTTATACTTTTTGAGTCTTTGTCTTGTCTATTGGATAAGGATGCCATGTGGAAATGGACTAAACTGAAGGTTAAGTCTTTCAAGGATGTGAAAGAATTGTTGTTGTTTGACAGTATGCTAGTTATGACATAGGCCACTTCTGTTTACTTGTGATGCTTCACTTTACAGCGTAAGGGCTGTTTTAAGTCATCTGCAGAATGATGTACGTGAAGCTCCATTGCCTACTATATGAACTATGAATAAGACTCAGAGGAATTGTGTCCAAATTGATTTAGAAGCTCTTGAAATATTGATGGGTATAAGAAGTTCCGTGACTACATATATGGTCACAGATTCAAATTTGTGACAGATCATAAGCCATTCCTAAGCTTATTCCCCAAAAATGGACCAACTGCCCAAATCATTACACCATATCTGCTTCATTGGTCCTTACTTTTAAGTGAGTGTGACTACCAATTTCAATACCACTTTCTTTTGGAACTCAATAGTCAATGCTAGTGCTGTGTGAAGCTTTGGTTCCTGATTTGATTTGGTGGATATTCAGCCTGATTCAGTGGCTGAATCTCTGAATCCAAATCGAATCAGAGGACCCTTTAATCTTTCCAGATTGAATCAGAACTCTCCGAATCAATTTGAAGATATCTGGAAACATTTAGTGATTTGGAGATAGACACAACTTTAAATGTTTTTTCTACCTACCTCTAGGTAGCAGGCATCTCGTGAATGTTGCAGTGCTGGGGTGCATGGACTGTCCCAGAGCACTCTGGAGAACTCTGCAGCATGCTCAGCAGCAGAACTGGAAGTAGACCAGAAGCACTTTCGGTCCACTTCTGGGGCTGCTGGGAAGCACACAGGCCCCTCTCCCTGTCCCCCCTAGGCTCAGTGACTGGTGCCTTCTGGGTCTGTGTGGAGCACCCAGGGTCCCCCTGTAGCCTATTGCTGATCTGGGAGGTGTGGGGGGGAGCCCCCAGCTCACTCCTCGGCGGACCCAGCAGCGGATCAGAAGTGCTTCTGGTCCACTTTTGGATTCACCACAAAGCATGTGGAGGGGCCCCTCCTCCCAATTCCTGTGGGATACTCCATCCACTCCAGCATTTCAGCATTCATGAGCTATGCTGGTACTTTGATGTATGTAGAAAAAAAACACTTAAAGCTGTGCCTGTGCCCAAATCAGCATCGAATCATCAGATTTGGATTCAGCCAAATTGAATCAGGGACAGTCATCTGAATCAATGAATTGAGTCACTATCCCTGCTTTGGTCCAAATCTGAATTGAATAGGGCCCACTTTGCACATCCCTAGCCAATGCAGATGCCCTCAATCATTCGCCTTCATCCCCTTCTAAATTCACTGTTCCTCTTCTTATCCTCCTCTTTAGACAGATAACATTGGGTCGCACCCAGAGAGTCGCACCCAGAGAGTCCATGGACCGATACTCTTCAATATCTTCATCACTGACTTGAACAAGGGAGTGAAGTGTACTCTGTCCAAGTTTGCGGATGACAAAACTGTGGGGAGAAGTGGATGTGCCGGAGGGCAGGCAACAACTACAAGCAGACCTGGACAGTGTGGACATGTGGGCAGAAAACAACAGAATGCAATTCAACAAGGAGAAATGCAAAGTGCTGCACCTAGGGAGGAAAAGTGTCCAGCACACCTACTGCCTAGGAAATGACTTGTTTGGTGGTATGGAAGTGGAAAGGGATTTTGGAGTCCTAGTAGATTCCAAGATGAACATGAGTAGGCAGTGTGACGAAGCCATCAGAAAAGCTAATAGCACTTTATCGTACATCAGTAGATGCATGACAAACAGATCCAAGGAGGTGATACTGCCCCTCTATTGGGCTCTGGTCAGACCGCAGTTGGAATACTGCGTGCAATTCTGGGTGCTGCACTTCAAGAGGTATGTGGATAACCTGGAGAGGGTCCGGAGAAGAGCCACTCATACGGTTAAGGGCTTGCAGGCCAAGCCCTATGAGGAGAGACTGGGGCACCTGGACCTCTTCAGCCTCTGCAAGAGAAGGTTGAGAGGCAACCTTGTGGCTGC
>JAGPOW010001296.1:91634438-91656864 GCA_030014935.1 Caiman crocodilus
ACCAAGGCGCCCCCAGGGGTTACAAGAAATAATGGCCACAAGCTAGCAGAGAGCAGATTTAGACTAGACATTAGGAAGAACTTCTTCACAGTTAGAGTGTCCAAGGTCTGGAATGGGCTCCCAAGGGAGGTGGTGCTCTCCCCTACCCTGGGGGTCTTCAAAAGGAGGTTAGATAAGCATCTAGCTGGGGTCATCTAGACCCAGCACCCTTTCCTGCCTATGCAGGGGATTGGACTCGATGATCTATTGGGGTCCCTTCCCAACCTAGCATCTATGAATCTATGAATTGGTCATGTGACTGCTAAGGCTCCAATACTAATTTGGGTATGTAGGGGTTGGCTTTAAGCAAAGGTCACAGATTAATTTAATCCATTTGCTGTACATCAACATATACTTTCTGCTATTAAGGCAGAGTTGGCAATTATTTGGGCCAGAGGACTACTGAGTGAGTTTGGGTGAGTTGTTGTGGACTGGGAGAGCATCCCTCCCTGTGACTCCCCGCAACCAAAACTCCTTAAGTGGCCCTCCAGCCCAAGTAATTGCCCACCCCTGAACTAAGCTCAGAGAGAAAAAGGGTTAGAGGAATCTAAACTTTGTTCCCCACTTCTCCCTGCACTGCTTTCTCTGACCTGAGTCCCTGGCCTGAGGTCAGGTCAGTGCTGTGCTGTCTTCCTGAATGCCACATTAGGCCACATGGGTGCAGTTGGCATGGTTTCTGTCTGATCTGGCCACAGGCCAGGGACTCAGGGCAGGGGAAAGGGAGAAACATAGTGCAGCACCAGCCTGGCCAGGACCAAATGATCTGCAGCTCCCAGCCCCCTAATCCATACAGGATAACTAAGTACTTATTTTCAGCGCAGGTTAGGGGTGTCTGGTACCTCTTGAATTGGGAGGGCACATGCCCTCCCCCTCCCCCCTGACACCAGTCAGTGACCAGGAGGGAGATCCTGTAGCGGCCAATCCTGCTGGCCAGGGGGGAGTCCCTGGTGGCCAATCGTGTTGGCTGCAGGGGTTGCAGTCTCACTCACAGTAAAAGTGGCTGTGCTACTTCCGGAGCTCCGCAGCTGCTTCTGGAAGCAGTGTGGCCACTTTTGCTGGCAACCCAGCTCCCTAGATGGTTCTCACAGGGCAGGCACTGGTACTCCCAGCTGTCTTCCTGCCTACTGGCTACACAGGGAGCATGGCGTGACAGGGTGGGCACATGCACTGGCATGTACACCCTACATGTTTCCCCTATTGCAGGTTGAACATGAGTTCTCAGTGCTCTTCATGTGGGATATCCAGGGACTGTTCACATGGAAGAAATTACATGAAAGAACTTGATAGATGCTGTCATTGAGCAAACAGTAAAGATGTGTGAGCTATGCTAAGCTATATGCCATGCCTCAGCTAAGGCTCCAATCCATCCATGTGAAGTGAACAGGATACCATGTTCTTATCCACATAGATCTTGTTATTCCCTTCCAAGGCTGGATATTCTTTACTGTTGCTGAATCTTTCTCAAAGTGGCTGAAAGTTGTTTCTGTTGCATGAATGACTTCAAGTTCTGCAATCAGAGTTATATAACAACTGTTCACAAGGCATTGCCTTTATTACGTTCAACAGTTCTGTGCAATTCAGTTCTGAAGAATTGTTCTTTTGACCATTAAAAAAATTTCTTTTAATTTCCATTGTAAATACATTATGTCCTTTTTGGGCCAGTATAGTCTATTAGAATACTGCTCTTGCTTCCCTGGAGTTTACACCCTTCCCTGTATTTATAGAAAGCAATTATATCCTTTATTATTGTTTTAATTGTGCTGCAATAAGTAAGTGAAGCTCTTTTTAGTTTTGTTTTATGTATTATGCTTCCCCACCCACCTGGTCAACTTTTCTGTAACTTTTCCAGTTTTAATTCTTTTTTTTCTTGTATATCTGTGTCCAGAATTGTTAATAGTATTCCAGGTGAGGTCTCACCAGTATCTTCCAATTTGTATCTCTCTCTTTGCTTGAAATGCCTCATCTGATAAATCCTATGATCACATTTACCTTTCCTATGGCTGCACTACCTTGGCAGCTCAAAGACATCTTAAAATTGACTAATACATCCAAATCATAGATTCGTAGATTCATAGATGTTAGGGTCAGAAGGGACCTCAACAGATCATCGAGTCCGACTTTGTCTCCAATGTTTCCAAAAACATTTTGGTTTTTGTTTTAAGAAATTTTGTACATTTTAACTCTGTTTAACTTGTGGGAATTCTTATTCAATGACTGTTTGAAATTTGTCATCTATCCCATGTAAGACTATCTAGGTCATATTATTAAACGTAGTACATCTGAGAAGTTAGTCCCACAAAATGACCCAATTCCAAGTTGTATCCCTCTCGAAACATTATGGAAATCTTTAGTAATACATAATCTGACATTGGGCATCTGTAGGAAACTCTCAGGCTGACATTAACAGACACTCTTTACAATCCTTTCCCAAAGTTAATTTGGCACTATTAATATGAGTTAATCATGGATTTTTATCCACTAACAGTTTGGAGGCTTTTAAGCAGAATTCCAGGGAAAAATTAACTGAAAATAAGATTTATGCAAATATTGTGTGTTATGGAGCTTGTAAGCAAGTTGTGTGCACCAAACCCCAACTGAATCAGTCAGTCCCCTGCTAGTGATCTCAAACATGTCAGAGCCGGGTATTGAGATTAGCAACAGGAGTGTGTTCCCTGAACTTTGTCCCCTTACGCTCCTAAAAGTGCTAATTTAGATGCCTAGGAAGTTTTGTAACTGCCCAGAAAGATATATAATGAATCTTGGCACCTAATGAACTTTGTAACTGATAATGCAGGACTATTTTGAGTTGGTCCTGGATACAAGCATCTGAATTCTACTAAAATTCTGTGTAGGCATCTAGAGAATAAATTTGATTCAGGGTCATTGTTTCTAAGTTCAGCTTATTAAGGGATGGTATTAGGATTTGGTTGATTCAAAGTTTCTGAGTTATAGAAATCTGTCTCTCTCACAGTTGCTTTGCTAGATGGTTCTAAGACGGAAACTAAACAAAATTTATTTTGGCATACTTTTCTATGACAATTTCTTTGATTCCTTCCTATGATTTCTTTAATGTGATCTTTGTTTTTATTGTTACTTTGGTAAGTAAACTTCGCTTATTTTCTCCATCAGCAATAATGGGGGTTTTCTTTTATGATAGTTTATTGGTTTTTGATATAACGGATCACTTTATTGTATACATAAAATTCACTGGCACCTTTTTAAATGTCAATAAGCAAAATAAGTCAAATTCAGGGTTGTGCGCGTCTCATCCCTGGAGATGTTTTAAAATTAAGATCAGATGCCTTCAGAAACACATTCCAGCTCAGCTAGTAGTATGAACTTGATGTAGGCATCACGGAGAGAAATTCTTTGGCTTATGTTATGCAGAAAGGATGACCAGAATACCATACAGATCCTTTTCTTGGTGCTGAAGACACAAAAGTGGTACATTGATTTAGGGTGCCAGTATGCTGAGTGTGATTGATTCAGTTCTCCACCTGCCAGTCAGGAGATTCATGGACAAGTCATTTAGAGTCAGAATTCTAAAAGTACATAGGATATGAAGGTACCAACAATTTATTGTGGGGTAAAATCCAACAGGGCTTTATTGTATGTCGTCTGCTCTTGAGTAACTGACTTTGTGCACGTTCTTAACCCAAAATAAGTGCAAGCTCATCTGCAGTATCTTAGCCTCATCCTGCAGGCTACATTTCTGCAATTTACTTTCCACAAACCATTGGGTAAGAAGCTGCACACAGGTATTTAGTGAGACTAGGTGACATATACTAAGGCCCCACCTCGTTTTGCTCCACATTAAATTGTTAATATATATCCATACCTAGAGCCATCTAAAAATAGAGACAGGCACCAGACTTTGAACTAACACAAACCTTTAGATACCTAAATGTATATCTGCACTGACTCCATGACTCTCTCAAGATTGCCAACAAAAAATAACCCCCAAACACCTGCTTTCACTCTGAATTCAGATCCGAGATGGGGAGGAAGTTCAAAGGACATGCTTCTGTTGCTATTCTTGACATCTGTCTCTGACATGCTGGAGAGCAGTAGCAGGAGCCATCAACAAAACCATATTGATTGATTTAGTTGGGGTTTGGTGCACACACAACAGGAGTGTCTGGGCTGTGCGTATTTTTGGTGACTACCTCAAGAGTAGCACAGAGTCAGCCAGACTGTGTCTAAGTACCTTATAGTTTGTTTCAGTTTCATAGTTGGTAGGTTCAGAAGAGACCTGAGTGGATCATCAAGTCTGACCTCCTGATATGGCAGGAAACAGTACTGGGGTCAAACAACCCCAGTAAGGTGTTCATCCAGCCTCCTTTTAAAGACCCCCCAGGGTAGGAGCCAGCACCACTTCTCCTAGAAATTGGATCCAGATCCTAGCCACCCTGACAGTGAAGTAGCACCTCCTGATATCTAGATTGAATCTACCCTCTGCCAGCTTGTGACCATTATTTCTAGTCATTCCTGGTAGTGCTCAGTGGAACAGGGACTCTCCCAATGCCTGCTGGTCCCCTCTGACTAGTTTTTAAATGGCCACTAGATCGCCCCTCAGCCTTCTCTTGTGGAGGCTGAACAGGTTCAGATCCCTTAGCCTCTCATTGTAGGGCCTGCCCTGCTGACTCTGATTATGCAAGTGGCCCTCCTCTGGACCTTCTCCATGTTGTCCACATCCCTCCTGAAGTGCAGCGCCCAGAACTGGACACGGTACTCCAACTGCAGCCTGAGCAGTGTTGCATAGAGGGGGAGGATCACCTCCTTGGATCTGCTTGAGATGCATCTGTGGATGAATGACAAAGTATGGTTTGCCTTCCTGACCACATCCTCACACTGTTGACCCATGTTCATTTTGGCATCAATAATGACTCCAAGATCCTTTTCTTCCTTTGTGCTGATGAGGAGGGAGTTCCCCAGCCTGTAGGTATGCTGCTGGTTCTTCCTCTCTAGGTGCAGTACCTTGCACTTGTCAGTATTGAAACCCATCCTGTTCTCATCTGCCCATCCTTGTAATCTGTTCAGGTCCAATTGCAGCCTATTCTTCCCTTCTAGCATGCCCACTTCTCCCCATATCTTAGTGTCATCTGTGAATTTGAGTAGGGTGCTTTTCACTCCCTCATAAAAGCCCCTGATGAAGATGCTGAAAAGTGCAGGCCCAAAGACCAAGCCCTGAGGAACCCCACTGCCCACATCCCTCCAGGTCGAATAAGACCTGTCCACCACCACTCTCTTGGTGCAGCCCTTTAGCCAATTAGTGACCCATCTGATTATGTAGGTATTGAAGCCACAGATGCCTAGTTTTTTAATGAGAATGGGGTAAGAGACAGTGTCGAAGGCCTTCCTAAAGTCCAGAAAGACTTTTCCACTGTGATACCTGCATCTAGGGATTTTGTGACCTGGTCATAGAAGGCCACCAGGTTGGTCTGACAGGACCTGCCTCAAATTAACTCATGTTGGTTGCCCCTAAGCATAATCTCCTCTGCTTGCCCCTTGTGGACATGCACCAGGATAATTCTCTCAAAAAAGCTTAACCAGGACCGAGGTAAGACTAACTGGCCTATAGTTTCCTGGGTCCTCCTTCCTCTCTGTTTTGAAAATGGGAACCCTGGCCCTTTTCCAGTCCTCTGGTACAATGCCAGAGCACCATGAGTGCTCGTAAAGCACATGCCATGGGTCCTGCAATGACCTCTGCTAATTCTCTCAGCACTCTGGGGTACAGATTTTCAGGACCTGCTGATTTAAATACATCCAGTCCTTACAGAAGTTCCCTCACTAGGTCCTCTCTGACCCTAGGCTTGGGTATGCCTCCCCTGGGGCCTATGGGGGTCCCAGTGGGGGTGTGTGACCTGGTCCCTGTTCAGAAAAATGGAGGCACAAAAATTCTTAAATAGGGTAGCTTTGCTGTCTGGTGTGATGACCAGATTTCCTAGCATGCCCTGCAGATGCCCCATGTTACCCAGTATCTTCTTTTTACCCCCTAGGTATTTAAAAAAGGACTTCTTGTTGTCCTTGATCTGGGTGGCTGGTCCCAGTTCCATCTCCTCCTTGGTCTTCCTGACTGCCCCCCTACAGCCCTGACCAATAGAGGTGTAGTCCTTCTCGGTAATGGCCCCTTCCTTCCATTGGGTGTATGCCTCCTTTTTAGCTAGGAGACATTCCCAGGTGCTTTTGGTGAGCCATGGGGGCTTTTGTGCCCTCTTGCCCCCCTTTGATCCGTGTTGGGATTACTTCCCTTTGGGCTTTGAGGATCATCTGCATAAGGAATGACCACTGTTCTTGGACACCCAACTCCCCTCCCTTCCAGGACTTCAGTGTCTCCCTGACTGTTCTCCTTACCTCATTGAAATCTTCCCTCCTGAAGTCCAGGGCTGCTGCCTTGCTGCAGGCCTTTACCACCTTGCGCTGGATGGTGAATTCCAGCAGGCAATGATTGCTGTTACCCCGCACCCACAGACCCCTCATTAAGTCATTGCCCATGGCCAGGACTAGATCCAACAAGGCATCTCCCCTGGTGTGGCTGTGTGCCTCCTGGGTTAGATGGAGGTCCTGTATCTCAGCTAGGAACCTACATGAGTGGTCAAACCTGACTGACTGCACTTCCCAGCAGATGTCTTTTAAAGTTTAGGTCAGCCATGATGACCACATCCTTTGACCTAACTGCCTCCATGAGCTGACTTAAGAATTCCTGGTCTAGCTCTTCCACTTGGTTGGTTGGTCTGTAATCCATTAAGTCCTTTTCCCCTTGACTTCCTTGTATTCTAACCCAGAGCACTTCAGTGTGCCCCTCCTTTACCCAGTGTCACTTGTTGAAGATGTGTATTTCTCCTTGACATAGAGCACCACACCCCCACATTTCCTCTCTGTTCTATCCCTCCTGTACAGCCTATAGCCCTTGATATTCATCTCCCAGTTGTGCATTGGGTCCCACCACGTTTTGGTGAGTCCCATTATGTCTGGGTTGGTGTTAGCTAGCAGGAGGGTATGTTCCTCCTGCTTGTTCCCCATAAAACAAGCATTAGTGTAGAGGCATTTGGGGTCTCTTATGTCCTATTAGAATATGCTGTGCATGCAGAATCTTTCCATTTGTTCTCCATTTGTAAAAAAGAAGACATCCATTTTGCCACTTACCCCCCCACACAAGGATTTGGGAGGATAAATGTATAAAAGATCATAGAATCATAAAAATTAAGGGCTGGAAGGGACCTCGAAAGATCATTGAGTCCAACCCCCCCTACTCTGGGCAGGAATACTGTTGAGATCAAATGATCCTAGCTAGGTGTCTGTCCAGTCTCAAGATAAAGGTGAAAAGGTACCTTTTAGGATGGCCTTTATAAATGCCAAAGATGGAAGCTAAATATGGCAGGAAAGCTATGCATCTCATTTCTGGGGGAGGGGGAAGGGGGCAAGAAACCTGCTTTTCATACCGATTTACTAGAAAGAAACAAAGACATTTCAGAACTCTTCTTTTAATCTGATTATCTAGATTCACTGTATTTCAGTTGGAAATATAAATGTCACATTGTTATAAGTAAGTTAATTTAATCAATTAATCATGTCTAGACATACCCAGCTTAGTAAAACATTTTTGATGGAGTTATGATTTATTTAAGTAGTGTCATCTAAATTTCATTAAATTTTTAACCCTCATTAATTTCTAATTTTCAGGTTTCAAATGCTTTTTCACACTGGTGACATTTTGGAATTGTACTTGTCATCACATGCTTCCAACACAGGGACACTAAATTAAACAAAATATATCCTTGCCCTCACACAGTGTGATAAAGAGTTAGCTGAATTAGGTTAAAAATGTATTTTATCTTAATTAACTTCAAGGCTTTCTTTTATGGAGGAAGGATATATTTGAACCTGTATATATGACTGTGCCCACCCAGTTTCTTGAATGTGTACCTCTTTAATTTTATGCACATGCCAACCCCAAAAGAAATAACACATTTATCTGGAGAAATAGCCAAACTTCTGAGCACTAAAAAGAAAATTCCTGAGATTGAACTGTCCATGTAAAATATTTTGACATAGAATCATAAAAACTTAGGGTGGGAAGGGACCTCAGGAGCTCATCTAGTACATCCCTCTGCTCAAAGCAGGACTATTCCTGGCTTTGAGCAGAGATCATCCCAGCCAAGGCTTTGTTTACCTAGGTCTTAAAAACCAATAAGGATGGAGATTTCACAACCTTTCTGGGTAACCTGTTCAATTGCTTAACTACCTACCCACTCCAGTTTCCTATTTCAGGGACTAAAGGAATGAATGCACGGAAGAGACAATAAGTTCATAGACTGAATTTAGGAAGTTTGCAAGGCAGCAATTTTTGAAAGGATAATAAAAGATACCATCTATATCTGGAATTCACCTAAACAAATGTCATATTTTTCAGTCAGTATTATTGGTACGTTTGGGGGAAACCATGTGCCTTTGTTGGTGGGACAACTAATTATGGACTGGAAGGACCTGGATTCAATCTGAGGTGAGGGCAGTGGTTTTCTACTCATTAGTCACTTTTACACATGCTCCAAGGCTCAAACAGGGTGGGGTAACACTTTATTTAGAGTGGTTTCGAGAGCTGCTCTTATTAAAGTGCTGCAGGATCTTGTGTATCAGCATCCCTGAACTTCAAAATGATGGTGGAAGTGCTTGAACTAAAACTAGTTCAATGAATGTTAGTTCAAGTAACCCCACCACTGTTTTGAAGCATGGGAACATTAATACATGAGAGGCAGCGGCTGGCTGGAGTGCAGTAATTACCATGTTCCAGCATACTTGATTGAGTCTGCTCCAATGCACTATAGTCACAGTGTGTCAGAGCAGCCTTATAGCTTGTTTACAGGATCCCATCAATTCCACTTCCAGTGTGGCCTTGTGGCCTACCCAGTGCCCTTTTCAGTGGTTATTAGGAATTAGTAGGGGTAAAAGGAGCTGGAGTGTGGTGCTCACAACATAACCTCCTCCTCATGCTGAGGTTAAAGAAACAGTGGAGTCCTGCCTTCACTGCCCCAATGAGTCTCAGTGGCCTGAAAATAAAAAAAAATCTCTTTACTTTTATGTTCTGGAATAGCCAATTGACTATTTCAGATTTTGTCTTCATTATTCCCATGGCTCTTGTTGTGGGGAAATCCTCAATATTCAGATGTTTTGGCCTTAGACGTTATATATTGGGTATTTCTATTTCCCTACTATTTAATCTTTTAGTATACATTATATAACAGGAGTGGCTGTGGGGCTTGCAATCCATATGGAGTTCTTGGGCAGTTTAAGAGTAGTAGTTAAACCAGAACATGTTTTTCCTGTCTCTCTGCCCATTTATTACAAGGGTATTGCAGAAACTAATGGCAAAATGCCTGTGACAAAGTGGAAACCACGTAGCAGTGAACACTGATGACAGCACTGATGAATGCAGCTATTGTTTACGTCTATCTAGAGAAGTGATCTGGTCTAGTAAAGGAGCATTGCACACAAAATGGTTTTATTTAAAAATTGACGTTAAATTCTGAAACACCCTCATATTTTCTATTTTGATTTTCATTCTTCATTTCCAATTTATTTGAAGCTAATTTAGGACATTTGAGCTGAGGTGCAGATAGATCACTGACCCTGTAGGACTTGCATCTCAAAATGTTTGTGTTCTGCACTTCAGCCACAGCAAGCTTTTGGTTAGAAATCTTGGCCAGCCCAGTTCCATACTATGATGACAAATCTTCAAATGTCAGAAGTTGTATGTTTTAACAACACTGTGCAGAACACTGAGGTGCCCTGGTCTTAAAGAGGGGAACCTGCTAGGGAAAGAGCCCTAGCAGTGAAGAAAGAGTCCAGCTGTGGGTTGCCAGGGCAACTGGAGCTAGCAAGAGATCACACCTGCCAGCGGTCAGCTGACTGAAAGGGGCAGAGCCTGGCTTCCTTATAAATCTTAGAGGCTGAGGCCAGAGGCAGTTCCCTGTCAGCAGCCAAGGGGGAAGGAGCTCTCTGAGAAGAGGAGAAGCCTGACTGCAGGAGCAGCATCTGACAATGTTGCGGGATGAAGTATCCCGGTAAGCTTGAGCATGGTTATAGCCGGGCAGCTTCAGTTTATGTTATAGTCAAGGGGCTTACGTTTGTGTTGCTGTTTGTCACCAGTGGTTTGAATGAGGCTACTAAGGGTTGGAGGAGGCCTCATAGGGGACCCACAGCAGTGTGGGGACCCCAGCACCAGTGAGGCCCAGCATTTGGGGTGCATTGACCCCAGCTTCAGAGAGGGACAGTTGAGAGGCCCCAGGAGAGGGGGCAGCATTGCTGAGAAGGCCCCAGGAGAGCCTGAGCGCCAGAGAGAGGGTGTAGACCTGGACCGAACAATGTCTATTCCAGCTGCGAGGCTTGGGACATGGTAAAAGGATGGTTGGAGCCACTCATAGCCCATAAGCCTAGGGTGCCCCTGAAGTACCCATTGTGGAGTGGGACCCACAAAGGGGTCCAGGAGTCCATGGAGTAGATAGTACAGCAACCTGTGTCCAAGAGGACATAAGGCAGCCTCCCATACATTTAATCTCCATCAAAGATGTGGCAGGAGAGAAGTGGGGAGTGCCCTTTTGGGCCAACTTGGCATGGGAAAGGGGCCTTGAGGCGATCATGGCCCTCCTGCAGGACCCCATGCCATGACAAACACTTTTTTTTTTATTAGTTGCATTTGGATTTAGCCTTGATATTCTCAAAAAGCTTCCCATTAATTCTAAGGGACAGTTTCCTTTCTGGTTTATCCTGAAGGCTTTTAAATCAGGAGAGCAAAAATTGCATACAAATCCAAGGATGTTGGCAAAATCCAATCTAAGTATTCAAGAACAATTCTAATCATCATCAGACAGATGGCAAAACTTGCCTTGCACCTTACTGAATATAGCTGTAACAGTAAAAATGAATTTGGCACCCAGGTCTGTGTGTGTGTAACTAATCAGCATGTTGCCTTTAATTTTTTTTACAGTTTCTTCAATCTAATCAATAGGTAAGTTACCAAAAATAATCTGGTACAACATGCATCTGCTGAGTTCCTGTCTGACTCATTGGAGATACAGGTTAGGAAGAATTGTATCTGCATCTTAGCTTTTCAGCTGTCGACTTTTTTCCAAATTTTTCTACTTCACAGACGAAGATGATACTTATTCTGGCCACAGATGGAGTGGGACCTATCTGGCCCCCTTGGTGGCTTGAAAACTTTACTATAAAAAGACTAGTTCCTTTTCCTCTTTTCAAGGAAAATTCCCACTTTGAATCTTGTTGGAGTATTACAGCAAATATTTGAATTCAAAGATAAAAAGCCTGTCCTAAGTCACACAGGCTAATAAAGTTTAAATAGTGTATAAAAAGTCTTATACACTGAGGTTTGGATGCCAGGCAATTCAGGAGCAAAAACAGAACTGTCATTATAAACACATGGATTTTAATCTCCCAAGTGCCAGATATTGTCCCATCCCTTCCCTCGCTCCCTCCCCCTTCCTCTGTTTCTGTATTTACCAGCTGTGTTTGGTGTTTCAGGTTCAGTTTTGTTGATTCTGGAGTGTAGCCCATTGCTCTTCACTAGAGGACTTTATAAAATGCTATGGGAACTGGGAGCATCTGGCTGTTAATGGCTGAAGTCCCTAGAAGGCTTAGTTGTTGAGGAAGCTAAAAGAAAACGTGAAACCAAACTAAAAACTGAACTAACTGATGTTGACTAGAAATCTATTTGGCTTGTATATAAAACGGAGAAAATTGCAGCTACGTATGTACTTCTGTGTGTTTACCACAATAGAAAGCTAAAAATATCTCCACAAACAAGGAAGAACAATTGCTAATTTAACATACCACCCAAAATGTATATTCTTCTAGCCTAAAGATTTTTTTTTTAAAAGTTCTGTGTATTCACTGCAGTGAAATAGCAGTCGCTGGACTACAGCTGTGATGTAAATTGACTCCTGTCAGCGTTACAGGCTTTACTGTGGGAAGACGACCTCTGAGGGTGGTCAGGGACATCATGAATCTGTTTTCTCTCTACTATGAGATTTCAGTTACAGAAGCCCGTCACTAAGAATGCCTTTTCCTTGCTTTTGATATTTGTCAGTATTTTTATGTGGTGTATGAGTGAAGTTTAATCAATCATTGAAGTGAACTACATTCTTTATCTACTGAATGTTCTAACAGTGACAGAATGATGTGTACTACTTGTTACAAAAGATTAACCCTTTTAACAAAAGTGAATTTTAATGAGACTTCCTAAAAAGGAAATCAATAAAACTGGTAGACATTTTTCCTTTTCCTTGTACTCCTGTCAAAATTTCCAAGAAATCAAACATCCAGATTTTAGCGTGTTGTGCTAATCACTTTGAGGCGCTGAGAATCTCCTGAGATTATGTGGAACAAATAGGCAGACATGGTATAAGAGCACATATATATCTTGTCCAGGAGCCAGATGCTTCAGAGGTGGGAGTAATAACTCTAGTATTGGGGTAACCTGACACTAACACTAGGTCTTATCCTGATTTCTAATAGAAGCTATCTTAAACAATGACTGCTGGGCTTTAATATTCCATCTACAGAATGTCTTGTCCTTTTATAATAGCTCTGGATATGTTTGTTATCCATGTAAATATCCAACATCACTTTGATTCTTGTTAGGATGTAGTTGAGACCAGAATTTATGTGCTGAGTTCTGCTGTCTAATTAAATGCATGAGAAATATTTCCTAGAATCATAGAGAAGTATGGCTGGAAGGGACTAGTCCAACCTTTTGCCTAAGGCAGAATCATCCTTAACCAAACCATAATCTTAACTTTACATCAGACTACCACCAGCCCTGACACCAATGCAGACCTAACACCCTAACCTGCTACAATTATAGCAGGGAAACAATGGGAGCCAACATCCTGCTTCTATGAAATGTTGTCAAAATATGCACAAGAGATCCTGGGTAGAGGATCATGCCCCCCACTACAGTGGAAGGCAACCTTCCCCCACCCGCCATAGTCCATACCGATATGACCATAGGGTAAAACTCCTACCTGAACAATTTTTTTTTGGTTTTGAATTTCCAATCTTTTATTTCTCATAAAATATGGTTGGATCCTAAGCTGTATGCATGGAAGGTAAGGGACTAGTCAGTAGTATATTTTTCACAACTTTCTGTACTAGAAGGTCCCTCTGTGTCTCTATGGCCTCATTTAGTTACCTTTACAAAACACAACCGCATATTCCACAGGTAGTCCTATTAATGTGAATGTGGTAATGCTAGGTTTGTAGAAGACAAGTTGGACTTCACCACTAAAGTCCCTTATGCTTTACTCATTCTATGGATTTTGTATGCATTCATGAGGGATCCTGAAAGAAAATCTTTAATTAGTATTTTTATAAGCTGCTCCAGCACCTCATTGGCCAAAGCTATCACCACTTTTCCAGTCCATTGGCAACTATTATGTAGCATCACATCTTCTCCGCTGCCCAGCTTTCCACAGCCAGAGATCCATACCAAAATGTATGTTACTAAACCTTCATGAAAACCTACAGTGAACTGAGCCTAAGGTCCCTTGATAATACTGAAAATAACACACAAAACATAGAAGCTCTCCTAAAATTGAGGGCCAAGTACCAAAAGTAGATTTAAGCATACAAATCTCTTAGAGAATGATTTCACCTTTGCAATATGAATTTAAACTGAATGTTACTCTGATATTGATATAATCTTCTGATTCTAGTAAAAAATTTAACTGATGTAATTTACAATTGCAACCTATCCTGCAATGGAGGCTAAAAAATGGAATAACTTAGAAAATGAAAGTCTTTATGCCATTTTCTAGTGGTCTTAACTGTGTCTAGTTTTCTAGACAGTTTTTGTATATCCTGGTATTAGTGTTCAGATCTTACCATTACCCAGAAGTAGAGCTGAAATTGAAGAAGCTGAATAGAATCAAGAACAGTGAATAATTTCTTTAACTATGTACCAAAGTGAAAGGAAACTCCAGTTTGCCCAGTAGTTTTAACACATGGGATTTATTGCTCTTGCATGAATTGCAAGGAATTGACTAGTCACACCAAGGTTCTTTATTGGTCTGGGAAGAAGCCATCTGTACCAACTTCCTCCTCCCTCCACAACTCCAAACACAGCGTCCTAGTCCTTGAATTAAACTGGTAAGGACTGGACTTTAGCTGTGAATGTATGAAGTAAAAGGCTCTGAATCTTACTGGGATCATATATGGCAAACACAATCACACCCTCACAGTTAATATACATATTGGTTTCACCAGTCCTTTGTTGCATGAAGAAATGGACAAGAGTTTGTTAATTTCATTTTTGCAGTTTTTTGAAATGTTGGTAATTGTACAACATTTTGTCATATTCCTTTATATAAGTGCTACCTTCTTCAGGAGCAACACATTGGTAGAAATGCTTGTGCATTCCTATCACCCTGACTGCTATACCAGTAGAGTTTTAACTCTTGGGAGTGACCAAACGCAATGCAGTCTATGGGTTCTCCTATTTGGGCTTGAGTGACAAGCAAACACTAAATTCTTGGGTGGCGGAGGACAGTATTATATTTTCATAGTTGGTAGGGACAGAAGGGACCTGAGCAGAACATCAAGTCCAACCACCTGCCTTGACAAGAAAGAGTACTGGGGTCAAACGACCCCGGCAAGGTGTTTATCCAGCCTCCTTTTAAAGATCTCCAGGGTAGGAGCCAGCTGCCCTTCTCTTGGAAGTTAGTTCCAGATTCTAGCCACCCTGACAGTGAAGTAGCACCTCCTGATATCTAGCCTGAATCTACTCTCCTCCAGCTTGCGACTGTTATTTCTCATCACTCCTGGTAGTGCTTGGGGGAACAGGGACTCTCCCAATAATTGCTGGTCTCCCCTGACTAGTTTGTAAATGGCCACTAGACTCTCCCCTCAGCCTTCTCTTGTGGAGGCTGAACAGGTTCAAGTCCCTTAGCCACTCCTCATAGGGCCTGCCCTGTTGACCCCAATCATGCGTGTGGCCCTCCTCTGGACCCTCTGCATGTTGTCCACATCCCTCCTGAAGTGCGGCACCCAGAACTGGATGCAGTACTCCAACTGCAGCCTGACCAGTGTCACGCAGAGGAGTAGGGTTATCTCCTTAGACAGATGTTTGAGATGCATCTGTGGATGCATGACAAGGTACGGTTGCCCGTCATGGCCACGTCCCCACACTGTTGACCCATGTTCACTTTGGAATCAATAATGACTCCAAGATCCTTTTCTGCCTCTGTGTGGTGAGAAGGGAGTTCCTGAGCCTGTAGGTATGCTGTTGGTTCTTCCTCCCCAGGTGCAGTACCTTGCACATGGCAGTGTTGAAACCCATGCTGTTTTCATCAGCCCACCCCTGTAACCTGTCCAGGTCTGATTGCAGCCTATTCCCCGCTTCTAGTGTGCCCACTTCTCCCCACATCTTAGTGTCATCTGCGAATTTGAACAGGATGCTTTTTACCCCCTTGTCCAACTTGCTGATGAAGATGTTGAACAGTACAGCGCCCTGGACCAAGCCCTGCCAAACCCCACTGCCACAGTCCCTCCAGGTTGAATAAGATTCATTCACCACCACTCTCTTGGTGCAGCCCTTCAACCAATTAGTGATCCATCTCACTGTGTAGGTATTGACACCACAGTCTCCTAGTTTTTTTAATGAGAATGGGGTGAAAGACAGTGTTGAAGGCCTTCCTAAAGTCCAGAAGGACTATGTACAGGCTACACCTGTATCTAAGGATTTAGTAATCTGGTCATAGAAGTTCACCAGGTTGGTTTTAGGAAGACAACGACAGTACATAGCCATTTTGGCAAGTGGCAGAGTGGCGAAAAATAGTAAAACCTTGTTTCAGATCTAAATTCAGATAATAGATACTGTATAACTTACCAAACCCTAGGGCATCTGTACACATGCTTGCACCTCACTGCCAAGTGCCTACTGATGTGGCACATGCAATTGTGTAAATGGTTTACAAATGGTTTACTCAAAGGTGTTTTAGTTCAAAAACGTACTGCTGCCATTTTCTATGCGTTGATGTGTGTTTCACCACTTACACAACTGCATGCGATGCAGAGCAGTGCATATTACCTCACATGTAGAGCAGAATCAGTTAATTAAGCCTGCTTCAACCTGCTGGATCTCCAGTGCATCGTGGGGGTACGGGTATAAATGTCTCTTGTTCAGCTTTCCCCCTTGGATCAATCAAAATTGGCTGTTTTGTTGTGATAATGATATACTGGATTGTGTGCTGATATACTCTCATTGCTTTAGCATTAATTCATTCTTTGGCCTCTCTGGTACACTTCCTGTGCAAATTCTGCATGTTGCAGGAAATGTCACTGCCCAGATGGCCTGAGGACCAATTCTGACACTTTCAGAAATGCTGCTTGCTTAAGCACAACTATTCTAAGACTTGTTGGCATTCTGGTTTACAGTTTCTCTCTCCAGGGACATATGAGAGTTAAAGCTAATAAAAAAAACCCAAAAAACTTTGCATAAGGGTCCAACATTTTTCCAATCCCTCTTTATTTTAGACATCATATGAGAGGCACTGATCTGGATACAACAATAATACATCTATGGTGTGGACATGTACATTTGGATTCTTTTCTAAAGGGGAATATTTCAGACAGGCAGCCAGAGTTACATTCTAATTCTTATATATAAATGAAGTAAGAACAATACAAATGGAGCTCCAACTGTAATACTTGTAACAATTAGAACTTAACACATGCTGCCCTTTTGAAACAGCTCCAGGTGCATGTCTACACCCTAGATGTAATTCTCTGTTTCAGTTTTCTTAATTCTTTCTAAAGATCTTTAATATTTGGGCCACTTTTTATTCAAGATTCAAAGCCCCTTTTACTAGACCCCCATTCTCATCGTCTCCCTCTCAAACAGGGAGTATGTTTTTTCTCTCCTTTAGACTGCTTAATTTGACATTAGGGTATCTCACAGTCGAAGTCTCTTCTTCCAAAAGTTGGTGACTTTAATTTTCCCTCACTTACCCTCTCTGGCTTTTGAAACTAGTTTTACATGTTGTTTTTTTCCAGGTTATTTTAACAAAATTATTGTATCACTCAATGCCTGAACTTGCATAGTTTAAGTAGGGGTTAGTTCCTGACCTATTGTCCATAGGCCTGGGAAAAACTACCAAAGAAATCAAAAAAGTCATTAATATTAAGACAGGTTCTCTGTCGGGGTATAAGACAGCTATGATGAGGTGGCCAAAGCTGGGAGAAAAGTTCTACTTGTAGGCTTAAGGGATAGGCGGCTTGGTCACAAAGGGTGTTTGTAGAGGTACTTTGAGGCTGCTCTGATGCATATAATTACTTGATTAATTGAGTCTGCTGGAGTGTGGTAATTACCACACTCCAGCCAGCCTCTGTCTCTCATGTATTGGCATCCCCACATTTCAAAATTGTTGTGGGAGTGCTTGATCTGAAGCTCCTCGAAACAGCTTTAGTTCAAGTGCCCTTGCTACCCTTGTGAAGTGCAGGGATGCTGGTACATGAGCTGCTGCAGCGCTTTAATTAGAGTGGTCCTCAGAACCACTCTAATTAAAGTCCCGCCCCCCCCCACTCCACCCCTAGAGCATATGTAATAGTGTCCAAAGTATTATGAAAGTTTTCCTGCTTTACATTGTTCTACTAAAATATATCAATTTTATACTTTTTTGGTCCATATCAAACAGGAAAAAAAGAGAAAAGTAGTAAAAAGAAAACCTTTTGGCATCACAGTGTCTTTAATGCCTTGGGTTCTAAGCAATTCATTCAGTCATTCTAAAACTGTTAACTTCGTTTACACAGCAGTGAACTGTATTGCTTTATATGGATTTGCAAAAGAACTTGCTGTTTCTAATCCTAACATCTTCCAAACTTTAGTATGGAGCAAATGTTCTTAAAGGTATTTATAATTCAAGGTGTTCAGAAATGCAAAGCAGTTGCATAATGGTCATTTTCTCTTGTAATCACTACAACAAAAATGAAAATATTTCAATACATTTTCAATGGGATTGAATGCATTTGTTAAAGGGAAAGAAACAGGGAAATGTCTATGCAGTGTATATTTGTTAATCGATGCAGTGTATATTTGTTAATTCTGAACTTGTTTTTATTTTAATTTCTTCTGTGGCAAAATAGATAAAATCCTTTCTTCATTTTAATATGCTTGATAATAACTTTGTATCTATGAATAGTCCTAGGGATTTTATTTTTATTAAGGCTTTTATGCTTTGAATTATACTTTTATCTTAAATATAAATGGGAAATTTTATTTTACTTTCTTCCCATTTAAATTTTCATTTAGTGCTATTTCCTCCCAGTAAAGAAATAAAATTGTACAAGGAGGTAAAGATTAGCAAAGTTGCTATAGTTCTTTATAAACCCATAAATATTCCAGGAATCCATGCTGCATATTTATCTTAGTAATAATAGTGAGGTAACATAGCAAAGGTGCGCTGCCCAGAATATAGAGTAAATTGCATAGCTACAAAGCACAGACCTACTGTGTCCTTTCTAACTCAATGATTTGCTCTTTACCCTCAAAGTAACCAGATATGGAAAATGACATTTCTTGTATTTGGTGCTGTTCAGTGCTTTGATGGTGACTTGGAGTCAGAAAAAAATGTCTCACTTGAGTAAGCAGGGAACCCGAGATGGTACTTCTGAGCTATTGGGAAAAACTTGATCCTTCCAGGGAATCCCTGGCCTGGGGAAGTGCAGAGAGCATTGCCTTGCTGATCCCCTTCCTTCTCTAACTCGTCTGGGAGCCTAGAGTATCAAGGCAAAGCCCTCTCCCATTCTCCAGACCAGGAAGTCTCTGGTCTGGGGAAATGCAGGGAGCAGCAGTGACTGCTCTAGGGCACAGAAACAAGTGACAAGTTTTGCCCAATCTGGCCACAGAAAGTTGTGTTCAAACACAAGCGCGTGGCAGCAAGGTGCTTCAAAAATGGCCGACTGGGCAAAAATCTAAACCCTTGTGGTATGAGGGGTCAAATGAAGACATTTCAGAACAGAGTGTTGTCTGTTACTTCTGTCTGCACTGCTTCCTAGCTTTGAGCTGTTTTCAGACTGGAAGTGGGGGAAAGGGAGTGGACGGTTGCTCCAGTTCACTACCGCATTCTTCTGTGCTGGCTGGGGAACCTGTGGAATGAGCTTCCTGTCTTCCCTTTCCCCCCTCCCATTCTCAAACAGGGACAGGCTGGGAGAAAGGAGGGGCTGCTGCTAGGGGAAATGGGCTACAGGCTTCCAGCCAGCAGCTGGATTCCTCCCCCCTGGAGCCAAAAGTGAACTTCTACTTGTTTTGGGGAGTCATTGTAACTCAGACCACTTCCTGCAAAGTGTTCTCAGTTATAGCAGGGTGCTGCACTTCTGTCTGAATCACTAGTCTCTTCCTGGATTAGTACAGGAGAGGACTGGAGCAGTGGGGTAAAGTCTCTGCTTGCTCCTCAGACCAGGAACCCAGGCTTGTGTGCTTTGCCCTGCTGTTTCACTCCCTGTCAGATTAGACCAGGAGATCATTCTTTGAATGATCATGTAGGTGGAATTTAAAATGTAGCAAGAGTGTAACGTGCTAACCACTGTTGCAGAGAGTGATCGTTCTAAAATAAAAGTGAAGAGGTAAATAAATACATTTAAAAAAAACTGGATGATAAAAATAAATTTGAAAACAACAGAAACACAGCAGCAGAATCTAGAAGAATACTTATTTTCATTGCCTTGCAGAGCTTTTAATTTAGTTCATTTTCTCCATTGCCTCTCTAGCTGTTTTCATATCCCTGTTTCTTCTATTAATCTGAAAAACACTATAATAAGAAGCCCCACTATGACTAAACTACAGAAGCCACAACTCTTTGATAAATGCCTATCTGCCAATAGGGTGATGTTATGTTATAGTACAATTTACAGCCTTGTAGACAAGAATTAGACTGGGCAGTTTTCTACAATTTTGAAAGGATTTGGTAATATATATAACTGTCGCAGGGCACTTCGCTGCCCTGCTCCTAAAGGAGGGAAAACTGCTAAAGAAGGAGCCCTAGCAGCTATTAGGGAGCAAAGCTGTGGGTTGCCGGGGCAACTAATGAAGGTCAGCTCAAAAGAGGCAGGGCCTGGCTCTTATAAGGCCCAGAGCAGAGGCCAGGCTGGCAGTTCCCTGCCAGCTACCAGAGAGAGAGGAGCTCTCTGCCCTGAGAGAGAGAGAGGGGAAACTTGAGGCAGGGGCTGCAGCTGACATGAAGGATCACTAGTAGGACCGAATGTTGTTTGGCCCAGCGGGCATCCGTTGTTGTTATAGCTAGATGGCTTATATTTAAGTTACAGCCCAGGGGCTTGTGTTTTGGTTGTTGTTTACACCGGTGGTTTGGGTGAGGCTATAAGGGGTTGGAGGAGTTGTCAGGGGAAACCCACAGTAGTGTGGGGATCCCGGCACCTGTAGGAGCTCAGTGTTCTTATAGGCACTAAAGAGGGTGCAATATCCTCATAGGGGCCCACAGGGTGTGGGGCCCTAGCGCCCAGAAGGGTGCGACTCAGCGCCAGTAAGCGCACAACTTGTGGGGTGCGTAGACCCCAGCCTGGAGAGGGGCATTTGGAGAGCCCAGGTTGGGCACAGCGAGCCCAAGGATGGGGGCCGCATTGTGGAGCCCTGGCAAGGGTCAACTTTGAGAGGCCTAAATTAGGCACAGTGAGTCTGAGGAAGGGAGCAACACTGAGAAGCCCAAGGAGGGCAACACAGAGGCCTGAGGGGGGGCCACACTGAGAAGCCCAGGTGTGGGCGCGGAGAGCCCCGGGAGGGGGGCCGTATTCATTTGGAAGCCCAGGTTGGGCACAGCAAGCCCCAGGAAGGGAGCAGCACTGAAGAGTACAAGTGAGGGCATTGGGAGCCCCTGATAGGGGGCCGCATTTGTTAGGGAGCCCAGGTTGGGCACAGCAAGCCCAGGAGGAGGGCAGCATTGAGGAGCCCAAGTTCGGGCATTGAAAGTCCCTGATAGGGGGCCGCATTTATTAAGGAGCCCAAGTTGGGCACAGTCAGCCCCAAGGAGGGGGCAATATCGAGGCCCTCAGCAGGGGGAAGCATATTGAGAAGCCCAGCGTGGGCAAGGCGAGCCCAGAGAGTGGAGCGCCAGACTGAGAAGCCCTGTGAGGGCACAGCAAGCCGAGAGGGGAGAGCCATATTGAGGAGCCCCAATGTGGGCGTGTAGAGTCCAGAAGGGAACAACATGTGAGATGGCCCAAAGAAGATAGAGAGGGGCTGCAATAGGCAAGATCAAAGTGACATCCGTGAGGCTTGGGTTGCGGTATTGGGGAGGTAGGAGCCGCAGATAGTGCCCTCTAGTGGAGGGGGCAGTAGAAGGGCAGCCTCCCACTAATTAACTAATTAACATCAAAGACATGGCAGGAGAGATAAGGCAGGTGGTTGCCCAGAGACAGGTGCCGGGGCCACACTGAGGGCGGTCCCGAGTGACAACCTGTCACAATAACAAAGGAATTAGGAAAATATATTACATTTACTCCTTTTTATTCTACTGTTTCCTATGGTGTATGTACAAGACTTTTGTCCATATATGCTTAATAGCTAATCCAAGAGAAGTTTCACAGCTGCTCCTACAGGAATATTTCCCACGTAAATGAGCCTTCTGATTTTGAAAACATAGGCCTATTTCTTTACATAGGCACCTAAATGTTTTTTGAAAAACCCATTTTTAGGAATCTAATTTTAGGTTGCTCTATTTGATAACCTTGATGTACTTTCTATGTAAAGCAATAATTAGTATGTATGACTAAAGAAACGAAAGGCCATCCTCTGTTTTGAAAGGTGGAGGGTTCATACTGCAGGGGGCAGAACAGATGGGGACTGGTTATAGTTTACATTTCTCTCACGTCTGGGTTACATAATCGAGTAAAAAGAGGATGTTCCCAAATGTCTCAATTCAATGAATAACATAGAATTTTTCCTTGATGATCCCCTAAATTTAGTTCACTTTCATCCCATTACTTCTAGTTTTACACTCCTAGGCCCCTTTAAATATACACTTCGGACTATTATCTATTTTACTTAGTTTATTCAAAGTCCTATACGTGGTAAAATGACTTCATTATAATTCATTGTCTTTGCTCAATTCTGTTTTTCAAGGAAATAATTTTTTTGTAGCTGAAATAGTCCTGCGCACACAAAATAGTTTTGTGTGTCCAAACAATTCATTGTCATTATCAGCATCATCATAAGATGAAGATTCAATAGTGTGCAGTCTTTTTAAGGTAAGATTAAAAAGATGTTCTACTTTTGTTATGCTTCAGCCCAAGTCTGAATTCGTTGCCCGGCATGCATGAGTGCCAATATATGAATGCCAGTTGGAAGTTTGAAAGGAAAAAAGCTTTT
>JAGPOW010001296.1:91674035-91697703 GCA_030014935.1 Caiman crocodilus
GCTTGTAGATTTTAGTATAAAGGATGCTTAGAAATCTTGTTTCATGTGCTTGCTACCTTGCACCTTTATTGCTAGCAATAAAAACTTTTTTTTCTTTCAGACTTCCAACTGGTATTCGTATATTGGCTTACGTATGCCGGGCAACGAATTCAGATTTGGGCTGAAGCATAACACATCTTATAGCCATTTTTTGTAATATTTTATTGGAGAGAGATTTAGGCAAGCCTTTTAGCACAAGATGCCTGCGGTCTGAGAAAGTTCAATCTGTCTCTGCTTCTAAGTAACAGAACAATTGTCTGTGTAAAACTGCATGTGCAAACAAGAACAGTCTACTTAAAGGGATGGAGCAGGGCTATTAAATAGGGGGAAAGAAACATCAGGAATAACTGCCAGACAATAGGACTTGATCAATGGAAGAGCAAGGTTATTCAAGAAGACAAGGGTTCACACTTTCAAAGTGAAGATATTTGTAGGGATTCCAGATATATTTTAAGGAGCCATAAAGTCAATGTCTGCGTTTGATCCCTGGTTTGTAGGGTCCAGTAAGCTTATGAATTGTTGTTTCCAGTCCGATCTCCTTGAAGTATTTTGTAAATGTCCCAGGAATATGAGGATTTTGAGGTTGGAGAAGAAGCAGTTGTTCTGTGAAAAGCGTTCTCCTACTTGTTTTCACGTGTCTCTGTCTTTATCTTCTTCTTGTTATAGTTCATTCTGGCACTTAGTTTTTGTTTAGTTTTATACACATAAGACATCTATACATGTGCTTTGGGGTGGGGGGGGTGGCATTTGAATTAGAGTGGCTCCCAAGAGCCACTCTAATTAAAACACCTGCAGCTTCTTGTTTGTTCAGTGTCCCATGCTTCAAAACAGCAACTTGCTCAACAAACCTTACTTAAAGCACCCCCATCACCATTTTGAAAAATGGGGATACTGAATATACATGATGCCATGGCTGCTAAAGCATTTTAATTGGAACTCTCCAGCAGACTTGATTAATCATTCTAATTGGAATGCGTCAGAGCAGGCATTGGGCATATGTATAGGTACCCATAGTTTCCATGAGATTTCTTGTGTGCCATTCTCTGTCCATCATTCAACTGTGAATTCCTTATAGCAGGTTCTGCTAGCAAATTACTTGTATGTGAGCTATTACAAGCAAAGTTTTCCTACAGAGAATTAGTGAAACTGTAAACAGGGAAAATTAACTTTGAATCAAACTACATTTAAAATCCAGTTTTCTGTATAAGCACTATGATGCGATGGCTTTATTGTATATGGTTATTTTATATACAGCAATATAAAATACTTAAAAAATGCATCTGGTACTTTCATTCCTTAGAACATGGCAACTTGACTAGCATGACACTTTACCAGGATGTCATGCTAGTAACTTGATCTGTTCGTACTCTAAAGAGTATGTAATCTCTTCTTAGTCTCAGTCCATCCTCTAACTTAGAAAACTCAGTGGCATTCACCACAATTAAAAGATGATTGCATAATTTGTTCTGTTAGGTTTTTTCTTCAGCAAGAGCAGGATAGAAATGACTGGGAGAATAAAGAGGTAGAAATAACCACAGAAACCGTCAAACAAATAGGATAATATTTATGACAGTACAAAAAGCTATGCATTGTTTAACCTGCAAGATAGTAAGGATGGATATAGGCATGTGGGAGGGGAAAGGACCCCTTTAAGATGCATTAAAAATGGAATCCAATGCCTGACTTTCAGGAAATGAATAAGTGAAAGGAATGAAGAAATGATTCTAATAATTTACTTTCTTGGAAAAAAAAGATATTAAAAGTATTGAGGAAGTCAGTACTGAGCCCTAACTCTGTCTTTGTCCTTGCAGCGAAATGCAACTGCACTGAGTACTATAATTTCCCAGAAGGAGTTAACTGAATCTATATTGTCACATGTAGTCTACATGGGTAACATTTCCACTTTCCACAGTTTCATGCAAATTGAGCTGCAGGAGCAGGTTTACCAATTAAAAAATCAGCACAGGCTCTGATACACTTAACCTAGACTTCATTATATGAAGCTTTAAGGACAAAGTCCCAAGGTGTCTACTCCTACTTTTAGCTGTCATTCAGATATATAAAATGCAAACAGCTCAGCGGGTGTTTCTTAAGTAAGAAGAAACAAAGAACAACAAAATTGCCACACTGACAATATTTCCTTGTATTTATGCCAGTTGGCACAGTAGCGCTTGGTTAGACTGACATTGATTAAAACACTCCCTTATGCAGAACCTCTGATATTTTGCACTTTTCATATATCTCCTAACTGTGTGGCAACTTTTGTGTGTGACTTGCTTCCATTATTCTTTCCTTTGAGACACTTTCTAATTTGCTTGCAGCTCTATCAGCTCTTCAAGATTCTTGTAAAGGTGCAGTAACCAGGCTTGCTTTTTTTTCCCAGCTACTGGTGGGATACTTAGAAGGGGAGAACTGTGGATAAACATCATGCCAAATATTGATACCCTTATGCACATTTTGTCCCAAAGTCGTTATGCACCTTACTTTGACTTTTTTATGTAAAATTCTAAAGTTTATTTAAAATAATAGGAAAACCTCAAATAATAAAGTTAATGTTTGCACCAGTCAGTTTTGTATTCTCTTGTGGGATCATTAAGGAAAAGATGTCTTCCAAGAGTGGTCCTTTCATGAACCGCAACATTGAAGATGTTAGCACTGTTGTCCAAAAATCATCTAGGTTACAGATAAACGCACTTTACCATTATGTTTCCACCCTTGCTGAGTTTGAGAGTATGCCATCCCTATTATGCTTGTTTACCAGATGGGTTCAAATAATAAGGCTTGAATGGGGAGGAAGGGGAGAAATTCTGTACAAGTTCAATTGATTGTATTCACGGGAATTTAGGGCATGCTTGTGAATA
Organism: Caiman crocodilus; assembly: GCA_030014935.1. Taxonomy (NCBI): domain Eukaryota; kingdom Metazoa; phylum Chordata; order Crocodylia; family Alligatoridae; genus Caiman; species Caiman crocodilus. Next base: position 91,676,936 of record JAGPOW010001296.1, read on the forward strand.
CTAGATGGCTGACTAGTTATGGTTAGTTATACTTTAAGTAGAAATGTTTTGTGAATCTTAACACTTAACTGATTTATTATGACAGTGAATTATTTGTTATTTGCCATTCATTATTCTCCAGTTAATAAGTTTGTCATGCAGCGAGGAAGCCAAAATACTACACGACTACTTAAAGTGAACTGCCAAAGTAAACAATTCATCATCTATATGTATAATTTCCAAACTACTGAAAAAATGTTCATGAATCCTGAATACGTACTCAGCCAGTGTGCCTGATTCATTAACTTTTCTCAAATTAATGAAATAGTAACATTTGTCAAATATCTGTTTAAATATTATATTATTATACAGTTTATATTTATTCCTTCTACAAACCTATATTTTTTTCTTTGCCAGCCAAAGGAAAACAAAATTGCAACAGAATATTAAATACATAAATTAAGATGAGAATTTATGCTATATGCCCTTATATATTGATGCTGCTTGTAGGTAATTTTATTAATTTAGAATTGATGCATGATACCTGTTTGGACCAAATGTTGTCTGAAGCTTTATTTCTGGAGCCACCAGATATATCAAGAATTTTCTGACCTGCAGAGTGAATTACATGAGTTACCACTGATTAACTGGATATTACATGGACTTGTATGGCTCCTAGGACTATATAAATAAAGAATGTCATTTGGTTGTTAGATCTCTGATGCACAGTTCATACCTATGGCATTGTAGCTATTTGTTGTACATTACTGAGTTACCTGCACAATGTTTTCTGAATAAAGCTGCAGAATGGTCAGTCTTCTCCTTAACTTCTAGGTAAAAGCAAAATCCCAGTCTCACATGTCCCTTGACAATATTGTGTGTGTGTGTGTGTATGCGCATGCATGTGCGTGCAATTTGGTGTCTTTCCAATGCAGAAGGTTTACTACCACTGATTTTTGTGCAGGGAGGTTTTATCAGTGAATGTTTAGTTTAGAGTACTTAGTGGAGTAGACACAGGTTTGTAATGACTGACAGTTTAAGAACTATAGCTAAAGAGTTAATTTTTGTTATTTCTTTCCAAATGTTGTGTGTGTGTGTCAGTCCAGGGGGGAAAAATAAAGGAGGAGGATTGGCAAATAAACCTTAACTTTACCAAAATCAAGGTCAGTAATCTTTTGAGATTTTTTATTTTATTTTAAGGATCAGTCTAGAATATACTTATGTGTGTATGTACTACAAACCTCTGTTTTTTAAAAAAACAATATACCAACCAATTTCCAAAAAGAAAAAGAGCAAATGACCAGGGTATATCTAGATTCTATTTTTTGCAAGATTCCCCTGGAAAATGTGCTTTGAGAGCTCAATGTACTTGCCTTGAACTTCTCAGCAATTGGCACATTTCTCATACAAAAAACTTGATCAATAATCATCCAGCAGGAGTTAATTGTATGTCTTGCATTGTTGTTCTTTATTGTTGTTTCAATATAAAACAGGCTTTCTCTCTGTTTGATGGAAAAGGATTTAATTCTCTGTTTTCAAGTACAGCTATACAAACTGAAAATTGGCTAAAAGAAAAGTAAATGAGCAGTCTATCAGCAGCAATAACAATGAATATGAGTGGGCTACTACTGAAGAGCCATGGTGGAGGCACTGAAGCAGCACTAGGCTGGTTGTTTTATGAAGGCCAGAGCTTCCATAAGTGTATCCATAAAAATGTCATTGGGTAAAATGTACCCAGAACTAAGTAAAATAAAATTTTTTAAAATCTGCTACTCTCATGCCCAATTTGTCATTGAACAGTCAGACTGTCTTCCCTTGTCTAGTAGATGAAAACACATATACTCCTGGTACCGGGCTGTGATACATTATAGAGTTATGGAATTGATTTTATTAAGGTTAATCTATGGTGGTTTAGCTGGACAGTAAATGACTGTTTTTTTACAACATCTATTTATGGCAGCAGCAATTGGTTTTCATTTCTGTAGTTATGGAGTTGTATGCTAGACAACCTGAATCTTTCAGTGACATATATAAAAGTCTTTCATACCAAGAACAATGTAATACAAGCTGAAAAGCAGTTTCTCCTATGTCACCCATACACCCAAGCAGCATGAAATAAGCCCTCCCATCACACATCAAAACATATTTTCATGTAGAAAGCAATGAATATAGTATTTATCATAGTATTCACTATACTGTTCATACTATAGTATAGTATGGTCAGGCCAGGTCTTAATAAGGAAAAATCAATATTCAGTAAAACATGTACTGTCTTGGAGATCCTCAAAGAGGCCCATTTAGGAGCAATGTAGGGCAAGATCACGTATAAGCTTTAGCATCAGGCAAACAAGCAGACAATAGATGTGTATAAGGATTTGGGGAATAGTGTGCTTTCTTTCGGAAAGAATAACTCAAAGAGTGGCAGTCAGTGAGATATCATAGTCACCTTACTTAAAATGAACACCAGAAATTAGATGCTATTTATTGGGTCAAATGTTGTTCTCACTTCTACTGGAGTTAATGGTAAGGCTATCTGCATTAATAGTGGTATCATTAAAACCAGGATTTACCACAGTGGTTCTAAATGAATGAGAACCCCACCACTCTGCAGTCTCTTTTGTCAGGGAAACGTATGGCTTCAGAAGTATATATTGTCTGCAGATTCTGATAGTAAATTCCTTAGGGTGGGTAGCATACCATTCTGTCTGGCACAACACTGTGCCCATGCACTAATGTTCTATTAAGAGAAAAACCTTTGTAGTGCTTTAACATTTTTTAAACCAGACATGACCACCACACATGCAAATCCAAATCCTTTTGGATAGTTATATATTCTCACTATGTACTAGTAATCTCCCACAAACACAAATTCATTCCTAAGAATATGATCTACTGCCTCACTGCTAATAGCTGAGAGAGAACTCGATTCCCTCTCCAAAATATCCACAACAAGAGAGAATATATTTAGAAAGTACCATACTGTTCAAAACAGAGCGTGCCAGACACAGCAGGATTATGTGGAGGCTAGAGAATGAGTGTTGAAAGTCTACTGAAGAAGGGACAGGAGGAACAGCAATCTAACCATAAAGATATACAACAATATGTGGCATTATTCCATGGAGCGTAAGTCAACTACTCAGAGCATTGTTCTGTTTCTGCTGGCCACTGGACTCATCTCCCTCTCAATATAGCTCATCCATGATTCTATGTAGTGTTGCTTCTGCCAAATCTCACTATAAAGTATAAGGAACAACATTAACTTCAGAAAATTAATTCAGTTTACCACGGGATATTGTATTAAGATGCATCTATCCTGAGGTACTAGTGGTGTTTCATTTTAATCGTGAAAAGGTGGAGTTTGGCTTACTTTTTTAAATCCAAAAATTAGGGATTTTTTTTTTTATCAGAGAAAAACAGGATCCTTGCTTATCTCCCATCTTGAGTCACGTGGTCACAGGACTCTGTCTGGAAGATCCTTATCTTCCAGCACCAGCTCTGTCATCATGGGGCTAGCACTGGGAGATAAGGGAGTACCAGCCCCCACTCCCTGATTGCTATAGAAAAGTGAAGTCTAGGGGATAATGTCTCCCAGCCCCTGCTCCCCAATTGTGATCTCAGAGCATGGGGCTTGAAGCTGCCGGGGCAGGGGGACATAGCGTTTTGGTGGAAGCTCTTACTCTGGCAGCATGCAGCTCTCGGGCAGGTAGCAATCTCCCGCCCCCTGGTGGCCAGCTGCTTGGGAACAGATTTGCTCCCAGTCAGGCATCTAACAAGCACTATTGCACAGTTAGTAATCACAGGCAAATTTGCTACTTACATTAGCAGGTAGGAAATATACTCATGATTAACGAGGTTTACTGTGCAGTAAGCATGTGCATGTGTAGATGCATGTGCTAAACTATGCTACTTTGCAGTATCTGGTGTAGTTGCACCCACTGTGGAACAGAAGTTGGCAGTTACAGTGGATTGAACCAAATTGTAGTAGGTCCCATCCCTCCTTTAACATGGTGTTTAGTGTTCATCTTTCTATCTCCTTCAGCATTGACCTCTTGTTTTATGTCATGTGTGCAGTCAAGAATAAATAAGCATATTTATTAAATAATGTTGAATTAGTATAAAAATCTTATTTATGTTGGTGTTAATCAGAAGTAACTTGCTAATAAAGAGAGTTGAGTGAAATCAGTGTATGAGTAGTATAAGTGAAAGGAGAATCAGCCCCATAAGATTTGAGGTCATAAATCTCATTAGATAGAATTAGATAAGGATAAGTGCTATTGCCTAGAAAACACACACGAGGCTTTTAATGCTCTGCAGGACTGTGCAAACTAAGATTAAATGTTAGTACAACATTGTCCTTCAACTAACTGCAGCAATCTTTGCTAGTCTCACTGGCTCATCAAGACTTTTTGGACTGAGAAGCTGCCAGGTGATGCTAAAGATCTAGATATTTCTGAACTTTTCTAAAAAGTATGGATTCCAATTTGTTAGCTAACAGGGAGATTGCATTTGATATGAAAAAGATAACCATTAAAAGAACATATTCTTTGAGGAAAAAATAACATTCAAGATGGTGGATTAAAAAAATAATAAAGACTTAAGTTTTCACTATAGAAAAGTTACAATACAGACCATTGCATCCAAATCTTCTTCCAACTGTTGACTCAGTACACTTCATTCATATATGTCTGATCATTTCTGGCCTCCTCATTCAAAATGCCAATAAGACAAATGGAAACATCTGTAAGGATGGTTCTGGGGCATTTTCTAATGTTGGACATCAGTCCACTTCATTGGTGATGTGTAGGGGGTGTACATGGGTGCACGCACACCCCCTGAAAGTGGTGGTGCACCTCCTATGAAAAGGCGCCACTGAGACTGCCGGCAGCACCTGTGAGTGATTGCTGTTCACCATCGCCCTCTCCCACTGCTGACACTGCTGGCAGTCTGTAATCACTGCTGGCCACTACCAGAGCCACTGGTGGTGCTTACCATCCCCCCCACTCCCCTCTGCCAACAGTGCCTTGGTTGCCTGCAGCAGCTCCACACTTACCCCCACCACACTCCAGCCGCTGACCATGCTGTTGCCACCAGCTGGAGCTCATCATGTCCCCCCAGCCATCATGGGCATGTGGTATTCATGATCCACTTCCTCATGAATATTGCAAGTTGTTTCAATAACTCTCAGATTCTATCAACTCATGGCCTAAATTTTACCTAGACCTGGTCTAACTTTGAATTGAATATAGAGGTGAAAACTCTATATCATATTATTTTTACCATGGCATTCATATTTGCTTGGAAGGGTGTGTATGTGGAGGGTGGGAAGGTGCTGCTTCTGTTTGGGACTGTGTAGAAAATTTTATGCTGTAACTTAGTGTAGGCTGTAGTGATACAAGTATAGTAAAACTGCTGTAATGTTGTACCCCACTTCATATGGCATCAAGGGTGGGATGATGTAGTTCCCTTGTATTTCTATACAATTGTGTACATGTAACATTTAACCAACTAGATTTTTGGAAAAAAAAATCTTTGATTGAAAGCTCTTGAGCACAAGTACCCTTCTTCAGGCATAAGAAAAAGATTGTAAAAGTTCTCCTGGGTAAAATAAAAGTTTGTATTTCACAGGAGAGTTAAAGGTGTGGTAAAATCTCCTATTTGGTACAGTTCATTTTATGCAAATTAGGCTTAGAGAAAAGTTGGAATAGTCTGTTTACCTCAAAGTCATTTGGTGGCAAGCAGGATGTAGCCATATTTCCTTCTGGTTAAAATGTTTCATATTTTACAGAAGAGAAAAGGGGTGGAATGCTGTTCTGGGCTACAACCTGTGTACCTGTAACAATGAATAGCTTTTGCATCCTCCCAAGCTGCAGCTCCCTCACCCCTTTTGAAGCTGCTACAAATGTATGCTTTTCCCTACACTTACATAAAAGGAAAAACATGTGTAACTGTTGATGAGGTGTCTCAGTAATGCTAATAGAATATGGCAGGAGAACATAGAGACTGTCCCATACTAAAACCAGTACGACAAAAAATCACTCATTATTAGAAGGTAGTTTCTTCCTCTTTGGTCATTTGTGTTTTAAGTGATTTCATTTTAGCATTTGTAAATACACACTTTGTTTCCCTCTGTCGCTAATGCCATTGTAGGAATGGCTTAAAATTTCCCAGTGAAAAATAACACACAAACTGGCAAACTGAAATATTTGTATGGCGTCTTGGTTTTTATAGAATCTCCACATTCTTTATAGGCCAGTCTAGAATGATATAGAATGCTCTGTCCGTTATACTGAAAAATAGCATATATGTTTGGTTTATATAATACCCTGGGTATTACTCTGAAAAGAAAAAGAGTGGTAGCTGGAGGTCCTTCAATCATCAGCATGATGTGTCTAAGGACAGAAGCTGGAGAACTGCCAGCAATATAGGATTTCATGATGCTTGGCCCAGCTTTTGTGAAGAAAGTACTTGGAACACATTTTGAGTGATGGGGAGAAAAGAAAAGAGCTAATGAGGAAGTTCTGTGATTCAGCTTCAAAAGAACAGTGGTTGTTCTGCCTGGAGAGAGAGAAGCACAAGCCTTTGTCCACAGCAAGAGGAAAAGAATAACTAGCCTTCATGGCAGCAGAAAGTTTGGGACAGATACAGATGGGTGAGCCACACCCAGAGACACATAATTCCCTTTCATAATAAGGAGAGACTTCAAATGCACTTTGAATATTTCTAATTCCAGGGAGAAAGATGCCAGAGCCTGTTACAGGAGAGACTGTTGAATTTACCCTAGCTACAAAAAGACAACTGAAACTGAGTTGGGGGGAAGAGAGAGACTTCAAGCACCTGAGACAATCCAATACCTTTCCTTAACTGAAGAGAATAAATTGTGACTTTCATTGCCATTTGCATTACTATTTTAACTGTACTGTCACCTTCCCCCTTGACATTAAAGTTGTAGTCAAAGACTCTGCAGAATTATTGGGAAAGCACAAAAGTAGCTTAGAGACAGATCGGTTTTCCTCCCCTTAGGCTGTGATTCTTTTGTTGCACTGCACAGAATCTCAGCCATGCTAAATAATGCAGAGTAATTCTATTAACCACTGTGAATTGAACAAGCAATTTTTTAATAACAAGCGGCAGAATTTTCATTTAGGACCTTTTAAAAAAATGCTGCCTAAGTGCACACTGTTTCTGAAAATGAAATGGTTCAACATATAAAGAAGAGCAAAGAAGGGCATATAGGAGATATTACAGCAGGGGTGGGCAAAATGTGGCCCGCGGGCCAGAATCAGACCACAAGGCCATTCTATCTGGCCCGCGGGGCTCCTAAAAAATTTAGGAAATTAATATATATCTGTCCCTGGTTCCCTGTCATTTGGTCCTCGATGGCTTACTGAAACTCAGTAAGTGGCCCTCTGCCTGAAATAATTGCCCACGCCTGGTTTAGAGCAATCTTTATTAAATTCCTCAAAAGGTTTTGAAAATGCTTACTTGGTATTTGCCACAAGAAACTGTGTATTACTCTAAACCCCAGCCCTTAGTAAAAAAATTCCTGAAATGAGAGGATTCGGTGAAACTTACATTTTTTTTTTAAACCAATTTCCAATATTGTCAATATAGGACCAGACTGATCAAGACCTGAACCTTAGCTATACTGTAACTTCACAGTAGTCTCAAGGAGGATGACATATAGTTATACCTATGTTCAGACTGGGGAAAATATCACTGTTTCATGGAACAGTTCATTTTACTTTCTTGTTTGTTCTACCCACTTCTCCAGCTGCCAGCCACTGAAAAGCCCCTTCTTTGCCCATTTGCCTGCAGTAAGATATATAGTTTGAATAAGTTTTTGCTCCTCCCATCCTGTACAGTTTTGCCATGTGGCGAGCCTGAGCTGATAAGTAAGAGACCTTGAAGAAAGGCATCAATGATTCAGCCCTTTGTGATTCAATTAAATTAAATCATTGGAGAAAAAACAATTTTCAATATACATACAGAATCTAGGGTCATGTCCACATGAGTATGGATGTTTGTTTCAATGGAGCAAGAAGCAGTGGTGCACCCTGTGCTGCTGTTACTTGTTCCCAGGGGATGTCTGTGCCATGTGCTCTCTGGTAGGTGTCAGGTTACCCCAGCTGGGATAAAGGAGGCTGGAGCCAGCACTGGGGGCCTCCTGGGGCTGTAGAAGTGGCAATCCTGTCATTCAGAGCCTGGCTGGCAGCTGGAGCATGGCTCTGGCTGGCCAGGCTCCATTTTTGGGTGGTGCTCCCTGTCCCCATGTATGCTACCCCATTTTAATTTATTTTTGTGTAGGTTTTTTTGACCCTGGGATCTCCTCAGATCAAACCCCCATCCCCCACACCGCTACCTTCAGTGCAGAGAACACCAAAATGTGTGGTATGTGGTGCCACAGGTGAGTCTGCAGCTCATCTGGATGTGGCCCAGGAGTCTATTACTTTCACTTACAATGTTTTGTACACATTTAAGTTGCGAAAGGAGTGGTACATTTTCATGGCAAGTATGCAGGATTTCTGACTTATGAGTACATGAATCTGAGATACTTTAATTGCTTACAGCACCACAAATGGCTTATCTGGTTGCTGTCATTTACACTGATGCTTGCTGTGAACATTTGGGATCACCTTTTCACTGTATTTCATTGGCAAAATAAATTGTAAATAGGCACCCTTTGGTCATTCTTCACTATGTGATATGCCAGTAGCTGCAGCTTTTATTGAATGACTCTGTCAATTTTCAGACTGCTATAATAAGAATCCAACTGGATAAAGACATATATTTCAACAGGAGCTAGTCTCTGATCAGGGAATATGCTGTGACAGCACTTGAAGTTCTTGGTGTTCTAAAGCAGAAATCAAAGCAGCCTTCAAAGCAGGTGAGATAAAGAAGCTAGAACGAGGAAAACAACAGGTATAAGATGAAATTTATGAAAGTTTCATGACTCTGGGTTTTTTGGTTTTCTTCAAATGGTAATAAATGTAGGAAGGAAAGTTTGGATTAGTAATATTGCTAAAAACCCTGGAGCAGTACTTCAGAAATGTCAACATTTTCTACCTTGGAAATTCAACCATTTTATCATAATTTCATTTATTTATTTACTTTTCTATTTATTTATTTATTTTAACAAAGTGGCATTTACATTGTTAGCACAAGCAACTTTATAAGTAATTTTTAAATGGTCAGTTGGAATGAGTAACATATGACATGTTCATATATGTGTTTGGGCTTGGGTATAAAATTGAGATACATTACTCACATTAAATTGTACAATAATGTACCTTTGGTACTTTGGTTCCTTTTCTCTCAAAGGGTTTTTGTTAGGCAGAACCTTTTCTATAGTATCCAGATGCTGGCATCACCTGTCTGCTTATGTTGTTACTGCTTTAACCCTTTTGAGAGAGAGTGGGCACATCTACACAAGCCACCCACTGTGCAGTTCTTACTATGCAGTCATTTAGCCCTTGCATAATTAAATACTAAATGACTGTACAGTAACCAACATCCCAGCACAGTTGCCTAATGACACTTACTGCACAGTAGTGTGGTGACAGTACTGCACAATAGTAAGAAGCTACTGCATAGTAGTAACATGCTACTGAAGAGTAAGCGTCGTGTGCAGGTGCAACTGGTATTATACACAGATAATGGTATAAAGCATCTAGCTGTATGGTATTTGTTCAGGGATTAAAAGACTTGCATGTCTCCCTTTCTTTTTCTAGTGTAGTGGCAAAATTGCTGTTGGGTCTCTCTCTCTGACTTTACTAGTCAGTCTAGAAGGAGGATAATTGCCTGCTTGTGAAGCTAACTAATGTTCCAGGTGTCTTGTGTTTGCATCGTAGGATTGAAAGTTTTGGGTTTAAACCATGCTCTTGACTTTGGGATAGGTTGTGGCAAATCCACAATAGATGATTAAGATTTTCAAAATTGCTATTTGCTTAATTAAAAAAAATATTAGAGGTTAGGGGAAAAAAAACCTTGTGATTTTGAGTGTAAAATTGAATTGCATTGCATTTTGTTAGTAAATTACCTGCAGGGTCTTTAAAGTTATAATAAGGAAATTAAATGTACAGCTTCACACTGTGGTTGAGCATTAAAAAGTGGGAGAGCAAAACATACATACAAAAAACCCCAAACCATTAGTGCTGCTATTTTCCTTTAAAATCTCAATGGTACAAAGCCACTCTGTTGTTTCCACATTAAGTAGGACTATTAATATATTGTGGTAAACTTTGAGCAGAAACCAGCTGAACATAGCAGAGAAAAGTAAAAAGGGAGGTGCAACCATCAAATTTTCTGTAACTACATAAGATAGCAGATGGCCTTTCTAGCCATGTATAAACCTATTTTCTCTCTAAACCATTAGTATATGCATTTGAAACACTAGACTTAGTAATTGATAGAACAATTTATTTAAAGATGTAGCTTTCATGCTTAAACAAACTGTTGGTGTATTGCAACTCAGTGAACTGTGTGTTGTTGATTGCCTACTTAATGTAACCATGGAAGCGAGGGGAAAAATAATCACTAGGACAAAACCTTTCATGGAAAAAGAGCACTCAGTTATATATCTTAAAGAGAAACACATCTACAACATCAGGCCCAAGAAATTTGCATATATATTGTTTATTTTTTAAAAAACTGCATAGTATATTTTTAACATATACACTGTCTAATCATATTTCAATCAACTGATCCCTTATTCTATCTAGAAGAACATTCTTCATGTGAGAGTGGTATAAATGCCTTTAAAAGCACATAAATATTCTGGACTCAGCCAGGAGCAAAGCATCACAAGAAAATAAAGGGGAGTAAGCAGACCCCTAGAGGAGACAATGGGATACCAGTCTGATGCGCCACCTCCCATATGGGTAGACAAGAATGGGCAGACTCCGCTTATTTCTCCATGAACAAAGCAAAGCAAGGAGTGAACTATTACGATTCCATCTCTGCCTGGCTCCTAATCCAGGTGGTTTTTATTGTAATTTATTATTCCAATGTGAAGAGCTATAAAGCAGTCTAAGAGAAGGTGAGAACTCAAGGGTGTGTGTAGATGTGCTAAATATATATATTTTTATTAAATATAAAATTCTAATATTAAGGCTAAGTACAGACACTGAGAAAGCCTGAGGCTGAATCAATTCAATCTTCTCAGGTAAGTTTAAGATTGAATTAATAAGAAAATGAACAGATATTAATTTTGATTCTGGAAATGCAGCTACATGCCTGCAGTGGCTCAGGCCAGAAGCCTGCAGGGAGGGCGGGGGGGATTGTGCTAGAGCAGACTGGAGAAGAAAGCTTGGGCCAAGGCTGGTCTTCCCACCATGAAAGTTGGGGGGAGGGAAGGAAGGTTGCAGGGGAAGTGAAAAGCATCCTGGAATGTTGGGCAACCATGAATTGACTTGAATCTAGAGGGGATCTGAGACAGAAGTTCAATAAATTGATTTCACCTAACTCAGTTAAGTCTGATACTACATCCACCCAGGTTTATCTTAACCTTAATGGTTTCAGCCATTTTGAAAGCAGTTTACATGCACTGAATTTCTGGTGTGTTAGAGCTGAACCTGTTTCTGATCACTTATACTAATTTATATGTAACTTCTGTCCCTGGCCTAAAAGCTCAGGTAGGACATGGGTTGTTATTGATGTACAAACATAATGGTACATGTGGTAATTGAATTGCCAATCTAAGAAAATAAGTATGTATTAAGAATATAGGAAAGTGTAGAGATGGGAAGATAGGACAATCAGATGTAGGTATATATTTACATACATTTGCACAACTTTTATAGATAGATAGATAGATCCACCTGATCAAGGTGCTTAAGTTTTTGAGTGGCTTCGTTTTCTGTTCTTTAATCTTACAAATATCATTTTCTTCTACTGCCCTGTAGCCTAGGCATTAGGGATTGGATGATATCTTGAATGTATCATAGCAGAACTGGGTCTTGAGAAGGGATTTGAAGGAAAAGAGTCTAGTCAGGGTTGTGGATAAGAGAGAGCATCAAATTAGGTGCAATGACATTTATTGGGGAAGTAGAAAAACAAGGTTGTCCAGGCTGGCTTATGTGCAGAATATAGAAGGTTTGTAGGGTGGAGATGCAATAGGAGTGTTTTATATGACAGTACAGATACTGCAAGCAGCTATTGGATTCTAATTTTGGGGACCCAATTTTCAAACACTTTATAGTTTACTAGTTGAGAGATAACATGACAAACATTTGATTTGTGAAAGCTGAAATATTCAATATGACTATGTCTAGCTTGCTGAACTTGGCTCAGCAAGTAAATGCTTCCATAAAAATATACAGAACATGCTTATTTGCACAACCTTGTTTATGCAAAGTGCACCCTTGACTTAGAAAAAAGGATTACCTTTATTTCACAAAAGCTGTTAATACAGTGAGGTGAGAGGAAATTTTCTTTACACAAGTTATAACCACCCATGAATATAAATGAATTAGTGCCTGGCCAATGCAGAGGGGGGAAAAAAAGATAACAAACAAGTCTGAGGCTATATAGACTTCAGAGCATAAACTGTGGAAAAGACCATAAGGTCTGGCATAGTCTGCCCTTGTAAATCCCATAAATATGAAAAAGCTAGCCTCAGGATGCCCATCTTATTTTTAGCCTTCACGTGTATTTTACAGCAGTAATTCTTTCTTTTAAAAAAAATATGCTCATGTTCCTCTAAAATAAATTTATGTTGCTTTTATTTTCTTATACACTATTTTGTTTCCATATTCAAAGAATCTTTTGTCTAAAGAAAAACTTTGTATTGCTTCCTTTCCAAGCATTGGCTTTCCGGAATAGCTCTGTGAAATGTACGTTTAAAAAATCTATATTCTCTAGTTGTTGACTCTGGCCTTCCCTTCTCAAAATATTTAAGCATATAATATAATTGGTTACATTAATTTGTCATTCATGGCCATTGTTCATGTTCCATTCGACTCACTGTTCAGGTACACTAAAAAATAAAATTAGAAAATTAAACAATCATTTTACCAACCTCTTTACTATTCAGTAAAGGTATATATATTTAATTATCATAAAATAATTTATGCAACCTTAAAAATAATGCATTTTTCAAAAATGTTACGAGATTATTTGTGAGGTTGATGTAGCCCAAGAATTTTATGTTTGAAATGATCATTTTATATGTCTACAATCAAAACAAAGCATCCCAGCAGTAAATTAGAAATTGGGAACTCAGGTTCCCTATGATTATAAATGTGCTCTTAAGCATAGAGAGGCCTCTATAGATACTATAAAGGATTCTTCTCAAGGAAAATGTTCAATAGGCTAGCAAAACTTAAAAAAATACTAATCTGTTAAATTCATGAAATCCAAAGATTAAGAATGTACACTTCATCTTAAAATAAACTCTTCATTCAGTCATATCTTATCTCTATAGCCAGCAGAGTTCGATACAATGATTTACACCTGAGCCTTTTCATCCAAGGCATGAAATGTTTTAAAGTAAGTGTGTTTCTTTAATACTCACTTATCTTCCTTACTAGTCAGCAAACACAATTTAAATTGGATTTTTGGCCCAAGAACCAAATTTATAGTTGTAGAAAAGATGCAATTTTACAAAACGTGTACATTGGTTATTGGTTAAAAAAATATATTGTCTCTAAAATCAAGGAAAGCATGATACTTAACATACATATAATGTATGTTATGTAATCATCGTTAGGAATATATAAACATATATACATGTAAACACACATTCATATAATGTATATATGAATATATGAATGTATATATAATGTATATATGAATGTGTGCTTACATGTATATATGTTTATATATTCCTAATGATGATGAAGATTTACTTATAGGCCCCTATTCCACCCATTTTTTTCTGAGACACAAACGGTAAAAAATGATTGCATTTAGTCATGTGGAAGGAGAGACCTTGGGAAGGAGGAAAATCCTGAGAGTGATCCCTCTATGCCACTTACCATAGGTGAAATAAGTAATGCCAGCAGGGAACAGAGATTTATGCAAGACTTCTGGAGCCACTGCTCCCTCTTTATTGGTAGTGGGGTGACCCATGGAAGTACGTTTGGCTCTGGTGACATGCTGCCAAAAAGAGTTTGTAGTATCATGGGGCAGAAAATGCCAGAGGACTCTACCACCTCTTCAAGAAGAATGGTGTTAATAGTTTCTTCTTTAGATGTAATTGCAGGTTTCAGCCATTTATCTAGCGCATCTGTCAGGTTTTGTAGCAACATTCTTGAAGACTTATCTTCCCTTTCCTTTTTCATCTGAAACAGTTGCTAGTATCTTTCAGGTGTCATATCTGAATGATAAAGAATCTCCTCCTTCAGCGTATCATGGCTTGGGCCTCTATTCTGAACATGGATTGGTATGCCACCTGGGCCTTGTCCACCAAAAGCACTCCTAGCTGACTGGCCCACTTGGTTTTGTCCAGCTCAGCCGCCACTGTTGCACATTCAAAAATCTCAAGGAAGGCCTCTGGGTCATCCTCATGTGTCATCTTTGGGATCTTAAAGCCTTTTAAACTCTGCTAAACCAATTCCTTCTGTTGGACTATCATTTCATCCAGTGATCTGACATGCAGCCTGTTACTGTTATTGTTGTACAATTTATGACATGAGATTCAGGGTCTGCTGGAGAGCCTCTGTCCCCACCATTGCCTCCAGCTGCTGATTGATAACTTAGACCTGGACTGGGAGTGGTTCAAGATTCCCAGCCAATGCACCACTTTGTTGTGAGTGGATGCTGTAAGGCCTGCATCTTCACCAGCCTGATGTCCTTCTGCCAATTGACAACAAGGTAGAAGGAACCATGCTATCGCCCAGGTGTTCCTGTATGTTCTTCTTTCCCCTACCATGACTTTGATCTTCCAGCTATTAGGGAGCTAGTTCTGCTGAGTGATACCTTTGGCTTGTTGATTCATGAGGCTCCACCTCCCTATATACCACTTGTACCACTTCCTTAATGTTGTATAATGTTCTGATTTTGGGGCTTGTGGAAGGGTAAAGCCCCTGCCTCTGCTAACATGTGATGCAGGTGAACTGAGAATCAATTCCTGGTTCCTTTTCCTTTTCATCAGGTTACCGCCAACCAGCCTTAATCCCACCAGGCAAGCTTTGTCCTCCAGATCAAAGACAAGTGCCCTACCTGGTGCCCCATTGTGCCAATCCCACCAAAGGCAACATATACCAAAAGTAAGAGCAGAGTCAAAATTAAAAAAAAAGAAAAAGAAAAAAGAATGTCTCAGGGTAATTCCCCATATCAATTGATTTTCAGCCTTATGGAGCAAAGAACAAACTCCCCTGGATTTCTTCCTCTATGAATCTATATCCAATCCTATGGGCACAGAACAAACCCCTCTAGATTGTTTTCCTCATGAGCTAATTTCATGTCTGATGAGCAAACAAACCTCTGAGAGTTGCTTCCCACACCAGATAGCCCCTACCCAGCTCCCAGCTTGCCTATGCCACTCCTGATCTGTCTCTTCTTTAGTCATAACCATCCATCCCAGCCAGGTCGGCAACTTTGGTGTCCTGGCACTCAATATCTGTCTTGGCCAGTGTCTCTCCAATTGCCCATACACATAGTTTGTGCTCCTTGGCTGTTGCCAATTGCATATTCAAACAGGTGGGAGAGTTCTCCAGTGTCTTCTGCCCCACAATGCTCCAGACTCTTCTCAGCTGCCCCTCACCAGGGCTGGAAGTACTTCCTCATGTCAGCCTTCCATCAATACAGAGGGAACAACAGCTTTGGAAGCACTGCCTAAAGCTCTGTTCCTCACCAGCATTCCTCATTTCATCTAGGGGAAATGGCATGGAGGGATCACTCTCAGATTTCCCCCCTTTCCCCAAGTCTCTTCTTCCACAAGGCACCTAAATAAGTTAGGAGACAGTAATAGGAACCATGAGGCTTCATTGCATAAGGAAGGAAAAGAAGGAAGATAATCACTTTAAGAGCAAGTGCAGACTATATTGTATTACATTTAGTTAAGGGGTGGGGTGAATGGAAATGAAATGATCAGTGATACTATTCTAGTTTCAAATCCTAATTTATTGAACACAAGCTAATATTTAAACAATGCTATAAATACAACACTCAACTTTAAAGCAAGCCCTAAAAGTCAATATAGATATTATTATGCAAGTCTTTTGATGGCTACAATGAGTTCACCTGGCCAGGCATCCATCACAATGCAGGCACTCAAGTAGTTGTTGCTTCTTTTCCTGTATAAAGCTCTCCCTTGACTTTCAGTTTTATTTTCCTAGGTTTTTATATACTTTCTTTTGCAGTGCTGTCCTATATGTCCTATACACAATTATGTCATAAATATCCACCAATCATCTTTTACAGTGGTCATTTTCCTGTCAGACTACTGTCTGCATCCTGCTGTCTCAGACTGCTAAACCACATCCTCTTTTAATTTTTTGAAGATGTGCATACGTGGCACAGCCCCTCACAAACCCCATACCCACCCACACCACATATCCACACCCCCCAATAAACCTATACCCAACCACCCGTACTCCTGCACAACATACAAGAGTAAGATTTAATTTTAAGCTATTGTACCTCTATGTACAGTACACAAGCGCATGTAAATCAGGACAAAAATATTTTTTTAAATCAAATTAATAAATGTTGTAGTAAATGTTTGATTTTTAGAATGTAATTTGATATTCTTTTGGTTCTGAGATAGCAAACCCTTGCTGAAAGGCATACTTCTTGGGAGGCAAAGGGAGAGACTTCCAGTGGCAAAGGTTAGGGGATAGGGGTGCAACTTCCGGCCCAAGACGGCGGCCAGGGGTGGAGCACCTGTCAAGGGGTGGGGCTACCTTTGTGGCCCTTGATGGCTTGCCAAAATTCAGTAAGTGACCCTCCACCCAAAATAATTGCTTGCTCCTGCAATGAACTACTAAAATTTAGCAATGTATATAATTTTTATAAAAATAAATATTTGACTTTTGCTTTGAAGTGTACAAGAAATCACTTACAAAGTTCTAAGCTAGAAGTAGCTCTCTAGGCCACAATCCTGAGGCACTCTTGAAAGATGTAATATTCAATAAATTTTCAAGTGTATACATAGCTTATTGATAAAAAGGCAGTACTTTGTATTGTTCAGGATTATTAGTAGAGCTGTGCAAAGCTTCAGTCCCTGATTTGATTTGTTGGAGATTCAGCCTGATTTAGTGGCCAAACCTCCAAATCTAAATTAAATCAGGAGACACTTTTATCTCTTTGAATTAAATCAGAACCCGCCAAATTGATTTGGAGAGATTTGGAAAGATTCAGCTATGTGGACATAGACACAGCTTTAAATATTTTTTTCTATATACCTCAGGGTAGCAGGCAGTTCATGAATTCTGTGATGGGTGGATGGAGTATCCCACGGGAGTGCAGGGGGCTCCCCAGCATGCGCGGCAGCAGACCCAGAAGTGGATCAGAAGCACTGCTGGTCCACTTCCAGGTCTGTTGGGGAGCATGCAGTGGGCCTCCCCACATCCCCCAGCTCAGTGACTGGTACCTCTTGAGTGAGGGGAAACTTGGGTCCCCCCATGGCCAGTTGCCAAGCTAGTGGGACATAGGGGATCCTCCAGTGTTCTCCCTGGCATATCTGTAGTTCCAGTCCACTTCTGGGTTCGCTGCTGAGCACATGGGGGTCCCCCCATGCTCCTGTGGGATGCTCCATTTGCCCCAGCATTTCAGGATTCATAAGCCTCACCTGGTACCTTGAGATATGCAGAAAAAATAAAATTTAAAGCTGTGTCTATGTCCGAATTGCTGATACTCCAAATCAGCAGTGACTCTTCAGATTTGGATTCAGCTAAATTGAATCAGAGACAGTGATCCGAATCAATGAATCAAATCACTGTCCCCAATTCAGGCTGAATCTGAATCTGAATCAAATATGGCCCATTACACACACACCTAGTTATTAGTCTTTTAATAATCATGCTATAAAGAATGGTAACATAAGATAGATAAAAGAATGATACATTTTTCTTTTTCCAACTGAAAAAAACAATGACTGCCTTTTAAAAAAAAATGCAGTACTGTAATCCTCAACAGGTTTAAACTGTAGCCACTACTCAGAATAAGAATCCATAATGCAAGGACAAGCAATAATTATTAAACCAAATTCTTTATGCTGCATCATTATAGAGTTCTGAAAGGTCAACAGTCATTTTTGAATCTTTAATATTTTCAAGGTTTTATATAGTTTATCGAAACCCAAAGTGTTTTTATTAGCTTATATTTACAGCATAATATGTCTATGTATGTTGATGGCACTGAAAACCAGTTAAATAGATCTGCCTGGTATTTTTTTCAGGCAATATTGTTATGAGGTGTGTCATTTACCTGTGGTAACAATGACATTATGCTTTTGGTTCCGATCTTGGTATCTTAATCCAGGTACAGAAGTTACACTTAGTGGGTGCATCTAAACATGCATTTTATCTGGGATCAATTCACTTGCAAATAAACTACTCAAAAGTAAATGCTCCCAGGGAGGCATCTACACATGCAAGGAAGTGGGAGCAGATTTTCTGCTAATGGCAGCAAACTTCTCCCTCTTTCTGGGACTCTGCAATGGACAGAGAGAGCTTTAGGCTCCCCCTGGGTGCGAGCCTAGGGGCTGGCAAGGATGACCAGACCAAGAGACAGCTGTTTCCTGGCCAGGGCTGGGACATTGGACCCCGCCTCCATTGGGCTGCCTGCTGCCAGGGTATGGACAATGGCCCCAGGCCCTGGCAGCAAGGAGCTCCTGGTCCCAGCTCCCTAACTGGAGGCAGGAGACTTGGAAAGAACTGCAGAGGAGGGGCAGGTCCCAGCCTCCTGCCTCACCAGTGGATTGGGGCGGGGGGCTGGGACCTACCTTACCCCTGCCCCTCTTTCCAAGCCCTTTGCTTCGATCACCTGATCAGGGTATGGGCCTGGGACCTGCCCCTGACCAAGACAGTTCCCAGCCCCTGCTCCATGATTGCAGAGTGGAGCTGTTGCTCACTCAGCTCTGTAAGCCCTGAGCTGGGAGGGGAACAGGCTGGGATCTTGTGCCCTGCTCAGCTCCTTGAGTGCAGAGCTCACCAGCCTGTTCCCCATCCAGCTCCATGCTCAAGGAGCTGTGCGGGGAACAGGGTCCCATTCCCCCACCAGGAGGGAGCTCCCAGTACCAGGTCTGCAGTTGCAGAGCTGGCACTGGGAGTTCCTTACCTGACAGCTTGAGCTCCACTGTCACGGGGCTCAGGATGGGAGACCCTGATCTCCTAGTGCCAACTCGTTGACCAAGAGGCCAGTATTGGGAGATAAGGGTCTTCCAGCCCGAGCCCAGTGACTGAGGAGCTCAGGCTGGGAATTATGGATCTCTCAGTGCTAGCCCCACAGTAATAGAAGTAGCACTGGGAGATAAGGGTCTCTGCTCTACAATCGTGATGTTGAAGTGAGGGCTGGGAGATAAGGATCTTGGAGCAGGGTGCTTAGAGCTCCCTGCTGCCAGGTCAAGGAGACATAGTCCACACCTGGGCTCTGGTGAAAGAGCTCTCCCCAGCAGCAGGCAGCTTCCAGGGGCAGGGAACAACCCCCTGCCCCCTGGTGACTGGCTGATCAGGAGCAGATTTGTTCCTGGTCAGGTGTCTATATGAGTGCTACTGTGCCATTACTAATTGCAAGTAAATTTGCTACTTGCATTTGCAGGTAGCAAATTTACTCATAATAAGTGAGGTTTACTGCACAGTAAGCATGTGAATATGTAGACACATATGCATACTGCATAATCAACTATGCTACTTCGCAGTAAATTATCTTTTGTAGATGTGCCCATTGTATGGTAAGCATGCAGAAAGCGCTCTGCAACAATGACTGAACAGATGGCAGGGCACATAGATCATTGTAAAAGTGGCAGATCCCGCTGTAAGATAATGTTGGACAGTTCTGATATCAGACTTGAACACTGTAGGTTAGAGTGCTATAACAAATATCTATACCAGGTTCTCTTATGGCTCATGTTAGGTCACATTCCACGAGTAACCTATGGGGCTTTGTGGCACCAGGCTAACCAACCCCCTCTCACAGGCAGAGCTCTAGCCTTAGCCAGAGCTCAATTCCTCCACGAGAGTGCCAGGCTGGTCGTGCCCCAGGATTGTCACTGACAAGAGTCAGTGGGCCTTTGTATATGCCCTAAAATTGCCTTTGAAAGTGGCTTAAATGCTCTTTCATAGAGCAAGTAGCAAGATAAAGCACTTCTGAGGTGTTTTAATTTGCTACTGGGTTGCTGGAAGCCAATGTGCTTGGGGCTTGCTGGGCTTCCAGCACCCTCTGCACCATCCCTGCCACTTTCTCCCACCACAAGCACATGCAGCTGCATCAGCCCATGCAGGCAAGCAGCCTTGACTGAAGGAAAAAAAAAAGTGACAAGGAGCCTGATCTTTTTTTTCCTCCCTCTTGGAGCCTGTCTGCCTGCCAGGGCTGCATGGGGGCCCAGTGCTTCCTTATGCAGCTGCAGGGGGGGCAGTGCTTCCCTCCATGGTTGCAGCACACCTTGGTACTGCCCAGGCTGGGTCCCAGTGGGCAGGTGCCACCAGGGGAGTGCCGTGGTGGAGGGAAGCATCAGCCCCCCTGCAGCCACAGAGAGAAGAACTGGGCTCCTGCTCAGCTCAGGGACCGTTTGGCCCGCCGGCAACTTCCCCCCACACCAGAGAGGCAGGTAAGGATTGTGTCCCCACTCTTGTGTACATGCCATGGGGATTTAGTTTGGTTTAATTCTCCCTAAATTGAAATGGTGG
>JAGPOW010001296.1:91730606-91744348 GCA_030014935.1 Caiman crocodilus
CAGGGACCCCCGAATATCCCTATTAAGCCACAGGGGCTTCCGGGCACTTTTACCTATCTTGCATCGGGCGGGAACGGTCGCCCCTTGGGCTCGGAGGATTGTCTCCTTGAGGAAAGCCCACACTTTGTGGATGCCCATGTCCTCAACCCTACAGTCCCTCAGCTCCTCATCGACTAGCCTCCTGAGCTCTCTGAAATTGGCCCTTTTGAAATCTGGGACCCTAGTCCTAGTGTGGGCCCTATCTACACTACGCCGGACAACAAATTCTATCAGGCAATGGTCGCTGTCTCCCAGGGAGTCTCGTACCTGGAGCCCTGAAACCAGATCGTCCCCCGAGACCAGGACCAGATCCAGCAGCGCATCCCCCCTGGTGGAGCCATGCACCTCCTGGACCAAGTGGAGGTCCTGCAGCTCTGCCAGGAACCTCCAGGACCTCTCGGACTTGGCCGACTACTCCTCCCAGCAGATGTCTGGGTAATTGAAATCCCCCGTGACAATGACATCCCGTGTCCTAGCCGCCTCCTTAAGCTGGCCAGCAAATTAGGGGTCCAGCTCCTCCTTCTGGTTGGGTGGTCTATAGCAGACACCACCATTAAGTCCCTTTCCCCTCATCCTCCTTGCAGCCTGACCCAAATTGCTTCCACCTGGTCCTCAGTCGCCCCCAAGTTAACTCTCAATGCAGAGAAGTGTTCTTTTACATAGAGCGCGACCCCACCGCCTCTTTTCCCCACCCTGTCTTTCCTGAAAAGGGCATAGCCATCGATGCATACGGCCCAGTCATGGAAATGGGTTGGGTCCCATCAGGTTTCCGTGAGCCCAACCAAGTCCGGGTCTTCCACAGCCACCAGGAGAGACAGCTCCTCCTGCTTACAGGAGTAAGCTAAAGATATAAATAAGCACACAAATAATTTCTTCAGAAGATATTTAGAGGGATGAAAATAAAAGTTTGCCAGAGAATTTTATTCTATGCTATAAAGCCCACACCAGCCTGATGACAAAAATCCTAATTGAATACAAGATTTCTGTTAAGTGTCAGTGAAAAGTTTAGAGTGCTATAGTTGACACTGTTTGGAAGAAAAATTGATAGAATGGCCACAACTATTTGTTTTCCTCCTAAACAGATTCAATTAGCGGATCTCTCCAGATCCATCATCTGGAAAGATGAGGATCAGTGCAACAGACAGGAACATCAGAAACTGCAGGTTGATCATGTTCTATCCTGATCTTAACATACAATAAAATGGCAATGTTGCCATTAATAACATGGGCATTTATAATGGGGCACAGCAGGTCACAGCATGCTGAGCCAGGTCAGAGCAGCCCTGGGCTGGCAAGCTAACCCTCCCCTCCCCTCCTCACCACTTATTGCCAACCAAGACTGCTCCAACTCAGCTCAGTGTGCTGCTCTTGCAAGCACACTTGTAAATGTGGAGCTCAGAAGCAATAAATTGTGGCATGATATGCATCAGAGTTTATTGCTCTGCATTCATTGCATGTATAGATGTGCACATTGAGTGAAGGTAGTAAAATCATCCTGATGGG
The DNA here is from genome assembly GCA_030014935.1 of Caiman crocodilus. Classification (NCBI taxonomy): domain Eukaryota; kingdom Metazoa; phylum Chordata; order Crocodylia; family Alligatoridae; genus Caiman; species Caiman crocodilus. The sequence continues at coordinate 91,732,149 of JAGPOW010001296.1, forward strand.
GTATTAAATGCTCTTCATGTGACTTGTGTATCAGGTAGACAAAAAATGAGAAATCTTGACATTACACTCAATCTGTAGAAACAGCACTCATTTCTCACATAAATATCAATAAAATGCAACTTAGAATTCTACTTCTGATCTCAGTATAAAGCACAAGAATTAAACTAATGCTCATCTTGAACTTCCACATTAAAATTTCATATGATAGAATAGATGCAAACAAAATGTGCTAGAATTTCAGATCTATTTACTTAGGAGTCTTTCCTTCCCAGGTACCTTTCCAGCATTTTATTATAATTTGTTTTCTTCCTCTGCTCCTGTCTGGCCTTATGAATAGATAAGTGAATAAGTAATTTGAAGGAACAGAAAAATAAGCATAGTGGTTTCTAATATATTTTAGAAGTTTGGAAGGAAAGTTAGATAAAAAGGAAAAAACATGCAGTACCGAAGGAGCTGTTTTAGAGAAAAGTAAAATATTGCTCTAGAAAATAGATAGTGGTCATACATATTAGCAGACACAAATTTACCAATTAAAAAACTCCAGCTGTGACACTTGCTTAGTTACCTGGATATTCTTTTTAAAGGTGAAAAATGACACAGAAAAAACTTATTTTTTTAAATACTTCCTGGATAAATATTAAATAGAATTCTAATAGAAGTACTTGCAAAAAACCTTTCTGTACTTTCTTTCTTCCAAATAAAAAATAGAAATGCAAGAAGGTGTAATATTGTCTGTCTTATTGTAATCAGTCAAACCATTTATAAAATAAGGTGCTAGTCAAAATCTTCAAAAATCCTTAACAACAGCCTTATTACATTGAACTCTGATAGTTGAAATGAAAATAATTCATGAGGACGTGTTAAATATATTTTTTTTTCAATTTTACCATGGTTTAAAGTATAAGAAAACTAACCAACAGGCACTTATTCACCATGACTGAGCCTTGAAATTGGTGAGACTACACCCTACATGTATTCAGAGAGAAATACAAAGACACCTGGCATAGTGAGATGTACAATAACAAATAAAAAAAATACAATCTATAGATATATATTCACTGCAATGAATATTACAAAGGACCAAGCTCTATAGAATAGCAAATAGATTCCTTTAATATGTAGGCTGCCAAATAATGTGATGCAAACAAAGGTCTAATCTATGACAACACTACTCTTGACAATGATCCAGAATCTTTAACAGCCCAATAAAATACTCTGATTGACAGTAGTGAAAATAACTGAAAAATCCAGTAATATTAATGAAAGAAAATGTACCAGAGTCTGAAGAACATCACAAATCAAAATAAGTAATTAGTGAAATTTCAAATCCGTAACAGGTTTTAACACCTGACTTATAAATTATACTATTTAGCATTTCTCAAATTAATCCTTTAATTAAAGCTTCATCACTTCCCAGGGCTTTGGTGGAAAAATTACTTTTTTAGAAATTGAGCAAAAACTAGATCCACTACCAGGAAGAAGTGAATGTTTTTAAATATTGGTGCTGTTTTAAGCATATAATTTGTACTTTCACAAATCAGTGGTATCCTGTCATCTATTGGCCTAATTATATTCTGTTTTCCCATAAGTAGTTGATCTTTGTGTTGCTGTTACCATAGGTGTTCTGACGGAAAATCCTGCTTCCTCAGTGTTGCTTATAAATTAGAACAAGCTTGAATCTAAAGAATCTGTCTCCAGAAACATAATTGGACCATGCAAGGAAGAGAAAAAAGAGAAAAAGGATGACAGAGGAAATGGCATGATCTACAGATCTTGTTTACAAGAACATTTTCCCATCAACTGTCTTTAGAAATATAATTTCCGTTTTGCCTTAAAGATCAGTCAGACAATGTTGTTTAACACATATTCTTCCTTGTCAAACATTTCACTTATTCCACATCTTGTAGACAGATTAATAAGAGGTATTTCACCCTTAGAATGTTGCTAAAGCTGTGTGTCATTTTCTTCCCATTTCACATGACATTTGTTGCAGCCAGAGAACCAGATACCTCATAAGTAACATCACCTTTGGCAAATTTAACTCCATTCATGCTTCTGTCCTTAGCAAAAATGAAAAGAAAATCACATCCATTTTTTACATTATTTTTTTCACATCCTTAAGTACTTACAAATTAGGTGAAAGTTACATCTTTTTGCTCCCTATTATTAAGTAAGTGTAATCAAGAGGGGTCCATGTTGATGGGAGGTGTCAATACAAAATACATTTGATGTAACCTTATAACTTGTTACTTTCCCATGTTGTGCTTCAAGTTATTTAAACTATTATTTTCACAGAATAAACAAGACAGGATTTTCTATTTTTAACAATCTATTTTTAACTTGATTGTTAAAAATAGAATAGTATAGAAAAGTATAGTATAGTATAGGGAATAGTATAGAAAAGGCCAAACACATTTATTTCCCTGTTGTAGCTATGCCATACTCCATCAGGGTCTAGTAAGTGTTAACATTCTTCCATCCTGACTTCCCAACCTTCTAAATCTCCTTTCCTTCATTTGGAAACACATTGGATATGCTTTTATAAAAGTTCCTCTCTATCTTATTTGTCTTGTCTTTTCCACTTACCACACTGAAAAAGCTCTCACCAGTTATATCAATGGACTCTATTTATCCATGCACCCAGGATTTTGTGTGAGGTGCAGGTTGAAACATCACTTCAGTCTTCTTCATATTAATAGTGAGTCCAAAGTTGTCACAGGCTGACAAGAATAGGTCCAGGGACCATTGCATGTCAGCCTGTGAGCTTGTGCATAACACAGAGGAAGTTGCAAAGCATAGCTGTCTGGACTTTAGAGCTCACTTGGAGCCTGTGTGGGTTGCATATGTCTTCATCAGAATGGTACCTGCTCCCCATACAAGGTCATCGTCTTGGAAGGCATCTGACAGCATGGCAGAGAATAGCATGCTAAAGAGGATAGCTGTGAGCACAGAGTCCTGCTTGATGCCATTTGTAACTGGAAAGGGGTCAGAGCATTTGCCATTCACAAGGATGCCATTGTGGAAATGTCAAACCATATTGATGAATTTTCTGGAGTAGCCATACTTCTTCATGATTTCCCAGAGGCCTTCATGGTTCACTGTGTTGAAAGCTTTAGTTAGGTTGATGAACATGAGAGTCAAAGTTCTGTTCTTGGCACTTTTCTTGAAGCTGCTGGGCTGCAAATACCATGCCACTGGTTCTGTGTCCTTTTCTGAAACTGCTCTGGCTCTCAGGCAGTAGATTGTTTAGATGGTTGATTAGCTGATCGATAGAGGTCTCTCACAAGTATCTTGCTGGCAGTTGAGAGGAGGAAGTTTCCCCTGTGTTTATAACAGAGTTGGTAATTTCCCTTCTTCTTATACGTCATTGCACAGCCACTGGCGGGAATATTTGAACACTCATGGCGCACAGGCCAAGTCCTGGAGGACTGGAAAAGGGCCAGTGTGGTCCCCATTTTCAAGAAGGGAGGAAGGAGGACCTCAGTTTCAACTTCATCCTTGGCAAAATCTTTGAAAAAACTATCGAGGCTCATATTTGCAAGAGCCCGGCAGGACAAATTATGTTGAGGGGGAAACAGCACGGTTCATAGCAGGCAGATCGTGCCTGACTAATCTAGTCTCTTTTTATGACCAGGTTACAAAACTCCTGGACACAGGAGTAGGGATGGATGCCATACACTTAGACTTCAGGAAGGCCTTTGATACAGTATCCCACCCCATACTGGTGGACAAGTTAAGAGGCTGTGATGACTACACAGTTTGGTGGGTGGTGAATTGGTTAGAAGGTTGCATCCATAGAGTCATGGTGGATGGGTTGATATCAACCTGGAAAGGTGTGGGCAGTGGGGTCCCGCAGGGCTTGGTCCTTGGACCGATATTCTTTAATTTCTTCATCAGCAACTTGGATGAGGGAGTGAAGTGTACTCTGTCCAGGTTTGCAGATGACACAAAGCTATGGGGAGAAGTGGACACACTGGAGGGCAGGGAACCACTGCAAGCAGACCTGGACAGGTTGGACAAGTGGGCAGAAAATAACAGAATGCAGTTCAACAAGGATAAATGCAAAATGCTGCACCTAGGGAGGAAAAATGTCCAACATATCTACTGCCTAAGAAATGACCTGCTGGGTGGCACGGAAGTGGAGAGGGATCTTGGAGTCCTAGCGGACTCCAAGATGAACATGAGTCGGCAGTGTGATGAAGCCATCAAAAAAGCTAATGGCACTTTATTGTACATCAGCAGATGCATGATGAATAGATCCAAAGAGGTGATACTTCCCCTCTGTTGGGCACTGTTCAGACCACAGTTGGAGTACTGCCAGCAGTTCTGGGCACCGCACTTCAAGAAGGATGTGGATAACCTGGAGAAAGTCCAGAGAAGGGCCACTCATACGGTTAAGGGCTTGCAGACCAAGCTCTACAAGGAGAGACTAGAAAACCTGGACCTTTTCAGCCTCTGCAAGAGACTGTTGAGAGGGAACCTTGTGGCTGCCTGTAAGTTCATCGCCAGGGCACAGAAGGGAATTGGTGAGGTTTTATTCACCAAGGCGCCCCCGGGGGTAACAAGAAATAATGTCCATAAGCTAACAGAGAGCAGATTTAGACTGGACATTAGGAAGAACTTCTTCACAGTTAGAGTGGCCAAGGTCTGGAATGGACTTCCAAGGGAGGTGGTGCTCTCCCTTACCCTGGTGGTCTTCAAGAGGAGATTAGATAAGCATCTAGGTGGGATCATCTAAACCCAGCACTCTTTCCTGCTTATGCAGGGGGTCGGACTCGATGATCTATTGAGGTGCCTTCCAATCCTACCATCTATGAATCTATGTACAGGTGGATGATGGAAGCATCCTTGAATTCTTGAGATACTACCTCCTGTGCCCACATACTGCAGAAGGTCTTGGTTAGTTTCTCCATGAGGTCATGACCACCTGATTTGTAGACCTCCACTGGAATCACTTCAGCTCCACAAGCTTTTCCGCTAGACATTTGTTGTATGGCCTTTTGGGCTTCCTCAATTGTAGGTGTAGCTTCAAGAGAGGTGTTGACAGTAATTTGAGGCAGCTTGTGTATGGCATCCATGTTGATAGAAAAGGTCCAATTGAGGATGGTGCTGAAGTGTTCAGCCCATCTCTGAAGGTTCTGGGCCTTGTCAGTTAGCAGTGTGGTCCCATTGGCAGTCAGCAGAGGGGAGGATCCATGGACCTGTGGACTATGGACAGCCTTTAGGGTGCTGAAGAAATTCTTCATTTTGTCTTGATAAACATAATGATTGATCTCATCTGCTTTGTTCCTCAGCCATGTGTCCTGAATCCCTTGCAACTTGCATTGAATTGTCTTCCATATCGAGCTGTAGGCATGTTGTGCTGACACAGACTTATCATAGAGGTAAGCTCTGTGGAGACATTGTTTCTTTTCCAGGAACCATTGTATATCCTTATTATTTTCATCAAACCAGTCTTGGTGTCTGCAGATGCTTGGTCCCCGGATCTCAAAAGCTGCAGAGTGTATAGCTTCATGAAACCACTTCCAGTTGGATTCAGTGGAGCTGGAATAGAGTGTGTACTGTGAAGCTGATCTTTCAGATGGTTCACAAAAAACAGCCTGGTGCTGTAATTTATCAGACCAGCAGTACTGAGGTGCTTTGGCCCACTTCATCCTTGAGGATGCTGTCTAATTTAAATTGTGATCTTTAGTGAGGAGATAATGAGTCAACGATCAGTCCAGCATTCAGTGCCAAACACTGTTTTGGTTACATGGACATCATGTCTGTCCCTCCTTTGGATGATAACATAGTCGATAAGATGCCAGTGCTTGGAGCGAGAGTGCATCCCCAATCTTTTCTTCTGGTTGGGGAAATGGAATAAAATGTTAGTAACCAGGAGCTCATGTTCAGCACATAGTCTGAGCAGGAGAAGACCATGCTATTACAACTTCTGATCCCATGCTTTCCGATGACGCCATTCCATGCTTGGCAGTCAGAGCCAATCCTGGTGTTGAAGTCACCAAGGAAAATGAGACAGTCAGATTTCAGTATAGCTGTGATCACAGGGTGGAGTTCATCATAGAACTGGTTCTTGACTTTGTTGGAGTTGTACGCACTGATAATAGTGGTGCACATTTTGCCAAGCAGAGAGAGCTTGAACACCATCAGTCAGTCATTCACTCCCTTGGGCAGGTAGATCAACTTCTTGATGAGGCTGTTTTTCATAGCAAAGCCAATACCTGCTTCCCATTTGGCTTTACTGCCATGACTGCTCCAGAAGAATATGTAACTAGCTTTTCCTTCTGTAAGCTGCCCTTCATCAGGTAGGTAAGTCTCACTGAGGGCAATGATCTGGAAGTTGTATCTACCCAGTTCTCTCCCGATGAGGGCAGTTCTGCTTTCAGGTCGGTTGGTGTTTCCATTAGTCAATGTATGTATGTTTCACATGCCCAGCTTGAGAGGGATTGGTTTCTTTCCTTTTTGACTGTTACAATGGAACTCCTGCCATCTGCAATATGCTGGCTAGGGTAAGGTGAAGCAGACAATGTTTTGGGCACCTTTTCTAGCCCCTTCCTCATTCTAGGAGGTGAGCAGTATGGTTCTGAATAGGGCTGCTCTGTTACTCAGGGGGCTGCCGAGTTTTACTGCTGTTTCTGTTCGGTAGAAAGCAGCCGAAAGCCCTGAGCTGCCTGTTTGCAGGTTTTCAGCTACAGCTTCCAGTGTGTTAGGCCTGCTGTTTTGTCACTGGGCCATCACCAAAGAACTTGTGCTGGATGTGAGTTACTTGGGATTTGGATTTAAGTGAGGAAGAGTTGTGCAGCATTGGCCTCACTCTCTCATCTGAGCCAATTAGTAACCGGCAGCAGGACAGTTTCAAGATGGCTGGAGATTGGTCCAGATGCAATGGATTATCAGCACATCTTTTGTGCCTTGTCCTGCTCTGCGTGATCCACAGTGCAGTGCTGTAACACCATCATGGCCACTGGACCATACAAGGGTCTCATCTGCCCAGTCAGCTGGAGTCAGACTTTGTATGCAGGGGTAGGCTTGTCCCTATCACCCCAGACATCTAAGACCAACTGGGTATCCTCACGTGGTTTGGTCTGACCATTGAGGTGGTTTACCAAGGTGTGGCTGCTGTCACATGTAGACAGCTCCTTGGAGCCATAAGTGAGAGTTGAGTGTTGGTGAGGACCAATAGAGGAAGAATTACTCAGGTGAGTGAGATATATTCTTTCCCTGGAGATGTTACCTCTCCCGCACACTTCAGACACCCCAGTTTTTAGCAGGCAGTTATTATAATGTAATAGTGATGTAATGATGGTAATGTTGTGTGAAAGAGTAAGCAGCAATGTGGTGAATAGAGCCAAAGAATGCCGCTTCCAGAGTTATTACCATATAGGAATAGGAGGTCTGGGAGAAAAAAAGAAAGAAGAGACAGGAGTCTCAAAAGAAAAAAAAAAGAGTGGCTGAAGGAGAAAAAGAGGGTTAAAGAAGATCCCCAGAACATAAAAGGCTTACTTCAGGATTTCTTATGATGCCAGAAAGAGAGCAACTCAGAGGAGGAGGGGCATATCCCCAAAGAAACACACTGCGGGATGTGGCTGGTGGTTGCCCTGAACAGTAAACAAAAACAAAAAAGAGGAAGAGAGTGAATTGACCCACTCCCACAAGCTTGGAGATGGCATCTGAGTGTTGACCTCAAGGATTCAAGGCTTCAGGCACGCACAAGATAGAAGGTACACATTTATAGTGACAGAGAGAAAGTATGCGGCAGGGTTTGAAGAGAAAATTTAACCTCAAAAAGAAATAAACAGATGAACCAGAGATAAAGAGACTTTGTTTTCTAATACTATATTCAGTCCGACCGAACTGTTAGTAGTTATGTAAGAACAGTATATAGATAGAATTACAAAGTTGATATAACTGATAAGGTTAAGAGATATCAATAGACGACTTCTGTTTAAAGATAAAGAAAGTTTGTATAGCGTGATAAAGGATAAAAATAAAGACAAGTGTTAATTTGCATCTGACTGTGAATATATATATACATATTGGCAAACATGTGTGGATAGTCAAGAAGACATGAAAAGTTTTCCTCTATAATACCGGGACTCCTAATGGACACACACACACACACACACACAAACACACACACACACACACACACACACACAAACAAAAAACCCAAAATATATATAATAACCCTCCCAATGAGTGACATCATAAATTAGAACATATAATAACATCCAAGACGTGGCAGGTGGAAAAATTGGGGTACTTATAGTTCTTTGAGAGATAAGAGAATACAGAGAGGCATCATAAGCTTCACCATCACATGCTGCCATATCCAAACCATTACAACAGTGAAAAATTGGGTCTCTAGATATTTGGAGTAAGCTAAATAACTAATTTGTTACTTTAACTTTAAGTACTATCTAAAATGTAGTCTTTTATGGAAAAAAAACCCAAATATTCAATCTATCGAATATATGTATGCACGTATATAAATATCATAAAAATAGCAGACTCAACAGACAATGACATTAATCAGCACTTATTTACAATGAATTCAAAATGTTCCAATTAGCAACAGACACTGTGTTATCTTACGATTGTATATGTTTAAAGCAAATGAAGTAAAACTATCAGATAGTAAGAACGACATAATAGTGACTATAATATAAATTAGGCTAAGGTTATGAGGAATAGGCTATCATTTACAAGACATTTCAAACAACAGACAAAAGTCACCTATGAAAATGCCATTATTCAATAAGCAGACAAGCTTCTTTGGGTGAATCTGATATCTTTTATTAGAGTAACTTAAATAGTTGGAAAACAATTATTAAGCAAGCTTTCAGGTTCAAAAACCCTTTGTCAGGCTAAGGAAGTTTCAGCAGTTGGTGTGTGCTCTAAGAGGTATGTAGAAAAAACATTTAAAGCTGTGTCTATGGCCAAGTCACTGATTCTCCAAATCAGCATCGAATCTTCCAATTCAACCAAATCAAATTGGAGACAGTGATCTGAATCAACTAATTGAATTACTGTTCCCGATTTGGGCCAAATCTGAATCCGAATTGAATCTGGCCCACTTTGTACACCCCTACTAAATACCCCGTGTGACAAAGCCCTAACTCTACATGGTTCATGGGGAGTAGAATGAGCAACTCAGCTGTTGCTACTCAGTTATTACAAGGAAAGATTTTTACTTCTTTATTCTGTCTCTCAAAAACAAGGTTTGTGTCTGTATTCTAGGGTATGTTGCATGTAAGAAAATATGGTAATTAGTATTGACAGACAAAGTTCTGTGGGTAAATGTGATATCTTTTATTAGAATCATTGCATTTGACTACTGTTTGGAGTTCTTAACCCAGTCATACTGAAAGAAGCCTCGGCCCAAAAGAGCTTAGAATCTAAATAAATAAGTCATACAAGGTTTGGGATAGTGGTAGTATTGTCTAGAGTTGGGCGAGAGATATAATAAAGAAATTAAATTATGCTTTTGAAGTTGTGTACCAGAATTTGGAAATGAATTTGGAATTTGAATATTGTTTTACCTGTAAGATTACACTTCTGGTTTTTTTTTCATTCAGGCACTCAATTTAGTGGTGAACTCTACAGAACACATTTTTTCTTTTTCTTTTTTTTGGAGTGGATCACAATCCAGTGGATGGTGCCCTAACTATAAGCTGCAGTAAGTTCCAGTTCTTACCTTTTGAGCATGAAGAAGAGTAGCATGAGGGAAAGTTAGAATTATTAGCATGATATTGGTGTGTTATAGCTTGCTACTGTTGAAGTTTATTGAAGGTCTATCCTGGATTTAAAATATATTGCATCTTTATTGCTTTTATAAAAACAGATTTAAATTATACAGATTTATATACTGTTATAGTATACAGATTTATATGGATCAAAATGGTGCTTTTACATTTAGTGAAAATTGCATGAGGGATACCTTTGGTCTGATGTTTATTTTACTTATTCTGATTTGTTCTCTATACCCTTGTCTTCCTTTAGCATAGTACATGAAACTTATATTTAAAAAAGAAAAATAGAAAAACATGCAAAATAATGCTTACATGATTTTAATTTTTTTTTCTGCAACCTTGATTTCTGAATAGACACCATCTCATAATTAAAGTGGTCAACGGCAGTGCTCAGTTGTTTGAAAGTTGTACTAACATGTTGAACAGTCTGTTTTGGCATGTGTGTTCATCCAGAAAATAGAGAACATAAAATTCAATGACTTCTTTTCACAGCATCACACAAATTTCAAGCCATTCATAACATCAATTTACAGGGAAGTGGCAGAGTTGTAAATTATTTTAGCTTTATAGGTAACACAAGACAAACATATGGTAGAAGGTATTTGGAAAAAGTTTGAGTAGAAGTTCAGTTGTAATATTCTATGCAGGTATGCCAGAAAACTCTGTTAGTGCAACTAGTAAGTAATATGTCTAGATACTAGCATAATTTCAAAACAGAATATTCATTAACTACAGTGGAATTCAACGGATCCATTAGCTGCTATCTGGGTAGCAGATACCCTGTAATGCATATATAGTGCAATACTTCTTAAGCTATCCTAAATTAAATGTTATAGCATCCCATTTAAAAAATAAAGTTCAAATAGCTTGTTGCTGTTACTGAATTTTCATTTTGCTGTGTATAACTTTAGAAGAAATGTTAATTAAGGGATTATGTATAAGGCATCTTCCTTTAATGGATTTTTATTGTAGATGGAGACAAAACATAGAAAGGCATCTATGTAGGATTTTAAGTGCCTGAGTGCAATCAAATGGAAGCATGAAATATTATGAATTATTTTCTTGATGAAAACACATATCAAGGAAAAAGTACTAACAAATATCCTTTTGTGGGTGGAAAGTATTGTAGAATATATGTCTGGGCTTTAAAATGTTTTGATACCTAAATAACAGTACTACAGAAATAAGGTAATAGAATTTAAGTAGTCACTAATATCATCTAGTTTGACCTTCTGCAGAAGGTCAAAGACCTTTAACCAGTAATTCCTTCAGAGTGGCACTAACAGCAGTAAGCAGATCAGATTACTGAGGCTGAGCAGAGGGGCAGCCAACAGGGCAGTTTACAAGCAGTTCACTGGGAGCAAGGGGAGTAAAGGGAAAAGGAAGAGCAAGTGAAGCCAAGTACCAGGCACCAGATCCTGCTCTGGGCAGTAAGTGAGGCAAGACTATGTGTGTGTTTGGCTTGCTGTGTGTTCCTTTGGTAGTCTGTGTGTTTGGGCATGTTCTCTGAACACTTAGGAATAGTGCTATCAAGGTGTGTCTGCCTGTGTCTGACAAAAACCCTAACAAGGGGATGGAGCCAGTTCAAGGCCAGGATGGTATAAAAAGAGACTTCCTGAGCAAGTGAGCAAATCGGGACAGCAGACAGGGTACTTTACAAGTAGTTCACAAGTCAGTTTGCTAACCCACTCTTTGAAGGATAGCCTTTAATACAAGATCTTTCTTTAATTAAGAATAACTAACCCATATATTTTTAGTATAAGTAATTAACTCTCAGCAGTTAGACTAATACCCCTTGTTTAACTAGAGTTCAGAGTGAGGGTGTTTGCTAGGGAATTTCCCTGGAAACTCTCTCACCTTCCTTCACTGAAAGCTTAATGAGAGGAAGCAAGCTGGCTGCGAAAAAGGAACCTTTTGGGGCCAAGAAGTAGTGAACAGGCCAGCTTACAGAGGAGTTTGCTAGGGAAGGCCTGCTTGGAAAGGGGAGCAGGAAGATATAGGTGGCAGATTAAGAGACCCAGAGAAATGGCTGGAGGAAGTTTAAGTCCCGGAGTCACTACCATTGCCAGCTCTTCCTCTACTTGCACCTGTGAGGTGCCTGTCCAGGAACAACTGTTCACTGTCAAGACTTCCAACCAGGTCCTCATTTGGCAGTGTAGAGACTGTGGCTTGCAGGTTGCTTCCAGTGACAGCCAGGTGGGTAATGCCTGTGACATGAGTGGTGCCTTATCATAGTATCATAGTGCCTAGGGTCAGAAGGGGCCTAGAGCAGGCCATCTAGTCTGACCCCCCACCAATGGCAGGAATGGGTGCCAGGGTCACAGGACCCCAGCCAAGTGCCTATCTAATCTACTCTTGAAGATGCCCAAGGTAGGAGCAAGAACCACTTCCCTAGGAAGCCAGTTCCACGTCCTAGCCACCCTAATTGTGAAGTAGTGCCTCCTAATG
>JAGPOW010001296.1:91744448-91756355 GCA_030014935.1 Caiman crocodilus
GTAAGCCTCCTGCTTTGCCCTCAGGGACCCCCGAATATCCCTATTAAGCCACAAGGGCTTCCGGGCACTTTTACCTATCTTGCATCGGGCGGGAACGGTCGCCCCTTGGGCTCGGAGGATCATCTCCTTGAGGAACGCCCACCCTTTGTGAACCCTTCGACAGCCTTCTGATGCTGTCCCACAGGAAGCAGGCAGGAGAGCTACAGGAGCAAGTGGAGAGGCTCTGAAGCATCATCTGCCAGGAGGACTTCTTTGATTCGATGCTGGATCTGTAGGTCTGTGGAGAAAGGATTACTGGACACAGTGCTAAAGGAGAAAGAAGATATGGATTCCCAGGAGGTGGAAGCTGGATGCCTGTGACCTCTATCACCAAGCAGACATCTACATCTCCACCTTAAGGGGTTTGCCTGGAGAACAGATATAAAGGCCTAGCAACAAAGGAGGAAGAGAAGGAGCACAATCCATTGGTGGAAGAGGTCAATGTTACCAGATTTGCCTATCACTTTGGGCTGTGCTCATTTATCAGGGATACATATCTAGGGTCTTGGTAATTCTATCAATGTGCTGCTTGTTTTATTTGTGTTTCTATACGGAGCTGTATCTTTCCCTTCTGGAAGTCCTCACACCCAGTGGAGCTATCTTGCAGGACTCGGTTTCAGTGGGGCTGGGTTCCTCCAGCCACCACATCACACACACACACACACACACTAACATGACATGCCTGACCTGGCTGGGTAGGTCAGCATGTACAAGCTGACACCCTCATATGCCAGGAATTGGTTCATTAAAGTAACAATAAGATGCAGTTAGACACAAGCACACAGATAAACAAAATACTTCTGAATCCAGCTGGGTTTCTAGCTGACACCCTCATGAGCCAGCATTCAGTTCATTAGGGCAATGTCTGAGCCAAACTGGGTCAAACTGGTCTCAAACTGGGCCTGTACACACTGATTCTCTTATGTGTCTCAAACTCAGCACATCCCACTCTTTTGCCCTTGTGGTAAATCAATAGTAATAAAAAGTGACCAAATGCCAGTGAACTGTGCTCACTGCAAGGGGAAGCAGCAAGTGTAACCCAAACAGCCGCACAAAGCATGCATGCTGCAAAATCCCCGGCTCATTCTGCTTAGAAAGCACGCGGATGAAGACCTGATCTGATTGGCTGTTGGAGCAGTATAAAGGGCAAAGCCCGGCAAAGGAAAGGTGGGACCACACACAGCATCGGGAGGACTGATCACCCTCACCAAGGTCCTGCGCCCACAGTTTCCCTCTTCCCCTCAGGCACTCCCTACGGATATTCTGCAAGCAGAACAGTTTAAGAGCTCTCGAGCTCCCACAGTCTTTTTGGTTGCGGCATTGGCTGCAAAGTTTAAGGGAACTGCCGACATGGAGTGAGGTATGCAGTGCTGAAGTACCTCATGGCGGAGCGAGGCATTTAGGTGTCTCGTGGTGTGATTTCACATAGCTTGTCTATGGTCTATTTAATTTGTAAGTGTGACGGCGGCATACCGCCATTAGGGACATAAAGCAGAATAGAAGAAGGTCCCAGGGGACCGGCAGACCCAAGGAAGGAGGAAAGGAAAATGTACTCACCAGCAGGAGAAGCAACGAGACGGAAAGTAGGAATGCAGCGGCGGTAGCAGCAGCCGCCACCGCTGCTGCCGCTGCCATTACAGCTGCACAAGCCACACCTGAGCTGCACCTTTAAAAGGCTGTTCCCGGCAAGGGGAACAGCTGAGCCAATCGCATCAGCCGCACCGGCTGCCGCGGGAGAGTTTAAAAACCCCAGCAGGCCTTGCGGCCAGGGGGTGAGAGAGAGAGAAGGAGCAGACAGGCAGCAGGAAAGAATTGCTGCAGCTCCCCAGGAGACTGTCTCACCAATAGACAGTACTCCCGCAGTACAGAGGCTGAGAGAGGCTAGTGGAGCACAGGGTGCTCCGGCTGGGCTTGCTTTCAGCCATCATCTGGAGCAAAGCTCAGCCCCAGGAAGTTCCTCAGGGGCAGAAGAATATTTCTTCTAAAGGGATAAGAAAGGAGAAAGTCCCAAGATAGTGGAAATTTACGGCCGGGTCTCAGGGGTCACGAACAGGGCACCAGCACCAACCCACAATCAAGGATCAACAAGTGCCTATGGACCAATGGACCAAGATCCTTCATCAATGAACCAGCGAGTGACTGGTTGGTGAGTGGATGGGGTGTAGGGGTGGCGGAGCCCCTTGAAACATTGGACCTCGCAATTGTAAGTACCCCTTGGTGGGATGCCCCTCTAGTGACTAAGATCTCCACTGAACCCCTACATTAAATAACACGTTCCACCAAAGTCGTGGCAGGAGAGACGAGGGAGAGGGGCGACCCACGATGGGGTATCATTGAATGCGACCCACCAGAGTCACAGTAAGTAAAGTATTTCTTTTCTGTATTGGCTTGGAGTCTCTCGTATGGGACGGGAAAGAATAAGAAACAGGGGACCACATTCCTGAACCCTTTCATCCCCGGTCTGTCCAGTTGGAGGTTAAGCCTCCTCCCAATTCCTCCTCACAGCCCTAACTATCCTAGTAATGGTAGCCTCTTGATGAGCGGACCCCACAGTATTTCTGGGCTCCACATGTCTCTCTGGCTTAGGTAAAAGAAGCTTTGCTGCAGACCAACTGGGGAAGGGGAAGTAGAGAGAAAAAATACACCCAGTTATCACCAGTTTGACTATAAAAGTTATTTATTGCTAAGTATATGAAATATATATAATGGTACTAGTAATAATAGACATGCAAGTAAAAACAAACAAAACAATTACAATATTACTCTGGTTTCATTAAGTATTTGGGGAAACCTAGCTCAACCCTAACTAATACCTTAACTAATTTCAGGTTCAGAAAGCTATGCCTAGACAGAAAGAGAGAAAGAGGGATAAAGAAAGAGAGCAAGAGCTGGGATCTCACCATTCCAAGGCACTTGGGTGATTTGTTGACAAGCAAAGTTCCCAGCATGACCCTTGAAGGGAGATTATCTGTTTCTCCCAGCTTCTCAATCACAACAGTGGATGGTGTCAGGGAGATGTCACTCTCTTGAAGCACAATGTTTGCTGCTTTACAGCTTTCTTATACCTTTAGTCTAGCCTAGTCAAAGCATTCTTTTAATTGTGTAAAGAAAGACTTGTTTCCCAGGTTATAATTGACAGGGATATTCTTATTATATAAATAGTTTAAATTTAAATGAATTACCTTTTTTCAATGACAAGGGGTTATCTGGTCTGGAACATCTCAAGAAACTGATTAACAACCAGGAAAAACATTAAGTTTGAAGGAGTAGCCAGACACGTAGAAGCCAGCTTGAAATTATTATGACTATACTGGAAGATATCTTCTTAGATGGCCTAGCTATGCTTGCACTGTGAAGTCAGCTTCAGTGTTTTGTATTTTACCTGTTGTAAATAAGCCTCAGCTTAGCATGACTCTCAGATTTTACTGTAGTCTTTTAGCAGACTTAAGGGGATTATTGGAATGTTCATAAACTTTGTGGGGATGACTTCCACCAGTCATCATGGGAAAAGTATGACAGTGTTTGTGGTCAGGCCTCCAGTGGGCTGGACACTGTGATGAACCCTTAACCATTGTTCAAATATTGCCCATACCCCCTCTGACTCAGTCTCTTGCCTCAGCATTCCCTAACCTGGCAACTGAGTTTTAGTCAATCAAGTTTAAATAGGCCTCCCATATTGGGACCGGGGAATGTACGGCCTGAGATGCTTATTAAACTTTTCTTCTGCTTATTTCTGGTTAGAGGAGGTATGTGTGTGTAGGGGAGAGGAGGGGAATAGAAAAAGTACTTTGTAAGTCCAGCAAGCTGGGTGCCTGAGCTCCCTCAGGAACAGAGAACTGACAGGTAACATCAGGCCAGTCATTCCCAAGGTTGGGAGGATCAAGATCGCTGCCACTACAAAGCAGCAGCAGGTGGTGCTGGCTAGAGACTGTTTTGTGGGGGACAGAGGCATCCATCTGCCAGCCTGACCTGTTGTCTTGGGAGGTCTGCTGCTTTCTGTAACAAGTGGGGCTCCCATAGCTGGTCTAGACATTGGCTTACCCACTCATCTCAAGCCACCTGCCTTTCCTGCCATACCTTAGATGAATCATTATATTGTTCCCAGGCAGAATATTCCCTTCACTTGGCCTCACCAGGTCTAAACCTACTTGGCCTCCCCTGGCCTATCATCCCATGCCCTCACACTAGGTCTCTCATTCCAGTGCCCCTGCACTGGGACCCTCACTCATGTTCCCTCATACTCAAGCATGCAATCCCTGTGCCCTCATGTCAGGACTCTCAATCCCTGTGCCCTCACATTGGGCTCTTACTCAGGTTCTAAATCCCAGTGCCATCATACTGAGGCTCATCCCACACATATATCCCATCCGCATTTTGGGGCCTCAAGCCTTACTGTGGACCCAGGCTCTGCCTCATCCCCACCTTCTATGGACTGAGCCCTGCCTCAGGCCTCACTTCATGAACCTGGGCCCTGTGCTTTATTGTCAGGTTATGCTCCCTTCTCCTTCACAGGGTAACCCACAAGGCAATGGGACCTGAGATTTTCTGGCACCCCACACCTGGCCTTCACTGGGGAGGCACAGATGTGCATTTCTTGGAAGCTGCACTGACACAAGCAGCCCTACAAAACCATCCAACCTCAACAGGATGTAGTTTTAGGTCATATTCCAGGACCAAGAACCTCCACCATTACCATAGTTCCTGCCCTGTACCTCCAAGATGTTATATGAGAAGCAGTCCCAGCTGGGAAACTCTGGCTGCTTGCAGCACACTGCTGGCCCTTCTGCTCTTATATCAAATAGATGGGCCCATTTCCCCATCAGGCAGCCTCCTGCTTGTCATGTGACCCCTAATTGAGTGTACAGGCATCTGCAGGCTACTCTGCTGCCTGCCCACACCTCTTTTCGTGACAGGCACAATATGTGCTTTGTCACTGTTGCTCAGAGCCCAGATCTGAGATGAGATGGAAGGATTACCAAGACTCATCCATCCCTATGACTACTACCCCATGCTGCTCATCCATGTAGGCACCAATGATACTGCTAGGAATGACCACAAGATGATGTAAAGTGACTACAGGGCTCTGTTAGTGAGAACTCAATGCACCATAAATGTTGAAGTAGGCCAGGGAGGTTATGACTAGGGACAGAAATTACACATAAACCAGCATAAGTGACTGGAAATAAGTTCAAATCTATAATGCAAAAAAAGTTCAGTACACTTAAACTGCTTTCAAAATGGCTGAAACCAGTTTAAGATAAACCTGAATGGATGTGTCATGAGGCTTAAATGATTTAGGTTAAATCAGTTTATTGAACTTCTGTCCCAGATCCTCTCCAGATTCAAATTAGCTCATAGTCCCCCAGGATCCGAGGGTGCTTTGCACCTCCCCTGAAAATTCTCCCTCCCCTCAGGGTGGGCAGGCTAGTTTTGGTCCTGGCTGTCTGCTCCAGCCAAGCAGGGAGGCATGCTTTAGAGCCCTCTGACCTCTGGCCTGGGCAACTTCAAGCCTGTGGCTGCATTTCCAGAATCAAAAGTGAATGTCTCTTCACTTGCTTCTTGGTTCAGTCTACACAGCTTCAACTAATCTGCAAAAATTGAATCAATTCAGCCTTGGCCTTTTTGCCTTTCTGTACTTAGCCTATATGGATCGTACCCCAGCACATCTGTCTAATTAAAAGATCAAGGAAAGCTTTATTGGCTACACACACACACACACACACTCAGCTAAAGCAGCAATGCTACACATATTCAAGTAAATCTTGCTGCGCTACAACAATCTTAGTTTGTTGGAATAAGAGTCCTCGGTCAGTGGGCTATGATGGGGCAAGGATCCCAAATCCTGTCTCTGCATTGATCCAGTGTTCTTGGGATGCAGTCCAAGCAGAGAAAGAGAGACAACTTGTGGTATTTCCATTGCCTTCTTTTATTCCCTGGTGTGACATCATTGTTGCTAAGCAGTTGCTACCCTGTTTTATTTCTGTAAGGAGTTTTATCTCTCTAAACAGTATTTACAGCTGCAGCTGACATTGTGCTGGCTTATACACCACAAACCTGTTTTATCTTTATTTCCCAAGATTGGTTTCTTGTTGTTCCTTTAGTAGGACTTTTTTTTATTTGACTTGGTATTCTGCCGAGTCTACAGATCTAAGTGTAAAACTGTACATCAGCTATTTAAGCCAATCTGGGGTTACTCTCATTCATCCAGAGGATTCTGGGAGTTTTGGTACTTATATCAAGTAGCTACAACGTAGTTTCTGTTCTCTTCTCTGCAGGTTCGGAGTGCAAGGATGAGGGTTAGGGTTAGGGATGTTCTCCTGGATAGTTGTGGTCACAGAGAAGGTATGCATCTTATAGATTAATGCATGGCTGCACAGATGGTTTTGTCAGCAGGGATTTGGCTTCTTGGACCACAGGATTTTGTTCCAAGAAGAAGAGAAGAGATCCACCTGATGAAGAGAGGGAGGAGCATCTAGGTTAGCAGGCAGGCTTGCTGTCCTAATGAGGCAGTTTAAACTAGGTTCTCTGAGGGATGAATACCAAGACCCTGAAGTAAGTGGGGAAATGGGTGACTTGAAGGAAGCACAAGCAGGAAGGTGCAACAGAAGAGGCATTACTGAGAAAGTAGGGCAATCAGACAATTACCTCAGGTGTTTGTACACAAATGTCTAGCCTAGGAAACAAGCAGAAAGAATGGAAAGTCCTCACACCGTCGTGGAACTTTGACATAATTGGAAAAACAGTGGGATGGCTCACATGATGAGTACTGCCATGGATGGGTATAAACTATTCAGGAAGAACAGATGGGGAGAAGATGAGGAGGAATTGCACTTTATGTAGAAGAGATGTATGACTGCTCAAAGTTCCAGTATGAAACTGGAAATAGGCCTGTTGAAAGTATCCAGGTAAAAGTTAGAGGAGAAAGCAACAAAGGTGATGCTATGGTGGCATTCTGCTGTAGACTATCAGACCAGGAGGATGCAGTGTATGAAGTTTTCTGCAGACAGCCAGTGGCACTTTCCCAATCACAGGCTCTGGGTCTCGTGGGGGACTTCAATCACCCTGACATCTGCTGGGAGATCAATATAGCAGTGCACGGGCAATCCAGAATGTTTTTGGGAAGGGACGGGGAGAACTGGGCTGTGCTCTTCTTGACCTGCTGCTCACAAATAAGGAAGAATTAATGGGGAATGTAGCAGTGGATGGCAACTTGGGCAGCAGCAATCACAAAAGGATTGAGTTCCTGATCCTGAGGAAAGGAAGGAAGGAGAGCAGCAGAGTAAGGACCCTGGCCTTTAGAAAAGCAGATTGTGACTCACTCAGGGAACTGATAGTAGGACTCCCTGGGAGGCCAGTCTGAAGGGGAAAGGAGTCCAGGGGATAGTTACAAAAAAAAAAGAAAAGAAACTTTACTACGGGCACAGGAATGAAGCATCTCAATGTGCAGAAAGACTAGCAAGCATGGCAGAAGACCAGATTGGTTTAGCAGGAATTCTTCAGTGAATGAAAATACAACAGGGAAGCTTGCAGGAAGTGAGAACTTGGACAAATATTTAGGGAGGAGTATAAGAGTATTGCTAGGAAATACAGGGATGAAATTTGGAAGGCCAAAGTTAAATAGTAGTTGCAGCTAGCATGGGATGTGATGGGTAACATGAAGTGTTTCTAGAAGCATGATACCAACAACAAGAAGATCAGGGAAGATTTGGTTCCCTTACTGAATGGGGGAGGCAACCTAGTGACAGAAGAGGCAGAAAAGGCTAAAATACTCAATCCCTTTTTTACCTCTGTCTTCACAGACAAGGTCAGATCCCAGACTACTGCACAATGCATTACAGTTTGGGGGGGAGGTGAGCAGCCAACAGTGGTGGTTAGGGACTATTTAGAAAGGGTGGATATATACAAGTCCATGGGGCCAAATGGGATGCACCCAAGGGTGCTGAGGGAGTTGGCTGATGTGATTGCAGTTATTGGCCATGATTTTTGAAAAGTCGTGGTGATCAGGAGAGGTCCTGGATAATTGAACAGGGGCAAATACGATGACCATGTTTAAGAAAGGAAGGAGGATCTGGGGAACTACAGACCTACTCACCTCAGTCCCTGAAAAAATCATGGGGCAGGTTCTAAAGGAATACATTTACAAGCATTTTGAGGAGAATGTGAGTAGGAACAGTCAGCCAGCATGGATTTAAGAAGGACAAATCATGTCTAACTGACCTCATTGCCTTCGGTGATGAGATGAGTGGCTCTGTAGATGTGGGGAGAGCAGTAGATGTGAAATGCCTTGCCATAAGCATGGCTTTTGATACCATTTCCAGTAACATTCTGGTGAGCAAGCTAAGGAAGTATGGGTTGGATGAATGCACTGTAAGGTGGATAGAAAACTAGCTAAATCATTCTGCTTAAAGGTTTGTAATCAATGGCTCAATGTCTAGTTGGCAGTCAGTAGCAAGTGGGATGCACTGGGGGGGGGTCAATCCTGGGCCTGTCTTGTTCAATATTTTTCAATATTTTCATCAGTGATCTGGAACATAAGATGGAGTGTACCCTCAGCAAGTCTGCAGATTACACCATGCTGGGGGGCTAGTAGACACACTAGAGAGTATGGCTAGGATTCATAGAGCTGTAGACCATTTGGAGGATTGGACCAAAAGAAATCTCATGAGGTTCAATAAGGAGATGTGCAGAGTCCTGCACTTAGGATGGGTCAATCCTATGGAGCAGTACAAGCTGAGACTGATTGACTAAGCAGCAGCTCTGCAGAAAAGGACCTGGGGGGCTACAGTGGACAATAAATTGAACTTGAACCATTGGCATGCCCTTGTTGCCAAGAAGGCTACCAGGATACTGGGCTGAATAAGGAGAAGCATTGCCAGTAAATTGAGGGAAGTGATTTTTCACCTCTAACTGGCACTGGTGAGTCCACATCTGGAGTACTGTGTCCAGATTAGGCCCCTTACTACAGAAAGGATGTGGAAAAATTGGAGAGTCCAGTATAAGACAATTAAAATAGTTACAGGGATGTGACTTTTGAGGAGAGGCTGTGGGAAGTGGGCTTATTTAGTCTGGAGGAGACAAAACTTAAAGGGGATTTAGTAACTGCCTTTGTGTCAGTCTTTCACCAGTCCCATGGGACAACCCTACCCATTATAGGACAGAGAGGCTCGGGTGAGGGAGATTCCTTACCCTCCATCAATGCTGAACCCATGAAGGAACACTATGACAGGCTGGATACCTTCAAGTCAGCCAGCCCTGACACTTTACATCCCAGGGTACTCAAGGAGCATCATAGCTCAGCCCCTGGCACAGATCTTTGAGAGCTCCTGGCACAAGGTGAAGTGCCCAAAGATTGGAAGAAGGCCAAATGGTGTCTATCTTCAAGAAAAGGAGGAAAGTGTAACCAAAAAACTATAGGCCAATCAGCCTGACCTCTATCCTGGGGAAGGTCTTAGAAAAGATTATCAAAGAGGCCATTCTTAACTGACTGGTCGAGGGCAACATCCTGAAGAATAGCCAGCATAGGTTTGTTGTGAGTAGGTCTTGCTTGACCAATCTTATTTCCTTTTATAACCAGGTGCCCTATCATCTGGACAAGGAAGAAGAGTGATGTCGTATATCTTGACTTTAAAAAAGCCTTCGATCAGGTATTCCATGATAACCTCTTAGCAAAACTGGCTAACTGTGGCTTTGGCTTCAGGACAACCCACTGGCTGGGGAACTGGTGCTTTGGTAGGACCCAGAGGGTGGTGGTTGATGGAAGTCAATTGTCATGGTGCCCTGTGACCAGTGGGATCCCCCGGGCTCTGTTCTTGGCCCTATACTATTTCACAACTTCATTAATGATCCAGGCTGACCTTCACAACCTCAGGAAATGAGTGGATGAGAAGCTGATGGTGTTTAACGCTGAAAAATGCAAGGTTCTCCACTTTGGGAAGAAAAGTCTGCAGCGTGCTTATAGGCTCGGCAATGATACACTGGCTAGCACTATAGATGAAACAGACCTGGGGGTCATGATTGACTACAATGAACATGAGCCTTCAATGGGATGCTGCAGCTAGCAAAAGGTGACAAGCAATGGTGTGCATCCATAGATGCTTCTCAAGCAAATCCCAGAACATCATTCTCCCCTTGTACTCGGCCTTGGTGAGGGGGCAGCTGGAGTATTGAGTCCAGTTTTGGGCTCCACCATTCAAAATGGATGTGGAAAAGCTCGAGAGGGTGAAGAGCAGAGCCACATGCATGATCAGAAGTCAGGAAAACAGACCTTACGATGAGAGGCTGAGAGCTATGGGGCTTTTTATCCTGGAAAAGGACAGGCTAAGGGGTGATCTGGTGGCCACATATAAGTTTATCAAGGGTGCTCATCAGGATCTGGGAGAATGTCTGTTAATCAGAGCACCCCAAGGGATGACAAAGTCAAATGGTCACAAACTCCTGCATGACCATTTCACGCTGAACATACGGAAGAACTTCTTTACTGTTGGAGCCCCAAGGTTTTGAGTAGACCGCCGCCAGAAGTGTTTCAAGCACCTACTTTGAATGCCTTCAAGTGACATTTTGATGTTTATCTTGCTGGGATCCTATGATCCCTGCTGACTTCCTGCCTCTGGGGCAGGGAGCTGGACTCAATGATCTTCCGAGGTCCTTTCTAGTCCTAATGTCTATGAATCTATGAAACTACCTAAAGGTGGTTCCAAAGAGGGAGATAAACTGTTCTTAGTGGTGGTAGATGACAAAGCAAAGAGTAATGGTCTCAAGTTGTAGCAAGGGAAGTTTAGATTGCATATTAGGAAAAACCTTCTCACTAGGAGGATAGTAAAACACTGGAACAGGTTGCCTACAGAGGTTATCCTTGGAGGTTTTTAAGACCTGGATAGACAAATCCTTGGCTGGGATGATATAGTTGGGGATGGTCCTACTTTTAGTTGTGGGTTGGACTGGATGAGCTCCTGACATCTCTTCCAACATTAATTTTCTAAGATTCTAGTTGCAGGTTTTTAGGTATATTCTCAGGATGCATATCCTCTTGGAAGTAAATCCAGCATGGACTAAATATAGCCATGATATTTATGACACATTATAACCTGCCTAACATATGATACCCCAGGTAAACTCTCTATCATATTCCAGCTATATTCTTATCACCAGATCTACATTCCCCTCCCCTGCTGCCACTCACCACTGTCTCTCAGTGAATGACTGCCTCAATTTGCATTTTCGCAGGCTGGCATTCTTGCATACTGATCTCTGGCTTATGTTCTATTCCATCCAGGACGAGCAAAGACCAACTACAGATGTTTCCTCAGCCTGACAAAGGGTGTTTGTATCTGAAAGCTTGCAAAGAATTTGTCCAATTATTTAATTTGGTCTAATAAATGGTATTGGATTTACCCAAAGAACTTTGCCTGCCTATGTCCTTAGACCAACATAGCTGCAACCTATACCCCTGTCATCTGTGTAGCACTTTCTTCTGTGAGCCTCGGGCCAAGACTCCTTGGTTTAACTATCTGAACCCTGTAACTAATGCAAGCTCCACAGATTCTTCAGCATTTTAATTGTGCATTTAACTTTTTCAAAGTTCTACCTTCTGGGCATTCTAGCCTGCAGGGCAGCTCCTTTAGGATATTCTCTACAGTGAAGCAAGCTGACACATGCTTTACAGGAAGTTAAAAATGCATCATCCTTCAATTTATTCATCCTAAGTGATTAGCCTTATGTGAGATGCAATCGTTTTTTATGTTATTTCTAATGATAGCTCAATATGGGGGCATCCAGACAAGCCCACATGTGCTTCTTGCAGTGTCTCAAACCCCTTTGAGCACAGGGGCAAAATTAGACCCCTAGATATCCAGGGGTCAAAAAAAAAAA
>JAGPOW010001296.1:91756455-91803454 GCA_030014935.1 Caiman crocodilus
AGTTAAAGTTATTATGATTGTTATGTTATGACTAACTGTGTTT
Organism: Caiman crocodilus; assembly: GCA_030014935.1. Taxonomy (NCBI): domain Eukaryota; kingdom Metazoa; phylum Chordata; order Crocodylia; family Alligatoridae; genus Caiman; species Caiman crocodilus. The sequence goes on from JAGPOW010001296.1 coordinate 91,756,499, forward strand.
TATAAAGGGTTAAAAAAATGACCTACATAGGATGAATTGACCTATATAAGATGATTGACAGGTTTCTAGAAGGGTTGATCGGGCTAGCGACCTGATTGGCGTAAGAGTATGTATAAAGAGGAACCCGCCCTAGAAGGGGTGTGGGTTGTGTGGGTCAGTGGGTCATTTGGAGAGTGTAGGTCGTTGAGTGTTGTTGGTGATCGATTTGTATTCGTGAGGTATCAGGATTAGAGGCCTCCTCTGAGGGTGCGGATATCAGATCGGGTGGTCACACCCCTCTCTCAGAGGTCTCCCTAGCTGGACCCTGGGGATCGCCGACTTCAGAGATAAGAGCTGCAGTACACTGCCAACTGGCTGTAGCCTTCGCGCCGATTTCATGACTTGTGTTACTGACTGTCTCATCCATTACCTCATCATCATCCGTGTACATAAGTTTGTAAGTAAAGTTTTCTACTTTTACCTTACCCCTGTCTCCAGAGTTCTCTGTGGAGTTCTCTGCTCCTGCAGCACAGCCTCCCATCTACCCAGGACCCAGAGCACACCCAGGTTGGTGCTACCACCCGTACACCTCACCTGGTGTGCATCAGGCACGAGGACCTCCGCTGCCACCTGGAGCCCACCTCAGCGTCCACACAGAGCATCCCCCCAGCCGCCTCCCACCCAGCTGCTGGATGTGCCATGGTGACCTGTTCTGGGGCTTTCCTGAAAATCTAGAATTGGGCATGGGGAAGGATCCATGGTGGCAGGGGTTGGGGGCTCACCCATGACTGGCTGCCATTCAAGGGTGGCCTGACTGGTCAACGTTAGGAGGCACATGAGAGTACCCCCAACCTGATGGCCTCAGCAAATGCAGGCAGTCTCTGTGCCCCACAGCAAAGACAAAATGTGTGTTCTGTTCATTCCTGACCCAACCTAGAGTGCTTAGAGTACAACATGAAGCTTAGATCACTTCTGCCTCTGGCTTTTGTAGTTAGCTTTTTAAGTGCCTTTATGACTATTTAAAGGTAACCTGTTGCTGCTCACCACCCCACCTCTCTTGCCACTGACACCGCTGGCAGCATTTGCAGGTGGTCCCCAATCGCTGCTGGCCACTGCTGCCAGTGGTATCTGCAGGTGGTCACTGGTCACCAGTTAGCACTTGCCCTCTGCCCCCTCTGCTGACAACATTGTAACCACCAGCGGGAGCTCACTGCTTGCTGCCATCATGCTTCCATCACTGACAGCATCAACGCCACCTTCAGGAGCTTGCCATGCCCCCCAGCCTCCTGGGGCACGTGGTGTTCATGTTGGTAAGACAGAGATGGTTCTGAAAGATGTCTTTACAGGAAAATGTTTCACATTTTGAAATTAAACGTAGGTCTACAGAGAAAGATGAACAACTTAAGGCAGGTATATGTGTAGTAGAAATTCTTGCTTAAAAGGCATCTTTAGATTACTATGGCAGGAGACCCAATCAATCAGTGAACTTGAGGATGAGGCTATAAAATCAAAGTTAAATATCCAAACTAGAGGAAAGAGAGTGGTGCGTCTCAGTAGAGCAAGTAGGTTTCCTAATGTTGTGCAATAATCACCACAGAAACTGTTCTGTCATCTCTGTTGTATATTTTTTTACCGTTATCGCAACATTATTTTAATTGATGTAGACCAACCTCCTATTTCAGTTAATTTGAAGAATACAAAATAGCAAAATTGTTTTAATAAATCAGTAGACCTAAATGTGGAAAACAACTATGTGGTCTTGAAACGCACATTTTTAAATAATATTACTAAAGGCGGCAAGTCAGGAGCTTTGGTTCCATTATTAAAAATAAAGGAAATATTTAATCAAGGCAAAGGGTAACAAAGTCAGAACTAACAGGAAATACTCACACACACACACGCACACACAAGGGTTGTGTGAAGCTTCGGTCCCTGATTCAATTCAGCAGAGATTTAGCCTAATTTGGTGCCTGAATCTCCAAATCTGAGTTGAATCAGGTGACCCTTTAATTCTCTTAATCAAATTAGATCCCTCTGAATCAATTCAGAGATATTAACAAAGATTCAATGATTTGGACATAGACACAGCTTTTTGTTTGTATGGTTTTTCTACATAACTCAAAGTACCAGGTGGTTCATGATTGCTGAGATGCTGGAGTAGATGGATGTAGCATCCCACAGGATTGTAGGGGTGCATCCCCAGCATGCTTGGCAGTGGACCCAGAAGTGAACAAGAAGCACTTCTGGTCCACTTCAGAGTCCACTGGGAAATGCGCAGGGACTCCCACCCCTGTCCCCTCGCTCAGTGACTGGTACCTCCTAGGTCTGGTGGGGCACCTGGGATCCCCCCATGACCAATTGCTGAGCTGGGGGGGTGTAGCGGGGGTCCCCTGTGCACTTTGTGGCAGACCTGCAAGTGGACCAGAAGTACTTCTGGTGCACTTCTGGGTTCCCCACTGACCACACGCCCAGCTCCTGCATCATGCTTCTGTGGGATGCTGCATCTGCCCCACCATTGCAGCATTCATGAGCCATGCCTGGTACCTTGAGGTATGTAGAAAACACATTTAAAGCTGTGTCTATGGCTGAAATGCTGATTCTCTGAATCAGTATTAAATCTTTAGTTTTGGATCCAGCCCAGTCAAATTGGGACAGTGATTCAAATGAGTGAATTAAATCACTGTGCCCAATTCCGGGTAAATGTGAATCAAATATGGCCTGTTTCACACACCCCCTAATATACATATAGATAGCTATAGAGACAGTAGGAACTTGTCTCAGAATGTTGTTGAAGAGAATTCACCAAGATTCAAAGGAGGATTGGATATTTATACTGATAGCAAGAATTCCAGTTATAAACTGTAATGCTAACTAAAAACTTGAGAATGATGACAAAACCTTCTGTTTCAGGATTGAAAGTGATCTTTATATTTTAGGGATTAGGACAAAATCTTCATGGAAAACAGATGACAGCACAGCTGGAAGTTTTCTTGTAGGTTCCTCAGAAGCATCTGATGCTGGCCACTCTTGGAGATTAGACTAGAAAGGCACAGGTGTGATACATTATGAGAATTCCTGTTTTTTTATCTTAGCTAAAAGTCAGGTATTAAACATAAAAGGCTCTCAAGGGCTTCCCAGATCCTGGACTTCTGTTCTGAGCTTCTGTGTGCTCTAACAAAAGGATTGAAATGAGGGCTGTGTGAAACAGCACTGTTTTGTTTTGACTTTCATTTCAACAGAACAAAGTTTTGTTTCAAGTTTCATATTGTTTTGCAACCACTGGTGTATTTCGTTTCACTGAAATGGTTTCACTTTTTCAATGTTTCACCCATAGGCTATAATGGGAAAGCATAAAGCTGCCTATACCTTTGTCATTTCTTGCCTGATTTGGATTAAACTTGCAGGGATGGTAGCCACTGATGAGACCACAAAACCTGCCTATCTTCAAGGAGATAGGTGTAGGGGTTTCTGGGAAACTGCATCTCAGGCTGCTGACAAGCAAAATTCGTGACATGGGTGACACTGTGTGTGTTAAGGCATGCCCTCACTGGTGCTGGGGCCTCTACATGGTATGGTAGTGTGCCCCCCGTGAGGCCGCCTCCTCCCCTACAGCCTTGGCCTGGTCCACCACTTTAAATGACAACAGGTAATAACTTAGTAAGTAGCACAGTAGCACTAGCAGTATCTCAGGCAGCCAAAATGTCACAGACTAGAGATTTTCTTTCCTTTCTTGAAGGAGTGTCTTCTCCAGCAGCTGCCAGAGACCTCTCCCTGCCAGCCTTAGCCCTGGGGCTTAGATGTGTCCATGGCCCCACATTCTTCCAGTCAGGTGCTAAGGGTGTTGGTCTAAGGACATGTCACTGGCAGACAAGGTCCTTTCCTTTGGCTCAATCTAATCTGGTATGTTTTAGCAGACCAATTGAATAGTTAGTTGCAGAAATATATCTTAGCAAGTTTTCAGGTTGAAAAACCCTTTGTCAGGCTGAGGAAATACCTGCAGTTGGTATATGTGTATGTGCTGTTCTTGGATGGAAGGAATAGTAAACAATCCAAGGACTGGCATGCAATGCAGGCAAGAAAGCCAGTCAGTGAAAATGGAAATGGAGGTGTCAGGGGGTGAGGGACAGGCTGAGGTGAGGAGGAGGGGGCGGAGGCTGATGTAGCAGTGTAGGGAAAAGTGGAGAAGAACCTGGAGAGTCAGGTGTCTGACAGGTTGTAGTGTGTCAGAATTCGACTGTCTATATTGAGTCCATGACTTTCTGTACTTAGGAGGCTGATGAGGTGAAGTTCCCCCTGATACTCCAGTGGAAATAGCCTGCCACCTTCCTGCATTTTGAAATGAGCTTGCTGGTGGTGCTGGCACTGTCACCGGCAGCCTTGTCCCCCTCCAGGGTATCCCTGATAATGAGATGGAACTTGTGTACCACACACTAGATGCCAACAAAGTTGGCACCACCTTGACCATATTGGTCCCCTTGTCAGTGACCATGAACCTATGGTTGAGCTTGCCCTGCCCAATGAGTCACCCCTGCACCAAACAGTTCATAGCCCCCATGATTTTGGTCACCGTTTGTGACTCACCCACCACCTCAACTTGAAGGAAAGCCCACCGACAGCCTGACTGATTACACCAGTACCCTATGAGGAAGAGATAGATGTGATCTCCACCCTGGCTGCTCCAAATGCCCAAGGTGAAGTGTAAGGCCACCTTCAGACCTGCCTTGTGCAGCTCCTCCCTCAAGTGCTGCCTGCATGCCTCATATAGGGAGGTCACCACCATACTGCTGAAGGGGGTGCATGTGGGTATTTGGGAAGATGGGGTCACAGGTGCCATGAGCCACCTGAACCCTGGCCACACAGCTAAGGAATAGGGCTGACCATCCAACACAAGCATCTCCCCAGTGCACTAGGTGATTTTGCTCACTCTTGCAACATGCCCCCCTTTCTGTCCACCTTTCCTCCATTGTTCCAGGGTGGCCTGCCTATGCTTTGGGGGAATGGGGGCTTTGGAGTTAGAGGGGGATTTCCTTTTGGGCATGCTCCTGCTGGTGCCAGGCTGAGGAGGAGCAAGGGCTAAGGGATGGTGCCTGCAGAGATGCATCAGTATTCCTGTGGTGCTCATGTGTTTTGTTCTCTTGCCTCAACTGGTTTTGGCTCAGCAGTGCAGGCAGATAGCATGTGTGTGATCATCTGCCAGCTCAAATGATCCCAGACCACACTACCCATTCGCTTCTGGGGTGCAGGTACATGTGTGGATGCCACTGTACTTTCCCTCTCCTCAGCAGGCAGAAGCACAGCAATAGAAGCAGACTCAAGTGAACTGCTTGCCACCACAACCTCTACCTCAGCCTTCTCTGTAGTGCCTTCTGGGGAAAGAGACCTGGCTCTAGGGGAAACCTGAGGGGTGTGGAGCACAAACTCATCTGATTCCCCCTCCTTCCCCAGAATTTCTTTGCTATGGTACTCAGATCCAGATCTGGCTCCATCTCTTCCTCTGGCACTGGATAGTGAAGTGGGGGTGGAGGAGACTGTCATGTTGGTGCCGGTTCTTCTGCTTGTTGTTCTGGTGATGGTGGGGGGAGGGGATTATGGCTGGTGCTCTTAGAGGAGATGCAGTCTCAGGCACAGGCAGTGGCAGTGGCACTGCTCCCGTCTCCTTCCTGCCTGTAGAAGCCTCATCTCTGCTAGTTGGAAGAGAGATGCTGCGTCTCAGTTTTGGGGGAGCAGGGGAAAGACTTACATCTCTCCTTCTACCCCTTCTTCCATCCCTCCCTGAAGGAGGCTTGCCATTTGCCTTTCCACCATGCTTTATGGTGTTTCATAGTGTGCTACTTTAATACAAATAGGTAAATGTGTCCACATTCCTATATAAATTCTGTAAGGTGTGTAGTGTATGCCACAAGGTAAGTGTATCCGTGTTCCTATATAAATGATCTAAAGTGTGTGGTCTTCTATGCTACAAGGTATAAATGTATCAAAATAAAAAAAAATGCATCTCCTTTCCTATATAAATTAAACTCTATAATGTAATATCCCAGGATTATAATTATAAAATTGAAAAGAATAAATCAATGACTATAATAATAAAATAAAAACATCTAGAAGAAAGAAAAAAGGTATTCTGGATTCCCTCTTTTTAGGCTAGACTAGCAAGTAGGAAATCATTCAGATCAATGCTAGTAGTAGTCTTCATTGTCTAATACTCCTGAGTTGCTGGAAGATAGCTCAATAACTGTCAGACCCCCAAGGCAGAAAGCAGGACAGTTCAAACAATGTTGTCTTTTATGTTGTTTTTCCATCCCCCCCCCAGAACACTGGGATTGGAAGGCACCTCAGGGAAGGATCAGTTATTGGCCAGCTACACAGTCAATATGAGAGCAGTCCTTCCCCCCTCTTCCCCCTCCCTCTCCTTACTTTCTGTTTCCCTGCAGGCAAGCCCAGCTTGAGCGTCAAAACAAAACACTTAAACTTATAATTGGCTCAACTACCAAAATGTTGCAACTACCCTCATTTCATTTCAGGGCTGTTTCGAAGCCCTCCATTTCATTTTGATTTCACTGTTTCAAGCTTGAAACAAGTCAAAACAGCTGGCAAAATTTCACACAGCCCTAACTGAAACTATCAGGGATCAAGGCTGTCAGAGGCATCTTAGTCTATTAACTCCATGCTTGGACCTAGAAGAAGCCTAGAAAGAAAACAGCAAAATCTGTTGAGCCAATTATAGAGCCTTCTTCATGGAATGATCTGGATGAGCAGTTGCCTGGGTCAGTGACAGGCCAGGCCAGGGCTACAAAACCCTCACAAAAAGGATATATGTGCCTGAGCCCTCTTTATTACACTTATTCACGTTTTTACTTGACCCTTCTTGTCAGCAATGATGCCAACATTGAAACCTAATGGGCCGTCATCTAATTATATTATTTTGGAAGTTAAGATGTTTAGCTTTATCACCTGGCTTAGTTATGACAAACTGTAGACAAAGATTTTAAAGTATGCCAATTTTAAGCCCACTAGCCATGTCTACAGGAGCAGTGGTTAAGTACTAAATGACCACACAGTAACTAGTGTTACTGCACAGTAGTGTCACCGCATAGTTTTTTTCTAATGCTACTGTGCAATAGCAATGAGCTACTGCACAGTTAGAGCCCCACGGTGCTACACACAATAGCATCTCATATAAATGCAGTCACTAAAATCAGTATAAGATTCCCATCAATTTCAGTAGACTTCAATCAAAAATGTAACAGTTTGTTTTGACATTTTCTGAAAGAAACATTTTGACTTTTCGTTTTCAAACAAGTTCTCATTTAGTTACATAGCTTGACTTAGCTTATGGAATTGATATAGAACATCTGAAAACAAACAATTTTCCTGAGCTTTTTTTATTGTTTTGAGTCGAACCAAACATTTTGCTTTACTGAAGCCAAAGCATTTGGAACCTATATTTCTGTAAGAGAAATGAAACGATTTCCATTTGTTTTGACTGCAATTTTCTTTTGACTTTTTTTAAGCCAGCCACTAAACCAAAACATCTATTTGTACACCTCACATATCTTATTTCTAACCACTAGTGTAATGAAGAAGGGTGACTGGGGCATCAGCCCTGGGTACAAACCAGGACGGTGGGCAGGGAGCAAAATAGCAGCCGTCAGACAGACAGCCTGGCCACCTCTGTATGGCAGCAGCTCAGTCATTGATGCTGAACACCTTCCACCCAGACTGCTCCAATGTCCAGTTACATGTCTGTTTCTGATCACAGAGTGCAAAGATTTATTGCTAGGACTTATCCAAAGCATGATTTTTATTTAACCTATTATATCACTATAATTTCAGCAGTTAAAAATACCAAGTGTTTTATCTGGAGAAAAGACCACATGTACTATCACTTTTGGTTGTATTCCTTTTTTGAGTTCTCTTTTTGCTCATAATACTCATTCTTCCATGGATTTATGAAAGTACGGATCCAATATATGTATCCAGTACCATTCATTTGTCTGCATGTGTTAAAAAATGGATGTAGCACTTTCCACTTAATTTCCTACTCCCCATTTTGGAGACTTGTACATCAGAATATGCTGGCCATTTATAAAAGGTCAGTGAAAAGAAAGTGTGCACAATAGAATAATCATTATATCTTCACTAGGACTTCTGGGTCTTTTATTGTCTCCTTCCATCTGTCTGTCTGTCCTTCTTCCTAAACCTTACAACATAGGGCAATATATGATTGCAGCTCCTTCAGTAACAACCTAAGATTATCAAGGTCAGTGTCAGTTCTTACTTGACCCCAGTGGGCTTTAGATTATGACATATTTGTCATATCCTGTCAAAGGTTGGCAAAAATATATATTATTGATTAAAAGTGCTTTGTTGTATCATAGACTCATTAACAGACCAAAATGAGTGAAATATTTTAGATAAAGAATACTTTAAAAGCCCCCAAATATTTTTTTAAATCTTCAGTAGTGAAAAAGGCTATATTCTAATTCTAGATATGCTGAAACTTGGAATTTCCTTTGTCAATGTTCCTGAAACAAATATCAATCTGTTTCCTAAACCATCTCTTCTCCCTTTCTTACTCTGTTCTTTCAAGCTGAAGGAAAGTCACAATAAGCCGATTAGCTATTACCAAGACTGGTATTTTAAGTGACTGCATTTTACAGTTAACTAGTTATGACAATGTTAAATATCACAAACAAAAGAACATACTCAAAGTGTCCTTGGCAATGGGAAACCAAAAGCATAAAGTAGAATTCATTATCTATCTCCTGGGCCTAGCAATGTTAATAATATCTGTCAATCATCTTAAAGCTATGACTATTGTGCAGCCTCTCTGGGTGAATTTTTAATTTATGTGCAATTACATTACAGATGCACTTTCCATATCATACATCAATACGGTACTGATATCTCCCAAGATTTTTTGCATCTCATAGAAAGATACTAAATGTGTTATAATTTAACAGTTTTGTTTGTCTTGAGGTCACACTGATTGCCATATCCCCCTAGGGAAAAACTAATACTGTACAATTTCTAAGTGAATACTGTACAATTGCTAAGTGAATTAGAATAAATAAAAAAATCCAAAGTGTATCCTACAAACAGACCTTTCCTGATTCATTATAATGTGAGATAGTTGAGTCATTAAATACTTCCGTACAAAATTATATTTTTCTTACCTAAAGGATAACTGCATTTAGCACAAAAATAATAATTAGCTTTCTTGTGTGGATCATAAAAATAATGACTATAAAATACAGTATCTGGAGATATTTTTTCCAATAAAAATATTACATTTAAGGGGCATGCCTTTATAAATAAGATGTATAAAACTAACAAGATTTGTTATAATAATGTTGACGTGGTGTAAATACATTTCTTGCTTGGAAGAGTGTGAGTTTTAATATTTATCTTATTTTGGATATTAGCTTTCATAGATTCATAGATAAATAAAAATTCGGGGCTGGAAGGGATGTCACTAGATCATCAGGTCCAGCCCTCCTGCTCTTAGGCAGGAAAGACTCTGGGCAAGTGTGCATCATCATCTTTTGAAGATCTCCAGGGTAGGTGACTGTACCACCACTGGGGGGAGTGTGTTCCAGATTCTGGACACTTACTTCATACTCTGGACACCTTTCTTCATTAGTCATCAGTTTTTTGGCATTTTTTTACCATTAGTCTGTGTCCTAGTTTAGATAACAAATATGGATCTGGGTGCTTTCCCTTCTTCTGCTGTTATAACCCACGTTATCTAAAATTATTTTAAATGCTATTGTAGATCCTATGCAAACTGTCCCCAACCCTGCCCTCTCTCTATCATTGCCTGTCTCTCCACTTTATACATTCCACTGGTTTCTTGCCCATCAAGAGAAAAGCAAACTATTATTTCTTTCTTTGTAAAGATACAAACTTTGGTCCAGTTGCTGACTAATAAATTGGAGATCCAACATATTGTTGTGTTCTGTCCCTAGGTGAAGGGAGGGGAAACTGGGGTCTATTCTTCAATTGTGTTTTGCATTCTACTTTCAATGAACTGTGAACTTAAAGCAGCTAAAGACTGTCCCTGAATAATGCCCCTCTGTGGAGGGGCACAAGGCAGCTCCAGTATCTACTGTACTGGAAGCCCCATCCTGAGAGAGAAATGTTTGCTGGAAAATGGCAAGCGTCTGTCAAGGGCAGAGATAAGAGGTATTTACTGGAGAAGAAGTTGATGTGAAAGGTATATGGTAGTGTAAGGCTGCACAGGCATAAGTTCCTAATAGGAGCATATACACTTATGCCAATATTTTTTTTTATTTCATAGGATTTCATAGATTTCATAGACATTAGGGCTAGAAGGGACCTCAGAAGATCATTGAATCCAGCCACCTGCCCCAGGAGCAGGAAGTCAGATGGGGTCAAAGGATCCCAGCAGGATAAATGTCTAAATGTCTAAATGTCTCTTAAAGAAGTCCAGAATAGGTGCTTGTACCTCTGGTGGCAGTCTGTTCTAGGCCTTGGGGGCTCAGACTGTAAAGAAGTTCTTCCTTAATGTCCAGCCTGAAACAGTCTTGGAGGAATTTGTGACTGTTTGATCTGGTCATCCCTTGAGGCGCTCTGGTAAACAGGCATTCCCCCAGATCCTGATGCAGACCCCGATGTACTTATAGGTAGCCACTAGGTCCCCCCCAACCCTTACCTGTGCTTTTCCAGGCTGAAGAGTCCTGTAGCTCTCAGCCTCTCATCATAAGGCCTGTTTTCCTGCCCTCTGATCATGCACATGGCTCTCCTTTGGACTCTCTCAAGTTTTTCCACATCCTTTTTAAATTATGGGGCCCAGAATTGGATGCAGTACTCCAGCTGCGGCCTCACCAAAGCTGAGTACAACGGGAGGATGGCATCTTGGAAATTGCTAGAGAAGCATCTGTGGATGCAAGCCAGAGTTTTACCAGCTGCAACATCACATTGGTTGTTCATATTCATCTTGTGGTCAATCATGACCTCCAAGTCCCTTTCGGCTTTGGTACTAGTAAGCGTAGCACTGTCAAGCCCTTAAGCATGCTGTGGGTTTTTCTTTCCAAGGATATATTTCTGGAAATGGAATAAACAGAACCATGGCATATCATTGAATTAGACAGCTGTTATTACAATGGGAGACCATGGCTTCTCTATCAAAGATAGTAAAAACCTTGAAGGTATGGGCATTCTGACTTTATATTAGATGTCCTAGATTAATAGGTAGTACCACTGAGTGCTTTTTTGGCCAAATGCCATCCTCTGAAATGTGGCTGTGGATGATAATAATAGTCATCAGTGGGACATGATAAATACAAGAAGATTTTTGATACTAGATGTATGTCCTTTTGACAAGAAAATAGCCAGTTTCTCTGAAGGAGAGGAGGGAAGCACACAGATTCAGTGGGTATCGAAAAGTGAAAGATTCAAGAATTGAGATGGTTACTTGGAAAAATGTAAGCACCATTCACAAAAGATTACAAGCGTTGTGTTGCTGTGAGATTATGAGATAACTCTCAGTTCAAAGCATGGAATTGGAATGCTGTCCAAGAGAGGAGTCATGGTTCAACTTAGGAAATAAGGTAGAATTCACTTTTTGTTCAGCATTTTATTGATCCAGTCTAGCAAGCAGTGTGTATTGTGCGCGTGCTCTTCAGATATTTGAAGGAATGTATATGCTCAGTGAAGAGACAAATGTTCTATATGCTGAATGTAATATACTTTAAGCAGAGATAAGTGTATTTTGAATTTTGGTCCAGTTGCAGCTAATCTAATAGTACCAGTTAGAAATACCTTCTTGCTATTTCTGCAGGGGGGAGAAAAAGCAGCTAATTCTATGGGAATACTAGTTTGGCCATTTTTTGGTTCCTACTTTCTATTCTGTGTGTATATAGTGCCTAGTACAAATGAAGTCCTGATCCAGGATGGGAACTCCCAGATGCTACTGTAATGTAAATAATGAACAATAAAAATACTAACAACCTCTGTTTAGCATTTAAAGGAACATTGTGTCTTGGTATCTCACAGTGGGGACTACTTTTCACAATAAAATTACAGCTCTGTAGAGTCATTATCGAACCTTTAGCCGTGTCACACAATATGCTGTGTACACATTGAATATATCCACAACTACAAAACTGTCTTTCCTGAATTGACAAGCATATGTAAATGTATAGCATTTCTGGAAGAGAAGACTCATTTTTTCAGCAGACTTCTCTGAAATGTCATGTGGGAACAAATTATATTTCACCTTTAGTCATCTACATGCTGCTTGTCCACCTAAAGGCAGACACAAGTAGCAACACTAAGCATTACTTCTGAAGATTTTTTATACTGTTTCCAGTTGCGTAAGTCACTAAGGACATTACTTTACTAAGGACTTCCTTTTGCAAGCCTATTCTGTCTGGGAAAGCACAGGAATTCATGTAAGTCATTGAAATGTTTGTCAGAGGAAAAAATCATGACTGGCAACTGTTTGAGAATAAAGTAAAAAGAGCAGGGAGAGGGTCCACCCTGCTTTTTAACCCGATGGCACATCGTTTAGGACACTTACCCAAGGACCAAGGAACTCAGGTTTTAAAATTTCCCTCGAGACAGTATTTGAGATCCACATCTTTCATCTCCCAACAAATTCCCTAATCATAAGGCCCAGGCCATGGACTAGGCAGGGCTAAACATCCCCTTTTCCATTCCTGTTGATGTGAGTCTTCTGGACAGCCAAGAATGGCTAGGAGGGGAACAAAGTCAAAGCAAAACTTTTTTCTTTGACTCTGAGACCTGAAAAGGTAGGCACACTGGATTTTGGACCCTTTTCCTATCCTTGTTGTTGTCCATCCAATGACTATTTAATTCAGAATACAGAAAAAAGACTGTAAGGGAAGGACCAGGGCCACAATCCAGAATCCATTTCTAGGCAGTAGGGTTCCTTTCCAAAGCATCACCCAACTCACTGAACCATTGAACCAGGTTTCTGTGAACCAAGAGTAACTAAGAAACATCATTCTGTAATTCACATTAGCTTCTCAAAGCGCCTGGGAACCAAATAAAATAACGTCCAAATTGCTTGAATTTCATTGGATCAGGCAGATAAACCCACCACACCATTTTATATCAGTGTAATTTATTTAGGTAAAACATGATTGATAAATGATTTGAGAAATTATCTGAAATGTAGAGCATTTTACCTTGTCTTCCTATCACTACTATTGTCAAAACAGTGTCATAAGATGCACTGTATGCACCTTCCGAAACAAACTTTTCTTTCTGTAAGTTTCTTGATTCAAAGCTCAGTACTGCATCTTGATTGCCAAATAAATCCAGTAAAACCTCAAAACCATCTTCAGCAGTGTGTATGAAAGGGCTTTAAATTGGTATATGTAAGAAATAATAGATGACAGGACACAGCTGCTATGGAATAATGGCAGGCCTCAAACAAGGAGCAAGGCATCAGCTGAAGTCCAAATATCTTTAGAAAGGAATGAAAGTTATCACCCAGAAACCTTTCTTTATTATTTATTTCATTTGGAAAATGGTACAATTGGTTTCTTTTTACTAGGAAAACAGTTAAGGTCAAAATAGCTCCAAAGTTTGCAGCTCTATCATTGTATATGTTACTTTAATTGTGTCTGGAATAACTGCACCTGTACCTTCAGCCTGATTTACTTTTAACAAGTGTTATGGTGTAGTGAAAGAAACAGATTTTTTCTGAAAATGTAATGACTGCAATTTCAGGAGTTTAATTACAAATGAAGCAAATTATTAAAAAGTTGATTTAGTTAATAGTCCTCTAGTTTCTCAGACAGCCTTGTCTTTGATTCTCTAAATTTATCCTATTAGAAGGATTATTTTCAGTGATTTGTAGTTTTATATCCAGCATGTTGTACCTAGTTATCATTTACAAAATATTGAATATCCAGCGTAACTAATAGGAAAACTAAGTGTTCTAAGGAAAAAATAGGCTAGTTCAAGAATTGTTACAGAAAATATAAGACAAGGTGAGTAAATACATATGCATTAGTTAAAATTACCTACTAATAATCTTTTCTATGAAATGTATTTAAAAAATCATTTACTTTTCAATTTTTAACAAGATTTGCTCAGATGTACATATAACTATTTTAAAACTACAATGTGCAGTGAGGCTGCTAACTAAGACCCTTTCTATCTCTATTGATGGTGCCAAATCCTGCCCTGAGGAGCTCTTCAGGGCTGCATCCAGATGAGCAAGGACGTGTGATAGGTGGCACCACAAACAGCACATGCAGGCATTACACGCATTACTACCTTGCAGTGTGGGGTTTTTTTCATCCCCAGAGAGATTCTAGGGTCCAAAAATCCCACAACTTAAAAAAGCAGGATGGCACATGTAGTGGCAACATGCATCACCCAAAACCAGAGTTTGGCTTGCCAGAGCCAAGCTCCAGCTACTGGCCAGGCGCCCAGCTGCAGGGGCTTCACAGCTGCAACTCCCTGAGGCCCTCAAGACCCCAGGTAAGGCTGCTGGGGCCAGCACGGTTGCTGACCCCAGCCTCCCCTACCACACTGAGGGTAACCTGCCGTTCACCTTATAAAGTTGCTTTACTTGCCTTGTGCCACTGCTACTTGTCCCCGGGGAAACAAATGTCCGTGCTCATGTGGACAATTATCAAAGATAAATCATGCCGGATTAAGCTAAAATGTTTTGTTGATAACAACAGATGCAGTCTACTTAGATGCTAATAAAGCATTTGATATGATGCCACATGAGAAATTATTTGTTAAGACTGAGAAAGTAAATAGGGAACTGAAGTTCCAATTAGTTGTACTGAAAAGGGAATTGTAAGGATAAAGGCAGATTATGAATAAATATCCCTGAAGATCAATCATGGAACCAATCTATTATTTCCATTAAGGACCTGGGAACAAAAAGTAGCATGAAACTTAATTTGCTGATGGGTAGCATCTGTATTGAGAAGAATGGAATATTATACAAAAAGAATTGTATAACCACAAGGAATGGAATTTAGAAAAGGAATCATATTTAATGTTATAGAGTGTAGGGGCTTGAACTTAGGTACTATTCAGCAAATTCCCCAAATATCATGGAAATTAAAACTTATATCACCCCATCTCAGGGACTGACATCAAGGAGACCAATATTAAAGCCTCTATTCATTATTTGGAAAGTGCTACTGCCTATTATTGACTTGTCAAAAAATAGTTATCCAGTAAGACAAAACTTAAGTTTCTATATCATTCTCTTCCTTTCTGAAGCAACTTTATACATGTTTAGGTTTTTCTTTATGAAACTGTATGCAAGGCTTTTTTTGCTTTGTGGAGTAAAAGCTAAAGTTTCTAGGCTTTATGGGTGCAGCAAAGCTGCTCTGACATGCTGGAATTAAAACATGTTGGAACAGACTCAATCGAGTCTGCTGGAGCATGGTAGTTACTTTGATCCAGCAGACTCTAGTGTCTTGTGTATTAGCATCCCTGCACTGAAAAATGGCCACAGGGACACTTAACTAAAGTTCATTGAATGATGAGCCCTGCCACCATTTTTCAGCACAGGGACGTTGATATACGAGACACTCTGGGCGCTGTAATTAAAGCGACCGCCTCCTGTCCTGAAGCACAGGTATATTATAAACACCCTCCATGACTAAATTTAAAATATAACCCTGTTATTCCTACCCTTCTATTTAGTTTGTGCTTTGAAAACCTGAAGAAGAATGTCTTGCATTTGAAAGCCTGTCTAACTCTATCTCAACTATGTACTTAGTCCAATAAATGATATGGCCCTAAGAAGTACTTGCCTCTTGGAAAACATTAAGAAAGACAAGATGTAGGTTGACTTTTTAATACTCAGAAGTAATGGAGAAATATATAGCAGTTTTCTTCATCACTCCAGTTCTCCTTGACCATAGCAATTTTAATGTCCATTTCAGCTGCCAATAAATTCCTCTCAATACGGCAATGTGAATAATTGATTCTTCAGTTTGACTGCTAGTTTGAAAGATTAAAAAAGTATGGATTAAATCATATTTAAGATCTTTATGTTTTGAAGAAATAAAAAAGACTGAAATTTTGTTTTGAATGAAATATTCTTTTCAATATTAAGCAAAACATTTAATTTTTAGCAACCTTTTAAGAAAAGCAGTGGAAGGAAGGCTTGATTCACAAAACGCTGCTTTCACTCCATCTCCCCTGTTCTATTACTCAATAGTTTGATGGTAAACAATGTGAGGGACTTGGGATCAATTCCTTCCTTGGCCTAAAGAGACTTGAATTGAACTGACAGATCTTAATCCAGGTCATAATAATAGAATAATGTACAGTAGTGTGTTCTCCATCAATTCAAATGATGGCGTTCCACTTTGCATGAATAATTCTTTCTTTTTTCTGGTGGTGCTTTTTCAACATAGGCTCAGTATTTTTTCTCATCAAAAAATGGTTATTCAACATAAAATAACCCATGTTTTGAGAGGCAAGGTTCTTTGGGTACATGTGATAACATTTTATTAGACCAACTGAGTAATTGGAACAAAGTTATTTGCAAGGTTTGGGGCACAAGCACCCTACTTCAGGCACTGGGAGACTGCTGTTGTTCTGAGATCTCCAAGATAGGAAAGAGCTGAAAGTGTTCCAGAAGGTCAGTGAAAATGTAAGTAGGTGGAAGTTGAGAAAACAATGGGCAGAGAAGAAGGGGAGAGGAGGTGGGGGGCAAAAAAATTGAAAATGATAAATTCAGGCTGGTACCTGGTGAATCAGATGTCAGGCAGGTTGCAATGTATCATAAATCCAATGTCTATATTAAATCCATGTTTTTTTGTCTCCGGTAGATTTATCAAGTGAAGTTTTTAGGCTCATCTACGAAAGGTGTTTTGTAAATTCCCTTTGAGGATTAGAACTAAAAGATCGGAAAAGGATTATCCTGTGAGAATTGTGCACCCCCAGGTAGTTGGATATTTTTGTCTTTGATGGATTTTTGGTGTGTGTTCATTCTGGCACACAGTTGTTGTTTGGTTTCTCTTATAGAGTGATCAGAACAGCATTTTTGCTGAATTTTCTCTCCCCTGAAAAAAAATTCACCCAGATTTAGTCCTCCTCCCATTCTGATCCTTTGTGATACATCTTTTTCTGATACTCAAGAATTACAACTACATTCCAGTCCATTTTGACTGTAAGCTAGCTTCAGTAAATTCTAATACTGTCATTGTAAGAGTCTAATCAAAGTCCATGGAAGTTAATGGAAATAATTTTAGTGACTTCAAAGGTTTTTGGATAAGAGAATGTAATTTATTCTTTTTCTTCTCCAAGTTTTTGTATATATGGATATAGGTAGATCTGATAACACCAAGACCTTTGTAAGATTTTTGATTAAGGATAATGCAATTCTGCTCAGAAAACCTCAGATATTAAATCAGACAACAGGATATTACATTTTTCTGAACATTTAGGTGGTCAAGGTCTTAGCAATACTTCTTCTTTATTCTTAGCTCAAATTTTCTACACCAACTTATTTCTATCTTGAAAGATTATTAAAACATTCTATACTAAAATATTCTTTTCTGGATTCAGCTTCCCTTGAGTGAGCACTGACAGTGACTTTCATTTCAATAACTGAAAAAGGTAGAGTCATATTTGAAATAAGGAGAGATGAAGGAAATATATCATAACTATTTTTAGACTCTTGATATTTTATATTATATTTAGAGCTACAAGAATGCAGAATCACAAACTGAGTTGAAATCAGTTGGTATTTCTAAATAGTACGTGTCCCTTGAAAGTTTATGTTTACCATGAGTTGAAAGAAGTTAATCTTTTTTTAGATTTTCCTGAAACTAGACTGTGTCAGTATAGTATGAACACAGTACAAAAGGACAAGGTGTTCTGGGTGATAAAAAGACAATATTATGGCATACTTTTCATTTTCTTTCTGATTTCCTTTATATTTGGGTATGCTGCGTTATTTTATTAGATAGCATCATAAATGATTCACAGATTCACAGAAGTTAAGGGCTAGAAGGGATCTCATGAGATCATTGGGTCCAATCCCTTTGTTCTGGGCAGGAAAGACAACTGTGGTCAAATAACTCCAGTTAGGTGTACATCCAGTTAGGTCCCTTTCACAACGTCCCCCCTGTATCTTGACCCAAAGGGTCTCAAGTCACTGACAGCCCTGCCCCACTCCAAGGTGTCCCTAACAATGAGGTGGAAGTTGTATGCCACACAGCAGATGCAATCAAAGTTGGCATCATGGACTTCTTTGACCATATTGACTCTACTGCCAGTGACCATGAACCCATGGGTGAGCCACTCCTGCACCAAGTGGCTCATAGCCCCATTATCTCTGTTGCCATTTGGGACTCATTGATCACCTTGGCTTGAAGAAGAGCCCACCGATGGCCTAACTGGTCACACCAGTGCCCTGTGAGGGAGAGGTAGATGTGATTGCAACCCCAGCTCCTCCAAATATCTCAGTTGAAGTGTAAGGCCACCTACAGACCTTCCTTGTGCAACTCCTCCCTCAAGTACTCCCTGCATGCTTCATACAGGGCAGGCACCACCGTCCTACTGAGGGTGCTGTGTGTGGGCCCTTGGTATGGTGAGGCCATGAGCACCATAAGCTGCTTGAACCCTGGTTGCTCAACTAGGGAGAATGGCTGGCCATTGAGATCAAGCATCTCCGCAATGCTCTGGATGATCTTGCTTGCCCTTGCAACATGCCCTGCTTTCTGTTCACCTTCCCCCTCACTGTTCCAGGGTGGCCTGCCTCTGCTTCAGGAGGACAGGGACTTTGAAGTGAGATGAGGACTTCCCTTTAGGCATACTCCCACTAGTGCTATGCTGAGGAGGAGCAACAGCAAGGGGGTGGATTCTGCAGTGATGCATCAGCATTCCTGTGGTGCTCACGTGTTTTGTTCCCTTTTCCCAGCTGGTTTTGGCTTGGCAGTACAGGCAGATAGTGTACATAGGATCATCTGCCAATTCAAAATGATCCCAGACCACACTACCCACTCACTTCTGGGGTGCAGGTGCATGTGTGGATGCTGCAGTTTCCCTCTTCTCAGGAGGCAGAGGCACAGCAAGAGGAAGAGGACTCAGCTGAGCTGTTTGTGTCCATTTTTACATCAACCTCCTCCAAGGTTCCTTCTGGGGAAGGAGATCTGGCTCTGGAGGAAACTTGAGGGTTGCAGAGTGCTGACAGCTGATTCCCCCTCCTTCCCCAGAATTTCCCTTGCTAGGGCACTGAGATCCAGATCCAGTGCCAACTCTTCCTTTGGCACTGGAAAGCTCAGCATAGGAAGTGAAATGGGGGTGGAGTAGGCTGTCATGCTGGAGCTGCTGCTGCTGCTTGTGGCTATTGTAATGGTGGTGGTGGTGTTGGGGAGGTTATGGCTGGTGCTCATGGGAGAGATGCAGTCTCGGGCACAGGTAGTGGCACTGGCACTGCTCCCTTTTCCATGCTGTTCGTAGCAGCCTCATTCCTTTTAGCTGGATCAAAGAGGCTCCATCTCAGTTTGGTTGGTGCAGGGGAATTTAGAGCTCTCCCTCTACCCCCTCTTCCGCTCCTCCTTGAAGGCTGGTCATTGTGGCCACCAGCCTTCTGCCATGCTTTATGCTATGTTTCATGTCTTCCTTTTCTGCAAATATATACATGCATTCGCATTCCTCTATAAATTAAAAAATGTAGGTGTGTGGTGCAATGAAGAAATGTATAAAAGCAAATACAAAAAAAGTATAAATTCAAGACCATAGGTGCAAGAGCGTAGGCATTTTCCCTATATAAATTCAAGACCATAGGTGTAAACTGTAGGTGTTTGGTGCAAATATGAAATGTATAAAAGCAAGTAGAAATATGGCTTTGTGCCTATATAATTTCTATAATGTATGATGCATGTTGCAAACCTTTAAATGTATAGAAATAAATATAAATGTATTTTCCTTCCTATACAAATTAAATTCTATAGTAATCCTATTCAATAAAATTATAGAATTCAAAAGAATAAATCAATGAATATAATAATATAATGAAAAAGCCTAGAAAAAAAGGGTATTCTGAATCTGAAATCCCTCTTGCTAGCAAGTAGGGAATCCTTTACAAAATCAATACTGCTAGCCGTAGCTGTCTAACACTGAACTGCTGGAACACACAGCTCAGTGACACTAAGACAGAAAGCAAATTGGGGCAGTTCAAAAAATGCTGCCTGTTATGCTGTTTTTGCATCTCCCCCTCTCCACAGAGCACTAGGATTGGAAGGGACTTCAAGGAAGGATGGCAGTCACTGGCCAGCTACACTGTTAATAATGAGAGCATTCCTTCTTCCCTCTTCCCCTCTCTTCCCCCTCCTTCTTCTTACTTTGTTTCTCTGCAGCCAAGTTCAGCTTCAGCTTCAAAACTCTAAACACTTAGAAAGTTTCAAAACATTTTGACTAGCCTCGTTTCATTTTGAGGCTGTTTCAAAGCCCTCTGTTTCATTTTGATTTTGCTGTTTCAAGCTCAGAACGAGTTGAAAAAGCATTGAAATGAAACTGCTGACAAAATTTCACACAGCCCTCATAAAGACCCAACAGTACAACACAGCATTGAGGCATAAATAGAAACACGGTTCCTGCTTTCAAGAGTTAACAATCAGAGGGCACATCTACATGAAATATTACTGTAGTTGACTAACTGCAGTAAATGTCTCATCATCTACACATGTGCCTGTGTTAGGCCACACCAAACTAATAAATTCCAACTGCTGCAGAATTTTATCACTGAGCCAGCTGACTGTGGCACAAGGGTGCTTCAGTGCAGGGGCTGCCTGCTGGCTAGTCCTACACTGAAGCACCCCTGTGCCCCAGCCAGGCCCTCTGGAGAGAGCATCAGGGGCTCGGCAAACAACTATTCACCAAAGTGCCCCAAGGGAAAGCCAGGAACAATGATCATAAACTCCTAGAAAGAGGTTTCAGACTGGATATAAGGAAAAACTTCTTTATGGTTCGTGTGACCAGACTCGAATAGACTCCCAGTGGGGGTGATGCAGGCACCTACCCTGGAGTTCTTGAAGAGGAGATGGGATGTATGCCTTGCTGGTGATATTTGACCCCAGCAGTCCTTCCTGCCTAGAGCAGGAGGGCTGCATCCAATGATTTTGCAAGGTCCCTTCTAGCCCTAAACTTCTGTTAATCTGTGAATCTGCAGCACATTGAGCTAAGTTGGAGTAGCCCAGACTGGAAGGCTGACCCCTGGTCCCCCTGCTAGCTGGGGCTGCTGCAACTTGGCTCAGTGTGCTGCAATCCAGGTGCATATGTAACCCATGTGCCTGGGAGCTTCCTGGAAGCAATAAACTGGGGAGCAATAAGGTCTGCAGTTTATTGATGTACCCAGAATGTAGCAAACCTCTACTCAAAAATGATCATTCAAGCTGCTTTTTGGTGTTTTTCAAGTCACCATAAAGATTTTAAATGGGAATTATAAATATAGTTTTCAAGTTTGCTTTGTTTACTTTTTTCTGAGTTCTTCCGTATATTAGAAAAAATGGTGGTGTATTAGGGTATGAACAAAC
The DNA here is from genome assembly GCA_030014935.1 of Caiman crocodilus. Taxonomy (NCBI): domain Eukaryota; kingdom Metazoa; phylum Chordata; order Crocodylia; family Alligatoridae; genus Caiman; species Caiman crocodilus. Next base: position 91,777,999 of record JAGPOW010001296.1, read on the forward strand.
ATACATTTACATTGCTTTAAGAGGAGGAGGAACTGCTGCTTGGGAGCATGAAACAGCTGTTAAGACCGGCATTGCATATGCATAATGCTGTGGTGATAAAAGTTAGTAAAATCCTAGCCTTGACCTCAAATAAAGCTGGATTAATGTTGAAGCAGTTTTGTTATATTTGCATCACTAGAGAAACATGCAGATGTAGCAGCTGGAAAGTAACATATTATATCACTGCACTTTGATATCACTATGATTGTTATATTTGTCTCTACCCTCAGAAAGCCAACTTGTTTGCTAACTTGACTTTCTAATGTGTTACACTAAAAAGTATGAAGCAGATGTTACATTCCAGTAACAATTTATTTGGCATTCTGGAAAACAAATAGTCCAAGGAATTTTCCTATAGAATTTTTAAAAATATGTGTGGTATCAGGCTAAGAAAAGAAAGTTAATGTTCTTGCAGATGTGTTACTTAACTTCCTATAATAATTTATGAGAGGCATGCTTTTCTGTGATAGCTTTTATTAAGCCAACTCTTTAGTTGGGAGAGCTGTTGCACAAGCTTTTGGGCAACAAATGGAGGGGTTCATTTTTGGTGTGAAAATTTTTGGTTTGAAAGCTGATGTATATACTTCATATATAAAAATTATATTATGTTAGGATGCTAAAAATAAATATTTACACAAAAATTGCCCAGGGTCAAATTATGTTCTATCATATATGCAAAGTTTGGGCCTTTAGATGCTGTCACACACACACACACACACACACACACACACACACAAACACAAAAGTATATTCCATAGAAAATTAGTTTGGTTCTTTGTGTTTGTTACTTTGGCTTTCTTATGTTGTTAGTACATTTAAAAACACACATTTATTTTAATTGGGTAGGTGAGGGGTCATATTGAATTTTGCTTGGACGGGAATATCACAGTCAACAACAAAAGCAGGTTGCATCTAGGTTCTGATACAAATAATGAATTCTGTCATGCTTGACAGCATTTCTACCTTTTATCCTTGTTCTAGTCTTATTATGAAATTTGTAATACTTTGTGAATATATTTTCTAACAAAAGCCATTGAAAAGTAGAAGTGTCTGTTTGATAGATAAGATTTTACCATTTTGGACAAACAGATGGAACCTGCTGATTAAAATGGAGTAACTTTTCCAATGTTAATTGGATTGAGATCACACTGTATAATAGGCTTCAACTTTGAAAAAGCTTCATAGTGAAGTGGTTTTTAGACACTGCATTTTTCATTAGTGTATAATTAAATCTATAAATTCCTGCCTCAAAATGCACAACAGCTTCCAAAATAACATCATAAAGTGCCTTGTTTTCAAAACTCTGGAAGGTAAAAGAGTCTTTTACAGTTGCTTTTCACATTTCTCTAAAACTTTGTTGGAATTTTCTTTTTATATCTTCCCATGCTTCATATGGACTTCCCAGAAAGGATATTCAGTTAATAAGAATTTCTCTACACCCCACTGGGTCTGAGTTTATCCTTCATTTTTACTCCCATCTCCCTCAAAGCTTGCTTCTGAACCACTTTTGCTACAAATACTGATTGCAGGAATACTGAACCATGAAACCAAGGTTATGGAAAGCTGTATGTACATTGCCATAATTTAAAATGTCAGAGGCCTGTGGAGCTGAGAACAGGAATTTTCAAAGCCCAGTGGGAGCTACAGAATTTTAGCTGCTGCCTTGGCTTTGTTTCTTATGAGAAGGGAATCCTCAATTCTGACTCTGTAATTTCTAAAAGTTTGTTTATTTACTTTTAGAAGAAGTAATGCATATGGAAATTTGAAAGATCTGAGTTGATTTCCTGATTTTGTATCAAACCTCTAAGGTGTGAATCTTCTGTGCAATCGGTAGCCAAGTCCATATAAAATAGTGTAGTCATTATACTGTCCTTCCTCTCTAGCAATCCTTTGTGAATGAAGATGTGACTCCAGCAGAAAGCCCAATAGTAGATTCAGTGTTACTAAAAAGTACTACTTACTATAAACTTAAGAGTCTTTTTCTGTCTTCATTCTATCTTTTCTGCCTCCATTAATACCAAGAAGAAAGAAGCCATAATATCTACCCTCTACATGACCAACCTTGGACACCAATGAAAATATATGTGCATCTACCTGTAAAGTTTGTAATCTAAGATGCACTCCCAAATATAGATATTAATCTATAAAAAACTCACTGAGCTCCTTTATATGGGTGCAAGGGATGTATATCAAGAGAATGCTAGAAAAATAAAGCAGAGATTTTTTGGTTTTTTGGTTTTTGGCAACATTATATGAGCCAGATCCTCATATTCTTCCATAAACTCATTGAAGCTATGCCTATTTATCCTGGCTGAAAGAACAAAGTCAGGATTAGTCAGCTAACCAAGGCCTAAGCCTGGATAAATTAGATTAAAACACTCAGCAATATCTAAAATATGCCAAATACTGGAAAGGAAAATGGCATAAAATGGGAATATTTCAAAGAAGTTATAGCCCTAAAGCTCTCAAAACTTTTCTTACCAGAAACCCTATATTAACCAGTTTTTAACAGTATCCTGAAAGTCAATCTATGAATCCTGAGTAGCTCAACAGAAATAAAATCCTTACACTTTACTGCATGGGGTGTCTCAACATCTAATTACTATCAAATTGTAATCAGTTATCTTAATGAATCAATATGAATTATCAATATGAATGTTTGCTCTCTTTAGGCTTAATTGCAAACAACTGGCAATAGCAATTAAAAAAAAAAAGATTTAAAATGACATTTCCATTACCTGCAATACTGGGTTTCATATATTGAAAGTTTTTAAACTATATTTCACTAAAGGGATTATGAGAAATGAAAAAAAAAAATAGGAAGGGAATTACCATAGTAATCTTGAATAATTTTAAACAGAGAACTTTAGTGCATCTTATCTGAAAAAAGAATATCATCTAGTGAGCAACTTAGCCAGAAGAACTGCAGAGCTGAATGGTTCCCATGCCTGAATTGAAAATGAGATGGTCCTTATCAGATGAGTGGCACCTGAATGTCTGCTTGCAAATGGATTACACATCATTTCAAGTTCAAGTTTATAAAATGTTCTCATCCTGAAACATACCGAGAGCCTCTTTATATACATTCTAGACCCAGCAGGAATAGGCCTGAATTTATTTATTTATATATTTATGACAACAGCTAGTTTCCCCACTGTGACAGCTCCCAACATTTCTCAAACAAAAACCTTTGTTTTTTTTTCTAGTGGATGGGGGGACTTCAGAGAGAAATACTCATCAGGGCATAGTCGCTCAGGTGCATTCATCTGGGATGCAAAAGAAACATAATTAAATCCCTGATCCAATGGAAGTTTGCTTGCACTAAGAAGAAAAGTTCCAAATGGTGAAAGTCCCAGAAAAGAGTAGTTAATGGCCTGGTGATTAAGCATGGTGGACACCAGACCAGGAGACAGCTGCCCCTCCAGCAGGCAGAGCTCTCCTTACCCCATGCCCATTGGGATACACAGCTGTCAGCTTGCCTTCTGCTGCATGGGGTTCTGCCCAGGAGGGGTTTTCCTGGGAGCTGTCCTGGGTGTGGGGCAGCTGCTGGCAAGCCATCTGTTGGGTGGTTGTGGGAGCACGGAGCTCACCAAGAGGTGCCCTGCTTGGCACAGAGCTGGCTGCTCCAGGGACTGGGGAGATTAGGGGGGGAAGGGGGCTAGGAACTTAGGCCTCTCCTACCCCCTGAAGCAGCACTTCACAGCATGGAGCTGGCTGTCCCTGGGGAGCTCTGCGTAGACCCACTTGCAGGAGCAGCCAGCTCCACACCATGCTGCTCTGGGGGGTAGGTGGGGGCTGGGTTCCCAGCCCCACTTGTCCTCTACAGCTGCCAGCTCTGCACTGGGAGCCATGGGCTAGGACAGGGAACAGAATGCTCCCCAGTCCTAGCACTGATCAGGTCCCGGCTCCCTCTGGTCCCTCAGGAGCTGAGCAATGCCAGGACCAGGGACAGAAACTGTCCCCTGTGGCCCCAAATTGCCCCAAGCTGCAAATTTGCTCCGTCAGCTTCTACATGAGTGCTATTGGCCACATCTACATGAGACACTGACTGCACAGTCATTTAGTACTTTTATAAACAAGTACTAAACAAATCCACTGTAACCAGAGTTACTGTGCAGTCATACTGAGGAATGGCTTTTCCGTGAAGATGACTGCATAGTAGCTAGTGACTACTGTGCAGAATAAGATCACAGTTCCTGCCATGCAACAGTTACAGGCTACTGCAGAGTCAGCATCTCACATATAGATGCAGCCATTGTGCGGTAACTACTGAATAGTTAATCTAGTACCCCTGTTCACGGGTACTACCTTACTGCGCAGTAGCCTAATTTATTGCACAGTAAATGCACTGTATGTGTGGACAGTGATGCTTTACTACACAGTAGATTAACGCAGTGCACAGTAAAGCATCTTGTGTAGATGCACTCACTGCATCATCACTGCTTTTACATGTAGGAGCAAATTTAAGTTATTGCTATGTAGAAAAAGAGAGTAGACCAGCCTACACAAGGAAATTACTTTAGATACTTTACTGATGTATGGGCATAGGAGATACTTTTTAAAAGTAATTATAGTCTGTCATCATCATTCCTTTAAGATCTATCTGCTAATCTTCTTTCTTTCTTTTGTATGGCTTTAGAAGCAAGAGCTATCATCACAATTTTAATTCGAAATTCCCCAGACTAATCCCCTGCTGGAAAGCAAACATAACTCCAGAATGTTGCCTTCAAACTTATATCTGGGGCAGGATGTTGATATGTGCTCCATGGTTTGGTTAGGGTTTACAAAGTCACAGCCAGGTGACTTTTTAAAGCACCACTTGTATTCAGGTGGCTGCACTGGCCATGTCCAGTGCATAACCTATTAAGGGTTGTCCACTTGCTCTGTAGAAGGTTGAAGCCTGGTTGTTGCATTGTTGGGTTGAAGAGAAGGTGTTATTTTTGGAAAGTGTTTTCTACCCAGCCTTTCCTCCAAAATTATTCAGTGTTGTGGTATAAGAGGTGTTTGGTCCACGTCTGAAAAGGTTTTAGTGAAATCATGTGATGAGTTGGGAGATCATGAAGGTCTTCCCATGGGAAGGTCTGGATTACTATTAATATGAATTATTTCTCTATATGTTGCTGCATCCTATCGAACAGAGGAAGGAGTAATGTTTGAAAATACCGGTAGGCACTGCACTGCAGATGATATCAAAGTTCAAGGGACAGCCTTCATTACCCAGTAGAGTTGTATGTCAATGAATTTGGTATGTTGACTTGAGGCCTGGACAGGTGAACACTATTCAGCTGTTGAGAAGATCAGGGCTGTGGCGGAAGTGTGGAGGATGTTAGCTTTTGTACCCCAGCTTGTGTTGGCAGACTTTCGGGTGATGTTCAGTTGTGCCTTTCTTTTCATTGCAGTCTTTCAGAGGCGATAATGGTAGGTTAGAGGGCAATCAAGGGTCAACCCAAGGTAGGTAGAAGTTGAGTTATGACACGCTTTTTCTCCACAAAAGGTGATGTTGAGTGTGTTATGTGCCTTGCAATTGTCAAGATGGAATGTGGAGATGATGTACTTGGTTAGATTTGGTCATAGTCTCCACTTATGGAAATATTCAGCCACTATTGATAAATCAGAGTTCAGTGTGGCTTCAATATCTTGAAAAGATTTGGCTTTTTTGGTCAAAGTGATATCATTGTCATAGATAAATTTCTGCGATGATGTGTAAGGTATATTACATATGTAAATCCTAAAAAGTGTTGGTGCCAGAGCACTATCTTGTGAGAGTCTGCTAATTATTCTTGGAGTTCTGACCTTGTCTTATAAGTAGAACTTCATCCTTCTGTTGCTCATCAAAGTCCACAGCAGCTGAAGTAGTTTGGCACATGGCAGCAACAGGGACAGTTGAAACATCAGTCTGTGTTTCCACATAGTAGGCTGAGGGAAGATTTATGAAGGCTTCCCTGGTGTTTAGCTTGCAGTGAAAACCAGCCTTGATGTTTGTAGTGATGGCAAGAACTTGTGCACAGCAGCTATGATGGAGTCTAAAGCCAGCCTTTTCTTCGGAGAGTAATAGGTTGATGATAGGGCTGATTCTGAGCCCTATCTGCCAATTATTTTTGTGAAATAGTTTGTTTAAAGTGCTGTTGAGTTTTTCTCTAAAGAATTATGCTGTATCTTGCTTACATCTGTTGTCTAGCAAATATTTTAAATTGTAAACTCTTTGAGGCAGGAAAATTGAAATTGATGCTGAAATAAAAAGAAAAAAGAACATAGGTTATTATGAAGCCAGACTTAAAGAAAAGCATGATATGGATGAAATCTTTGAGTAAAATGTGGTGCTAAATGCAGTGCTTGCTGGATGCAGCAGCCAGGCAATGAGAAGCCCTAGTCTGCACTTATTTGCTTGTCATTTCACATTTTTGCTCATCTTCTCACACCTCACAGCATCCTTCACAGGATCTTGCAGCACCCTGGTTAAGAATCACTGGATTCAAGCCTCTATACATTTCCCTCATTTATTTGAATAAAGTATTCACAAAATATTTATCATTTAAGGTAGTTATATATGATTTCTGTAAAGTTTTAGAATAAAGTATTTGTGAATAATTTTTCCATTATTCATATAGCTTTATTGGTATAGCTTGGAGTTTAACATACTGACTGCATAAAGTACTTCTGCATAACTCATCTGACTCCAAGCTTTAGTAATTGAATGATTTGTAGCTCTTGGGAAAGAAAGAATACTGGCATATACTGGATTCTGTGCTTCTAAAAAGAGAAAAATTAAATGGTATAGTATTTTTCATGAATAAAAAGGACAACCATTGGGAAACTAATATTTTACAAAAGAATGACATTGAAGAGTTAAACTGCATGTTTTGAAAGAAAAATTATATAGAAAAAACTTCCAAACTTAGAAATAACATCATTTTAATATATTAAGATGTGGGTGGGCCATTGCTATTATATCTATATTATAGGCCAGTATCCAGTATCAGCTTTCTTTGGTAGAAACTGGATTTGGTCCTGTAAAATTATGGGAAGTAAAATCTTGAATGTGAACAGCTGTTTGTAAATGCTGCACATGATAATAAACTGACTACTGAAGTAGGAATTTTGTTCACTACAAAGTATTTTTCATAATTACTTCAAAGTTGTTTAGCACACTTCATAGTTTGCAGTTTAAGGCTAATGTAGCAGAAAAGCTAAAATGACTGAGAAGTTAGGATCATAGAAAAATCAGCAGCAGCAAGTGTAGTATGCCATAAAGCAGAGATTCATTAGTTAAAGTGCAGATTACACAGGCTGGAAACAGACATCACCTGACATCTCCTTTTTGCTGCTGTAAAATTTTATATGGCAACACAAATGCTGAGCAAATAGATGTCCATACTCTTTGTTATGCCACATGAAAGGAAAATCGGTAGCATAACAAAAGGTGGTAATAGACTTTGCTGCTTTATTACTATTTTAGTGCCTATTACCTTTGTGGTACTTCCCCACTCAGCCAGACCTAGGGCACAGGTCAGGCCAGGCAGGGAAATCCCCATTTTTCTATGACACATTGAGGCACAGTTGATCCACTTCATTTGACAACATTTATTTCTAGACGTTGACTGTAGACCAGGATAATGAATTGTTTCAGTAAACTAAACACAAACCAGAAATGGTGTTCATGTCACTAGAAACAGAACAGTGGCCGTGTCTACACAAGATGCTGACTGTGTAGTTGTTACTGCACAGTCATTTAGTACTTGTGTATGCATCACCGAACAGGTTTTAGGTGATACTGACTGCACAGTAGCTCATTACTGCTGCGAGCAGCATCACACCATGTTTCATGCCGCATAACACTATTGAGCAGTAGTAATGAGCTGCACAATCAGCATCTTGTGTAGATGTAGCCAGTGTTTCAGAAGTTAGTAATAGATTTTTTTTTTAAATCAAGTAACAAGATCATGCAATATTCACTTAGGTCAGGTGTGTCCAGGTGTGGGATAGTTGGGGGAGCTCATGTCCTGTAGGCTGCAGACTCTCAGACTGCATGTAGCAGGAGCCACACACACTGAGGGCAGGCCTCCTGGAGTACCTTCACTGTCCAGTCAGTTGGTCCTCCCTTTCACCACTCACACATCCTGAACAACCCAGCTCCTCCCTCTTTTGGCCATGCATGCAGTGCAGGCAGACCGTCTCCTCTTCTGGTTGTGCACGCAACCCTGTTTCCCCTCTTTCTGACTACACACAGGTTCAAAATGCCTGAGGGTGAAGTGCTCTAAATTTTGTAGTTTACTGTAAGTGCCCTAGGTTAGATTGGGAAGAAGCAAAACAGACATTTGTCCTTCCTTACAGAGTGGAAGCAGGGTGCCTGCACTGGCTGAGGACAGCAGGATGAGGGCACTGGAGCACAACTTCCAGGAGTTGGGCCACCCCTGATTGGCAAGCCCAGCCCCCTCCTGACCCCACTCAACCAGCAGCTACCTATTAACTGCATCTGTGCAGGGGATAAGCCCCCCTAGTTGTGCTGGGTGGCTCATAGGTGGGGGTGGGGGCTTGAGGATCCCTCAAGGTGGGGCCCCTGTGGTGGGGGCATCTGCTCCTCCACCAGTGCACCATGCCAATGAGAACCCCCAAGCCCTAGGAATCATGGCTTCCCTAATCTGTAGGACTCAGGGATACATGAAACCCCCAGACCCTGGGGATCATGACTGCAGCAATCCCCAGGGCTCAGGGGTCTGGGAAACTCCTAGACCACTCCACCACTCTGGGGGGAAGGGGAGCCACAATCCCTGGGTCTGGGGGTTTCATAAATTCCTGAGCCTTGGGAATTGCTGAAGCCATGATCCCCAGGGTCCATTAGATTTCAAGCATCCCTCAGCCCTGGGGATAGTGGCAGACCCCAGTTCATGGGGGCAGGGCTTGAGGACGGGGTATGATTCCCCCCCTCCCCTTGCATCACAGGCAACAACTTACAGTGGACAGGGCTGGGTGGCCTGGCCTGGGTGGGTGGGGAGAAATCCTTCAGCATGCCCACCCCCAGCTGGGGGGAGCTGAGGCAGGGAGCTCTGCTCCCAACCCCTCCCCCCCACACCCTGCTGGGCTGACAGGTGCAGGAAGGATGCAGGCTAAATAGCACAGGTTTTCCTGCCTGAGCTCTATGACAGCCCAGAGCTTGGGAGGAACAGACAGAATGGCTAAGGCTAACCCACTCACCCTGCAATGGGAAGCTAGCAGTGGGGCACAAAACATCCTGGGATGCTGGGGGACTCCAAGATAACTTGATTTAGGAGGGGATCTGTGACAGAAGTTCAATAGACTAGTCTAACCTAAACTGATTAAGTCTGACTACACTTCTTTTCAACTCAGGTTTCTCATATTGGGAGAATACCCTTCATGGTTTTGTCTCTTAGTTTTGTGCCAATGGGAAAAGAAATCCACAACCACATGCTTCTTCCCTGGTTGATGCTCTACTGCAAAACAAAAGGGGGTTCCAAGGGTAATGACCATAGCATGATTTGGGGATGACCTTCTTAGTCTTTTGCAACTACTTTCAAGGGGAACAATCTATTGCTAATGTAAACTGTCAGCCCAGCAGATAGTAACAGAAAAGTTCAATGCCCTACTTTATAGCTAGCCATTCTCTTTCTATAGTGGAATGTTTCATTTCAGCTTCCTTAAGTTTCATAGAACGTTAGGGTTGGAAGGGACCTCAGGAGGTCATATAGTCCAACTGCCTGCTGAAAGCCACCATCCCCAACTAGATTATCTCAGCCAAAGCTTTGTCTAGCCAGATTTTTAAAACCTCCAGTGATGGAGCTTCCACCACCTTCCTGGGTAACTTGTTCTATGTTTTATTACCATCCTAGTGATAAAATTCTTCCTAATAGTTATCCTAGCTTCTCTTGCTGCAACTCATTGCTCCTTGTTCTGTCATCTCTGAGAACAGTCTAGCTCCATCTGCTTTCAAACCCCAATTCAGGTAGTTGAAAGCTGCTATCAAGTCCCCTCTGTCTCCTCCTCCATGCACTAAATACACCCAGTTCCCTTAGTCTTTCCTCATAAGTGATGTCCCCCAGCTCCCTCACCATTTTTGTTGCCATCTGCTGGACTCTCCCCAATTTGTCCACATACTTGCTCTAGCAGGGGGCCCAAAGCTGAAAACAGTACTCCAGATGTGGCCTCACCAGTGCTGAATAGAGGGGAATTATCACTTCCCTTTACCTACTGGCAACACGGCTATGAATATAGCCCAGTATGCCGTTAGCTGCCTTTGGAACAAAGGCACACTGCTGGCTCATATTAAGCTAATTGTCCACTGTATGCAATTGAAACTTTTTCTCCACTCTGGTTTTGGGTGACTACCGATACAAGAGTTATCTCTACATTCATAATGTAAAAGTGATGTCAAAATCTGGGGTGAACAATATTGGTTTGTGACACAATGCTTTCTTTTACCTCCTCAAAGGCTTACATAGTGACCTTGGTCCATTGGACTGATCCCAATGACCTGCCTTTTCTTCTGGATTGTTTTGTCTTACAGCCTGCAGCAGCATCCCCTTCTTGCTCCCCAGTCACCCCCTGCAAGTAAGTTCCTGTCCTTCTACAATTCCTATCAGAATGATGTAGCAGGGCACAGTTGGTGCCTGCCACTTTAAGATCAGAGCCAAGCAGCCGGCAGGTGCTTGATTGCAGCAGTCATTTTAGATCCCTGGTTGCCTATATAAATGAATTATACTGCTGGCAGGCCAGGTAGCAACATTGCGTGGCTGCAAGGCTGCTGGTATCATCCTGGAGGTAAGGAAGAAGCTGTAGAGGATGGCTAGGAGGCTCCTGATCATAGGCATGACATAAAACTGCACCCTGCCAGGAGTGGGTGGCCTGGTGGGGCTCTCAGACGCACAGGAGCCCCCATGAAATGCCAGACCAGTTATAACCCCAGTGAAAGGCAGGTTGGAGTGCCATAACCCCAGCTCCCACAACTGAATGGGTTATCTGCTAGTAGGGCCCAGAGGGCAGAGTGGGGCTAGAGACTCAGAGACCTGGGGTTTCTGATTGGCCTTAGAGGTCAGGCCAGGGCCTGTATGGCCAAGGGTCCTGGGGGGGACCACATCTGAGAGGGGAAAATAGTTTCAGGGAGCTAGATAGCCTGAATGAAGGTAGGGTAGGCCACCAGAATGGAGGGATCTTAGAAGGGTCCTGATCAGAGAAGTCTGGGGCCCAGCATGCGGCTGGTGACTGTAAGAACTATGGATGCCATAAGGCATGGGCTACAGTGTAAGGAAGCCATGGATAGCACCCCCTGGCATCGGAGCAAGAAAATAGGTCTCCTGCCTATTTAAGATCATTCATTAATTAACAACAAGGCATGGCAGATGAGAAGGCAGGCAGTTGATCCAGAAACAGGTGGGTAGGCCAAAGGCAAATCAGCCCCAAGAAGGCCCCCTGTTACAAATGACTTCAAACTGCAGCAGAGAAAATATAGGTTGGAGATTAAGAAACCATTTTCTGATCATGAGAGTAGTTACGTTGTGGCATCTCCTTTCCTAGGAATTTTCAAGAGGTGATTAGGAAGATTTGTGACTGAAATGATTTAGGCAGGGATAATCCATACATGCAAGCATTGCAGCAGCGTAAATAAAAGCGGTGCAAATTTGAGCCAGGGCTTTTTGCCACAGCGCACATGCTCAGACATGCACTTTGGTGTGGAGCAAATTGTTCCACTTGGGGCAAAATAACCCTGCCTGGCTCCTCCCTGATCAGCAGCCTGGGGGAACTAGAGCCTACAGTCAGCACCTGTGAAATCTCCAACAGTATAAAAAGCTGCCCTCTCCTGCCCCATCCAGACAACAAGCTGCCCTGGCAAGCAGCTCAGGGCTACTCACTCTCTGGAGCTTCTGAGGCCCAATCAATTGATACCTGGGAACACTATCCCTTGTGCCGGCTAGACTGCTGCAGCAGCATCCCAAATCCATTTTTTAAAAATACCTCCAAATCCATGTTCTTCCACATTTAAAACAAAGAAAAACACTCTACACACACCCTGCCCCCCCAGAGAGAGCGAGACAGTAATAAGTTGGATAATGCTTTATTGGTATTTTTACGATGTTAAAGCAATTTGGAAGCCTACCAGTGTCTCTATCATCATGAAAAAATAAATTCTAAATACCTTTATGTTTTGATGTGTGCTTTTGGTTTTCTTTGCACATGATGGGTGTGTGATGGGGGAATGTGGTGTTTGTAGAAAGGGGGTGATAAGGGGTGTGCGGAAAGGTGGGTTTTGTGGATGTGGAGGCATGTGGGTTGGTCTGTGGATAGGAGTGTGGCAATTGCTGGGGGCACTGTGGGTGTGGGGGACCTTGTATGGGGGCTGCTCAGGAGGGGTGGGTCCCCTGGCCTAGCGAGGCACATGGGACTGGGCCAGGTCCTCACCTCCCTGCAAGCACAGGTGGCAGATGCGGGAGCCAGCCCTGGGGCCCGACCCATGCTGACAGGAGCTGGTGCAGCATGCAGTTCCCACATGAAGCCAAACCAGGTCCTCTAGCCCTGAGGCTGCTCATGCCACCTGGCTGTATGGTCCCCAGCCCAATGTGTGGGGAGTATATGGTGCTGAGCTGCATCCCACTGGCTCCGGGAAGCTCTTGTTCCCTGGCCTGGCCCACCGTGCGGAGCCAAGCCAGGTCCTGCTGGCCATGAGGCTGCTTGTGCTGCCTGGCTGCCAGGTGGCATGAGCAGCCCCAGGGCCAGCAGGACCCAGCTCAGCTCCGCATGGTCCCTGTGTGCCAGGCCAGGTCCTGCAGCTACAGGAAGGGCCTGGCCATGTCAGGACCCGGTGCGGCACGCGGGAACCACATACTGTGCCGGCTACTGTCAGCATGGGCTGGGCCCCAGAGCCAGCTCCCACTTGGCCCCCTATGCCTGTGGGGGGATGAGGACCTGACCCAGCCCCACATGGCTCACTAGTCCAGCCTTGCACTGAAGCAAGTCACAGGACTCCAGGAGGCGCAGCTCCTGTTTGTGCCTCCTGGAGCTGTGTGACCTGCTCTGGTGCAAAGCCAGACTAGTGAGCCTCAGGGATCTGGGCCAGGTCCCCACCCACCCATAGCCCCAGTGACATTTCTACCCTGCCACTCTCCAACCCCCCCCATACCCACCTGCCACCTCTTACACCCTAGACACCCATGAACCCACCCCCCCACCCCATCTACCTTGGACAACGCTGGGGGCAGCAGGAACACATAAGACATGCTCTGGCTAAAGAGCATGTCTTTTGGAGGATTGGCTCCAAGCATAGTCTTGAAACATGCCTTGCTCCTCTCTATTGCAAAGCAGTTTTTTTAGACCCCTGGATATCAAGTTTGCAGCACAGAGAACATGTTTTCATTCCCACACATGCCTGTTGCCCCTTCTCAAAGGGGTTTGAGGTGGAACAACAGGCATGTGAGCACTCATCTGGACATGCCCACAAGGTCTCTTCTAGCCCTACTTTCCTATGATCCTATTTATGCTGAGGAAGCTTCAGGATGAATAACCATACTGCTCTTAACAATGAAAGCATAACATAGGAAGAGAGGCAATTTTTCAGACAAGCAAATTCCTATTATCCTACAAGATAGCAAAATTCACAGAAATCCTCTTGGACTTAGAAATCTAAATTCATTTGTGATCTTCTCCTTAGTCTTCCTGGGCACATGTACATGAGATGCTAAATGCACAACACATTAATTCTACTGCACATTACTGCATCATGGCAAAAGCCATGCTAATATGCAATAGAATTACTCTACTGACCATTAGTATCACTAAAAGACCATGTGCGGGCACTAATGCACAGTAGTACCAGTTATTGTGCATTGAGTTAGTACGTGTTTTTACAAGTACTAAATTTAATGCACAGTAACAACACACATTAGTGCACATATAGCTATGCTTTAGTTCCTATCCATAAAACAGAGGTGATAACATTTCTATACTTGCAGACATGTGGGGACAGTACATCCATTTTTAGAAAAAGATTGTGAGATGTCCTGTGGTAACACAGAAGGGCTTATGTTAGGTAGGGTATTATACTCCCACTACAAATTATGCCAGAAAAAATGTTTGAGGTAGGTGTAGTGTCACAAGACTAGAAATATTTTATGTTGAGTGAGGTATGTGTGTGTATGCAGCTTCATCATTTAATTCTAGATGATTAGTTGATCAGCTTGTTAGGCAGTGTGACAAAGTTATTTAATTGGGTTTCTTTTTTATGAATGAATTTTAATGGGTACATTTTAATTGCGTGCAGACACCTTGAGAATATTTTCCAGAATATTTTCTATTTTCTTTGGCCAAAAAAAAAAAAGGTGTTTATTGGCATTTTTTGGTTGAGATACAAAAGTGACCATGTATAGAATGTGCATAAAGAATGAACTCACTTCTCTTTCAAGGCTTTGATTGTACTCAGACTGTTTGAAAAATGTCACACCATTCCACTGGGAGCCAAGAATGTGAGATTGCTGTCATATACTGTCTGCCAACTTTGTTTCACCGTGTTATTCTAAGATACTTTTTGAACAGGGTTGGATGACAAAGAGGCAAGGATGGTAGCAGTTAGCTCTCACAAGCATCAATAGAAGACAATAACTTTAGAGAAATATTCAATATTCAAATATTATTTTGCATCCATAGGGTTAGTTAACATTGAGGTATACTTATGGAACACTGAGGAGAGATGCATACTTCTATTGATTTATGTGTTCTATATATAGAAACTAAATTAAATATAATCCTATATTTCTCTACCCATAATATGGAGAAATATAGGATTATATTTTATATTGTTTCCATATTTTATAGTATATAATGTTTACATAAGTATTAAAGTCACTGTAAGAGTAAGTTTTCAGAATCATGAGTAAAAGGATATATTTTAAAATTTCAATATATACTACATCTTCCATTATTTTCGATCTGTTTGCTGAAAACTTTGGTGCAAAATGATTTATCTCCCAGTGTGCAGCATACCTATTTGAAAAACAGAATCATTGGTTTGAGGAATAATTTATTACACATGTGTAATGTCTTTTGTGGGTTAACAGCAAAATGAGAATATGTGTTAGAGAGAGCCATTCTGAAGTACTAGAATATAATTATATCCCATAATTTCTAGAAAGCTTTATTTTGAAAAATCTTGAACTGAATTTTTCCTCTTCTATAAAATCAGAAGGGAAAGTCATGCATAGCCCAGTCTGGTACTATGTCAGATTACTGCTATATTTCTACTCTAAAACCTCAAGGCAAATAAACGGCTAGCTAAAAAGCTTAGCATTATTCAAAGAGACACTTAGGGCATGGTTACTCAAAATGTTAAAGCCTCTGTCAGGAAAGGCACCATCAGTTGCCACCTGAGCTAATTATATCTGACAACAGATGTGATCTACCTACAAAAAACTCAACATTTTTAATAGGCCAATCAAATTTCATTAAACAAAGCATGAATACTAAAAAGATTATAAAATATAGTTCAGTTTAATGCTTTAGTCTATAAGTGAAAGTGTGGTTACATTTAATAGGTGAAAGGGCATATTAATTAAAGTTTAAAAAGGATTGTTGCTCATCAGTGTATTTAAAGGTTAATTGTAATGAGTATGCTACATGACCAACTTATTAACAGTTCATATTAAAATACTAAGCACTACAGTAATGTTACAAAAAAGCATTTATTGTGAGTATAAGCCAAATCCACCAGCCTTTTATTTCTGCAGGTGTGGGTTCAAATTTAAATTAATAGACATAAAATGGGCTTTACTATATACTCCTTCAGAATATTTATCTGTAGTATAAAACCAGTCTGGCTAAATTGGCAGTCCCTACTCGGCTACCAAGGGCAATAATAACAGGGAAGAGATGCACTGACATTACTATGCAGGAATGTTTATACAGTACCTATTTGAATATGCCTGGCTCCACTCTGTTCCATCAATCCTTCACTTTTGTAAGCACTAAAATATATTACATTCTCTTGAATTTAAAAAATAAATAAATAAGGCACCTTTCCTTGTAAATCCTTAAAATTACAACCCTGAGAAAGTGTTTCTGCTGTACAGATATTTGATATATAGTCAAGGCAAAATATTTATTGACTTCAGCAATGTGATAAAATCTAAAATATGTTCCTAGTTCTAGGCAAAATTCTAATAGAAATCTAACATTATACACATCCTCCCTAATAAATGTTGAGGATTAGGCAAGGCAACTTTATTTTCAAAGTGTTTGACTGTATAATTGCCAGTGCTAAAGGATAAAGAACTCCTTAAGCTTCTGAGAAATGTCCAATACTTTAGAACACTTACAGTGGCAGAACATTTACTGCATCCTTTGCATGCAATTAAAAGATAAAATAAAGATTCAATACATTGGTAAATAATTCATGCCTTTCTACAATATATGCATTCCTAATATATTTATTTTTGAGTTTAATTATATTTGTAAGCAGCTATACACATATGTTTTTATTTGCATGCTGCATAACTATTAGCACCATAATAAGAATGTAAAATTGATGTTCATAGGTTAACTTGGAAGGGTTATGTGTCAACATTTGCTAGTTTCTCAAAATTATATAAACTGTCTATGTCATGAAACTGGCCTAAACTTGATAGATGTACTAGATCAATGAGTTCAGAAAAAATAACTCACTGAGAATGTACTATAGCTGGATGAAGTTCTGAACCAAAACTCATCAAAGCAAATAAGATTATTTTCATTATGCTTTTGGATCAGACCCTAGCACAGGTTTGCTCTTATAGTAACAGAGGTGTTATTACACCTATTGTTTTGGCATAGACCAAGTGACTAGTTCCTCAGTTTTTAAAAACAAACAAACCTTAAGGAATATATTTTCAGAAAGTGTTGAGTGTCCATACTATGGAAATCTAGATTTAAAGAATCTTAAATTGATTAGCCAAAATCACTAGTTATGCTTGAAAATATTGGCTGTAAGTCTTCTAGTATTAAAATGAAATTGTCAGGATTTATACCCTGATGAATGAGTAGTAGGGTGTGATTAGCCAACTTTCCTGTGAGCGTACACTTAGTATTTTGGGATAAAAAAGGCTACAGTATTAAAAGCAAGATCATGCAAATACTAATCCATAATGCATTAGTGAAAATTAGTTATTTTTGTATACATATATGGCTAGTCAGGCATCCTGATCTGATTTATGCAGGTACAGTAGGTAAGTGTATGCATAAGCTGGGTCAAGCAAATTCATGTGTAAAATTGTGCATATATAACATTAAAAAATCTGACCCTAAATTTTCTTTAGCATTAGTGCAGATTCCTTATAACTTTCTAGTAAGTGAAGTAAAAGCAGGCAAGTTGCAACAAAATATAAATACTTTTGACAGCTGAAGAAACGTGTTCTGTATCAGTACTGCCTCTGGCAAACTTCTAGTTAAATTCGAAATATTTTATCACTGTTTTGGTTGAACTGATTTAGAGGAGTAATTTTTTTTAATTCTGTGACTCATCACTGATGAATACAGTGATAATTTGTTTCTGAGAAATATCAGTTAAATGTGATAATTTAAATCTCTTGGATTTTGTGAAATTGTAACAAACAACAGATGACTCGTAACATTTCCAAATAAAGCTGGAAGGATAGGTTAGAAAGTAAATTACAATGCACTTCTAAATGAGTTGTAAGTGAAGGGCAAACAATATGAGTGTTTTTACATGTGGTCTGGGGGTGAGCAGGGGTGCTTTAATTAGAGTGGCTCCGAGAGCTGCTCTAATTAAAGTGCCCGTAGCATCCTGGGTATCAGCATTACTACTGTTTAAAATGGTGGCAGGGTCACTTTAACTGAAGCTTACTAAATGAGCTTTAGTGAAAATGCCCCCACCACCATTCTGAAGCATGGGGATGCTAATACATGACACATGAAGGCTGCTGGAGGTGCATTAATTATAAAGAATTGAGTCTGCTCCAATGTGCTGTAATTGCAGTGCATCAGAGCAGCCTTCCAGCACATCTACAAGCACGCTATGTGTCTAAGTGGTTCATGACAACAGCAGTGCAGGTTCAGCTGATTGCTTTTGGAAAAAGACTTTCCTAGCCGTGGTAAGTGATGTACTACAACTGGTAGACAATTACTGCCTTTAAAGTTGGGTTTTCCACAGGTATATTTTTCAGCCAAGGTATTTCATTGTTTATTGACAATGTGAATTATTAGTAAATGAAGTTTCTACACTACTGAACTTGAATATATTTGGAAGCTACAAGAAAGCAGTCTTCTCTTAGGATATCCTTTGAAAGTGGAATATTGATACCAAGGAGGACAATCCCAGTCTGATTCAGACAATTACTGTTGGTATTGGATACTAACACTATTTAAGGTTCATCCTTAGGACTTACTCTAAGTGGGCACATCTACATGAGACTTTTACTGCAATTGCCTAATTAGCTATGCAGGAAAGTCTCGGCATCTACACATGTGGCCCTATTATGCAGCATGGAACTAACGTCACCATAGGTTAGTACTTGAGTAAACACAAGTACTATCCTGTGGCAGCATTATTTAGTGCACCACGTTCAATGTGTAAACCCTGACAAGGCTGGATAGGACATGAGGGTGCTTCAATGCAAGTGCTGCCTGCCAGCTAGCCCCATACTTGAGCACTGTCGTGCCCCAGCCAGCACCTGTAAAGCATGTTGAGCTGAGATGAAGCAGCCCTGGGCTGGCAGGCTGACCCCAGGGCCCCCTGCCTGCTGGGGCTGCTCCGACCTGGCTCACAGTACTATGGTCCCAGTCACATGTGAAGATGCCATGCACAGGAGCAATAAGCTCCAGCATGAACTGTGCCAGACTAATTTCACATATAAATGCACCCAGTATGCATCAATCAAAGTCCATAAGCCATTTTTCCAATAGAAATGGAGTTTTAACATGACATCCATAAAAAAACGCCTATAGGTTAGAACATGTAATCTGATTTGTTTTATTTTAATTTTCATGGTACTGGAGATAAGCAGTTTTTCTTTCTATTACTATTGTAATTTATTTAGTGCAATTAATTTCGATTTCCTGTATGTTGACTTTCTTGCTTGTTTTAAACTTACTGGGTACATCAATACATACACTTAACTGTAAGAGTAGACTAATTAGCACAGCAGTAAAGTATCACAGTCTACACATGTGCCTGTATTAGGGTGCAGTAAATTAATTAACTCTGCCATAAGATAGTACTGTTGGAAGTATTTAACTGCACTTGTGTTGCATTAATTGTATTTATAGATGCACCCACTATTTCCTGTTCTGTGTGCTCTCCTTCTAGTCCTGCAATACCTTGCCTGGTATAAACATAGAACCCACTACTCCTGCCCCAGACCATCTTGCTTCTCTCAGTCCCCCTTACCTATCCCATTTCACCTCCATTTATATCCATACTAAACCTTTTCCACCCTCAGAAATGTCATGCTTGCCAACTCATCTCTTTCAGTTGATTCCAACTTGATGGAGCAAGAAACTGTAGTGAGAAACAGAGCTAGGTCAGAGAATACTCCAGGCTTGATATCAGTAAGAATTTCAACAAGGAAGAAGCATAGAAGGAATTGCTGTTTCCTTCTTTTCATTTACTGATTTGTAAGGCCTTCATTATCATCTTGAGAGCAGCTATGAATTCTTCATAGTCACCCAAACTGGGGCCTATTGCGTGATATATTAAAACCCTAGAAAAAGGCTATAATCTATGAGTTATTTTCCTGGAAAATAAATTGCTGAGGAGTGACAAGAATTTGACTAGTACCAGAAGATTTTCTGGAAATGCTTCTCCAATAGCATATCATTCTTCAGATAATTTTAAATAGATACTAAAAATGGTTCAGTAGCAAACAACATACAGACTGAAATTCAACTCACTTCAAATTGTAGGCAGTGGTAATGTAAGTCAAAGGCCAGTGACTGCAGGCAGTCACATACCAGTCAAAGAGGAAATGCCTTTTTTTTTCAAATTAAAATATAAAATTCAGTTTGCTATGATTTGTGATGCCATATTTGTACTTTGCAAAAATGTAGATAAGTGGTAGGTAGTGTTCACAATCTAAAATGTGTTTTAGCATGACATGACTGAGAATTTTTTTATTGGAAATGGTTCTGTGTGAGAGCTAGAAATTATTATTAATTTATATCACAACCTCATGTACTGCTGTCATTCTCTGAGTCGGCAGTTTTTCTCCAGAACTTTAGTAATCTATTTTGAGTCTGGAAGCTAGGGTCTACTTCTGCCAGTCTTCTAGAAAATTCTTGAAATAATCTCCTTGGCATTGAAGAGTGTTTTGTCTCAATTTTGCTATCATAATTTATTTTTTTTGTAACATAGCAATGATATCCTGTCTTATTTTATCCATGACTAAGTTTTCTTTATTACTTACATTTCTTGAACATTTCCTCCTTTTTTTCTGAAGTTATTTTCCTCATTAAAACCTTACAATGAGATGTGGCAAGATTAAAAAAATGGACTTCAGTGTGGATTACTGATCACTGTGTTCCAAGATCCCAAAGTGGGAGTCACAAACCTAAATTCTTTATATTTAGAATAGTAGATTTGGGTGCCTAGGACTGGATGAACAACATTCAGCATGCTGAGTGACAAGACGCTTAGCCAGCCACCATGAAATGTTAAAGAGAAGGCGTGTCTAATATCCTGCATTTCTTCCAGACTCACAATGCAGTCTGGTTTCTGGGGCCTTGCATTATATGTCTGTGTGAAATGGGTTTACAGCCCGAAATTCTTGCCTATGCTTAATTCATGTCCGCTTCATGTCACTTAGATATGTGCAATAGGATACACCCTGAGGTGCAATAGGATACACCCAAGACATCTACTTCTAACCACCCTACTCCTACCCCTGTTCCCAGTCCTTTGTATAACCCTGCTTTCTTTCTCGCCTGTGATACCTTGATGTTCCCTTTTTATGGAGTCAGAGGCTGCCCCTGAGTCCTGGAGTGGGGCTCCTTGGTGCCTAGCAGACCCATTCATTCTTTTCTTTATGGGCCCCTTTGTCCACCACCAGAAGCTTGTTTGCTTTTCTGCAGGTGGCTCACATACCCAGTCAAAACTACTCATGCCCAGAAGACACAACTCAACCTCAGCAACCATACCTTCTGGCCAAAGGCTACTTGCAAACATTAAAAAAACAGAACAAAATGATACTTTAAACATGGTGTGCTCTTGTACCAAACCCAGTACAGTACATGTACAGAAGCATCATCATGATAGTTGGATCCAGCTCATCTAATGTCTGTATAGATTGTGATGTCATGCTAAGATTTGCTTACCTACATCTTGCTATTGGGAATACATTAAATATAATAGCTGACTTTCAGAGAATAGATTTCTGAAATATGATAGGGCTATTGATGATAATTACTGAACATCAGGGATGTCATTGATATATATTTGGAGTAGAGGTATATTAAATTCCATAGTTTTTTTGTGGTGGTGATTTTTACTTTTTTATTTGTTGGACACTCTTATTTTGGTTAAAATATCAAGAAGGACCAAAACTGTGTGCCACATAATATGACAAACACCAAACTCCTGAAGTTAAGCGTTTAGGTTAGGTTGAGAAACCTGAATTATAAAAAATTATTTTAAAGTATTTAGCAAATAATTCTAATTAATAAATGCGTATGCAGTCAATCCTCACATGAAGGAAGAAGGGCATATTAGAGACAGAACGAGACATGCCAGAACTAAGAAATTAACGTGGGTAAGAGGGAAAATCCCTCACCTTACTGGAGCTCATTATTGGGAAGCTTTTCATGACACTCATACTAAATTTTTGCTTTCTTGAATTCATCCAATTTCCCTTAGTTATACCAGCCTGTGCTAGCTTGAATAATTCATCCTGTGCATAGTATTTACAGCCTCCATATACCAGATTCTCAAGACACAAAACATCCATAAAACTGGCATAAAGATGAATACCCTTTCCTAGGATCAATGAATTTTCAGATGGCAAAGGGCCTTTGAAGAAATTCCAACATAAAACCTCTAATAAACAGTGAGAGTGGGAAATGTAGGTTAGATGGCCTTATACTATAGCAATCCCCAACTATTAAAATGGTCTGTATAGAATATTTGTGGTCAGTGTAGTGAGGCCCAAGTTTCAAAGTCTTTAAGCCATATTTTCATGCATGTATGTGCACATGCAGATACTCATGGGATGCATTCACACAAGCACGCATGTCCCTTTTGCAGCCTCTTAAAGCAGTTTGAGAGGCTGCAAGAGGTATACTGGGAACAAAATAAAAGGTTCTCCATGCTGCATATCTAAATTTGAAACCAAGAAATTCAGGTATCAAAAAAACAAACAAACCCCCAAAACCATGGAAAAAAGCGGGACAAAGCACGCTTCTGTAGCATGCCCTGAAATAACTGGAGGCTGGGATCCTCCAAAGAGATGCTCTGGTAGCTGGTCAAAGTAACTCTATGGTTGTTCCTTGCCCCGGTGTTTTAGCATACTGCCTCCCCATGCAGGGCAAAGAGCAGTGCAGGCTGCAGTGCCCTGGACCCGGATTCCGTGCCAGGTAAGTAGAGACGGGGGGTAGGGAGGTTTGGAGAAGGGGATTTTGTGGGCGTGGGGGATGGGGGAGGGCTACTTGGGAGGGTTGGGTCCCCACCTGCCTTCTGCACAGCCTATAGCTCCTTCACAGCAGCAGCCACCATTAGGGCACTCAGGGCTCTCCTGGCGCAGCCCCTCACACAGTGTGGGGCAGCATGGTGTCGCCCCAGCCACTTGGCACCCAGTGCCACCTGTGCCACATCATGCAGGACCAAGCTGGCTGTTACCAGATTTGCCCATCACTTTGGGGTATGCTCATTTATTAGGGATACATTTCTATGATTTTTGTAATTCTATCAATGTGCTGCTTGTGTTACTTGTATTTCTATACGGAGCTGTATCTTTCCCTTCCGCAAATCCTCACCTGCAATGGAGCTTTCTTGCAGGACTCAGTTTCAGTGGGGCTGGGTTCCTCTAGCCACCAAATGAGTCAAATACACACATACAGATTAATGTGGCATGCCTGACCTGTCTGGGTTGATCAACATGGACAGACTGACAACCTCATATGCCAGGAATCAGTTTATTAAGGTAACAATAAGATGCAGTTAGACACAAGCACACAGATAAACAGAATACCTCTGAATCCAGCTGAGTGTCTAGCTGACACCCTCATGGGCCAGCATTCAGTTCATTAGTGCATGGCTGAGCCAAACTGGGTCAATCAGCCTGTACAAGCTGATTCCCGTATGTGTCTCAAACTCAGCACGTCCCAATCTTTTGCCTTAACTGTCCTAGAAGTGGTAGCCTTTTGATGAGTGGACCCCTCAGTATTTCTGGGCTTCACAGGGATTTTTGGAGTAGGTAAAACAAGTGTTGCTGCAGAGCAAGAGGGGAAGAAGTAGAGAAGGAAAAATATACCAGGTTACCACCAGTTTGACTGTAAAAGTTATTTATTGCTAAGTATATGAAATATATATACTAGTACTAGTAATAATAGACATGCAAGGAAAAACAAACAAAACAATTACAATATCACCCTGGTTTCATTGAGTATTTGGGGAAACCTAGCTCAAGCTTAACTAATACAATTCAGGTCCAGAAAGCTATGCCTAGAGAGAAAAAGAAAAAGAGAGAAAGAGAGTGAGAGCTGGGATTTCAGTGTTCCAAGGCACTTGGGTGATTTGTTGACAAGCAAAGTTCTCAGCATGATCCTTGAAGGGAGACTATCTGTTTCTTCCAGCTTCTTGAGAACAACAGTGGATGGCGTCGGAGAGATTTCTCTCTCTTGAAGCACACTGTTTGCTGCTTTTAATGCTTTTTTAATACCCTTAGTCTAGCCTTTTTAAAGCATTCTTTTAATTGTGTAAGTCAAGAGGGTCCCAAGCCATAATTGACAGGGAAAGTCCTTTTATATAAAATTTAAATTTAAACGAATTACCTTTTTCAGTGACAAGGGGTTATCTGGTTTGGAACATCTCAAGAAACTGATTAACAACCAGGAAAATCATTAAGTTTGAAGAAGTAGCCATACGCCTAGGAACCAGCTTGAAATTATTATGAGTAGAAGATATACTGGATGGGATACTACATTGTTTCTTCTCAGATGCTTTAGCTATGCTTACAGCTTCAGTGTTTTGTATTTTACCTGTTGTGAATAAGCCTCAGTTTAGCATGTCTCTCAGATTTTACTGTAGTCTTTTAACAGACTTAAGGGGATTATTGGAGTGTTCATAAACTTTGTGGGAAGGACTTCTACCAGTCAGCCTGAGAAAAGTATAATAGCATTTATGGTCAGGGCTCCAAAGGGCTGGATGCTGTAATGAACCCTTAATCATTGTTCAAATGTTGCCCTTACCCCCTCTGTCTCAGTTTCTTGCTTCAGCATTCCCTAACCTGGCAATTGAGTTTTAGTCAATCAAGTTTAAATAGGCCTCCTATAGTGGTTCCAGGGAATGTATGGTTCAAGATGCCTAGTAATCTTGTCTTGTTAGTACCGGTTAGTTGAGGTATGTGTGTGTGTGTGTGTGTGTGGGGTGAGGGGAAATAGAAAAAGTCCTTTGTAAGTCCAGCAAGCTGGCTGCCAGGCCTCCCTTAGAAAGACAGGGCAGACAGGTAACATGGCCCAGCACAGGGCCATGCACCTTTGGGCAGCCTTGGGCCTCTTGGACTGTCACCCAGGGCCCTGGCACCACTCGAGGGGCCACATATTGAACTGGGACAGGGCCATCTTCATGGAGACAGGACCTGGTCTGGCATGATGTGCTGTCCCTGCAAGTGGTGCCAGGCCTCCAAGTGACATCTCAAGTGGCCCTGTGCTGCCTGAAGGCACACAGCCTTGCACTGGGCTGGGCTGAGCCTGCAACAAATGGCACAGGCAGCAGTCGGTCTGAGGCAGCTGGGCCATGCTGCACCACAGGGGGGCTTTGGTAGCAGTGGGCCCCCATGGCTTAATAGGGATATTCGGGGGACCCTGAGGGCTAAGCAGCAGGCTTACTATCTTTGGAAGAGAGGAGCAGTCTCCAAAGAGGAGTACTCCTCTTGTGTTCAGGAGTGGAGGAGGGTTATTAGGAAGCCCAAAGCGGGAGTAGAGCTTCACCTGGCAACTAGGATCAAGGACAACAGGAAGTCCTTTTTCAAGTATGTGGGGAGCAAAAAGAGAGCCCCGGAAAACATTGGGCCCCTGAGGGACTCGTTGGGCAACCTGGTGCTCGCGGCCGATGGGAAGGCGGAGATCTTCAATGGGTTCTTTGCCTTGGTCTTCCTGAGGGAGGACTGGGACATCCCTCCCGTTGGAGGACTGTATTCCCACTCGGGAATTGCTGCTGGGCTGAGGGTGAGGGTTGACCTAGTGGAAGGGCTTCTAGAAGGGCTGGATGTCTTTAAGTCGG
>JAGPOW010001296.1:91803554-91813820 GCA_030014935.1 Caiman crocodilus
GACAGGCCTTATGAGGAGCGTCTGAGGGACCTGAACCTATTCAGCCTCAGTAAATGGAGGCTGAGGGGGGACCTGGTGGCTGCCTATAAGCTGCTGAGGAGTGATCAGCAGGAAATAGGGCAGGCTCTTTTTTCCCAGGCACCACCAGAGGTAACTAGGACCAATGGTCACAAGTTACTGGAGAGCAGGTTTAGGTTGTGCATTAGGAGGCACTACTTCACAATTAGGGTGGCTAGGACGTGGAACCGGCTTCCTAGAGAAGTGGTTCTTGCTCCTACCTTGGGCATCTTCAAGAGTAGATTAAATAGGTACTTGGCTGGGGTCCTGTGACCCTGGCACTCGTTCCTGCCATTGGTGGGGAGTCAGACTAGATGGCCTGCTCTAGGCCCCTTCTGACCCTAGGCACTATGAAACTATGAAACTATGACATGCTTTAACAGTTTAAAGTGCGCCATTGCAAGGAGCACATATTCTGGGAAATAGCTTTCCAGATGGTAGAGCAGAGTTAGCCCATCCAAGTCTGGCAGGTGCACAGCCAGGTCTAAGGGGAAGGATGCTGTCGCAGGTGGCAGCAGGTCACAGCCAGGCAGCAGCCCCCACTGCCATACTGCTGCAGTGGTTACAGGGTGCAGGGGGAACTCCAAGTTAGGGCTGCTTCAGCAGTTCATCTAGCAGGAAGGTTAGTATCCCCAGATACCAACTGGCTAGGCCTCAGAAGCTCCTCACTGCTCAACAGAGAAGGTTTTTATACAGCTGGAGCCAGCACAGTTGATCCAGGAGAAGCTAGGCAGGGTCACTTTGCCACAAGTGGTACAACATGCCCCATATCATCTCAAAGGGCTTGGAGATGCTACAAGAGGTAAATGCATGCTCGTCTGGTGGCACCTGTACAATCCAGTTAAGACATTGATCAGATTCTATCCTATCATGCTTTATGCAAAATGCATTTTAATATCTTTTTCCTTACTTTATTACTCACAAAAGTTCATATTTTGCATGTTTGTATATTCAAAAGATACTGATTTCAGTGAGAGTTTTGTATGCATAAATGCATAAGGAATGCACAACTACCTTTTAAATCGCACCTGAATAGGTAAATATCATAGAAATGGAAAACGTTTGCACAACAATGGTAAGAGAAGGTTTACAAATTAATTATTCACATGGACAGAATACATGTAACCTATGAAGGACATAGAATTATAACAGAAAGTCCAGTGCAAGAACTATCCATGAAAAAGCACCATCTGTCAGAGTATTTTATGTGGATTTTCCATAAGGCAATTTTATTTCCTTAGTAAATCTAGTTTTAATTGCTTGTTAGGGGTGACTAATTTCCTGTAAAACCACAGTTTTCCTCCATAAAGTTCCATATACTTTACAAAATAGCCAGAAGTTTCTATAAGGTTCTAGAAACTAATATAAATAGTTTTTTCTCAACCCTGTTTATAACTTGGTATTCTTATTAATTGCTTAATTCTATTTTCAATACACTACTGTGTTTTAGTTTATGCAAAAAATACAGAGTTGAAAATAGCAGAGTATAGCTTGCAGGGTATTTTTACTCTCAGCAGAAAAGTTAAAAGGCACAAGATATGGCACCCAAGCCATTGCCAGATTAATAGTGTCTTTTTCAGAGATCAGAATTATCAGAATCATCTTTAAGCATCTGATCTTAAGCCCTGCTGTCAAGAGCAGTAATGGTATTGTAACATCATGCAAAGGAAGAATGACAGTGGGTTGAGCTACCAAATGGTCATGAAAATCAATGAATTATAGAAAGCAGTCAAAATTGATTGTCTTCCATGATTTTCTTATCTGTGTGTCCAAGGATGGCTGATGAGGCCTATCCAGAATCAACAGGCTCGATTGCAGCTCGGACATGTGTTTCTGTGTGGGGTGGGTGGTGCTGGATCTTTTTCTTTAGTCTGCAACATGCTATTTCTCCTGCTGTTACTTTTCCATCTCCTATTGTTGTGATGAGTTTTCAAAGTACTGCGATCCCTGCAGTAGACTTTTTTTCCATTTGGGGGGCTCCTGGGTGATAGTCTCCCATGAGTTGATATTTATGTTGCATTATTTTAAGTTGTCTTTGAAGATGTCCCTGAAGTGCTTTCTCTGCCCTCCTCTTGAGTGTACAGCTTGGCTGAGCTGGAAGAACAAAACTTGCTTTAGGATTCTGGAGTCAGATATTTGGATGGTATGGCCAGTAAGGCTGTATAAAATAGATTAATGGATTCATAGAAGTAGGGTCGGAAGGGACCTGAACAGATCATTAAGTCTGACCCCGTCATGGCAGGAAAGAGTACTGGGGTCAAACGACCCTGGTGAGGTGTTCATCCAGCCTCCTCTTAAAGACCCCCAGGGTAGGAGCCAGCACCACTTCCCTTTGAAGTTGGTTCCAGATCATAGCCACCCTGACTATGAAATAGTGCCTTCAGATGTCTAAACCTACTCCATAACAATTTGTGGCTGTTATTTCTTGTTACCCTGGGAGGTGCTAGGGGGAACAGGGTCTCTCCCAAACCCTGGTGGTCCCCCCTGGTGAGTTTATAGATGGCCACCAGGTCCCACCTCAGCCTACTCTTGTGAAGGCTGAACAGGTTCAGGTCCCATAGCCTCTCATTGTAGGGTCTGCCCTGCTGTTCCCGGGTCATGTGTCTTGCCCTCCTCTGGACCCTCTCAGTGCTGTCCACATCCCTCCTGAAGTGCAGCACCCAGAACTGAACACAGTACTCCAGCTGTGGCCTGACCAGCATTGCATAGAGAGGGAGGATCATTTCCTTGGCCCTGCTTGAGATGCATCTGTGGATGCACGGCACGGTATGTTTAGCCCTACTGACCATGACCTCGCATTGTCGGCTCATGTTCATCTTGGAGTCAGTAATGACTCCAAGAACTCTTTTTGCCACCATGCTCTCGAGAAGGGAGTTTCCCAGCTTATACATTTGCTGCTGGTTCCCACTGCCCACGTGCAGTCCCCTGTACTTGTCAGTATTGAAACCCATCCTATTTTCATTAACCCACCCCTGTACCCCACCCTGTACCCTGTCCAGGCCCTGCTGAAATCTGTCTTTCCCTACTAGCATGCTCACCTCACCCTGAATCTAGATATCATCAGCAAATTTAAATGGGCTACTTTTTACCCCATTGTCCAAGTCACTAATAAAGAAATTGAACAGCGTGGACCCAAGGACCAAGCCCTGGGGGACTCCACTGCCCACTTCCCTCCAGGCTGAAAAAGACCCATCCACCACTACCCTCTGAGTACAACCCTTCAGCCAATTTGCAATCCATCTAACTGTGTAGGCATCAATGCCACAGTCAAGGACCTGCCCCTAATGAAACTGTGCTGGTTACCCTTGAGCATCGTCCCTGCTACTGGCCCATCACAGATGTGGTCCTTGATGATCTTCTCAAAGAGTTTCCCCAGGATTGAAGTAAGACCAATGGGCCTATAGTTGCTCAGGTCTTCCCTCTTCCCTTTTTTGAAGATGGGGACCACGTTGGCTTTCTTCCAGTCATCTGGCATCTGGCCAGAGCACCACGAGTGCTCGTAAAGCCATGCCAGTGTCCCCACAATAACCCCAGCCAATTCCCTCAACATTGCTGAGGTGAAGAGCATCTGGACCTACTGATCTGAATATGTCCAGCCCCTCCAGAAGCTCTCTGACCCAGTCCTCCATGACTTTAGGCCTGGTGGCATTTTTCCCAAGTCTGTCTGGAATCCTGGTCAGGGAGTCCTGGTCCCTGCATGAGAATATGGAGGAAAAGAATTTGTTAAAGAGGTCTGTTAAAAATGTTGGGTGTTTCATTACAAAGCTGTTTTGACATGTTTTGAACTTGAAACAGTGAAATCTAAATGAAACAAGAAGCTTCAAAAAAGCTTTGAAACAAAACAAGGGCACTCAAAATGTTTTCAGTTTTGAAACATTTTGAGTTTTGAAGCCAGGCTTGCTTGCAGCTAAACAGAAACTGAAGAGAGGGAGGGGGAAGAAGGACTACTCTGATATTGACATCTAGCCCCCAGTTCATTTCCCCAGCTCTCTGATTGCTTTCCCCAGCTTTCTGATCATTTCCCCAGCTCTTACCAGGGAGTGCAGGCTCCCTATTTATGCATAGAGTGCAGCCTGCTGAAACCCAGTGCACATGTCCAGGGACCCATACCCCCCAGAAAGAGCTTGGGATCAAACAGGGGGTTGGGGAATTGAACCAGAAGCTGGGGAAATGTTCAGGTCCCCCAGTTCCCAGTTCAATTCCCCAGCTCCCTGAGCTTGTCCTCAGCTCTTTGATCATGGGATGACACCAGGCTGCCACTGAGGCATGGTGCTATTTCACCAGCCAGCAGCAGCAGCCTGCTGAAATCCCGCATGGAGATTTGGGGACTGTGCCCCTTGGAAAGAGCTGAGGGAATGATCAGGGAGCTGAGAATTAGACCAGGAGCTCTGGCAGACAGATGGATCTTCCCCAGCTCTGGAACAGCCTGTGGTACCCTGCCAAGGCATGTTGCACCTGTGCAATAGGGCAGCTGCAACACAAGTGCCAGGTGGAGGGGGTGATCCCTGCTGCCCTGCATTGCATGGGGAGTCTCTGCCATGAGTGCCCAGAGGCCCCAATCACCACTGACAGAGCTGATGAGTGCAGTAAATTAATTAACTCCACTGTAGAATAGTACTGTCTGAGACAAATGCTATCCTACAGCAGAGTAATTTGTGCCACTACAACACAGTCTACTCCAGCAAGCCTTGCATCAGAGCCATCTCAAGAGGGGAGAGAGGGGAATCAGGGAGATTACCCTGAGCCACATGCTTGGGGGCCCCTGCAGAGCCAGGTGAAGAGCCTATGGCCCCTCCTGCATTTGGTGGCTGCCATGTTTGAAGTTTTTCCCCCCTGCCCTGTGTAGTGAGAATTTCTTTATGTGTGTTCCAGCCTCCACCCCTTCCCCAGCGTTTGATGTGCTGTAATGTTCATTTACCAGCTAAGTGTGCCATGGGATGGAAAGGTTGGGAAACACTGCTCCAGCCCATGCCCTTCCTTTGTGGGGGTCCCAGAGGCCCCATGCAATGTTAAGGGGGCCTCACACAGTCTGATTTGTCCCAGGTCCCACACCCCACTAGGGAGGTCTCTGCCTTGCATTTACTGTGATCTCTGATTTTCCTGGCTCCTGACTTGGCTTCAGCTTTCCCTGACCCTACTCTTGGATCTTCCCTGGAACCCAACCCTTTTGTTCTGATTTCTGATCTTGACTTGAAACCTGGGCTGTGTACCCCTCTTGGTTCTCCAGGGACCTGGTCCCACATTTTCTGCTTTTCTAATACAGAACCAAGTCTGTTGCCCTGGTAACTTGTACCTGCATCTAGCTGACATCCTGGTTGCCCTTCAGGAGCTACCTGCAGGCCATGGCAGTCTGTGGTCCTGGCCAAATCCTCACAGCTTCTTAGATGTCTTGAACACTAAGAAAATCTTGACACTAGCCATCTATCCACTCCAGCTCAAAGAGAAATAATACTATTTAAAATGTGAAAGAACTGTCCTCTTTAGTATTGTAATTAAAACCCATTAATTTTGATTTTTTCCCTCTGTCATGATAACTTGCATAGTTTTTCTTAAATTATCATGGCAAATATCAATATATCACATGCAACATGGAAGTCATATGAGATACTGACCCCCTGTGATCTCCCTGCTTTACCTATAACAGGTTAGGGTGTTATGTTTTGTGTTGTGTCAAGGTTGATTATATGTGGCAGTGCACCTTTGGGTGCCTGCCACTTTAAGGGCTGGAGACAGGCAGCTGGTAGGTGCTTGATTAAAGCAGCCATTTTCAAACTTTGGCAAGACAGGCAGTGGCAGCAGCTGGCTGCCAGCCACCACAGAAGTAATGTTAGCCAACTGACCTACTACTTAGGATCATCTTGGAGGTAAGGGCAGGAGCTGTAGGGATGGTTGGAAGCTCCTGGTCCTGGGCATGACTTGAAACTGCACCCTGCTTGGGAAGGGTACCTTGGTGGGACTCCTTGTGGTGAGGGAGTCCCTAAGAAATGGTACGCCAGTTACCTCCCCAGTGAAAGGCGGGTAGGGATGCCTTAGCCCCAGCCTCAGCCCCCACCATCTGGTGGGTAGTGCTAGGAGTTCTGGTAGGAGCCAAGCATGCTTTGAAGGAGCATCTTAACCCCTCAGGGGTATGAAACCTTGGAGAGCCCAGAGGGGGTAGTATCAGTGTGTGGGCCTGCACAGAGTAGGGTACAAAAAGGGGCAGTTGAAGGACTGCATAGGTGGGGTGCGGAGTAGGACTACTGAGAGATGCTTGAAGGGCTGTACCAGGGAGGTATTGAATAAGGTGTCAAGGGCAGCCTAAAGGCCAGTACGTGGGCCAACCCCCACAAGTGACAGAAGAGTCAAGTTGCCCAGTTGGGGTGGAGTCAGCACAGTATTTGGAATAAGGTCAGGCCACATAGAGTAGGTGAACTTGTGGGATCCAAAGGACTGTGTGTGTCCTACCAGAGTGTGAGTACTGAAGCCTGATGGCCCAAAGTGGGTCACTCAAAGAAGCAAGGCAGTAGAGAGTAGCCCAGTAATGGGTGGTATGATATAGGCCCCTGTAAGAGGGACGCAGGGTGCAAGAGGCCCCTGTGAGAGCTGGGGCACAGTGAGTGTGAGCATGTACTGAGTTTGCCCTGACCCGAAGCCAGAGAGCAATAATAGCTTGGATACCATCTACAAGGCATGGGCCATGGTGTAAGGAAGGTTTGGAGCCATGGATAGAGCTCCCTGACATTGGGGTAGTGAATGAGCAGTTTCCCACTTAATATATTATGAAAACATTCAAGTCATGGCAGGTAAGTCAGGGCAGACTGCTCTAGGCAGGTGGGCAGGCTAACTCATGATCTATCCCCAGGAAGGCCCCCTGTCACACTATAATTCTACTAATTATTTAGAAAATAGATTTGTATAGGATGGTTTAGACAGAGATGATTCTGCCTCAGGTACAGGGTTAGACTAGATGACTTCTGGAGGTCCCTTCTAGCCTTACTTTTCCATGATTTCTATGAAAAATAAAAGAAAATGATAGATATTGATATAGATATTGTTATGCACATATATGTGCATATAAGTATCTTCAGTACAGTTTCATTTCTTCTGAGAAGTATTAAACTACAAAATAAATAATGTCAGATGTATTTTATATTAAAGACATCTTTTTATAAGTAGCAGTAAAGAAATATTCTATCTTCAAAGACTAAATGGTCTTTTTTATACCCCTTAAACATTCTCTCTTTTTTAATTGATCAATATATATAAGAAGGCAAGGCACAAGAAAAGAATGAGATTACTACTCTGTGTTACAACTGCAAAAATAAGACACCACAAATTAGGAAAACAAAGCTATTCATGTTGTCTCAAGTACTAAATACGGGCAGTCCTCGAGTTAAGTTTTGCACTTACAACATTTGTAAATTGACACCCTGTTTCAACATTATGACAAGTTTCGACTTTACAACAGTTAATCTGATGCAACACTATGCCACGGAACAAGTTCTCTGTGTCACACATTTCCCTGGAGAACATTTGTCCAAACTTCATTGGACACTTTCTTTAAGAAAGCAGACAAAACCCCAGAAAAACCTGCAGCCAAGACTCCTGAGAAGACTCCAGCCAAGAAACCTTCAAAAAGTCCAACCAAGAGCTTTTCAAAAAGTCCAGCAAAGTCACCTCAAAGCAGTCCTTCCA
Source organism: Caiman crocodilus (assembly GCA_030014935.1). Lineage (NCBI taxonomy): Eukaryota > Metazoa > Chordata > Crocodylia > Alligatoridae > Caiman > Caiman crocodilus. Next base: position 91,811,286 of record JAGPOW010001296.1, read on the forward strand.
AATCAATATGATTGCTATTTACAATATAAATACATTAATGTAGCTATATTTCTCATCTATAATTGATCGAATACAAAATTCTGGGGTATTTTTGATGAAAATAGTGTATTAGGCCTTGGTTCAGGAACTAATCCCCCTTTTATAACATTGTTTCTTATGAGAAAATTGGTTTTGAGTTACAACGTTTTGACTTAAGATGCAGTTTTCAGGAACCAATTGTGTTGTAAATTCGAGGACTGCCTTTATCTGCACATTTGTAAAAGAAAGAAAGAAAAGGGTCATTTAAAAATGTTATACTTCCATTTATTAAACAAGGTAGAACTATTTCATATCACCTGCAGTATTCATTAAAAATATAAACAGTAGTAGATTTGCCATCTAGTTTAGTACCTTTATGTTATACTTATATGCTGTTATTCAGTGGCAATTCCATGTTTACCATTCAAGGTTGGTGATCACAAGCATAATCAATTTGATATTCAATAGTAAACAGTAGAGGAAACGCTGCCTGTCGCTGCAAAGAAAAGAGGTAGTTCTATTAGTACAGGACTTATGAAGTATTGAAGAACAGGAGCCATGAAATATCCAAATGAAGGTTAAGGGAAAGATACTACCAGGATGCTTAATACAAGCCCATTCTGGTTTGCTTATTCACAAAACTAGAAGTTCAATCCTGTACAGTGCTAGCATAAGACTATATGCCACTGGTTGACTTAAATTAGAACTTATAATAGCAGGAATTTTATTGATCTAGTGTACAGAAATGAATTACACTCTGTGCTATTAAAAAGTCTACCTTAAATTATTAACATTCAGGTCTCTCAGATTAATACCCATCCATGCTTCCATGATGTATTGTTTACTGTTGCTGTTGGAGGTATACATTCAGACTCTGTGGGCACATCTACATGCGTGCTTTTCTGCAGAATGACTAATTAGCTCCACAGTAGAGCATCACCTTCTACATGTGTGGCAACATTAGGCCAGAGAAAACTAATTAACTCCACTGTGGGATAGTACTGCCCAACACAAGTACTATCCTATGGTGGAATTATTTACTCCATCACAAAATATGTAGACAATGAACGGGACTGGTTGTGGCACAAGGGTGCTATAGTTGGAGTACTACCTGATGAGTAGACCCACATTGTAGTACCCTCATGACCCAACCAGCCCCTCTGCAGGCTGTTGAGGCAGGGTGGAGCAGGTCCAGGCTATCAGACTGAAAGCCTCCAGAATCCCTGTCAGCCAGGGCTGTGCTGCAATGGCTCAACATGTGGTCCTGTGGTCCTAACTGCAGTGATAACTGCCAGGGTTTATTCAGGCAAACTAATTGCACACATAGATGTGCCCAGTGGATGCATATACACATGCATACATTTGCACTTGCAGCAGCTAGAACAGAAGTGGTGCAAATTTGAGCCAGAGCTTTTCGCCTCAGCGCATGTGCTCAGACATGTACTTTGTTGTGAAGCAAATGGTGCCATTTGGGGCAAAATAACCCTGCCTGGCTCATCCCAGATCTGCAGCCAGGGGGAGCTAGAGCCCAGAGCCAGCACCTGTGCTGTCCCTAGCAATATAAAAAGCTGCCCTGTCCTGGCCCCAGCAGTATAAAAAGCTTCCCTGGCAAGGAGCTCTCAGGAGCTTCTGGGGCCCAGCCTGGGGTACCTGGGGACACTACCCCTTGTGCCAGCTAGACTGCTGAAGCAGCCCTGAGAGTTCCCTGCACTCTCTACCCACTGCAGCAGTCTGGCAGTGGGGAGTGCTGCCTGGCTGTGACCTGCTGCGCACCTGCCAGACCCAGATGGGGACTGCACAGCCAGTAGAGGCATCTGCCTCTCTGAGCCAGCTGCCAGTGGACTGTGGTTGCAGAGTCGGCCTCTGTGCAGCACTACTGCCACGTGTGCCCCCTGCCCTGCCATCTGGGCAGCTATCACTCAGAAGATGTTCCAAGTGTGGTGGTCTGCTTTGAACTGTCAAAGTATGTCCTCCTGGCCTCATTTGGCCTTCCTAGCAAGCCACTGCCTTCCTAGCAGAAATTCTGGTGTTCCTTATCAGAAAACTGAAAAATCCCTGATAAAAAAAATCCCAAAGTCACTCTGTAAAATACCCGCAAATACATGTTCCTCCAAAAGTGAAACAGAAGACCACTATAAAGAGAGAGAGAGAGCAATCAGTTGGACAATGTTTTATTGATATAGCTACAGTATTAAAGCAAGTCTCTTAACATAATAGTTAAGTGAACTCTATATACATATTTCATGAATTCATGAATACATGAATATATCTTTTGCTACCCTGCCACAGGGGTTTCAGTCCCCACACAAAGGCTATGGCCTTCCAAATGGCCCCTGCAGGGGCTACCACCCCCCCTGCAAGGCTCACATGCCCCACCCGAGCCCCCTGATTCCTGCCTCACCTGCCCCCTTCCCCCACCAGCTACTGCAGCCCCCCAATGACTGCCCCACCCAGCCCCAGACCCCCCAATAGCTGTCCCACCCAGCCCCCCCTGTACTTGCACCACCAGGCCCCCAT
>JAGPOW010001296.1:91821690-91846275 GCA_030014935.1 Caiman crocodilus
CTTTTCTAACAAAAGCAAAGCAAGGACTTGACTCTCATACTCCTGTATCCTGGGAGAGGGCCCTACCTATTGGCTGTTATGGACTATGGCACTCTCACTCTTACATGTAGGGTAACTTTCACTATACATAAATTATTAAAAAATCATAGGCTCAGAGAACTGTACAGTCTGATGTCTAGGATGCCAGAATGGGCAGAGCAGAGACTTTATTTTAGATCTGCTGCAACCTCAAGAATGCTTTAGATACTGGATTATAAGCCAGTTTTGCAAAGGTTCTTCTGTTGGAGTTGTTCAGGTTTGGATAAGTAACTGAAGGAAGAAAGATTGATTCTACATTTTGGTGGTTAGAGTTCTTATTTGGCATGTGGGAGGCCTTTGCTCAACACCATGTTCTGCCTGAATCAATTTTCTAATCAGCTTACTCTGGCATCTACCTCAGGCATTTGTGATCAGGAAAGTGTATACTATACCTAACATTACATACTCAACTGAAATACAAGATGATATGTTATAGTACAGTACATCTTATCCCAAGCCTTAAGACTTAATAAACTACAGGAGAGTCAGAATGGAAGAGTTTTGCTACCTCCTTATTCCAAGAGGCATTGAATCTGCTTAAGGGGAAAATAGCTGTTAAAGGGGTATGCAAGTTTCTCCTGACACTACTGTAGACTGTATAAGCCCTTAGTGTACTCTTGCAGATTTGGTATTAAATGTAGCATACAAGTGAATAATATATAAGGTTATGGAATTTTAGTTAACTGAAAAAAGTGATGGCATAGCAAACAGGGTAAATTGGTATAAATTCAGCTCCACTGAAGAAGATGCACTAAACATCACTAGAATTTTGCACATTGGGTTTATTTTATACAACTTAAACTGATGTAATTCAAAGTGCTGCAGGAAGAATATTAATACTTTCCTCTACGCTAACCACTGTTCATTTTCTAGTCATGCAGTCTGTGGCAAAGTGGGGGGTCCCTGACTAGCCACAGAGCTAGTTTCCAACCTGCCTATGGGCATGCAGCTCACCTGTCTCGTCTGCCATGCCTTGTTGTAATAATTAGATTGTTAATTAAGGCAGGATGCTGCCCATTTTATGTCCCAATATTGGCAGGTGGGGCAGGGCTATTTGCAGCTCTGTTCCACTCCTACACCGCAGCCCAAGCTTCACAGATGGCATCTCAGGCAGTTGACTCAACTGTACCCTTTACCCATTAGCTGCAGCCCCGATCATTGGACCTTCAGCTTCCATATAAGCCCTGACCCCATCTTAGGCCATTTGGGACCCTGAGCTTCTTTGCTCATTATGGGTCTCCTTTGCAGTGGGCCCCTAACCCTTTTGACCCTTGTGGTCCTGGTCCCAGCATTGACCAGTTGGATTGGGGTCCTCCATTCCCATCTCAGGTGCTTCTGGAATTATGCCTGGCCCTGTGGGGTCACTCCCCCAGTAGGCCTTGACACTTCCGGAAGCTTACCTGGTCTACTCTGCTCTGACGGTTAATGACCCACCCAAAGGTGAGGACTGGGGTTAAGGTGCCCCTACTTGCCTTTCACTGGGGTGATAACTGGGCTGGCATTTTCTGGGGGCTCCCATGCTACCAGGCTACCCAGTCCTGGCAGGGTGCAGTTTTAGGTCATGCCCAGGACCAGGAGCATGCACTCCAAACCATCCCGTACAACTCCTATGCTTACCTCCAAGATGTTGTATTCAGCCATGCAATGTTATTGCCTGGTCCATCAGCAGCAAACTACCTTGTTTATATCTGCAGCCAGGGATCTAAAATGGCCACCACAATCAATCACCTCCTGGCTGCTTGGCTCAGCCCTTAAAGTGGCAGACACCAACAGTGTCCTGTCACAAAATCATCTAATTGTTGTAAATATGGCAAGCTGACTACCACATTTTCATTATAGACAGACAATATAAATTAACAAACAAAGACATTTTTACATGTGCTCCAAGGGTAAGGGGGTGCTTTAATTCAAGCAGTTCCAAGAGCTGCTGTAATTAAAGCACTTGCAGCTTCTCCTGTATCAAAATCACTGGACTTCTAAATGGCAGTGAAAGCGTGTTAACTAAAGCTCATTGAACAAGCTTTAGTTAAAGTATCCCCACTGCCATTTTGAAGTGCAAGGATGCTGATATACAAGATGGAGAGGCTGCTGGAGCAAGCTGATTAACACTCTCCAACAGACTTGATTTAATTGGGTCTGCTCCAATGCACTGTAATTACAGTCCATCAGAGCAGCATCCCACACATCTACAGGCACCCCATGAGCTTCCACTACATCAGTACTCCTCTGAGAGCCAACTCACACTTACTATATAAGTATAAGGAGAGAGGGAATGTGTTACCCCTTCCATAATGTAATTAATAACTAGGGTATATTAGTTATACAAGGTTTCTTAGTTACAGTGTGAAACTACTTTATGTATTAATGATCTTGGTATAGGGCATTAATTTGTAGAGGTTTAATGAACTTCAGCTGGTTTATCACACTTCTCAAAAACTCATTAACTGTTAAAATATGCTTTTCGTTCATACTTAGTATTGATTTTTATCAAACATTTTAAATGCAAGAAAACTTGAAAAAAGAAAAAGAAAAAATAGAAAATAGAAAAAATATATATATCCATTAAGTTATAGCTTTAGGTGCAATGGATGGGGTGGTTTAAACAGTTGTGCAGAAGTATGAAGCTTTGCTGAAGGAAAAAAAAAGGGAAAGAAAAAAAAATTATTTTAGTAACATGAAAAAGGCCAATTGAGCCATAATAATTCCTATTTATTTATTTATTAATTTATTGCTCAATCTGAATCCTATATTCCTATACTTTTATCACATTCCTACTAAAGGGAACAAGAGCCAAGCACATTTTTAAAGTCAGAGTTCAGCCTTAGTTCCTTATCTTTTGCCAGAAATAATTTTGTTTGAGATCTCTATTTACTCTTAGCTTTCTGATATTTAGATTAAACTCTAGTTTCTTAACTCCTTGCCAGAAGAAACATGAATATCTATTTTTAACAGCTCACTTCTTCATTTGAAAATGTCTACAGTAAACCCTGTCTTAAGAAAACACAAAAAGCACTGGAAAAATCAATTGCTTTGAGAGACGGAGTTACAGTTAATGCACTAGACTGAGACTCAAGAGATATGAATCCAGTTCTTAATTCTCCTACAGGCACTCTGTGTGACTTCGGACAAGTCACTTAATTTTTTGTGCCCTATTTCCTCCCCCGCCCATAAAACAGTGATAATATAATTTCTTTCTCCCTCTCTTGATCTGTCTTGTCTATTTAGAGTGAAAACCCTTCAGGGTAGGGCCTTTTTTTCTGTAAAAATGCAATGTTAATGAAATAGTACTCAGTTCTTCTTGCATTGTATAGGTCCTACTATAATATATATAGTATCTACTCGAAGATTATTTTTTGTCTAAAATTTGAACACAAGTGTATTTTTTTGGGACTATTTTATGGTTAATTCAGACAAGCATTTTTCCCATGCAGAAGTTGCATGGCAGGTCTCCTATGTCCGTCAGAGATCTTGTAATTTTTCTTTATAATATAGTTTTGAACACCATGTTGTTTACTACAGTAGAAACCACCCACAGATGTGAAATAGAGAGGACAATTAGCCATGTTAGCTTGAAGTCAAGCAGAAGGAAGGGCAGGGTGAATAACATGTTACATTTAGACCATAGTAAAGCTGTAGAATGTTAAGCAGTGTTGAAGTCATAATGTGCTGTGACCAGTTGCACAATAAGAGTTACTACCATTTCTTGCCTGAAAGTCTTTGACTTGCTACTTGCTGGAGGACTGCAATTTTTTATTTTATTTATTTCCCTGGAGCAGACTGAAGTTACCCTAATAAAAGTTAAGTAGAATGGCCCAGCGTTAATCATAGCCTGAAACAGTGTAACTTTGAGATGGTTAGAGAGGCTTAAGCACAAATTAGTGAACCTTAATGTGTGTGCACTCACATTTCATATGCCCTTAGTATGGTAATGTGTAATATATTATATGTAACTTTACCCTTAGTAACATATGTGAAGTGGAATGAGTGTAATCCCTCTATTTGGCATTTGATCCTACTGCGGATTGATGGTCATGTTACATAATTTATTTACTTCTGTTTGTGGTACAGCAGCTTATCTAAAAATCTGTTCAAAACAGTAACTCAACACCCTACCCATCACTTCCTCTTTCCTACTTCTTAGTTAGGTCTAGATCAGGGATATCCAAATAACGGTCCTCTGGTTGTATGTAGCCTGCAAAGGATTCAGGTATAGCCTCCAGGCACCAAAATGGCTGCTGCTTCTATCACTCTAGGTAAAAAAATAATCAGAATCTCCAGACTTCCTTTCACCAGCCTTCAATTCCTGCAGTGCCTCAAGGGGCAGGGCACTGTGAAATGGTATAGGGAAGTGGTCTCCAACCTTTTTAAGTAGCAAATCACCTTTTGCATTTAAAAGCAACCCAAGATCTACCATGCACTGCCATCATCCCTGCCCCACCTCCCAGCAGGTAAGTCTGGGTGGAGGGAAGTGGATGGGGGGAGTACAGATCAAGGCAGAGAGAGAAAAAAGAATTCCGGGTTGCACCTCCCCAGCAGGCAAGTCCCACTTAGCCAGGACCCCACACCAACTTACACCTGCTCCTGCCTCTGCAGCACTGTCCCTGACTGCAGGGGCCTCAATCTAACCCCTGCCCCTTCCCTCCCCCATGGAACGGCCTGCTGGACTGGTGTGCATGCGTGCATGCACATGAGCACTCAGCCCCTGAGTCCAGCCTTGGATCAAGTCCAAGAGGCTCTAAGATCTACTGCAAGAAGCTCTGAGATCTACTGGTAGATCAAGGTCCACTGGTTGGTGACTGGTATAGGGAGTTCAGGATGAGGCCAGGGCTCTGGATGCACATGGTGCAGTGTTTGAGGGGCCTAGGTGGTTTGTAACCTGGGAAGCTTGTGGCTCATCCTGGTGCTGTCCACAGAACATGCATCCCTGCTGGTGCAGCCTGTGGGCAAGTGGCCCCTGACCATTTAATCTAGACTAGGGCTTTACAGCTTCTGTTTTCTGACTGTCTGTTTGCAACATTTTCATGTTATATCTGAAGCAGACATTTTAAAAAGCTGACAATGCAAGTTGTCACATAACAAATTTGGTCAACATTGAGTTATTAGTCCCTGAAGAATCACAATGGGATTTACACTTTTGCAAACAACATACACTAATTTATCAATAGTCATTGTTGTCAAGATAGGTCAGGTAGGCAAAATATCCCTAAAGACTCCTTAATCCTTATTTCCAAAGATGCCTGGATTTTTCAGATGGATATAGCCGTTAAATGTTTTTTTTTACATTGACCTTTGAGACAGATGTTTTATTAAATAGCAAGTGTTGTATCTATGTTATTTTAAAAAGAGAAGATTCGTTACAAATTGAGAGAGGAATTCTATTTTTAACAGAAAGATCCCATAATTCTTCAGTTACATTCAGGTAATTTTTTTATTGGTATGAGTTTTGATTATGAAGGGATAATAACTTTTTAAAATTTCAAATGTTCTTTTTCAAACAACCCATCCCACCCCTCCAAATAATCCTAATCAGGAATGTTAGTAATCAATAAGAAAAAAACTGCAGAAAACCCCCACAAGAAATAAAGCTATCTTGTTCTGGCTAAGCATAATTTAAAAACCAATTATAAGAACCTGTATTGAATCAATAAATATTTCTATTCAGACATAACAATTAGTTCATTACCTTTCAAGTACTGCTAGCAAGTTAAAACTAAATGTGCTTGTGATGGATTTATTTAGAAAAGTGTATAATAATGGATTGGGCAAATACTCAAAGCCCTTTTCAGTGTCTATACAAAGACACTTTTCACACTGAAGTCAGGAGATGCTATATACCAGCAAAATAATAACAAGGAGTGACTTATTGTACCGTGGAAAAAAAATCATTTTGAGAAATTAGGAATCAGTATGCAGGCATGTCTTTTAAAAATCTGATGTTATGTTTTGAGCATTAGTCTTTCTGTAAAATTGTCTTAGCTGCCTTTTCCGGGCACATCCAGACAAGCAAGCACATGCCTCTTGCAGCATCTCAAAGCCTTTTGAGATACTGCAAGAGGCAAGTCACGTGCAGGAATAAAAACATGCTCAGCACAGGGGAAGAATTAGACTTCTGTATATCCAGGCATATAAAAATACCCTGGGGGGAAAAGGCAGGGCAGGGGGTCAGTGGGGGATTGGGCCGGCAGAGGAAAAAAGTGGGGCATCCAGCCAGAGTGTCTCTATGGTTGGCCCTCACCCCATGTAGGACAAGCAGTGTGCCAGCAGCAGGGAGCTGGACCTAGGCTCCGTGCCAGTAAGTAAGGGGTGAAGGGGTTTGAAGCGGGGGAAAGGGACCATGATCCCTGCCAGCCCCAGCCCTCATCTGCTACCTGAGCCCTCTGGATTGCTACCCCACCTGCCCCCTGAACCTCCTTGATCACTGCCCCAACCAGCCCCTGGCCACTCCCTGAGTCCCCCAGATGGCTGCCCCACCTGGCCTCATCCCCGCACCTACTCCCCAGCCCCCCTGATGGCTGTCCCACTCAGCCCCATCCCCTGCCTGCTCCCCAAATCCCCCAATCACAGCCCCACCCAGTCCCACCTGTTCCCATCCCCCACCCATTCCCTGAGCTCCCCGGATCTCTGCCCCGCCAAGCCCCATCCCCTGCCTGCCCCCCAATCACTGTCCCACCTGGTCCCATCCCCTGCCCACTCCCCCAGCTCCCTAATGAATGCCTCATCTGGCCCCATCCCCCTCCTACCCTCTGAGCCCCCCTCAATCTCTGCCCCACCCAGCCCCATCTTCCTGGCAATTTAAAAAAAAAAAGAAAAAGCCCTGCACTCACCAGAGGTAGCAGCTGCTATTGGGGATACTGAGGCCTCATGGCAGACCCCCCCACACAACATGAGGCAGAGGTGGGCAGCAGGGACTGATCCCAGATGCCTAGCACCCTCACTGCCAGTGCCCCACTGCAGGGGTGTAGCCTGCATTGACAGGGCACCGCATGACTCCACTCACTGTTAGATAGCTGGGACTGCTCCAGCTGAGCAGTGTCAGACCCCAGGTGACAGCTGCAGAGGTCCCAGCTGCCTGACAGTGAGCAGAGCCAAACAGCACTCTGCTGGCTTAGGCTACATCTGCACAATGGGGCAGTAGCAGTGCAGGTGCCAGGCTGCTGGGGCTGGCCCCTGCTGTGAACCAATGCCCCATGATATGCATGTGAGGGGGAGGAGGCTCTGTCACAAATCTCCAGTGACACCAATGGCAGCTGCCAGCTGTTACTACTGGTGAATGTGTGTGGGGTTTTTTTGTTGGGATGCCGGGGCTGGGCAGGGTAGCAATGGGGGGCTGGGGTGCAGGCAGGGGATGGATCTGGCAGAGGTCACCCCATGGTCCCCTCCCACCTACTCCAGCCCCTCCCACTCCATACTTACCAGCCAGGAGGCCCCAGTGACCCCAGTGGCAGCTGCTACTGCTGGCGAGTGGGTGGGCTGCTCCTTTTTTTTCTAAATGCTTGGTGGCTGGCAGCAGGTGGAGCAGCCATCAGGAGTATGTGGGTACAAATGGGGGATGGGGCCAGGTGGGGCAGTCATTGCGGTCTGGGGGTGCAAGCAGGGGGTAGAGTCAGGTGGGGCAGCCATTGGAAGGCTGCAGGAACTGGCAGGGGATGGGCAGGGCAGCAATCTGGGGGCTGGGGAGATAAACAGGGATGTGGCATGTGGTCCCTGCAAGGAAGAGAAAGGTAACCTATGAGAGGTCCATATGGCCCCCGTTGGGGGGGGCTTTAGCCCCTGTTGGCGGGGCTATAGCTCTGTGGAGGAGTAGTCCATGAGCTTTGCAGTGGGGGGCTGCACCCTGGAGAGGCAGAGGGCCCACCCCTCCTGAGAAACTCCCCCCTCACAATCTCCCCATTATCCACTCACACCTACCGACACACTCTACAGACACTCACATCCCCTCACCCCTCTTCCCACCCCTCTCCTGAAAACTCCGCATCCTCACAACACACACCCCGCATGCCCAGTTGCCAGACAGGATGACAACTGCTGGCAGGAGTTGTGGCTGCAGGGGAAGCTGTCCCCACATTTAGGTTAGTGAAGAGATCAGGGGGAGCTCTAACTGCTCTATGGTAAGAAAACCAAGGGCAAACAGCAAAACATATAGGTATTTAGAATTCATTTTATTATGATGACAGGCTGGTAGGCTTCCAAATTGCTTTAACACTAGCTATAGCAATAAAACATTGCCCAGCTGATCACTGTCTCTCTGTTTCTTTGTCTCACTGTCTCACTCTCTCTCTATATATAGTGGTCTTTTGTTTTAATTGTGAAGGAACATGGATTTTGGGGTATTTTACAGAGTGACTTTGGGATTTTTTTATCGGTGTTTCTTCAGTTTTCAAATAGGGAACACCATAATTCCTGCTAGGGGGGGCAAGTGGCAGGACCCAGACAGAGGAGCCTGCTCAGAACTGGCACCTTGGACCCAGCTGGAGGTGGCTGACCTCCTGGCCAGTTGAGGCCAGGAGGACATGCTTTGACAATTCAAAGTAGGCCACCACACTGTGAACATCTTTCAGCCAATAGTTGCCCAGATGTCCATGCAGGGGGCATGTGGCAGTATGCCACACAAAAGCCAACTCTGCAACCACATCCCACTGGCAGCTGGCCCAGAGGGGCAGATGCCTGTACTGGCCATGCAGTCCCCATCTGGGTCTGGCAGGTGTGCAGCAGGTCACAGTCAGGCAGCAGTCCCCACTGCCAGACTGCTGCAGTGGGTAGAAGGTGCATGGAACCCTCAGGGCTGCTTCAGCAGTCCAGATGGCACAAGGGGTAGTGTCCCCGGGTACCAATTGGCTGGGTCCCAGAAGCTCCTGAGAGTGAGTAGACCTGAGCTACTTGCCAGGGCGGCTTTTTGTATGGATGGGGCCAGGATAGGGCACCTTTCTATACTGCTGGGTCCGGCACAGGTGCTGGCTCTGGGCTCTAACTCCCCCTGGCTGCAGATCTAGGAGGAGCCAGGCAGGGTTATTTTGCACGTTAAATCATATGCACACACACATACATTTGCGATATAGGATATATATCTCATATATGTGTGTCTGGTACACACACATATATATACATATATTAATCTGCTGTGCTCGTTATAGTTTTGAAATATATTTTTGCTATTTTTTTTAAATCCCAAGTGCCATTTTCCTGTACAATTTTCATTTAAAAACTTTTATGTAACTAAAATTGTTAAATGAGGTTTTCAGCCCAGAAGAAATGTTAACTGAGAAGTTAAACATTTTAAGTATACAAAATAGAGATAATACTGGGATCACAAGCAGATTTATAATCTTAAATATATGCTATACATATGTATCTACTCCTCTTATAGAGTTGTATTCATATATGTTGCTCAATATACTGTAAGTCTTATTTTTGATTCCAAGTATTATTTAGATGAAGGTAAAACATTGCAGGAATACATAATCAGATCCATTTTTCTTTTGATAAATAATGTAGCTAATGTTGCAAATATTAAAGGAATGGAAATCATTGCCTATCAGCACCTTTTGTGGCACCTACAGCTGGGAGATACATTTCACTGCAGAAAATATTACAAGAATATTTATGATGGTTTGTACTGTCAATGTCCTTGGTGAGCAAAGTTGTACTAAAATTGCATATTCAAAATGACTGCAAAGCAAGAGATAATAAATCATTTTACATAGGCTAAATTACTTTTTACTTGATGTACCAGTACTATACTTAATTATCTTAAAATCTTTTTAAATGATTTGTTTTCTAGAGTTAGCTGCCTAGTTTTAATGGCATTTGTGCGAAAATAAGAAACTGCTGTAATAATATAGTTCTGTTAGTAGAATGATTGTGGTCCATCCTTCTTTTTCCAGACAGAAAGTCCAATCATGAGAAATTTACCCAGAAATCAAAATGACTTCAGCTGTCTTATTGACCATAAGTTTAAAGACAGAACAAAAATATAAGTAAAATACATTACTCTCTCATCTGACTACCACCTAGTCTTTGGGAGACCTGCCAGTATTTACTGATATCTGCCTTCCTGTTTGTCCCAGGGCACCTAGGACACCGGAAGGCCCCCGGGGCAGCAAAGGGTCCCACTTACCTCCTGCAGAGCCAGAAGATCTGAGGGAGGCACACGCACCGAGAACGCCAGCGCGGGTTATCAGCCGGGCGTTTATCCAGCTGCAGCAAAGCAGTGGGGGCAGGGGACGCCTTCTGGAAGAAACAAAAGGAAGCTCCACTGAGGCAACGGGGTGGCTGAGTGGAGGAAGCTGAAGCAACGAGTCTCAGTGAGCGGGGAGTCAGCCGCCACCCTCAGTGTGTAGGGAAGAAAGAGGCGGAGCCAGACCCGGCTCTGAGAGACGGAGCGGAGCAGCTAATAGCAGTGCTGGTGGAGGGGCTGGCACTATGATTATTGGCTCAGCTGATGGGGAAATCGATGGCAGCACCAGTAGCAGGACTGGGAGAGTAACAGGCGGGAGCCTGGTCAGCGTAGCTGGGGAAGGAGCCAATGGCAGTGCTGGCGGTACAGCCGGAGGATGGGCAGAGAAGGCCTGTCACAGGGTACTCCAGTTGCCCTGTGCCTGCATGGAAGAAGAACTGCCAGAGGGGGAGCCCTTGCAGTGATTAAGCAGCACAGCTGCAGGTTTCTGGGGCAACAAAAGGAGGTCAGCTGACAAAAGGGGGCAGGGCTTGACTCCTATAAAGCCCAGAGCCAGAGTCAGGCTGGCAGTTCTCTGCCAGTAGCCAAAGGGGCAGGAACTCCCAGAGACAGAATATGAGTGCAGCTCATGAGAGCTCCAAGGCTGGAGCAATGATGCTAAGTTGGAGCTAAGCTTATGCTATTATGGCCAGGTGCCTTATGTTTATGTTATAGCCAGAGGCTTGTATTTGTGTTCTGTTGTTATTATGACCAGTGGTTTGGGCGAGGCTGTAGGGGTGCAGGAGGCCTCAGGGGCGACCCACAGTAGCGTGGGGCCCTAGTACCCAGGAAGGGGTGCGATTCGGCACCCGTGGGGGCGCAGTGTTCTTATAGGTGCCAGTGAGGGGGCAGAAGCATGGCGTGGACCCCAGCCCCAGAGAGGGGGGCATTTGATAAGGAAGCCCCAGAGAGGGGGGCATTGGATAAGGAGCCCAAGTTGGACATAACAGAGCTAGCCCAGAGAGGGGGCAGCACTGAGAAGGGGGTCCAAGTTGGACTCGGTGAGCCCCTGGGAGGGGGGCAGCATTGAGACGCCCAAGAAGGGCACTATTGGAGAAACCCAAGTTGGGCGCAGTAGGCCCCAGGAAGGGGGCAGCATTGAGGAGCCCTAGAAAGGGGGCTATTTTAATGAGAAGCCCAAGTTCGGGCACAGGGAGTCCCTGAAAGGGGGCCGCATCTGCTGAGGAGGCCCAAGTTGGGCACAGCCAGTCCCAAGGAGGGGACTGTTTTAATGAGAAGCCCAAGGTTGGGCATTGGGAGTCCCCGACAGGGTGCTGCAGGCAATAGAGGGCCCAAGTTGGGCACAGTCAGCCTCAGGAAGGAGGCAGCATTTGGGAGCTCAGGTTGGGCACGCTCAGCCCCAAGGAGGGGGCAGTATTGAGGCCCCCGGCGGGGGCAGAGTGCTGAGAAGCCCTGTGAGGGCGAGGCGAGGCGAGCCCAGAGAGGGGAGTGCCATATCTAGGAGCCCAGTGGGGGCAAGGCGAGCCCTGAGAGGGGAACGCCATATCTAGGAGCACAGGGGGGGCGTGGCAAGCCCAGAGTGGGGAGCGCCGTACTGAGGAGCCCCGTGGGGAGGGGAGTATAGAGTCCGGGTGAGGGACAATTGTGAGACGGCCCAGAGGGAACGAGAGAGAGGCCATGAGATCCATGAGGCTTGGGCTGTGGTATTGGAGAGGAAGGAGCTGCAGACAGCGCCCCCTAGTGGAGGGGGCAGGACAAGAAGAAGGGCAGCTTCCTGCTAATGAACCAATTAAGATCAAAGACATGGTAGGCGAGTAGGCGGGTGGTTGCCCAGAGACAGGTGCAGGGGCCATATTGAGGGCGGGCCCGGCGCGCCCTGTCACAGGGCCCCAGGTAGTCTAGTTGGGGAAGGAACCAGCTGCAGCACTGGCAATAGAGCTGGGGAAGGAGCTAGCTGGATCCCGAGGCTCGAAGCTGGTGGCGGAGTCAGCGGTGGCGTAAGCGGCAGGAGTGGGGGAGAAGACAGCCACATTGGAAGAGGGGGCATCGGTGAGGTAACTAGGTGCCCCATACGGGGGGGGAGTCCCCCCCGCCCAACTTGGGCCCTCCCAGAAGGGAGTTGGTAGTAGATACAGTGACCTCGCGGACCACCGGAACAAAGCCGGTACCGGGCCAGAGGGGCCGAGCTGGCGTCCCTGTAGGCAGTGCGCCCAGCGCAAAGATAATTGTTGATGGCCAGCATATTAGGGCAAGAGGGTGGCAATTCACGGACAATGTTGAGACCTAAGGTGGCGAGTGGCGGGGGTGTAGGGAAGGACGGAGCACCAAGAGTACCCGTCGAGGAACGCACCGACCCCGGTGGATACCCCAAGGGAGGACCCCCCCACTGAAGGTACAATCAAAGTCGTGGCAGGTGAGTTCAGGGGTCCCCATGTTACCAGCAGGGGTAACCTCCAGGGTGCACCCATGAAGCCAGGGCACGTGAGACCTTGGGCCCAGGCAAAGGTGGTGTGGGAACACTTGGTAGAACGGAGGCGGGTACACTGTTGATACTACCAAACCTAACTGCTAGGGACCTGGACTCCTCCAAAGCCTGAGTAAATCTAGTGGCCTTGGCCACCCTACAGATAGCCCTTAAATTACGTCCAAAGTAGCCCCCTCTTCAGTATAGTCCTAATTACTCCTGACTCTCAGAACTCTCCAGAAATGTCTCACCCTGTAACATTTGGCATTCATTTGACTGATGCGTCATTTCACTCAAATGGCGTTACAGTAACTTGGGTATGTATCCCAATAACATTTCCCTCTGTCTGTGATGGCTAGCAGCTTTTGGCCTAATAATACGGTGGCCAGAAATATTTAGCAGTTATGTCTACTTTCTTTTCCTTAAGTATGCATCCCTCACTTACTTTGATTAGACCATGTCCAACATCATATAGACATTTATAGAGAGAATAATATACTTTGTACAATGATAAAAACAACAAATGAACACAGCATAACATTGGCTTTCCAACGATACCCCACCATCCATATCAGTATGACAGAAACAAACACCAGAACATCTGCATTACACCCCATGAACCTCAAAGATTTGGTGAGGTTCATGAGATCTGTCGTAAACCTATGATATTTTGAGGTGTTCATGAAATGTTATGCATATTTTCTTGAGTTTGTTTTACTGATATGGCACATGTAGTGTATGTATAGATAATGTCAAACTGTAGTTAGCATTATTATTAGTATGTATGTATGAATTATGGTATATGATATGAATGCAATTTTTATGTATCATATTTTGGCCAAGACTGTTTAGTAAGGCAGTGACTAATTTAAGCATCCCTCACCTATTTGAAATGAAAAGTTCATAATTGTACAAGAAGAAAGCATTTTACTAACAGAAATACTGACTTTTACAAGTAGGAAGCATTTTATCAACTGAATTGCTAACACCAGGCTCCTGCCAGGTTTCTGCTATTATTTGAGTGAATTTGCATCTCACAGAGCACAAGAACACAGATACCTCACCATACAAGAAGCTCCTTCCCAGAAGAGATTTCCATCTTTCCACTCTTCTGTGAAATATGTAACTTCAGAACCTGAAAGAAATATGCCTCGACATCCAGCTTGCTACCAGACAACTTTGAGGTAAAATGACTGTTTCAACTTTTCTCTGTGACTAACCTGGACAAAATGAACTACTCCAAACAGGACCACACCTTCAACTCTCCTATGAAATATGAATTGTCATTTCTATCTAGGAGAACTTTTACAATCTCTGCTCTCTCCCATGCCTGATGAAGGGTAAGTGTGCCTGAAAGCTTGCAGATAAATACAATAATTTGTTTGCAAATATTGAGTTGATCTAATAAAAGATATTGCTTCTTCCACAAATTTTGATTCCTTTTCCCTCACGTATTCACACTTGAGGGAGGAAATTACTGAGAATTAACATTTGATATGAGTAGGTGCAAAGGCCACTTAAATAGACCCTGAGACTCTTAAGCCAGATCCCTCCAAACAATGGTGAATTTACATTTTAAAAGATTCTTGTGGTGAGGATGACACTTGTCTATTCAAAGACATTTCTCACAGTGGGTAACTAAAGTGAGAGACAGTAGGTTTAGGATATTGAATTAGTGATCTTTGCCTGAAAGGATGTAAACCATCTCCTCGCAGAAGGCATGGTAGACTTGCACATTATAGACTAACTAAATGTAGTATAAACCTTCTAAAGCCCAAGCACACTTCATCAGCTGTTGTGAAAGGACATGCATAAAGGAGTATATGGAGAGATCAATTTGAATATAAAATGAAGAGAAGGAAGGAAGAGGGGGAGGGAGAACAGTGCTGGGAGAGGCAAACAAGCAAGCAATAAGCTCATAAGAGAAAAGGAATTACAAAACCTAATTCAGGTAATAGGATAAGAATTCATAGCCCCTGTTTAAATCATACTCATCACAATTGAGTTTGTGAGTGATTTTTTTTTTTATTTATCATTTCCCATTTAAGTTGTTTTTTAGAGTTTTGCTGCCTAAGAACTGCCACCCTGAGATCAGCAGTGGACTCCCCAGAGAGATTAATAAGATCTGGAGCTTATTACTCCAGAGTTTTTTACTGTCAGGCTTAAGTCTGCACATGCCCATAGACTGCAGCACATTGAGCCAGGTCAGAGTAGGCCCAGCTGGCAGGGGAGCTGCAGGTTCAGCCTGATTGTGGTGCATTAGAGTAGCCTTGATGCATGTGCATAGGTGCCAGTGCACTGCAGAGGGGCTATCTGGAGTATAAGGGTGCTTTAGTGTGGGGCTAGCCAGCAGGCAGCCCCCCACTTATACACTTTCTTACCCCAGCCAGCCAGAAGAGCGTCTACACATGCACCACTGTGCATGAAGAAACTCTGCAGCAGTACAAGTACTACACTGCTATGGAGTGTATTAGTTTTGTGCATCCTAATAGGGACACATGTTTAGATGCTGGGACATTTCCTACGCAGTTAATTAGTGAACTGCACAGTAAACATATTGTGTAGATGCAGCCATTCATTCTTACATGTAGGGATTGTCCTCCCTGTTCAATGGAGACGGCAGAGGGGCACTGTAAGCAGGTGATGAAGCATAAGATGTTGGTACAATCACATGCAAATGAACCTCAGATGTTACATTCCATGTTATTCCATATAGTGGTGATATGGTCTGTCTTTAAAGGTGAGCAGAGGCACAGCTGGCATCTGGGTCCTTTGCATGACCTGGTGCCTTGGTGAGGATGAGATTTCATTAGTCTATCTGTTTGAGAGATGTTGTTTGAGGTTAGGCTGTCCATAATCGAGGAGAGGTTTGTCCCTATGGCTACCTTGAGACAGTTTTCTTTTTTCAGGAGGGATTGGAGGTCAGTAATGATATGCCTGAGGTGTTCAAACTGGGGGCTGTAAATGACAACTAGAAGGATTCTGTTTTCCTTCTCCTACTGTTATTATAGCAGGTCAGAGTGAGGTCCAAGTGCCTTTGTTGATATGAGTGGCCATAGTTTTAGGATTTTATTAGGATTGTAGAAATTCCTGCTCCAGATCCTTAACGAGTGCGTTCTGAATTGGTGTATCAGAACAAATCCAGTTGTAACATAGAGCTTGACTGTAGATGATGGATCTAGTGGTGCACTTAGGTTGAAAGCTGGTGATATGAGTATAGCTGTAGCAGTCAGTTGGTTTCTGATACAATGGGGTAGTAATGTGGTCATTGCAAAACTTCACTGTAGCATCTAGGAAATGAATTTTCTGGGTAAAGTAGACAGAGTTAGTTTGATAGAGCAGTAAATTTTGTTAAGTCTTGGTGAAGTTTTGAAACAATGAAGATGTCTTCAGTCTACCTTAGGTATATCAGAGGTATGAGAGGGCAGCTGCAGAGGAGATGTATTTCTAAACCTGTCACAATTATGTTGGCATATTTGAGGGCCATATGTGTGCCCATGGTAGTACCATTCATTTGTAGGTATAAGGAGTCCTCAATTCTGAAACAGTAATGTGTGTGGACAAAGCAAGAGAGTATAATGGGCACAGAAGAACTGTAGTCATCAGAAATAATGTTTTTTATGGTTTATAATTTGTCCTCATGGGGGAAGTTGGTGTACAAAATGTGACATCCATTGTAGCTACTATGGTGTTTTGCTGGAAGCTTGTTAGTGGACACCAGTGACAAATAATTATATCAAGCCCAGTATTAGACCAGAAAAACTTTTGGTCTGGTAAACAAATATGTTTTGGGTGGCAGGAAGTTATATGTCTATTATGGTCTCCCCAAGAATCCAGTGGATGCCAGATAAGAAATCATACTTAAATTTTGCCTTGAGAGCAAGTGTTGGCTTTTAATTTGTTCCCCACGTAGGGAATGACTTTAGGCCTTCAGGAAATGGCTGAGTGAAACAGGCTAAAAAAGAAGTTGCAGGCAGCAGCCCTGATAAGAAGGTCAGAGGCCAAAACTGTTTTCTAACCTGTTGAGCTATGTAAAAGCCAAATTTTTAGGTTTAAGATGAAGGGTAATATCAGATTATTGTTCTGATATTTCCTTCTGTTCGTTTATTCTTATAATTTTGTCTGTATCTCAACATGTGGTTACTGATTTTTTTTTTAGTTTGATTATGTTTTTATATTAAATCATTTTATTATCTTTTATAACTTACTATTGCCAGTGGTAAGCAGGATTTCAGAATATTTGACCACATCAGCAGGCTTCTTCCAAGAGAGGGGGAGAACTATAATTTTTGGGCACATGCCTGGACAAGGGTGTAATTCTTCTAGCTGGCAAAGTTCCCCCTGGCAAAAACTGGCAAGACATAGGTGTGGCCATTGGTCAGGGAAGTGACCTTTGGAGCATCTCACTCTGTTCTCAGTAGTGAAATAACAGATGGCAGAGAGGGGTATAGCTCTGAAGGTGTGAGAATACCCTGGGACCATGTTTCAAAGTTGCACCCATCTGTATCTGGGAACTGGATGGGTTAGAAATACTTCAGTTGTTTTCTTAATTATGTAAACCAATGTTTCATTAATGATAATATTGTTTTCTGCAGGTGTTTTATTGCGGGGGTGTTAAAAGAGAACAGAAATTTCCCCTTCTTAAGAGTGTAAACATTTAAATGATCAACTTTGGCCTATAAAGTGGCAGGACTGACAGGATTTTCTTCTTAATTATTCAATATCATTATAGTGCTTATTCCTAAGTAGTGGAATTGCCAACTAAGGATCAGGTCAAAGCCTATTCAAGTTATTCAGGGTTTCCCAACGATTCAATATAATTTCAGAGCAAACACTAAAAACCTGATTTGGAAAATGGATCCACAAACTCAGATCCTTATTCCCACACTGCGTCTTATTGGCTTTAAGCTGTTTAAGGACTTGTGCAAATTAGCTGCACTAGATTGAACTGAAATCTCCATAAAAGGCATTGGCTCTTAATGATATTGCAGCTAAAACAAGCCCATTTTTATGTGTTTTTCAAGTAAGCAAAATAGATCTTACCATTTTCTGTTAAATAACTATTTTATTTATTTGAATAACATTTTTAACAAGAAATAGTATTTAAAAAAGAAAAAGGTTTATGATCAAAGTTCTTCATTTTAAGCATTTTTAAATCTACGGTCTTTAAGAGCTTAATTTTTATTGCAAAAAAGAGGTTCCTCAGTAAATAAAACACTAATGTTTGATACCTTTGAAATACTGAATTCCAGATGGACTTTGCCATTATTACAACATTTAAACTCTTAGAATAAGCTTTGGCTTTGTTTATACCTCCCAAGCTTCTTAATAACATATTCTTCCCCTGGGGCTGGGTTCTGTCTGAAGTATGGTTCTCAAAACCTTCAATTTATTAAAGAGTTGATGACACTTCTGCAAAAAATACTGTAGCTATTTTTTCTTAGTCCTCACATTTTCCTCATAATTCTTACCTACAGCTAAAGAAGCAGCTCTTTATATTTTAATGCTACTGAGTCTCAAGCATCATTTTGGGAGGCGGAAGGTTGTGGAGATGGAGCAAATATAACGTGTTTCAATCTAAGGTTTCAATAAAGAATGGTGTATTTCAAGATACTGTTTTCCCCTTA
The DNA here is from genome assembly GCA_030014935.1 of Caiman crocodilus. Taxonomy (NCBI): domain Eukaryota; kingdom Metazoa; phylum Chordata; order Crocodylia; family Alligatoridae; genus Caiman; species Caiman crocodilus. The sequence goes on from JAGPOW010001296.1 coordinate 91,840,034, forward strand.
TTTAATAAGACAACAAACACATTTATGTATTGTTTTATTAGAACCAAACTCCTCAGTTCCAAAGAATGGTAATATAGTACTTCCTAATTTGGAAACATCCTTCTAGCCCGATCTGCATCATACAATTTGCAGATAATTTGTCAGCTTTGGCTGAATTTGCAGTAAACCAAGCACTCTGAAAGAAGTTCTTTCATTGTAGAATTTTTTTTGCAAAACTGGAACCATTTTTCCCATAACAATGTTCATCAAAAGATCTTTGTTCCTTTTTTTTTTTGGTTCTCTAGCAGGAAATGTTGAATCAATTCAATAGAAAAATGGTTATTCAAATTGACAATTTGACTTCAACTGTTTTATTTTGGAGTCATTAAATGAAAAAAACAAATTTTTGGTTGAAACAACAGCTTCCGATTGCTTTCAATTTTTAAACTTGACATTATAATTTGTGAAAATGTAATTTTTCATTGGTGTTAACATCTTCTGAAAACATTAGGTTTTTATTAAACAATGTTTTTCAACAAGAGACATTTCCATACAAGAATTCTCAGTGCACTCTATGTAACTGATAAAATGCAGGGATAACTAGCACATCCTATTTCATTGTGTTCTTACCATTTTTGCTCCTTTAGGCAAAAGCCAGCCAAACTAAAACTAATTTTGTAATTCTTGCTTGTTTTTCTTATTCCCATACCTCAAAAGATATTTGATTCTATACAAAGTAATTAAAACTGGAAGAGTAAACTTCCTCATGTTGATAGAATTTAATTGTGCTAGCTTCTGACAGGAAGATAATATTTTTAAGTAACATAAAATTTGCTCTATGATTGGCATTTTATTAAAATAAAGCATTTATATAATAAAATCAATGTAAGCTGAACTAAAAAAATGTAGTTGGCTATTACATTCTTGGCAAGTTAGGAGACAAATCCTGTAGTGAATAACTTACAGAACCAAAAGTGAATCGTATAATAAAAAGTAAGCAAATATAGCAAAGAAAAACACAGTGGGCTCCATTTTAATAGGAAAATTGTAATTGTTATTTTTATTTCACAATCTTTTTCATTCACAGTAGTACTGTTACCCTTTAAGTCTTAAGTATCCAGAAGCAGTACACAGTGCATATCAAGTAAAAATGTTAGTTTATTCCAGGACTACTCTCACTTTCTCCTCAGAGAAGATGCCATAACAGAGATAATTCAAATTAGTTTGTTTCAGAAGCTGCCCTAAAATACCTAACTACTACAGTCACAGTATTTTCAATACATGGACATTCAAAAATCATGAGTCAGGTCCCCCAAATCGTGAGACTGGCTTTGAAATCACAGGCAGCATGATTAGAAGCCTACTTAAAAATAAGGCCAAGATTCGACTACAGTCACAGAAATCCTAGAGCTGAGAATTTAAAAAACAGCAAATATCACAAGACTTATAACTAGTGAATTGCCTGTTAAGATTGATGGTGGGGACAGAGCGCTACCATGACAGAGGGGACAGAGGGGGGGAGGCAAGGCCAGTGGTGCAGGCATTACCCCCCCATCCCTTTTGTCCCCACTGTCATGTTGGTGCTCTAACCCCGCTGTTATTCTCCCCTGCTCCCATTCCATGTCCAGCTCTGCACCACCACCTCCCATTCTGCCCCCTCCGTCCCTGCCTTCATTCTTGATGGGCAATTCACTCCGCCTGCAGCACTGGCTGGAGCCATGCCCCACTGGGAGCCACACACCCCAAGATCCTTATGGACAGACACACAGACTAAGCCATTTATATATGTAGAATTGCAAAAGTTTGCAACACTATATTTGCCCCTCCCCACAGAAGGTAAGTCTGTGTGGGAAGGTGTGGGGGGGAGGGGTAAAGTCTGTGCAGGGAAGGGGGAAGACTGTGGTGCCAGCAGTGAGGGAAGGAGTGGGGCACAGGCAGGAGCAGGGGCTGGGATTTATGGGGCCATCCAGCCTGACCGGGGCCCCACTCACCCCAGGCCCAGCCCTGCCCCTGCCTGTGCCCTGCTCCCTCCTTCAGTGTTGGTGCCATGATCTGCGCCCCCCGGCAGTGAGGGAGGGAGTGGGGCTAGGGCAGGGGCAGACCCTCCACAGCTGGGGTGGGATGCAGGATGGAGCCATGAGCAGCTTGTTTGGGGAGGGTGCCTGGCATGTGGAGGGGTGGGGGCTTCTACCACTATGCACACCCCAGGAGGTGTGGGGGATGTGTGCCCCAGACCTGTGAGGTGAGGATGGGCTTCCTCTGTGAGCTGGGGCCAGGACTGCACCAGCCTCTTTCTGGTGGGGTAGTTGGGCTACACTGCACTTGGGCAGGTGGCAGCAGCACTGGGAAGTGGCACTGGGGGGGGCTACAGCAAATTCTGGGGTGGCTGCATCCCCCCCATAGTCCCCTCCCAGTGCCACTGCCACCAGCCCTGAGCACAGCCTGGCCCAGCCCTCCCACCAAGGAGAGCCCAGCACAGCCCTGGCCCCAGCCTGCAGCAGCAGCCCACTCTCACCCTGAGCAGATCTGGGGGTACACCCCCCCATCTCCCCAGGGTGCACATAGCAGCCATAGCCATGCCCCCTGGAGAAGCTGCTCACAGCTCTGTCCCATGCCCCTCCCTGGCAGTGCAGCACCTGCCTCTGCCCCAGCCCCATTCCCTCCCTACCCTTGTAGCAGCTGCCAGAAGCCTTTGGGCAGGCTGCCTTGTGGCCTTATTGCTGCCCCACATTTTGTCCCCCCCTTCTGCCACCTATGGCCCCACTCCCTCCCCATCCCTGCTGCAGCTACCAGAAGCCTACAGCAGGGTTGCCTTGCTAACCTACTTCTGCCCTGCATTTGTAGCAGCTGAGCCCCGTTAGCCCTGCCACGCTTATATCACCTGTGAACATGGCCACAAGCTCATAGGTTCACTGCATTTAGAGCCACTGCAACCATGGAAGAAGGGTTGGATTTGCTGAAATTAGTGAAGTAAGCATCAGTGCTTACTTCATTGTGAAATAAATCCAATTTTCACAAGATCTTCTTTAAGGAGATACTAATAATTTGATAAAAAATAGGAAAGAGCAGATCACACTAGGTCATTGGACACTTTCTAACACTTTTGTTCTTTTCAGCAGTTTCAAGGAAGGAATAGGCTAAATTAAAGCTAATGTTATAGATTCTTGTTTTTGTGACACTTCATGGGCATGCATGGGAAAATGGTATTAGGATGGGTTTCCACACTGAGTCTGCCTTAAAATAAATGGGAGCATTTCTACAGATTGATTTTACTTTGCCAATAATTGCCTGTAGTCCATTCTATTTTTGCCACTATTTGTATTTGAATAAGACCTTTCCCAACACAGCTTTTCTTCTGTTTTATCCTCCTTGATCCTTCCACACACAGTATTGATTAGAGTGACTTTCACAGCTTCTGCTTTCTACTGCAGTTATTGTGCATCTTAGCATATGATATTTGAGTCTACTTTGTCTCCTGAACATTTTACCTTGACTGAAATGTCCTTATTTGTGCTGTCTTGGACATAGACATACTTTGTACAGGAATTCACAGACTAGACATGAATAATTAATAACTACATGCTAGTGGTACAATTAAAAACTTCATATATTTATTTTGCTACCTGAGGTTCTGTAATGAGACCTAAATTTTTCAGATACTTCCTGATTCTGAATTAGCTGGTGCATAGATTGAGAGTTCTCTATGGAAGACTAAAAATAAAAGCAATTTTACTATAAATTCTACGTGTCCAAAACAAAACAGTGGAATGTTGTTTTTAACCTCTTATTAGAATCAGCACAAAAGCGCAGTGAAATATTCATGTCTGTTTCTTTTCAAAATTTTACGTGGCTTGGTTGTACACTATTGAGTTATTTAATCAAAAAACTATTCTATGACTTTTGGTTTATTGGTTGCCTTAGTCTTCATCCATGTGACTAGAAGCAATTCACTCCTGGGAGGCTGTGTATACATATGCGCTTTACTGCAGTTAACTAATTAGCTGGAGGCACCATCTATGTGTATTATGTTATTAAGTTGCAGTAAACTAATTTATGGTGGCATAAGATAGTTCTTTTGGGGATGGTACTATTTTATGCTGGAGTAATTTACTCTGATTTAACATGTGTAGATGCTGACTGTGGAGATAAATTGTGCTGGGTCAGCGTAGCCAGCCAAATGTTAAACTCCTGCCTGCCACCTACCTATAAATCTCCAAACTTTCAGCACCCTGTTGCCCCAGCCAGACCCTCTGCTGCCCATCACCACCATCTGGAACCTGCGTCTGACCCTCCATGCCCTGTACTAGCCAGGGTCTGCTCTGCCCCAGCTGTCCTGGGTACATATGTAGATATTTCATCTAGGAGTAGTTGATTCCAGCTCAAACTTCCCCATAGTTTATTGCTTCACATTAATTGCACGTGTAGGTGCACTTGGACTATATAATTTTGGTGTCCTCCATTTTAGCTACTCATGGGAAAAAAAAGAATAACCTTTGCATTGAACTGCCTCTGTGCTGCTCTCTGCTTCATTGTGCCAGGTGAGTCATTTTTAGTTATCCTACCCTAGGGAACTATGTATGATTTGAGGAGGGATAGTTGCCTTGTCTGGCTTCCTTTAAACAGACCAGTAATATCCAGTGGAGGTACTGAGAGAAAAAAATGGTGACAGCTAGTTCTTCCCTACATGAAGATACCGTCTAGAATACAGGACCATTTTACCTAGTGATCTTCTTTTTGCTATCTCAGAATTGATGGGCCCTACTCACCTCACCCACACATGAATATACCACTGTCTCTTGAATTCTGACTCTGATGTTTCCTTTTCACTGTAAAACACTTTCCCATGTACTTAAATGCATTTATATGACACTAGTGAGACTATTCATGTTCTTTAAGTTAAGCATGTGCACAATGTTCTTGTAGGATTCAGACCTATTTTTACATGCAGTTCAGCTAAGCAGAGGCTGTTTTGCAGGCTGATTTTATATACAGTTCAGATCAGTGAAAATGCATTGAATATGATAGATGAAAATGCTTGGTGTTTTGCAGTCATAGCCTTATCTGTTTAGTCAGTGTAATCTCCCAGAAGTACTGACAGCAGCACCTATTTCAACACAAGTTCTCACTTGCTCTGCTAGCATATCAAGCTATGCCCACCTCTGCACATTCTTAGAAAAATGGTAGATATTTTTCTGTGTTATGTTGCCTCTATCAAACTTTGTTTTACAAATGCTTTTTTCCCCCTCTGTTTGTGGGCAGAGTTAGTAGCAGATGCACAAGACGGTGCTTACAATGAATTATAGTCAAGCATTTATAACCTTCTTATGGCAATGCTGTGCAATTGTTGAGGAAATAAAAGCAATCTAAGATTAAAGGAAGAAATCAAAATGCAAACGGGAAAGCTGGCTGCCATTTTTGTATTAGAAATATATCTTCCTATGCAAATATTGTTTGACTCTCGTACTGCACAGGGAAAAACACCTACATTAAAAGAAGTTATCAAGGTTGCAAACGCAAGCATTGAAAAGTTAGGAAATTCCAAAATGAAGGTAGCATATGCAACCTTAACTCAGCCCCATTTTACATATATGAAACAGTACAGTCTATGCACTTTTCCTTGAGGTCTCCAACCTCATTTTCTGCATTGAGCAGCTTTTCAATATTTTATGTTCTCTTCATTTCTGAATCTGTGGCAACATATCTTGTTTACTACACCCTATATAAACTGCTACACGGACAAAGCTATCCATTTTATTGTGGGATTTTCCATAGAGCTTATCCCTGTAGTATCTGAGTGCTTCATAAACTATCAAACACATTTTCACAACAAAATGGTTAAGGGAATTAGTATTCCTGCTTTAGAAATGGGGGCCAGAGGCACAGAGAGATAGTAAGGTAAAAATGGTTTCCAGTTCTGGTGCCTTCTTTGAGATGCCTAGGGAACTGATTTTTTCATACTATTTAGTTTTACAGAACTTTAGTAGTATATATGCCCTCTGCCCTTCAATGCAAATGTGACAGGTGGACGGGATTTCCGGTCTCGCTTCCTTCGCACCGCCCCCTTTCCCCTTTTATGGCATGTGACATCAGCAACTCCGCCCCCGACCCCAGTCACGTGGTGCATGACATCAGCAACTCCACCCCTAACCCAATCACGTGGTGCATGACATCAGCAACTCCACCCCTGACCCCAGTCATGTGGTGTGTGACACCAACACCACATGGTTCATGACATCAGAAGGACAACCCAGGCAGACCCTCAA
>JAGPOW010001296.1:91853462-91867365 GCA_030014935.1 Caiman crocodilus
AAAGCACACCCTTAGGTGGAGAGAAAGTATGCTAATGAAACATACATGTATGTAAATGAGGTACATGGCTTAAACACAGGTATAGAGACATGCTCAGTAAAGAACATCTTGCGTCATTCCCTTGTAAACAATTACTGAACAACACGCTTGTGAATCCTTGTAAACTTCTGTATAAAAATACCCCAGAAATGATATTCAGGGTGCTTGCTTGAATTATTCTGTTTGCACCATTTGTTGCTAGCAATAAACTTTTCTTTTTAATTCCACCGCCCACTGTGTATATTGACGTCTGCATACCGGGCACGAACCCAGATTTGGGCTGGAGCTCAATACCATCTTCTTTGTCACAGTCTCTTGGTCTACGTTCTCTTGAAATCTTTTTCAACATCAGATCTATCCTTTATTCTCCCTCCTCCTGTCCCCCACTCCACTGGAATCTAGTTATAATCTTGCAAAGAGACAGTTTGTATGAGATTATAGTCTCTGCTGCTGGCTGTCTCTTCAGCCTCTGTGCTCCGGTCACCATCCCCATTCCTGACAACTTCCAGATAGATGAAGTCTCTCACTTGCCCTAAATTGGACTTTATCCAGTTATTTGTTGTCTTTTCTCTGGCTTTTTGTCTCTGTGTACTGCTTCTAATTGGCAATCTAGCTCTTGTTTGGTATCTACTCAAATCATACTTTCCTTCTTCATGCTACCTGGGTACTAGCAGAGGGGTGTCATTGATAGCACAGAAAAGAAAAGTTTTCTGCCCTCATTTTCAGTGCCCATCTCTGGCAAAGCACTTCAGGTAAATTCTCGCTTGCCCTCCATGTTCAGTGTGGATGAAATTGTCAAGGTTCTTAATGCAAAGTTCTAGCAGGTCTCTGCTAAGCTTGTGTGAAATGTGATTTTTTTTTCAAAGACTTTACAAATTGGCATATCTGTACCAGCCCTCTGCCAAGTTGCAAATCCAATGTACAAAATCACTGAAGCATTTCAAAGAAAATATCACCAGAATGTTTTTCACATAGATAAAACAATATACTTGTCAATAGTTTCTTCTTAGGAATGACTAAACTGTTTTGGTGAACTTTTCCAAAACAATGACACCTGAGATAGGAACCTAATGTGGAACATCGAAGCCAAAATGGTTTAGGTTGCAAAGTTATATACTACAGGTTTTACAATGGAAAATACAGGAAGTCCAAATAGTGTGTAGTGTTAGCAGCTTCACCAGTGATGAGATTAAAAAAAAAGTAGCTATATATATGGAAAAAAATGCTACAGATTAAATATGAGGACAGAAACTGTTGAAAAACCTCCTAATATTGTCATGTGTTTATGCTTTACAACTTTGTCAGGCTTATGATAGTCATACTTCTTTTCTGCTTGTGGTTTGTACCTTTTTTAGAGTGCTCAATACATCATATAGTCAAATTTGTAATTTTATACTTCATACTCATGTATTATTATTGTCATATTGTTCTTATTATTTTAACCCTTCTGCTAAAGCCAACTTCATGGAAGTTACCTCTCCTTACCCAACCTCCTCCTCCATCTTTGGCTTCCTTTTTGTGACTTTATACCACCTTTCCACTGATGAAAGGTCTTCTTTACAACTCTGACATCTGAAACAAGCCTATCACTCTTTTTCTGCCTTATTTGCTATTACATTGTTTCAAATCTGAACTGAAAACATCTGTTTTCTCTTGTCTATACTTGATTTTCTTACTCCCTGCTGGGCATGAATGCATGAGATATTTACTGTGCAGTTGACTAATTAAATGTGCAGTAAACAGCTCAGCATCTACACATGCATTCCTATTAGGGCACACCAAATTAATAAACTCCACAGCAACTAAATTCTTGTAAATACCCATGTAGACGCTGCCCAGCTGGCCGGGACATGAAGATTCTTCAGTGCCAGAGCTACCTGCTGGCTAGCCCTGTGCTAAAGCACCCTCATGCCCCAACCAGCCGCTCCACAGCACACTAAGCCAAATCAGAGCACCCCTAAGCTGACAGGCTGCCCCCTCCCACCCACCAGTGCCCACTGATAACCAATGTTGCTCTGACTGGGCTCCACATGCTGTGCACAAATAAACTCCAGAGCTAATTGCTCTGGAGTTACTTGCTTCTGGGCCCACATTCAAACAGTGTGCCCAAAAAACAAAATCCTCTGAAGCAATAAGCTCGAGTTTATTCATGTGCACTAATTGCATGTGTGGATGTGCCACTGGGGGCATGTACTTGAGCCACCCACTGCATAGTTCTTACTGCACAGTCATTTAGTACTTGCATACCCAGGTACTAAATGTGTAGTAACCAATGTGGTGGACTCTCCAACAGAGCCCAGTGCATTGGGCTCAAGAAATCTCCATTGTGATTGGTGGAGCATTTCCACCAACCCGACAATGGATTGAAAACTCGCAACATGATTGGTGGAGCATGTCTGCCAATTGGGAAGGGAAGGAAAGGAGCCTGCCTGACAGTGTGGACCTGATTGTGAGCTGTGCTTTTCAGGTCTGACAGACTTCAGGGACAGAGTCCTTAGAGAGAAAAATGGAGCGGTGTGCCCAGCATACAGAAGATGTGTTGCAGGACAAAGAAGCAAGCAGGGCTAAGAAGAGCTGGGAAGAGCTGCCTAGCAGGCATTTCCAGTTACCCTGAAGATGCCGCAAAGACTCCCTTCACAGGAGAGACTCGGTGATTGGTGCTAGCTCCAGACAGTGCATGGACCGGTCAACGGAGCCCAGATTCTGGGAGCTGCTTGAGGCAGCTTGGGTCTGCAACCCCTGGTAAGCAGCCAGGAGAGTGGTTCATGGGCCAGTGCACAGAGCCCAGACCCTGAAAATGACATGAGGCAGTTCAGGCCTCCGACCCCTGACACGTGGCCAGGGCCTGGTGCAGGCAGCACTGCATGGTGGGTCCTAAGCAGGGACCAAGTCCCTGGGAGCCATTTGAGGTGGGTTGAATCCATCATTCCTGGCACATGTCCAGGATTTCACATGTGCAGTGCACACCTAGTCCCCATGCAGGAGACTGAGCCCCAGCATCCCAAACATCCGACCCTGGACAAAAGGCCGTGCCCTTGGTGCATGGAGCCATGGGCAGGCAAGGGCCCAGGAGGTTCCTGCCAGATATGAGCAATGTGCCTGTGTGTAAAGACCACCCATCTGGGATCCTTGGAATTGTGAGTTGCCCGGGGAAAGGGACTCCCACAGGTCAAGGAGAGTTACCTGGACAACAAGGCTGAAGGGGAAGACCAGACAAAGGAAGGCTTTCTTAGGTCAAGGGGTGCTCCAAGGGGACATCACTAGAGATCTTGTTGGGGCCTGGGGAAGCTCTGAAGGGTTATGGGTACCTGGTATTGCTATGCCTCATATTTTATATATTATTCTATTTGTAAATTTATAGTCAAAAGATGCTTGCTGGGCTTCTGCTGGACCCTGTACCAGCTATTTTCATTTAGTGATTGTTCCTCTATAGTTACTTGCACATACCTGTACTTGTTTGTTGTCCTCCTGTATTTCCCTCTGTTGATCTGTTTTAGGCTAGCCATTTACCCATGAAGGTCCTAATGCCCTGTTGAGTTAGCATAGATTCTTGGGATATAGCATCACATAAGAATGGTGCCTTTTATTTATAGAGATGTAAATATGTATGTTTTGATATTTTTATCATATTGTGTAATATTGTGCCTTTTATTTTGTGTACCTCTATATTTGTGTATTAGTAGTTTAGTAGAGTCTATAACTCTGCTTGGGGAATCTGCTGGGACCCCCTTGCTGTCACTTACATGTGTTCCTGTCACTTACCTGAAGCCCTGGTGATAGTAACCCATTGTAAAGAATAAGGTGTATATATGTATATGTATTTGTGTGTGTGTGTGTGTATGTATATATGTTTATGTATATATGTGTATATATATGTGTGTGCGTGTGTATGTATATGTGTGTATATAGATGTATATGTGCATGTACATATATGAGTGTATATATACTGTTATACATATATCTGTACCTATGTTTATAGGTTATGTCTATTTTTGTCCATTTATGTAAATATTAATACATTTGTATATAGTTTAATATTGTCCTGGTCTGGCTCTAAAGCGAGTGGGGAGACTGCGCTTAGCTTGCAGGCTACAGCATCATTACTGTGCAGTAGCATCTTGGCATGGTTGCCTAGTCATGCTTACTGCACAGTAGCTCATTACTACTGCACAGTAACTCATTACTACTGCACAGTAGCGTTGCATCATAGTTCACACCTGGAGAAGCTACTGTGCAGTAGTAACGAGCTACTGCATAGTAAACATCTTGTGTAGATGCAGCCACTGTCTCTGTAATTGTATTAAATCACTCAGGAAACCTTTTCTATTACCATAGAAGGAATAGAAGGAGGGAGGAACTGCATGTGACAGTTTTCATGAAACACAAGACAAAATAAATCACTCTTGTAATAAAAAAAATATTTTAAAATTTAAAATTTCTCATCCTAAGACATTTTCTAGGAAGTCTGCTACAACTATCTGCAGTTTTGATTAACTAGTCACCTCAACGAATTCATATGCCCCCACATTTCAGTGATACAGTTTGCAAGAGTCGGAGGACTCTCCCCATCCTGCCTGTGAACATTCTATATCCATGTGGCAAAGATTGTTCTTAGCTTGATTTCTAGTTCTCTTTTCACTTATCCCTCAAGAAGCATCATTTCACATACAAAAGAATGGCAGAGCATATAGCAGAGTAACTAATGGCTCATAATTATAAACTAAAGAGGTATTTTCTTTTACTGATTGAGCAAAGGGGGGTTGTTTTGGAGCTTTGCTATATCCTGTCAGAGGCATGCCCACATTTTCCCATTTGCTACACCTGAAACCATATAAATTGAGAGGGGAGAAGTCATTTGAACAAATACAGAATCTTTTAAATTGAATTAAGAAAGTCCCTATCAAACAGAAATAAATAAATATTTGTTTGATGGGAAAAAAAGAAAGGTGAGACGTCCTTCTCCACAGAACTGCCATAGTATAATACAAGTTGGCCATACGCTAGAATTCTGATTAGTAATGAGCTGAGCAAATAGGGAGAACTCTCTGAACTCCTATGGATTTACTCTTATGAAGCTAACTATTTCTATTAGCTCTCCTGGGAATTAGAAAGGCCAAGGTACAGCTGTTGCAGAAACAGAGTAGGCCAAGCTTCTGGGCTGGGAAATAGACCTAGAGGGCATCATAATCCTACAGCCTCAGTGACCCTGTGTTATTCTACCTGTGACATGTATTGGAAAGGAGGCTGCAGATGAGTGACTGGGGAACCTGGGACTTTTTGTTAGTGCTCAGTATGATTCTTGCTAATAAAACTGACTGTGTGTTACTGACCATGGTGCTGGAGTGATTTCTTGCTGTAGAAGGAATCTCAATTCCAGATCAAGAGATAGGAGTTTAGGACTATCTGCTTTTGAGGGGAGGCCAATCTGAACAGTAAGCATAATGTTTCAATACTGTCTTTAGAAATTCATGAATTATAACCTGAAAAGGCATTTGCCATGATAGACAAATATACCATGATGAAATGCATTAGAGGAAGAAGGTTAATGGGGGATAGTTTACTTGTATTTTCTTGCCTATTTAGCCATAATCATATTCCTCTCTCTATATTACCATGCATATTCTCTTTGTACTCCTTCAAAATTGCAAATCCCTGAGGGGATCTTTTTTAGAACAGAGTGGAAACAAATCCACAAATAGACTCCATAATGTGGTCCACCTAATCTCCATTTAGTACAAGATCTGAGGCAAAGAGGAATCTATACCACATTTGTACAGTATTGTTTTTTACATATGTTTGTGACCAGGTATGTCCCCATCTTCCTCCAGCTGAAAACAAGAACAATATATGTCTTATGTTTGAGTATCTATAGCTGCAAAAGTCTGTGTTGATAGCTGTCCCGTCCCATCCTGTCCCTCCCGCCCCCGCCCTCACCCTCCCGCCTTCCCCCCAAGCTATCTAGAGTTGTTTTGACAGCTGCCTTGTCCCGTTCCCCCCTCACCTCTCCCCAAGCTATCTAGAGTACAGTAAGCACTCTGGCCATCTCCTGTAAAAGCCAAGTGTTTCTCTGATACCTCCACTATTTTAGCAGCCATAAAAGGTGATAATATAGAGCTCTTTAGCTAGCTAGGCAGTAAAATTTGTTTTCTGGGAAAACTTCCAGGGCAATAGACCTTCCCTCAGCAGTCTTGCCACCAAGGAAATAAGACCCACACACTCAACCCTGCTCCATGTGTATCGATCTTGGAAATGAGGCATTGAGGGTGTCCTGTGTGAGCTCTCGGCACTACTCTCAAGATCTTGGTTTCTGCCACATTCAAAAGCAATGCCATGGAGTGCCCACAGGACATTTTTTTATCTCATTTCCAAAGTTGATGCATGCAGGATAGGAATGAGTGGGTGGGATTTATTTTATCAGTCACAAAACCGTGAAGTCTCTTACCATTGTGTAGGCATATTCTTTATGCCCATGATGTTATGTAAAGGAGGTAAGCACAACAGACACCTGGTTCCCAAATGTTTTCCAAGTTAGACACTGCAATTGTGATTTGACATATATGACAGTGACAGCTTCTTAAAAAAGAACAATCATCATACATTTTGGCTTGATGATTCATAGTTGGGTTGGATGTCTCTGCATAATAACTAGAAATACTCAAGTTACAATTTTAGGTGAACTGTCCTGGGAATTGTAAGAAACTTAATAGAAGTCTGACCCTACTAACCCTGATCATTTTTCACTTACAGAAGTAAATCATTTTATTAAATTCACTATCAAGTAATAATTATAATGGCCAAAATGTGTCCTTTCTCCTTGCTAACCATACCTCATATTAAGGAAATTAAAGATAGACTCCATATAATTTATCATAGGCTTTAGAAAAGACACTGGATAAGATTTAGGTATTTTTGTGCTGATCCTGCAAATCTTCTACAGATAGATAATCCACTATGTTTAGATGGAGTTTCAATAAAGGTTTCAATTGGAGTTGAGCACTAGAGCTGACAAAAATACAAATTACCAGTTCAAAAAATATTTCTGAGTTGTTTATAAAAAATAGGTTTGTGTTCAAATTGATCCAATTATAGTAGTCTTAATTAAATTTAGATTAATTTACTTTGGAAGATAATTAAGCTAAATCAATTAAAGGCATTTCAATTTTGAAAGAGATTGTCCACACAGAGACTTAATGTGATTTAACTAAACTATTATACAAATTAATTTGAGTTAACTTTCCTGAGTGTCCCTATGTAGACAAAGTTATTTCTTCCAGTGAGACTGGAACTGTTTAACAAAGTCTAGGTTCAGATTCTTTATATTGCTGCTAAGTTAGCAGTAAACTTGCTAAGTTATGGTAAAATTCTAGGAGCAGCAGTCCAGAAGTCATAATAAAATTCCTTGTTATATAAAAGTGCATACAATTGCAGGTAATATCAAATGTAATTAAAATGAAAGATTTAAATATCTTAACTGCTTTTAGAAGGCTGCCTCGCAGAGCTGAGCCTTACAATATGAGACAGAAGACCAGAGTGGTAGAAGATAAGGCATAGAGAGAGTCAAGAACTAAATTAATGGAAGAAAGGAAAAGAAGAGAAGAAATAGGGACTAGGAGAAGGCAAGAAGCATCAGATAGACTAGAAATCGCAAAAAGGATGAGTAATAGGGTACTTACAATAAAGGGACTGTAGAGAGAGAGCAGTTATTGATGAAGAGAGATTCCAGAAAATAACCCTTTTGGTAAGTGGAAAGTTGAGCCCAGGCAGATCAAATGAAGAGGTTAGGATGAGAAAATGTACAGCTAAGTGGTCCTGTGAATCATCAGAATGAAGGATGAAATCATTGAATATGAATGTTGAAGACTGTGAAGGGAGAAAAAGAGAGTTGGTAGCTGGCATCCAAAAGGAAGGCTAACAGGACGTACACAGTTGGTGACAACACCAAGAAGAGGGAAAGAAAAGAAGAATTGGATGCCACATTGTCTAAAATAAGAGACAGAGCAGAAAGGAACAGTGGACAGGGATTCAGTAGTGATACGGGAAGGAAAGCTCAACACCTGTATCCCAAGGTTGGAAAGGAGAGGCCTCTGTAAAAGAACATAATGGCGGAGGCAGTGCAAGAAAGGGAGGATAGTTGGATTTTGTGTGATCCAAGCAGGAGGAAGCAAAATGTGAAGAGGTCATGGGTATGTGAAATCTTTTCAGAGATGATGTGGGAATTCCGGAGAAAGCAAGAGACGACAAGGTAGGAGGACCATAAAGAGGAAAATGGACATGAAATTAGAAATGGTGACAAGAAAGGAACAGATGTGGTGGCAAGGATGCACATAGGATCCAAACAGTATGGAGGAAAGATGGGTGTAAAGGAAAAGCCAGGATTAGTGCCTTGATGGAGATACATAACTCCAAAGCACAGGAGGAGAATGCAGGTGTGTGACTTAGTTGTATTAGGTGGAAGTGGAAATATGAGGGCGGAGAGAGGAAGAAGATCAGGTAAAACTGATGGGATTTTTTGGAATGAGGGGACATAGAAGGGTAAAATAGAGCCAATGGGGGAAGAGACAGGGAAAGAGGAAGGTGAGATATGGGGCACTATGGTATAGAAGAGAGCTATCATGGGAGATGCAGAGGAAAGTTCCATATGGTTAAAGGGATAAAAAGTTGAATTTGAAAAGTGCTGTGAAGATATGATTATAGCAATTCTCCCTGCTGGCCAGCTAGATTAATTTGGCCAGCCCAGCTAGTGAAGGAGAAGATGGCTGTACTAGGGCATGGAGAGGATCTGGGCATTAGGTTGAGGTTGGAGTGTCTGCTTGTACCTTCAGCCATTGCCCTTCTAAGCATCAGGGAATTGTATAACTACAGAACTGTATAGTTTCACAATTCAGAATGCAAATGGAGAGTAGTGCCTTTCAAGTGTTTTCCCCTTTCTCCCTTTCATTCCCCTGCTCTGAAAAGTTGCTTCTTGGTGGATTGTCTTTTTTTTAACCAGAAAAGCCACTAGACAAATCAATAAGTACAGTAAGAGTTTCCATTACTGGGGTGGATAGATTCTTTTCTTACTGTCTGTTTGAATTTGTAAAATAGGAAACACTAAGCCCTATTCTACTTGTTCTTTTAAAAAATAAGTGATATACTTCAAAAGGACATTTTAAATGATTGTACAGTTGAGCTTCCATCTGTGTTTTGAAATATGTATGTGCAACCCTTATACCTTTTCTTCTTTACATTCCCTGTCTCTTTCTGCTCAATCATGTTAGCATTTTAAGAATGTACATTGACATTTTAAAAATCCAGCTTTCATGATGCTCTTTAACATAAGCAGAGCAGGCTAGGAGAGGGATTAAAGTGCAATATGCATGGTTACACACCGTTTTCTTCCTTCTGCAACAGAATCCAAAGTTGCAGCTAGAAAAAGACACTTTGAGTTTGTATTTATATGCTCATACTAGTCATTAAAGCTTGTACTTGAAAGAAAATTGGTTCAGGTCACCAGTTGGTATAGATCAACTTCAAACCAAACATGCTTTCAAATTTAACATAGTTCAAGGCCAGCAGTCACAATTTTGTGTAGCCTTACCCCTTTTGTAGTCAGTTAAAGCCAGAAAGAAATGCATGTAATGTGGGTGTAAAATGGCATCATTTTGATCTCACTGAATTTCCTACCTGCTTTACACAGTACCTAAATAGGATACAAGGCAATAGCAACTCAGATCCAAGCAGCATATTTGCAACATGGCAAAGCCCCTGTTTACTTCTGAAGGTATGTATTGCTCTGATAGCCCATTCTGAGACTCTAGACCAGCATTTGTACTTGCAGCACTTAAACCAGCATCTTTATACTCATTCCATATTAAATACAGCTTAAAATAAATAAATAGTGGCCAAGTCTACATGTGTACTTTACTGGGTAGTAGACTAATTGACTGTACAGTAGAGCATCACTGTCTGTATGTTTGTGCACAGCAATTAGGCCAGTGTATTAATTTACAGTGCCATTGGATAGTTCCGTCAGACACAAGTACTATCCAAAGGCAGAGTAAATTACTGCACTTAAACACATCTGTAGACAATGACATTGGGATTAGCTTATTTTGGCTGAAATTGCAATAGTTCAATCGCATTAACTGCATGGGTAGATGTGCCCTGCGAAGACTGGAGTCATGTGTCTTTACCTACCTGGAGTCTCCCTGGTCTTGGTTGGTGTATGCCTGCCATTAGGTAGTCAATTTAAATTCAGCTGGAGGTATTTGTTTTGAAGGGTCCTCACGACTGCAAAAATGAATCATTCTTTTGAATATTAACTCATCAATACTCAGTTGCTATGGACGAAAACGATTTGACCACCATTACAATCTTAATGGTGTCCCTTGGGGAAAGCCCAACAATTTTTTTTCCAGATTTGCTGACCTACTTCAGGAAATTAATTGTTCATTCAAACTAGATCAGATTTTGAGACAACTCAAATTTCAAAGGATTCTGCTGCAAACAACTTTTCACCAACTTTGTAATGTGAATTGCAAGGCAGTTGCACAATTCAGGAAATGATACCTACTTGCCATTGTTTGTTATTTTCTGAGGCAAGGTGTTATTTTAATGACATGATATTATATTTTAATGACATGATATTATAAGTATTGAACCATTAAGCTGCAATCCAGGTCAGGGTCACACAGTTCTGAAACACTGTACGTACATGCAGCACAGTTTGTCTTTGCCTCTGTGAGCTGACAGCCTGAATAGCAGTTTCTTATGTATAGAGCAAAAAGATGCATTTATATGTTTAAATGCTTCCAGGTAGAGGTCAAAAATTAATTACACAATCTCTTTTTTATTGAAATCAGTGTCAAAAATTCTTTTCACTGCATACAAGTATTTGTGTCTAGTGGTGGAAAAATTCCACCGTTATAAATGATTCCAGCAGAGGGAGAAGTACAGGTATTTTATTCAACCTGCAACTGCCCTCTGCCCCTAGCCCTAACACCTTCCCAGGACCACGGCAATCACAGTCTAGGGAAAGTGCGGTCTGTTCCAGTCCTTCCTGCAAAGCCTCCTTGCTCTAGACCCCCTTGACGAGGCCCCTGTTCTCTCCTCACACCAGGGACTCTGGAGTGAGAAGCAGGCAGGGAGCTCATTGCACCACTCCCTCTGTTTGGCTCAAGCAGACTGAGTGGTGCAGCAAAGCCCATGCCTGCTTCTCACAGTGGAGGCTCGAGTGTTTGAGGACCTAGAAGGGAACAGCAGGCAGCAGCCTCCAGTGTCTTCTGCAGAACAGGATGACCCCAGTCTCTGGAAGGGATGGGAGGAGGCTTTCCCTGTAGCTCCGCTCCACCCAATCTCTGGAGGGAGTTAGGCCATAGAAAAGTACATAAACATTAATTGTCTCCAGAAGAAACTCTTCCAGGACCAACTTCTACCTAGTTGAAGTCAGGTTATGTTTCTCCCAGGACCTTTATTTTTGCTCCAATAGAAAAAGCTGGAACACCTGTAAACTAGTGGTTTCTACTGGGAAAGCAGTGAACATCTGCACCTAGCCCTTGACTTTAAGGAAGGCAGGACAAAGTTTTGGAAATGAAGGGGTTTTTTTGTTTTGGAATGCATCCATCTTACTCTATTTTTAACAGAGAAGTCTATTCAGCAATCTACTTAGACTGATAGATAGGTGTCCTTCATCCACTTTGTTGGACTTGTGTTATCTTATTCCATTATCCAATAATGCTAATGTATATCGTCAATTTGCCAACGCAGAAGGTGATATTCTACCCACACAATTATCATTACATTTAAAATGACTTAGCCAAAGAACTCACCTATACAATACTTACATACAACACATGTCTTTCCTCCAAAAATGTGTCCTCTGAAATTCGGGTATGCATCTTAAGTTGTAAAGTTGATTTCCTTCACCAGAACTTCCATATACAGCCACAATTAGAAAAAAAAATACAGTTATGGAAAGTGCATATCTTATCTGGGAGTGGATAGTACATAGAAAATATACTATCTCTGAATATTGTATTTATAAACTTCATACAAATTAGCATTTGCATAACGTATTAGCACAGAGACAGAAAAAAGACAAATTGCATACTAGTTCAGATTTCTTACATACTATATTTTAAAACTTTTTCAAAACCTTCTGTACTGAATAGAGTACTTTTAGTTAATTACCATCTCTACTAATAGTGAGGCTTTATATGCTATCATTGTGATTCCTGTTTTTCTGCAGATTATGTATATTCACATAGTTATGGAAAAGGTAAGTTTAAAAATATCAGAGAAAAAAACTGTAAATGCAACCCCTGAAAGAGAAATTATAGAAAATTGGAATGAAAGATGTTACAGCCCAAAGCAAGATACAGGTTACCTAAAACAGTTTTATGAGCATAAGAGGATGAAGGTGCATTAATTTAGTTTTAGTTTATTTTTACAAGGCTCTGTGGAGAACAAGTAAATATGTTCTGAGCTGCCTTCCATTGTAAATAATGCCTTATGCTATTATAATCCTTTTTCTATCATTTGGCTACTGATTTTTCTAGTTAAAAATCAATAGATTTCATTAAGGAGTGTGGAGAGTTAATAGGATGATTCTCTCTTATTTCAAAACTATGGTGTTACTTTTTATTGATTAATTATATTTTCATCACTGCAGCATGAGCTTTTTGGAACTGAACATATTAATTAATCTAGGTGCAATGTTACCATTTTTGTCATTCTGTTAATTCACTGCCTGATCTTGCTGGCATTATTCACACTGAATAGTACCTTCTAAATGATTTTCCCATAATGCAAGGGGAGGTGGGAAACGCAGGCTCTCAGTTTGGGATTATTTATGGTCAATTATAATCATTAAGAAAGTGAAGCATTGGTTGTTTCTTCTGTTCCATTTCTATCCTAGGATACTAGTGGGGTGGATGGGAAGAGCTGCCAGCATTGTACTGTGTTCCCTGTTTCTATACTTGTGGCGGGGGTCATATGTGGCACAAGTGGGAGCCAAATGGGACAAAAGTTCCTGGGCCACATAAGTGAAGGAGCTAGAGGTTGAGGTAGTTTAGTGCTACAGTTTCCTAGTCAATAGACAACTGTTGGCTCACTCCCTCTTTGTATGAATGGTCTCTACAGAACAAGTTTCATAAATTAGACCACCTGATATGTCTTACCCAACTTATTAGTGAGCAAGGACTTGATTTCTTCAGGGGCTTGCATGTCCTGCCTAGTTCTTAGTGAAGAGGATATCTACTTCAAAAAACAGGCCATCAGAAATTGAACTAAGCAGTTACCTCTCCAAATGTGAATTATCTTTACAGATGGCCTCCTTCTATTTTTGAAGCCCTTTACAGGAAGTGATAAATAATTTGCATCTATTCTCTAGATAAAAGGCTGTGTCCAAACCCATCAGAGTCAATGGAAGTATTGTTACTAATTTGTTTAATTGGCCTTGGACCAGGTTTAAAATCAGAATTTAATTTTATAGATATAGCATCTTACATCAGCAATAAATTCAATTGAATTTATTCGGCGGGTTGAATAGTTGTTGCGGCGGGCTTTAAACTAGCTTCGCTGGGGGACGGGCCTGCCGGGAGAGGAGAGGACACTCTGCCGTAGAGCCAGGTAAGTCGGGCGAGAGTAGGTGGTTGTAGCTTGGGGGAAACACATGAAGCAGGGGAGGTGGCAGTGGGTAGCCTCAAATGCCTCTATACAAATGCGCACAGTATGGGAGGTAAGCAGGAGGAGCTGACTCTCCTGGTGGCTGTGGAAGACCCAGATTTGGTTGGGCTCACAGAAACCTGGTGGGACCCAACCCATGACTGGGCCATAGGCATCGATGGCTATGCCCTTTTCAGGAAGGACAGGATGGGGAAAAGAG
>JAGPOW010001296.1:91867465-91885744 GCA_030014935.1 Caiman crocodilus
TGAGGAGTGTCTGAGGGACCTGAACCTGTTCAGCCTCAGTAAACGGAGGCTGAGGGGGGACCTGGTGGCTGCCTATAAGCTGCTGAGGGGTGATCAGCAAGAAACAGGGCAGGCTCTTTTTTCCCGGGCACCACCAGGGGTAACTAGGACCAATGGTCACAAGTTACTGGAGGGCAGGTTCAGGTTGGACATTAGGAAACGCTACTTCACAGTTAGGGTGGCTAGGATGTGGAACCAGTTCCCTAGGGAAGTTGTTCTTGCTCCTACCTTGGTCATCTTTAAGAGTAGATTATATAGGTACTTGGCTGGGGTCCTGTGACCCTGGCACTCATTCCTGCCATTGGCGGGGGGTCAGACTAGATAGCCTGCTCTAGGCCCCTTCTGACCCTAGGCACTATGATACTATGAAAAAGTTAAACCCAAGCCAAATAGCATCAGGGGCTAGGGACAGACACTTGAACCAATATAAGTGATTGGAAACCAGTTTAAACCTGTAACAGAACAGAAATTCAGTGCACACAGACCAGTTTCAAAATGGCTGAAACCAGTTTAAGATAGACCTGGATGGATGTAGTATCAGATTTAACTGATTTAGGTTAAAACAGTCCATTGAACTCCTGTTCTATATCTCCTCCTGACTCAAGTTAACTCACAAACCCCTAACATCCCAGAATGCGTTGAACCTAGTCTGCAAATCCCCCTTGCAGGGTGGCCCATTGGAACACAGCTTACACACTGCTGCTCCAGCCCAGTTCCTAACTGGCTTCACCCCGGGCTGTCACGGAGCTGCCCCAGGTGAGAGTGGAGAGCAGTCCATTGGCCAGTGCCCCCACCTGAAGTTGGGTATCTGCCCGTGTGGGAGGAGTTCACATCTCAGAGGCTTTCCCTGCCATGGGGTTACACAGCCAGGGAGCCAAAAGGAAACACCCCTCCCCCCATTCCCCAGCAGGTCTGCTTGGCTCGGCTACTGTCACAAGTGGGATGGGGAGGCATCCCATGGATCGGGTGCCAGGTGTGGGGGCATTAATGATTCTCAGAAACCTTTCTTGGCAAGCTTTCTTTTGTTATCTTGCTCTTCCTGTAAGTAAACTCCTCTCAAAGCTATATTTGCGCTCCTGCTGTTGAAAGCCGTACATCTTTCCAGATATTCTTAGTCATTCTTGAATATATCTTATCCCGTCTTATATTATTTACCTCCAAAGATAAATCTCAGGTACTGAATGTCCCCTCCTTATAACATAGTACATCTAGAAATTCTAGAAGTAAATGTTTTTTATAATCTGGCAAAAGCCTTTAATCTTCATTGTGTTGGCTTCTCTTTCTTCTGTTTATTTATTCTATTATCTAATTTACAAGTAGATGGGGCTGTACATAATATCCCAATGATGTCTTTACAGTGCCATGCACAGATGACTTGTATCCCTTTTGTATCCGTTTTGTCTCACAGAAACTTCCTCTCTGTATAGCTAACTTTCTTATGGAATTAGCTCCAGGGAAGGTACAATGGGCCAAATTCTCATCTGGTGCTAATAAGACTAGCTCCGCTGAGTGACATTCCATTAAGGAAACAGAATACAATATATAAAACATAAGGTCTTCTCAATGTTTCTTTAAAAAACATTTGTTGTGAAATATCCTTTACACAGATATATGTGCAGCTGAGGCTTGTTGGCACACAAAACTTCAGTTTAGACAGTACAAAAGTAACTGTAACAGTTAAAAATCGTCAAAAGCTTTGAGGGAGGGTACTATGATTCAAAGGCACATTCTTTTCAGTGGGGAAGATGTCAGACAAAGAGTAAAGAGTTTGTCAGCCTTTGTGCTAGAAATGGACTGCAAGCTACTGCATTTGTAGAAACTGAATGCTGCTCCAGGATAAACTATATTTTGTGCTAATAAAGTCATTCATTTTCCACATATTGTGACCTTTTTCAGGTGCAGGAGTTAAATGGAACAAAGGTTAGGAACATCCATTTTTCTCATTATAGCTGCAACAATATTACACAGCACTTTGTTGCCAATATGGAAAAAGAATAAGCAACACATTTGTACAATGTGGACTTTTCCTCACTCTGTCTCTGTCTGACTCTCTCAAGCTCTCCTGATGAGAAATGTGGCTTCAATAAATCCAGCATTAAACTTTATAGCCATGCAGAAATTGACAGTTAAGATGTCAGTGGCATTTTCTTGAGTTCTCCAGAAACAATTAAAAGAAACATAGCCAGGAAAATTCTTGATGGGCCTTGAATTTCTGGCACCTGGGAAGCTAATTGAGTATATTAAAGATGTATAATTAAATAGTTAGGATTGCAAAAAATGGAGTAGCTATCAAGTTGGGTAAAGGCATGAGATTTTGCATGTCATGACTGACAAGTTCCCCTTGACAGCCGTTATTCAATATGTTTCCTCCAGCACTAGAATTAACAACTGGTAATGTATTGAAAACAAAGTCCAAAATATTTCTTTAGAAGTTGCATTAATTTAAAATGTCCAAAAAAACAATCGGTGTCATTCACTACATGAGCTCTGTGAACTAGTAGATGTTCCTTCATTCAGGATGGAATATAGGCTCTGCTGCCTAAAAAAGGTTTAGTGCATTTTTTATAGAAAACGCAAATTTGTTTTTAGGTTATGTACTTCATAGTTTTTTGAGATGCTATGGAAAATATCAGCTATTAATAGGAAAACATGCCTCGTTCTAAAGAAATATTTGAGTCAAAGCCTTGCTTTCTTCAAAGAGGCCCTAAACCCACTGGATTATTCCAGTTCTGCCTATTGTGTGCACCACTGAGCCCAGTGCTCCATTACATTCCAAAGAAGTAGAATTTGAGGGATGAGAGAATTCAATGGACATGGATTGGGACTGGTAGATCCACTGGTACCCTGGGCATTACGCTAAGGCTGCAGTGGCACCTAAAAGCTACTGCAGCCTCAGCGCTATATTAGATGGATTGATTGTATTTCCACTCTCTGAGGAATCTCCTCAGACATATACCATTTAGGCACATTGTGGATCCTTGCAAAATGGAGGATTTACTATTTTACAAAGAATAAAATGGGATTCATGGCTCCCCAAATTGAGGGGTGCAGAAATCTCTGGTGGCAGAGCAGCCTGAGCAGATGGGATAGGATGATGATAGAAAGAAGGGTGTGATGCATGTACATGATGCCTGTTGCAGAAGGTGGATTAATTTATAACAATACTTGGCACTTCTGCAAATATGTACATCCAAAGTTGTTAATGTTTGTGACAATTATCAACCAATTCCATACAAAATAGAATATTAATAGATGGTATAATATGAAACCTAAGAAATGACTGGGGAATGGAAAACCACTTATGTACCTTACAGGCTAATTAGGCCTGTCTCCCAGTTGTGTCTGAGTACCTCCAGGTGTTTAACCTCACAGCGCTCCCTGATGTAAGGAAGTACTGTTACTCCTACTTGACAAATGGGGAACAGAGACTTAGAGATTTTAAATTATGGCCAAGAGGAACCTGTCTCTCTCTTAGGTGCTTGCACATGTGATGATCATCACGATGTACACATGACAAAAATGTCATTTGTTTTGTTTGGCTTAATAGCACCACGCAGTATCTGTGCACCAGTTTGGGGAGTTTAAGATGAGCTTGCATTGTTGCAAACTAAACTACATCCAGATGCAGTGGAAACCCTACCACACAGCCTTCACTGCTGGGAGTTAACGCTGAATGCTAGTGATGACATTTACAATTCCAAGCTATTTCACTGGTTATTTCTTAGCAGAACTATCCCATGGCATGCTTTTCCAGGGCAGCTGTTCATAATAGTAGAATTAAATGTGGAAAAAAAATACCAGTCATTTTTTCTCAGCAGCTTAAGCAAGATTATTCTTCTATCACACATTGATAGTCATCTATCACACATTTGGGCAGTGACCTTGCTGGAATCGCCTGGCCCCAGTTGTCTTTCCTGCCTGGTGCAGGAGGCTGGACCCGATGATCTTGTGAGGTCACTTCCAGCCTTACTGTCTATGAATCTAAGGGGTGCTGCTGCCATAGAGAGAAGGATGGGCCCCACTGGCAGCTTACACTTCAGCTGCAGGCAGGCTCCAGCTCCAACAAAAATAAAAAATAATTTTAAAAAAGGATTGGGCCCCTCTCTGTAACATGATGGAAAAATTGAATCAGTGGGTTTCAATTAAAACCCACTGTTTCAATTTAGGGGGCATAAAAGCAAACCCTGGGAACTAAACTCTCATCATGTGTACAATTACCTACTGACCAAGTGTTGTTCTAACATTGCAGCACTTCCTCACAGAAATAGGCAATGGACCTAAAGCTGTACACACAGTGTTAATCCTGACATTGCCTGAATTTTTGAGGGATTGACTTTGAACTTCTCTTAACATAGAGCATATATGGAGTTCTCGGTCCCATTTTTTACAAGCAAAAGATGGTAAAAAGAAAGAACAGCATATAAAGGATTCTCTAAGATTCTGAAACTTTTCTAGCTTGCATAGCTCCTCACGTGTGCAAGAGCCAGCTAGTCTTTGGAGCACCTTACAAAGTATGTGACAGACTTCCTGGAAATCTTCATACTACACAAGCTTCACATTATTCTTTTCACTACTAAGATAAGGAATTGTACCCAGCATGTACACTACTGCCTCTCTCTACAGCCACTGTTCATAATGACTTATCTTCACTATTCTTACATTAGTGAAATTACACTTAACAATGCTTTAGTGTGCATGTGTTCTCCACATGTAAAAAGTAACTTGGCCCAGAGATAGAGTTTCTGATGTGGGCTAAATTGCCCTGGTAAAACTTGTGCACATAAATCCTCTGTGACTACAAGCCATCAGCTGCAAATGTAAGCCACTTAATGTGCCCAAGTGTAGATAGGAATCTCTATTTAGTCAGGGGTGTGATTAAACTGCCCACTCCCAAATTTAGGCACAGTGCTATACTCTTTGCAGAAATCTATACATAAAACATGCAAGAGGTAAGAATTGTGGGTGACATCTTTTTATTGGACCAACTGCATGGTTGGGATAGAACTTCATGGTTGGGATAGGTTTAAACAAGCTTTTGAGTTTCATGGTGATACTGAAAGCTTGTCTTTCCAAACCATGCAGTTCAACCTATTAAAGACATGAAACACAAAAACTCTTGCCTCTTGTGTATTTTTAGGACCGTGATGGCGGCAACATTACTTTGACAGTACCTATACATAAAATAGTCATTGGCAATGGTATCATCCCCTTTACCTCCTTAAAGCCTTGCTAATAAATATAGAGGGATCAGGCATAGAATCCAGAGATAATGGCCTGTGCACTACAAAGATGGTTGTGATTTCTGGGGACAACTTAAGTCAGAAAGTCACATGGAAGTACTGGTCCTTTGTAAAGATAGATTGGGGTCCATCTGCTTTTACTTGAGCTCCTCAGCTTCTACTTTATATCTACTGGGTATTACCACCCATACATCTCTTTCTCCTTCATCCTGGCTTAAACATTCAGGGACAAATGTGACTTTAATGCCTTTTGTTTTAGTACATGAAGATTATGTTTTGGTTCTTACCTTTTCATTTTTCCCTCAAGTGAATGCCACGTGGTCCTTTCACATTAAATAGATTTGAATTCCAGAATTTTGGTAACCCACTTGCTTTGGATTCCCACATGTATACCTTATCTGCCCATTCATTTTTACATTGTATTTGCCTTAGGAAGAAAGATGAATTCTGAAATGTAAAAAGGTCTAAAGGACTAATTTAGCTTTATTGCCTCTGCTTCATTTGATTTTATGCTGATGGAAACTCCCTGTAATCTGACATTTTGGTGACATTTATTGGAAAATGTGTCTTTATTCTCTCTTATTGAAACCTGTGATTTGATTGTCCCAATGAGCTCCCCTACTTATCTCCTAGATCCCTGGGCAGCTAAACTTGTTAGGACTGTCTTAATGTCTTGGTACCTGTCATTACTCATATTGTGACTGACTCCCCACTCCCTTAAAGCAGTGTAAACCAGGAGCAATTACATTTAAATCAATGGAGTTATACCAACATAAACCCAAGCAAGTAAATGAAAACCAGGTTTAACATTTCTTCCTTGTGTGTTGGACTGGTTCCTTTATCTTGAAAAATTGTTACTGATGAGTTGACTGAAACATTTTTCACATCCTGAGGATAATTCCAATTTAGTTCTAGAGCACATTATGACCAATAAATTATTGGTCCATTTGTCTCAAATGACTCATTTATCTAATTTTCCTGATTCTGGCTCAGGAGCTCTGTGTCTTGGTTTTCTTCTGCCAAGGGGTTTTATTTTTGCTATACAGCACAAAAGAGCCCTAGGACAATGATAAATTGGACCTACAGAGTTTCTCTCTGTTGATGTAAGGCATTCAGTTTTTCCAGGCTTTTGTATTTCTACCTATGACTATAGGATCTGAACGCTTTCCATGTAAAATTGATAACAATTATAAAGTTTCTATTGGGCTTTGCAGTAGAAGCAAGGGAGCTGTTTCTCTGTTTTCAGGGGGGAAACTGAATTTCTTTAAAAGAACTGTATATTAATTTTTGGAAGAATGAGCTTCTTTTCTGAGGCTGAAAACATTGTAGGGGGAGGGGAGAGGGAGTGGGCTCTGGGGAACTTTGCCTTGCATCCATTTTGCTTCAAATATCTTTTCATCTACCTCTTTCTTTAGGGTGTTCTCTTTCATCATTACAAATGATACTTTCTCATCTACAAAATATCACATGTCTGTTACAAAAAATCATCACCTGTTTCTTTCTTTCTTATTGATTAGTTTCTGCCTTAGATATAATGAAGTTTTCAATTTCAGTCCTCCCAGATACTGAATACAACCTGCCAAGTTTCAACTTATATAAGAATTAAGCATACGAGTTTCTAGAAAACTTCTTCCTATATATTTTTGTCATTTTTAGTAGTTTCTGGTGCCTTTCAGAAAACCCAAATCCAAACTGACCCATTTTTGGTAAAGTTTATCATATTTCAAACCATATGATCAAATTTTATAACTTTGTTTTTAAAACAAGTACACTGGCATCCTGTCAGACAGCATATTGATATTTAAACTTGAATTGGTTGGTTTAAGGTATGACATTGCCTTTGTATCTCTTATGTAGCAGGCCTATTGATTCCCTATGAAATCCACTCCTCTTGCACAGGTCAGATACAAGCTTGTTAGTTGCCCCATGCCTTAGATCAACAACTTTCAAAGCTTGCCTTTGGGAGGTTTATATTCCTCCTTATCGAATTTTTTGTTTGTAGGTTATGGAGGTTGTGGTCTATAAGTTGTTTCCAGACTGCTTTAAAGCTCCATCTGTTTATTACGCTATGTTAGTTTGCCTTAAAAACACAAATTCTCCAAGTTGCCCTCCAAGAACTACAGCATATATAACCATTAACATTGCATTACCAACTGAGGCCTTGGTCCTTTAGTCTTTCCTTACTTATGTGAAGCACTTATGAGTTTTGTTTGTCCAGCGTTACTGTTCTAACAGTGAACCCTCCAGGTGCAGACAGACATTTATACCTCCACTCTAACTCATGGCGCTTTACATAAAGAGCCATGAGTTAGACCATTCCCTGCCCCTCCTCCTCCCCCCCCCAACAGATATTCGCCTGTGGGGCTAGGAAGGGGAATCAAGCCTGCTGGCACTGGCTAGGACTAACTACCCCTCTTCTCATGCCTGTACCCCACCCTCCCCAGCTCCAGGGCTGTCATCAGAGAAGAAGTAGAGAGAGCAGCAGCAGCTGTTGGGCTGCTATGTCCAGCTTGCGATGGGGGTGGGCGTGAGGGTGAAATAGAGCCCTCACGTTGTGGCTCCCACCAGCTACCCTGGCTGAGGTATTGGGGGGAGCTGGGATGGGCCCCTAGGTGAGGGGGTTCTGTTCCACCCATGTTCCCACTCCAGCTCAGGCCTGGCTTACCTGACACCAGCTGCTGCCACTCACAAGAGGCCCAGCCTGAACTGGAGTGGGAGGAGGTAGAACAGAGCTAGGGTAGCTGGCAGGGGCTGCAAGGTGAGAACTCCATTCCACCGCCCCCACCATTCCTAGCTCAGGCTGGGGATAGCAGCCTGGCAGCTGCTGTTGCTCTATTCAGTCTCTGTCTGCTGACAGCCCCACACCTGCATGTAAAATTAAACCTCAAAGGAACACAAGTTCTCTAAGGCCCTCTAAAGCAAAGCAGCTTCATCTGTTACCTGATTAAACAAAGTTTAATTTTTCACAAGATCAGCCACTTCAGAAGTGCTGTGCAACTGTGTATGTGTGTTGGATCACAGATATAGAGTACTTTCAGGATTGAGGAAAAAAAGTCACTTATGTCTGCACCCTCTATTACCATGGTGGCTAAGATAGAGTGTACTTTGGAAGCTAGTTTAGATTCCAAATAAATCTTGCCCATGGTTGCTTATTAAAATTAAATGATTGCTTCAAAATTTCCATTGCACCTGACAATGTTATTGTAGCCATTCTGAATGTTTCTGGCTTTCTGGGGGTTATTTCATTTCTTATTCCCAATGTTGGCTTAAATATTAGAGGCTGACACTGAACTAATAGCATAAAATGTTCCCCAAAGTCTCTAACACAACTCCCCATACACACACATATATAGTTTGGTTCCATAACTCTCTCATATGATGTTATATACTTTGTTTCAACAAGCTTTTGACCAAAATTGATTGTTTCTTACATTTCTACTCCTGTGATTTTGACTAATCCATCTAACTGAATGGAAATTTTAAACGTCAAGTTTGTTTTGTGAACATATAGTACTTAGGTTCTCAGCTGTGCTTAGAAAATATAGATATGCAACATGCTTGTACTGAACTTTGTTTATGGATCTTGATTCTTAATAAGACGCTTTGTGAATCATCATTATTGTACTGCTTTCTTGGAGCTGGTAATTTATTTTTAATACATTGATCCTAGCAAAGTCTGCTAAGCCCACTGTCCTTATTACCACATGGTTGTCATTTCAGAGAAGAGAAAAGAGGTCACCAGGGGAATTTGCTCAAAAATGCCACTTAACTAAAAGACATTGTCTCCCTGTGAAAAAATATCTGAACAGAAAAGGATAAGCTTGAAGGTGAAGAACAATTGGAAATGCCTAGAACTTATTTCCCTGCTCTCCATTATCTCTTATCTCAACAGTCCTACATATACTTTCCAAGAATTCAATATAACATATTCTCTTCTAGTTTCTCTCATTGATCTATGATTTTCTATATGTCTAAACTTAGTTTACAGAACCGTAGATCAGTTGTTATTAAGTTAAAATGTGTGATAAAACCGAAAGGACTGATTCTATTACAAGTTACATAGTATATACTAAACAATTGTACTGAACTTGATAGAGGCACTTGAGGTTTGTACCAGAGGAGTCAAAATCAGACTTTGACCAAAGGTTTTATCCTGCTGTGATGACTAATTCCTTGATTCTCTTACTGCCTGGACTAATTAAAGCCATCATAGTACTTAAAGGAAGATTTGGGGGGGAAGGGGCAAATGTCCAGTTTTCTTATTTATTTGGGTAAACCTGGAAAATTCCAAAGACCAGCATGAGAAAAACACAAATGCTATAATCTAAGAAGTTATTTATGTGCTTGTATTCTAGAAAAATAAAAAGCTTTTAAATCAGGAATGCATTGAACAGGGGTAAAAGTAAAGTGTTTGTTTTAATATTAACTGATGCTTTGGCAATGGATAGCTGTTTAGTTAATTAGATTTGAATAGTCTATTTCTTTTTTAACTAACACTTTTTATTTGGAACATACACACTTCTTGAAAATCCCCTTCTGTGTCCAGGGATTTGAATGTGGCACATACAGTGATTTGAGTTACTTGTCTGCATGTTTAAATTAATATAAAGCACTTGCACTTGCCATTGTTTGAAATGTGCCATTTATCACAAGGAGGGAGCATACTAGTAAATCCTTGGAATTAGGGAATGTGTATAGCAGCATAGGGATTGATAAAAGGTTAAAATATGATAGTAGAAGTGCAGTGTATTCTTATTGTTGGTTGGAATTATTGAGCCAAGGAAATGAAAAAGGTGAATGAAAATAACAATGCTGCTAGATATAAGAAAATGCTTATGCCAGTGTCCTGATTGGCTCACATAAAGAGAGTATCAGTTTTAGTGCTTATCAGAAATACTGCTGCTGAAAGAGCACAGGGATTACTGACAATCAAAGGAGCTATTAGATGTGAGGGGAACTTACAGTGAATCTATATTATAGTATGACTGCTGTTATGCAAAATTCAAAGGGTCGGATTTGACAATGGTATAAACTTAGCTCTGCTCAGATACACTAGATGATGTGATTTTTTTGGCAGAAATTCTCATGAAAATGATCACTGCTTTATTTCATGCACCCCTTTAACTCCTCTGTTTTTATTTTTAGTTTGCAAAAATGGTTGTACTTATATTGAAATCATGAAGGATTGAAATGTATTCATAGAGAATCACAGAAAATTAGGGTTGGAAGGGATCTCAGGAGATCATCTAGTCCAGTGGTGTTCAACCTTTTTCTGACTGGGGCCCATTTGTAAAGGGCCATGGCCTGTCCTGACCCACACACCTCCTGCCCCTGCTGGTGCATGACCTACACTCCCCTTCCCCCCTGGACCATGCTGGGGCCCCTCACTCCTGACCTGCAGTTCCTTTCCCCCCCAGCCCTGTCTGAGGCGTCCTCAGCTGCCCCTATCCCACTAGCGCTGGAGCGAGGTGGGTGCTGCAGCTTGGGCTCATATGGGCAGCAGTGGAGTGAGTCCAGCCAGATATGGGCTTGAGAGAGGAGGCAGGAGGCTCCTGCACCAAGCCAAGCAGCCTTGTCACAGCCCCCCCAACCCCATGAGCAGTGTCTCTCAGCTTCTCTGTCCCCATGAGCATGAGCACAAGCCCCACTACTGACAGCTCAGCCATGTAGCTCTCCCCCCTGGCCCTTCCCCCACTGGAAGGGGCAGGCGCTTTCCTAATATCCCTCTGCCATGCTGCAGTCTCAGCACCTGGCCACGTCCCACCAGTGCTGATCGCCCTAAGCAGCCTCTTGCAGCCAGGCTGCAAGGGGCTGCTAGCCTGCAAGGAGAGACCTGTGTTTGCCTGCCTTTTTTTTGTGTGATTTGTCTGAAACCCTTTCAAATATTCGTGCAACCCACTTTTGGGTTGCGACCAGTGGGTTTAAAAATGCTGCTATAAGCAGGACCATCCCCAACTCTATCATGCCAGCCGTGTCTTTGTCTACCTGGGTCTTAAAAACCTCTATGGATGGAGATTCCAAAATCTTTTATTAAATGTTTTTTGCTTTTTTTTTTTATTCTGGTGCCAACTTTCACACAATGGGATGGCTTCTTTTTTTTTTAAAAGAAATTGCTACAGTAGAACAATTCAAACTTGTAGTAGAATATCTACCCAAAATTGACTTACTTTTGACTATATGATGGCAAGCAAATATATATATATTGGATTAAAAATATTTTTGTATGGTTTTAGTTAAGGAAATCTGCTTCTCTCGATCATCAGTAACAACTAATAGGTATCATATTAAGGAATACTACTCATAAGTGATATATTAATTATGAAAATTAAAGGACTATTTGCAGTGCAGAAAGTTCTGATATTCCCTTAGATCTAATTTAGATATTGCTTATTGCTTTGTATTGGACAAAAAAGGTAAGAATTGAAATGCTAAGTTCTACTTCAGGAAATATAGGGCTTTCTTTTACTAGCTGAGTAATAGATAAGGGGATGGAGTGATACTAAAGAGATTCTAGTTTAGGGGTCATTGGGCATGTATTAACATGTACTTAAACTTAATACACTATTGCTTAAGGTGCCTGAAGGTGATTTATGTGTGCATCTATACATGGATGCATTAATATGCATTAAGGCACATTAAATTTAGACATGAATAGCTAAGTCTCATTAGCACATACAGATGTGCTAATGTGCATGAATGCAGTATGTATCCATTGGCACACATTGCAGTAATGCCTATTAGCACGTCTGCACATGCACTAATATGATTTAGATATTCATTCCTAAATTTGATCCCTGCTTTATGTAGGGATCAAATTTAGGCTTACATAGCCTTAATCACCATTTTTAAGCCACATTAAGGGTGTGCACATGTAGACATGCACCCTTAATGCTCCTTAAAAATTGTGATTTTAGGCTAAGTTCTCTTAAAAGAGTCTCAGGTAGATGTACCTGTTTAATCTACAATCTTCCTGTGTCCTGTGTGACCTTAGATAAGTTTCTTAACTTCACTTTGCTTTAATGCCCCAATAGTGTGGCACTGTTACTTGGCCACACCTGGGCATGGTGAGGATGAATTCATAAGTGTTTAGGAAATGCTCAGATGTAGCAGTATTTGATGAGTTATTTATTAAAGTATTTTTGATGCTTTCATTTGAAATTTGGATTGTGGTTTTGCGCAATAACCTACTGCCAGTTAAAGGGACACTGCTGGAAATGGTAATTATCGACAGTTGAGGAAAATGAAGGACACACAGTCTTTACCTACTTATCACTCAATAGCTCGAGCTCAATAGTTATCACTCGATCTTTGCTTTGATAGTGAGGAATTAGGCACCAGAAAGGAGGAAAGAGGTTTCCATTAAAACAGAGTGAAAGTGATTACTTTACTGCTGTATAATAACTATGTTTCCAGGCCAATGGAATAGAATAAAACCCAGATGCTTTGCAGGTGAGGTTCTTTAGCCCTGTGCAAAGATGACAGTTTATGAACCAGCTGGGGCTATATACAACTGTCCCAGACAACTGCATAGGACTGCTGCAATGCTACAGCTGTTTGGTGCAGCTTTTATTGCAAAGAGCAGTACTTCTTTAAGTAGCTGCAGGGGTCCTCTGATGAGCTCCAGGTTCCAGAGGGCTTGGTCCTCGGGCCCACGCTGTTCAACATCTTCATCAGCAACTTGGACGAGGGGGTAAAAAGCACCCTGTTCAAATTCTCAGATGAGACTAAGATGTGCGGAGAAGTGGGCATGCTAGAAGGGAGGAATAGGCTGCAGTCAGACCTGAACAAGTTAAATGGGTGGGCGGATAAGAACAAGATGGGTTTCAACACTGACAAGCAAAATGAACATGGGCTGGCAGTCTGGGAACGTGGTCAGGAAGGCCAACCGTACCTTGTCATACATTCACAGATGCATCTCAAGCAGGTCCAAGGAGGTGATCCTCCCCCTCTGTGTGACACTGGACAGGCCACAGTTGGAGTACTGTGTCCAGTTCTGGGCACCACACTTCAGGAGGGATGTGGACAGCATTGAGAGGGTCCAGAGGAGGGCCACCCACGTGATCGAGGAGGCAGCAGGGCAGGCCCTATGAGGAGAGGCTGAGGGACTTGAACCTGTTCAGCCTTCTCAAGAGAAGGCTAAGAGGGGATTTAGTGGTCGTTTACAAACTAGTTAGGGGGCACCAGCAGGTATTGGGAGAGTCCCTGTTCCCTTGAGCACTACAAGGAGTGACAAGAAATAACGGTCGCAAGCTGGCAGAGGGTAGATTCAGGCTAGACATCAGGAGTCACTACTTCACTGTCAGGGTGGCTAGGATCTAGAACCAACTTCCAAGAGAAGTGGTGCTCGCTCCTACCCTGGGGGTCTTTAAGAGGAGACTAGATGTACACCTTGCTGAGGTTGTTTGACCCCAGTACTCTTTCCTGCCATGGCAGGGGGTTGGACTTGATGATCTGCTCAGGTCCCTTCCAACCCTACCAACTATGAAACAATGAAACTATGATAGGAGAGGCAGAGTTCTCTTGAAGCAAAAAGCCACAGCAGACAGCTAAGTAGCTTGCATTACCTAGCCACCTGCAATAAAGTGGTTGCAAACCACCTAAATGAAAATGATCCAGGTTCTACTGAATTTTTGGAAAAAACAGGTATTTTCAATAAGGATTCTTGAGTCATTTTGCTTTGAAAAGTATCTGGACATTGGTGACTCAGTTGAATCAATTTGCCACAAGAATTCACTGATTTTTTTTTTTTTATAAGAAGCTGTGGACTTTTATAGGATCATAGGAAAACAGGGCTGAAAGCAGCCTTATGAGGCCATCTAGTTTAGCCCCTTGTATGAGGCAGGAAAACTCCTGACTCAACCTTCTCAGTCAAGTGTCTGTCTAACTTGCTTTTGAAAACTTACAAAGTTGGCGATTCCACAATTTCTTTAAGTAGCCTGTTCAAATACTTGACCACCCTCATGGTCGGAAAGTTCTTCTTAAACTCCAACCAAAATTTCCTCTGCTGCAGCTTAAGGCCATCGCTCCTAGTCCTGCCCCTACAACCAAAGGAAAAAGCTCATTTCCATCCTCTCTCCTATTGACTTTTAGGTATTTGAAGACTGCTATCAAATCCCCTTCAGTCTTCTCTCTTTTAAACTAAATAACCCTAGTTCCTTCAACCTGTCCTCAAGATCCATGCCTCTAATACTTTTTATTGCTCTGCACTGGACATATCCTTCTTGAAGTGTGGGGCCCAAGATTGGACAAAGTACTCTAAGACAGACCTCATCATTGCTGATCAGAAAATTACTTCCCTTGATTTGCAAGTGACTTTCCTGTTGATATACCCCAGTATGCTCTTGGCTTTTTTGTCCAATAAGAGCACATTTTTTACTCATATTTGGTTTATGGCCTGCCATAACTCCCAGGTCCTTCTCTGAAGCCAAGCCTTCCTATTACCCTGTATTTATGCATGCAGTTATTCTATCCTAACTTCAGGACTTTGCACTTGTCCTCAGTGAACCTAATCTGATTTACTGCAGGTTGTGTCTCAAGCCTATACAGGTCATTCTGGATCCTAGCCCTATTCTCCAGAGTATCTGCTTTAAAGAAGCCCCTGGACAGGCCCCTGCAGAACTTACTTGATACCTCCTTCCAACTAGGCATCAAGCTGTTAAGGGCTATTTGTTAAGCATGATGATCCAACTAGTTATATGCCTATCTTATACTACTTTCATTTAGTCTGTATTTTTTTTAGCTTATTAACAGTGTCAAAAGCCTTGCTAAGGTCAAAGAACATCATATTTGCTACTCTCTTTCATCCACAGTGCCTGTTGTCTTATCATAGAAAGAAATCAGGTTGATCAACTGTGACTTGCTCTTGGTGGGCACACCCAAATGAGTGGGAATATGCATTTCCCTAGGGACAAGTAGCAACAGCACCTAATGCCACTGCTACTTGACCCCAGGGAATGCCCATGCACTCTGACATACAGCAGGTTACCCCGGGTAACGTAGGAAGGCTGGGGTGAGCAACTGTGCCTTACCTGGGGTCCTGGGAGCCTCCAGGAGCTGCAGCCATGACGTTCCTGCAGCAGGAAGCTTGGATGGCAGCTGGAGTGTGGCTCCAGGCAGCCAGCAGGACTATGTGAAATTTTGCCAGGTGTTTCATTTTGAAGTTGCTTTGATGTGTTTTGAGCTCAAAACAGTGACATTGAAATGAAACAAAGGCCTTCAAAACAGCTTTGAAACTAAAGGCGGGCACTCAAAATGTTTTGAAAGTTTCTAAATGTTTCAAATTTTGAATCCGGGCTTACTTGACTTCAGCACTGGTCCCAACCAGCAACAACAGCCTGCTGTCATCCCTCATGCAGATCCAGGCACTGTGCCCTCTGGGAGGAGTCTGGCACCGCCCCTTAGCCCCCTGGATCTATGCTCAGGATGAAAGGAGGCTGCCGCTGCTGCTTAGGACCAATGCTGGGAGCAGCCCATGCCCAGCACCAGAAAGATTGCTGCTGCCACTAGTCCCAGGCAGCAGTGGAAGCTTCCTGTCATCCTGCATGCAGATCTGGGAGCCCACATCCCTGGGAGGGCTGTGGGGCTGAGCTCCATGGGGTTGGTGGAGCCATTTGGCATGTAACCTGGTGGCAGGAGGTGGGCGAGAGCTAGGGCTGCACTCTGCCAGCCCCACAGAGCTCAGTCTGGTGGTGGGAGGTGAGGGACAGCCAGTGATGGAGCTGCTCCAAGCGCAGCCCTGGCCCCAAGTGCAGCCCTGGTCAGTGGCTCTCCCCTGCCTCCCACCACCGGGCTGAGCTCTGTGGAGCTGGCTGAGCCACTTGGAGTACAGCCTTAGCTCTTCCTCACTTCCTGCCACTGAGCTGCACTCTGACTGGCTCCATCACCCCCACAGAGCTGAGCCCGGTGGCAAAAAGTCGGGGAGAGCCACTGGGTATGGCTGTGCTCAGACCAAGGGCTTCACTCTGAGCAGCTCCACCACTGACTCTCCCCCGCTTTCTGCCACTAGGCTCAGCTCCATGGGGCTGGCAGAGCATAGCTGTGGCTCTTGCCTGCCTCCCACCACTGGGCTGCACTCTGAGCAGCTCCACTGGTCCCATGGAGCTCATTCCCACAGCCCTCCCAGGGGTGTGGATCCACAGATCTGTATGCGGGATGACAGAAGACGCTCTGGTGCCTGAGACCAGCAACAGTAGCTGCCTTCCTGGCACTGGGCATGGGCTGTACCCATTGCTGGTCCCAAGAGGCAGCAGCAGCTTTCTGTCATCCCAAGCAAAGATCCAGGGGCCCATACCCCTGGGAGGAGTCCAGCACAGACCCACAGCCCTCCTGGGGGTGCAGGCCCCCACATATGTGCACAGGATGACAGGAGGCTACTGCTGCTGGCAAGTGACACAAGTTTTCCTTGTCAGCAGCTTAAGGTGAAGTTTCCCAAAAGCTCCTGCACCTATCTCCTTGAAATATGGCAGGCTTCATGGACTTAGCAGGGGCTAGATGCCTGCAGTTTTCACCTTGTTGTGCGTTAACACACACATGACATGAGTTTTGCTTTCAAGATTTTGAGGTACAGTGTCTCAGAAACCCCTACACCTATCTCCTTGAAACTTGTCAGACTTCATGACCACATGTGGGGCTACCACTCCAGCAAGTTTAATCTGAATCAAGCATGAAATGACAAAGTTATAGGCAGTTTTGTGCTTCCCCATTGTAGCCTATGAGCAAAGCGTCAAACCAACATCAAAACAGCGAAATAGTTTTGATGAAACAGAAGGGAACAGAGGTACTGAAACTAAATGAAATTCAAAATGAAACAACATCCCATCAAAATGGTGAAAGGCAAGTTGAAATGAAAGAGCTGTTTTGCTCAGCCTTACCAGCCAGGCTCTAGTTTTGGATGGTACACACTGGCGCCACATGCACTGCCCCACTTTTCTCTGGCACTGAGTTTTTTTGACCCCGGGATATACTCTGTACAGCTGTGTGAAACTCTGCTGGCTGTTTTGTTTCAACACTGTTTTGACTCATTTCAAGGTTGAAACAGCAAAATCGAAATGAAACAGAGGGCTTTGAAACAGCCTTGAAATAAAATGAGGTCAGTAGATGCATTTCAGAAGTTTTGAAATGTTTCAAGTTTCAAAGAAGCAGCCTAGCCAGGTGGTGGAAAGCAGGGCAGAGTCAGGGCTGTACTTACGGTGGTTCCGCACAGCCTCATGTGGCTCAGCCTGGCGTGGAGTGCAGCCCTGGCTCTCCCTGCCTCCCACTACCCAGCTACACTCCCTGGGGCTGGCAGACATGATCAAAGTGCAGTGCCAGCTCTGCCTGCCTCCCAACACTGGGCTTCACTCCAATTGACTCCTGCAGCCCCAGGGAGCTCAGCCTGGTGGCGGGAGGCAGGCAGAGACAGTGCTGTGCTCTGCCTCCTGCTACTGGGCTGAGTTCCATGGGACTGGGAACCGCTGGGTGCTGATACTAGTAAAGGAAGGTGGAGCACAGTCCCAAGGCTGCACCCCTCCCCCCTCCATTGGGCTTCAAGCCACTGGGAACCCAGCCTGGTGCAGCTGGGCACGGCACAGACCTGGGGTGCATCCCACCCTCCTCCACCGGGCTTCAAGCCACGGGGCTGTACCAGCCTGGGTTCCCAGCAGCTTGAAACTTGGTGCAGGTGGGTAGGGTGCAGCCTGGGGGCTGCAGTTTGTCTCCATCTGGCTTGGTTCCCAGCTGCTTGCAGCTGGTGGAAATGAGCCTGGTGGGGGGTAGTAGAGTGCAGTGCCAGGGCTGCGCTCTGTCTCCCTCCACTGGCTCAGGTCCTAGGGAGGCAGAAGCAGCAGTCTCCTGCCTGTACCCCTGGGAGGGCTGCAGGGCTCTGCCAGGCTCCTCCCCTGGGTGCCAGTCCTGATCTGCCTGCGATCAGAGGAGGCTGTTCCGTCTCCAGTTTTGTGCTTCCTATTATACCCTGGGCAAAACATCAAAAGAGCAAGCTGCTGGGTACTGAGCCTGGTGGAGG
>JAGPOW010001296.1:91885844-91900281 GCA_030014935.1 Caiman crocodilus
AGCCTGGTGGAGGCAACAAAACTGTTTTGATGAAATGAAATGGAACAGTGCTTTCAAAATGAAACTAAACTAGAAATGAAACGCTGTTCTGTAGAAACACAAGTCGAAGTGAAACAGTGCTGTTTTGCACAGTCCTAATACTTTGCAGCACAGGGAACAACTGCATGTGCAGTGTGTGGCACCACAGACAGGTCTGCAGTGCCTTGCTCATCTGGATGCACCTAATGAGTCCATGCTGGCTATTCCTGATCATCTTGTTCTCCTTTAGGTGCTTCTGAATGGATTCCCTGAGAACTTGCTTTATTATCTTTCCAGGTATAGAGGTCAAGCTGAGCGGTCTGTAGTTTCCCAAATCATCCTTCTTCCCTTTCTTACAGATGGACACTATATTTGCTATTTCCTAATCATCCTTTGCTGAGTTATATAAAGAAAACCCCAAAATATATATTTCCTGGTGTAAATTCAGAGGTTGTTTTCTGTTTATTTTATTATGGTAAAGAGGAAGGGCACTTAAATTGAGGAGCTACTCTGTTCCTATGAAAGTCAACAGTAAAACACCTTTTGACATAATTAGTGGAGAATCAAGCCCCTGACCTCTACTTTTCCCCAACTACTTGTAACCTTTAAAAATTTCTGCCAGCCCCCAACTAGAAATGAAAGAAGCATAAGTGAAAAACTCGAGACAACATAAGCTGTGAGACAGTGGGAAAAAAGTGTTGTGAACACTCTCTAAAATGAATTTACTTCAGGTTGTGTCATTTTCTCCCTCCTTTTTCATGGGAAGGTCACCTAATGTGACTCAGAAAAGTGTCTAGTTCATTTTGCACTGTAGATTAAAGAGAAAAAAAGTGTAGCTGATGAAATGATGTTACCGCTGAAGAATAATAGAAAGGTAGCTAAGGGGAGAAGATATGATCTTGGCAGGGCTGTCAGAAGTCTGAGAGGACATCCTTACTTAGGGCTAAACTCATGCTGGCAGGTAGGTGTGGGTTTGAGCTCCTCCCCTCCTCCTCCCGCCATCATGTCAAGGAATCACCAGGAGATTCTGTCAAATGAGATAAGCGAGCTGTTTCTGCCAAACTGATGAAAAATTGTGCCAAGGTGAGTGAAACCTGAGACCGTTGTTGAAACTTTGACCTCAGAAAGTCAATGGAAAAACTTAAAGTGATTTCAATACTGTCAGGATGTCAACCTTTACAGTACTGCTCAAAAATCTAAATGTAACAACTGTACATACCCATAATCAGAAAGCCCAGTTATCAGTAAGAAGAAATAATTTTAGAAACTCATAATTATAAGTGGCATTTTACTACTAAGTTGCAATCATATATCTTTAAGTATTTTGTAAGGCATAAAACTACAGTAGCTGTGGTTTTAAAGCAAGGCACTTTTAAGATAAGAGCAAACAAAAGACCACATCAAAAAAGCAAATAAAAAAAATAGAAAAATGTAATGGGGAAAACAATGACATACTGCATAAAACTTATTTGGAAAGAAAGGTTTGCAAAACAGGCAATAAAAAATAAATTGAGAAATATGAAAAGAAAAGTAGATATCATTTAGTGCTCATCTGTATTTCACATTTTCTGATTGATAGCA
Source organism: Caiman crocodilus (assembly GCA_030014935.1). Classification (NCBI taxonomy): domain Eukaryota; kingdom Metazoa; phylum Chordata; order Crocodylia; family Alligatoridae; genus Caiman; species Caiman crocodilus. The sequence goes on from JAGPOW010001296.1 coordinate 91,887,444, forward strand.
TGTCAATAAAATATATGGTCTGAATTTTGCACTTTCATTCCAGGCAATCCCATTTTCCCTCAACCCCCAGCTGCTCAATCTACAGTGCTCCAGGGCTCATCTGATATTTTTACAACGATGTTATAAATTCTTTTTTTTTTTATGGTACTCACCTTACTTTCCCAAAGTATCTATCTCTTAGTCTTTATTTTTGAGTTTTGTCCCGTTTCTTTTAAATATTAACATTTAAAAAATAATAATGTGTCCAATTCATGTACTTAACAATTTTCATCTAGGTGGTTTTCTTAGTGCCATTCATCTTTGTGTCCAACTCAAAATCCAAAATCTACATAAAAAATGCAGCCAGCTTGCATACAGTAGATAGATTTTCTTTGTCTTTGAGGATGGAGAATTTGCTGTATTGAGTTATCTTTGGAGCTGGTATGGTGCTCCACTAACAAGAAAAATGGCCAGTTGGCCTATCATGGATTTATTGAATGCATTGCAAGTTTATCAGCTAGAGCCCAAGGTCTTCAATAATGGAGGTATGGCCAGAGTGGATCATTAAGGACAACTTCAGTTTCCTCTGCAATGCAAAAGAGAGTCTGTTTTTGAAGCAGTGATCTAAAGAGAGAATGTGAGGTGTAACTTGTCCACTAAAAATACTGGAGGAATATATTTGTGCACATATTGTATTTGCCCAAGTTGGAATTTGGCCAGGATGCAGGGGCTAAAACAACCCAACATGCTTGAATAGATTGTAAATAATTTCAAAAGCATAGAGCTTGGTTATATGATGGAGGCCTCTTGGATGATTAGTTCTAACATTACCTACTATACCCAACCTATTCCTTATACTATGTTCCTACAATGTCTTCATTATAAAGAATCTTCCTGAAGCTAGAACCAGAGCTTTGTAGCTCTTTGTTTATCTGATTCCTTGGTCCAGAATGGAGGAGCCCAAAGTGGTGAAGGAAATCGAGGATATTACTGCATGTGAGTTCATCATGAAATTTCCCTGTTATGTGTTGAGTAGATGTAATTATGGTTATTTTTATTTTGTCTTGGACTGAAACATCTTATAGATTGCATCTACATTTCTTTTTTCAAACCATTGCTCCCTCCAAACCCATCATTAGAAATAAATGAATGAGTTTTGGTTGGCATTCAGATTGTTCATGATGAATGGCCTGATTCTTCAATCTTTACCAGTAACAAACCTCTTATTACCTCAGTTAATTCAATTAGTGTATGCTTGAGTAAGAGCTACAGGATCATATGGTGAAATAATCTTGAGTTCTTTCTGGAATCATAAATTATAAAATAATCTCCCTAAGATGGATGGAATCCTTTTTTTTTTTTTAAACTCATGAGAATAATTTTAGTTTATCCAAAAAAGAAACAGTTGTCAGTAGCTCCCACTTCTGAAAAGTACATGCTTTTCCACTGACAATTAAATTCCTTCAATGTACCAGAAAGAAAGTGGAAATTGCAGCACTAAATGAGCTAAAATGTTCAGAAATGATGAACAAATTGGTGTAAATTAGACCATGAAACATTCACAAGGCACCTTAGGCATGTTCTACTGACTTGCAAGAGTGCCTAAGTGGATATAACTTGCACACTGAGAAACTTGAAGATGTAATTTAAAATAATCCCTCCTCTACTTTAATTTACATCCTGTTTCAGCTCATCAACATGGCATTTGTACCAACTCTTATACTTCAGGCCTCAAGGAATCAAATTTGACTATAAGAGGTCTCCTGTGATATCATTTCTGAGCTCCTACAAGTGATGCTTTTCTACCCTCCTAGAAATAATGTTTTTCCTAATATCCAACCTAAACTCCCTTGCTGTAACTAGAGGCCATTGCTCTTTGTTCTGTCATCTGCCACCACTGAAAACAGCTAAGCTTCATCCTTTTTGGAACCACCCATCAGGTATTTGAAAGCTGTTATTAAATCCCTTCTCAGGCTTCTCTTCTGCAGAATAAACAAACCCAGTCCCCTGAATCTTTTCCTCAGAAGTTATGTGCACCAGTCCCCTAACCATTTTCATTGCCCTCCACTCAACTCTCTCCAACTGGTCCACATCCTTTCTGTGGGGGGGTGGGAAGGGGGAGCAAAACTGGTCACACTACTCCAGATGATTGGTAATGTCTGTTTCACTCAATCCAAAATTCTATTAATTAATTTATTGTCAAATGTATAAGGAACATATCCTCTAGTTCCTATCCAGCCCACGCTCATAGTAATTCAATAATAGCAATTTATTATCCCACTACTCAAGATTTTCTTTCCTATAATTTTGAGTATTATTATAAATCTTACCAATTTACAAATGATAATCTAATAAGACATCATAAAACTATTCTAAAAGAAAGGTTAGTAGAGAGGTACAATAAACACCTATAAATCCTTATGGAATCCTATCAAAATCTTTCCCTGCCCTTTATACAGCCCCTTGAAATGAACAACCCTAAGATAATTAGAACAACAAATGGCTCCTAATATCATAGTGCCTTTCATCTTAAAAGGTTCCAAATTTTTTTCTTAGATGCTTAAGCTTAATATGGGGATCATTCACACACTACTGCAAAGTGTCTGGCTTTGAGTGCAAAATGAGAGCCTATGTATTCCACAGATAGTATAGTGATTTTTAAACAGGAAAGAGAAGAAGAACTTATTCATCTGAGACAAGCAGGTAAAATTTAAGTAGTGAGGAATTAATTATCTCATTTGGAATTTGCCAAGGAAGTTGTAAGCAACATTTTCATATTTATGCTCTACATAGACATTAACAATAGAAAGCTTTTAACTTGAAATATAATCAACTTTTAATGTAAAGACAATGCACACATATTAACTATTACAGATCTGTTAATGGAGCCTTTATTGGTTGACAAATTCGGTGTTCCACTGACTTTAATGAGGGTTGAAATAGACTTGCTTATCATCACTCACTTTGAAATCAAATGGATGATTTGCTTTCAGTCAATCAGTAAGGCTTCAGGGATGTGGCACCTCACATTTAAGGAAGTGGGAGACCTGTATATCTGAATATATTCTCTGCACAATATTGTACATGGACATAGCAGAATGTTTTCAATACAATGGAAAGAAATTTGAAATAAGTATTTTTTTTTAATTGCTACTCTTTCAGTGTTGAACACAGTTATTTTCACTAGAGGTGCACTGATATACCAGTCTGAGATCAGCTTGGTACTAATATAAAGAAAATTGTCTATATTGCATATTGGCCCAATAGGGCTGAAAATTTGGCTGATAAATGCCCGTGCTGCATGTAGTTGCAGCACAGCACAGAGCAGAGCCAGTAGCGTGGAGAGCTGTCTCCAGGTGTTAAGTTGGAAGGAGAAAGGGGAGGGAAGGAGTGGGGGGAGCAGATAAACACCCCCCACAGTGAGGGAGGGGGCAAAGGCAGGAACAGGTGTTGCCAAGCCAGGACGGAGGGGAGGGGGGGCACAGAACAGAGACCTGACTCGTGGGGTGGGGGCAGCTCCTACCACTGATTCACTGTGGAGGGAGGTGTTCCCAGATCTGTGTGGCACAAGGTGGGTGGCAGCTGCAGGGTGGAGCCAGAGCCAGTGCTGCATGGGGCTTTTCTTTCTGCTGGGGGGGGGAGGCTTGGAGCAGGCTTCAGTAGAGCTTGGAGGAGGTTGCAGCCACCCCAAACTTCACTACAGCTCCACTCTCAGCCTCACACTACCACCTACTGCAGCCTTGGCTTTTCCCAGTGCTTTTTGTGTGGAGGAGGGGTATTCAGCTTGTGCTGAGCTGGGTGGCAGCATGGGGCTGGGAGTGGATCTGTGGCAAAATTTTGGATGGCTGCAGCCTCCTCCCAGCACTGCAGGAGTCTGCTCTGAGCCCTTCTCCCAGGTAGAAAAGCCCTGTGCAGCATTGGCTTTAGCTTCAGCTCCACCCCACAGCTGCCACCCACCCCACGTGGCACAGAGCTAGGGCACATGCCCCAGCTCCCCACCAGGCTGCAAGCAGTGGCAGGAGCTGCCTTCACCCTATGAGCCCATGCCCCCACCTCATGCCCACCCTGCACCCTCCCTCACTGCAGAGGGCATTGATCTGCCCCCAATGCCCTTTCCCTCCCCCCTCCCCTTCACCACACTGGATATACCATCTGATGGCAGCTGTATTGTATATCGGATTGATAACGGCAGATATGCCTCCTTAAATATCCGCTATGGGTATTGTCCCCCAAAATCTCTATTGGTGCACACCTGATTTTCAAATGTGTTTATTCTTAAGTACCATTTCCAAATAATTCCAAAAAAGTTGGCAGAATGCTTTGGGCAGAATAAATGTTGCCATACCTTCCCTCAGCCCTCCCACCACCTGCCCCCTTTCATTGCCTCCACCTCCCACCCGCAGCCAGTGTACCGGGCACTAGAAAGCTGGCAGACCTGAAAAACTTATGTTTAAGGCAACCCTTTGACAGTGAGTGAGGTGTGGACAGAAGGTTGTTCCTTTACATTTTTGTTGAGTTTCTTTTGAATTTACTATTATGTTACTTGAGGTGAAGGGGGAGATCTTAGATGTGTTTGTTGGGTTTTTTAGATGGGGGGGTTGGATACTCATAGCCCTTCTATAGCAGAGGGGTGCAGAGTTGGAAGGGAAATTGGGAAAAGATGGGGAGGAATCTCCCCTGGGGGGTGAGACAGGGTAGAGGGGTCAGTGGGTAGGGAAGTGGTCCTTGCACCTACCTTGGGCAAATTAAAAAGGAGGTTGGATGATCACCTACCTGGGGTCTTGTGAACCCAGCATTCATTCCCGCCTGTGGCAGGGGATCAGGCTAGATGATCTGTTCAGATCCCTCCTGACCCTAGCTACTATGAAACTATGATGAGTGGATGGAAAGAGGTATTTCTTAGTTGGCTAACAGTGCATTTTCTGTAACCTAGTTGCATTCCCTTCCTGACCCCCATCCCTCTTATGTTAGTCCCTCACTTGGGTGATCTGTATTTCCCTACTGGCTTTGTCATCTTTTCGGATTCACAATCCTAAACATCTACTAATAAAATTCAGTCTGGAGGTGAATGTTGGTTGTGAGGCATGGCTGAGATTGCTGGAAAGGTTTTCTTGTGTCAGGGTCTGGGCAGGATGTTAGTGATTGTGAGCATAGAGAGTTGGGATTCTTGGGTTTGGGGCATGACTGAGAAATCCTGTCTGTGGGCTGTTTGTTTATTGTGAGGTGCTTTGAGCCTTTTGGATAGGACTGGTATAATAAGCAAATAGATACATCTCCTTATGACAGATCTATAGACTATCTTTACAAAATGTTCATACATAAAATTCAAGCTTCATAAGTTAGTTTTTATTGGACATATACTAAGTTCCTCTTCCCTGACTTGATGAAGGTCATTCAGATTTACTAATTCACATTTTGCTTTATTCAAATATTTTTACATCATTTATTTTAAATGTATAGCTCCAAGATACATCATTTTGATAAGACTTATCTGCTAGTACATCTGTACAAAGTGAGCAGAATCACAGTCTAAGCAAATGCCATCCTCCTCAGACTTGGTGAGGCCGCAGCTGGAGTACTGTATCCAATTCTGGGCTCCACAATTTAAAAAGGATATGGAGAATCTTGAGAAAGTCCAGAGGAGAGCCATGCACAAGATCAGAAGGCAGGAGAAGAGACCTTATGATGACAGGCAGAGAGTTATGGGATTCTTCAGCCTGGAAAAGCGCAGGCTCAGAGGGGACTTGGTGGCTACCTATAAGTATATAAGCAGTGTACATCAGGATCTGGGGGAATGCCTGTTCACCCTAGTGCCCTATGGGATGACAAGATCAAATGCTCACAAACTTCTCCATGATCAGTTCAGGCTGGACATAAGGAAGAACTTCTTTACAGTCTGAGCCCCCAAGGCCTGGAACAGACTGCTGCCAGAGGTGGTGCAAGCACCTACTCTGGATTCCTTTAAGAGTCAATTGGACATTTATCTTGATGGGATCCTCTGACCCCAGCTGACTTCCTGCCCCTAGGGCAGGGGTCTGGACTCAGTGATCTTCCGAGGTCCCTTCCAGCCCTAATGTCTATGAAATCATTTTAGAATGTGAAAAATATGTTTTGCATGTATTTGAATCATCCATTTCATACACATAACTTTTAAAATAATAAACAGTAAATTTGAACATAGGCCTTTCTGACTTACTAGGAAGAAGTAATATTCAAAAGCGTTCCTGTACTTTTATATATACATTTTTAGAAATAGTGAAGCAAAAAATTACTTAGTTTTGATCACACTTTTCATATGACCTTATTGAGCTTTTACAAGACACCTCTAGTTAGGTGTAACAATTACAGTAATGAGGAGAGGTATAAAAGTGCAACAGTACTCTAGAAATAAATGCAGTGATTACAAATTTCCGCGTACTTATAATGACTTATTGTACTCAAGTGAGTTTTCCGCTTACTGATAATTCTTGTTATCCTATAGAATTTAAAAAAAAAAACAATATGAGTTTATGAGCACAATGGACCAGATTCATCTAAACACTTAAGTGGGCATTATGAGCTTTTGCTCCGGACCTTTGAGGTGATTTAATTAAAATGAAAGGTTAGAGAGCTGCTGAACAGGAGCAGGATTTTAATAAACACACAGTTCTGCACTCTCAGCAGTTAAATAGAAATGAAGGGGAAAAAATTTTTGCTATTGACTACATTTTCATGCATAAGTCTTGTCAGAAGCCCTCATCCTTTACAATTATACAGTTGCTTTAAGGTAACTGTATTGGGTAACTTGAATGCCACAGAAATTATGCGTATAAGAAACCAAGTGAAAAAGAAGGATAACAATAAAACATGTGTTTTTACACTTGTACTATTTTTTATATAAATATTGGTATATGAAGCAAGAAAGAAAATTGTATCCCACAAAATATGTTTGGCTATTTAATTTCATTCAGGCACTTTAAGATGGATATAGGCAGACAAGGTTCTTTGGGTAAATGTTATACATTTTATGAGACCAACTAAATAGTTGAAAAAACTCTTCTTTGCAAGTTTTTGTGCACAAACACCTTTCCTGAGGTATAGGGGGAATCTGCTGGTGGTTTGTTTGCTGTGCTGGGTGGAATAGAAGCCAGTGTTCAAAATGCAGGTCTATGAGAATGCAAATGTGTGGCAGTGAAAATCAGAGGTGATGGGAGACAATAGGTGTGAAACAGATAGGTAGGAGAGGAAAGGGGGAGATGTTGACCGGGTGATAAAAGAAGGGTGTTTGTGCTCAGAAGCTTGCAAAGAACATTTTTTCCAACTATTTAGTTGATCTAACAAAAGATATCACATTTACCCAATGAAGCTTGCCTTTCTATGTCATTAAACCAACACCCCCAAAACATTAAGATAGATGTGTCATTTTACATACAGTGTCCATTTTATGATAGCATACATTAAAATGTAAACTAATGTGAAAGGGTGGTTATATAATATATCCTTAGATTGACATAATAGATAGGTCTTTCATATGCAAAAGTTATTATTGAATTTTGTCCAATTGTACCTCTTAGATCTGATTAATTTCTCCAGTGTGATTAACACAATAGATAATCTTATCCAAATAGAAAGGAAACATGTCCAACTTTGATTTTAGAACCATCCTTGTTGATACCGGTATGAGTAATATAAACTATTTTGGGGCACTGAATGTAATACCAGTTCATCCAGGAAGGGGAGCACACACAAAGTGGAAGAATGCAGAATATAAGTGCTATGTTAGAAAATATAAAATTATTACAAAAAATATTTGTTAAATTAGAAAAATGGGAATGAAATGAATTTGTTGGGAAGAAGATTGGTTTAGGCAATCACAAAGCAAATATACTTTCTTAATATTCAGTGGATTTTTTTAAATCTGTTAATGAATGAACAGTAAAATTTACTTCTGTCAAAATGAGACTTGATTCTGTACCAATGACATCCAGCTTATGAGCTGGCATGACTTTCACTTTAAATGAACTTTTATAACATTATCACTGCTGAAAAGTAAGTAATATTCCTTTCTTATGTTGTACATAATTTATCGTTAGTCCTCACATGTGCTTAGAACTGGAATCTTTATTGAATTTTATTTGTGACTTTAAATGGTTAGAATGAAGTTTTGCCTGAACCTGAATAAGGTGCAACCTATTACACATCTAAAGCACATGGTTTATCAAAATCTCAAATTATGATCTACAACCTTCTCTCAAAATAACAAATGACAGTATGATTACAATACTTGTAAGCATATCCATATTGCCATTTAATTTTCTGTATTTACTCAAATTCAAGATGGGGCAGGTTCCCCCCAATTCAGCATGGGGATAAAAGCACACTTGCCTTGGATTTGAGTACAAGGCAGAGGGGAGGGCAGATGAAGGCTGCAACTCTGACTGTGACTGATTCGCTCCTGAGCACAGAGCACATGCAGACTCCATCCACTGCCTAACCAATCAGCAATGGTACAACTCTGGCCCTGGGATGCTGCTCTTTGGCTAGGCAAGGCTATACTTCTATTTGCTCTGTGGCCCTGGAGGAAATTGAGCTTGAACCACATCTGACACTAAAGGGGTAAGGGCTAAAGGGAGAAGAAGGCATGGAGAGAGGTGGGGGATAGAAGTGGTAGTGAGGTAGTGGCAGGGGCTGGCAGGGGGGTGCAGGCAGGCTGAAGGGGAAGGAGGTTGGGGATGCATAGAGCAAGAGTCACCACTGTGTCACTCTCCTGGCCTCTTGCTCCCCCGTCATTGCCATCCCTAATGTAGCAGGGATGGGAGGGATGAATTGAAGGCAGTCATCTGATAATTAGATTCTGCACCTAGAAAAGTATAACAAATTTATAAATTCTTCATATATAGAATCTAATTATTGTGGGGGTCATCTTAAATTTGACCTTGGAGTCAAGTGCATGTGGTAGTTTGCAAAGGTTAGTAGTGAACACATGATAACATAAGCTTCTTGACACGTTTGCACCTGTGAGGTTTTTGTCCAGGCAGGACCTCTCACCATTGACACATCTACCCAGATCCAGCTTTGGTGCTGGGGAAACTGTGACTTGTAGGTTCTTTCCAGTGATGGCTAAGTCAGGTAGTACCTGCTGTATGAGTGGTGCCTCCTGGTATTGTCTCTCGTGAAACAGGCAAGAGAACTACAGGAGGAGGTGGTGAGGCTCCAAAGCATCCTCTGCCATGACGAGTTCATCAATTTGATGCTGGAGACCTCCAGGGCTGTGGGAGAAGAAATGCCAGAGGCAGTGATAGGGAAGAGAGAGGACATGGACACCCAAGAAGGTGGAAACTGGAGGCTTGTGACTTCTGGCAGCAAGCAGAAATCTTTAACTCCATCTGCAGTCATTCATCTGGAGAGCAAATATGCATTCTAGCAGCAGAGAGAGAGCAGCATGTTACATTGGTGAAGGAAGACAGGCCAGGTCTTACCAAAGTAGGAAAGATCAAGACAACTGCCACCAAGAAGAAACAATGAGTGGTGGTGGTTGGAGACTGCATTCTGCAGGGGATGGAAGGAACTATCTACTGATCTGACCTGTTGTCTTGGGAGGCTTGACTACTGAGGCTCATCCAGCCCTCTGACTACTACCCTATTCTGCTCATCCATGCGGGCACCATTGATACTGCCAAGAGAAACCCTAACCTTATCAAAAATGACTACAGGGCTCTGGGTGCAAGGTGAGGCATCTGGGGGTCAGATTGCATTCTTCTTCCAGTCAAGGGAAAGGGCCTGGGCAGAAGCAGGTGTGTCCTGTAGATCAACACCTGACTGCACAGCTGGTATCACCAGCAGGGCTTTGGCTTCTTTGACCATGGGAAGTTCCTCCAAGAAGAAGGGTTGCTGCGAAGAGACGGGATCCACATGACAAAGAGAGGAAAGAGTGTCTTTGCAGACAGGCTTGCTAACCTATTGAGGAAGGCTTTAAACTTGATTCACCAGTGGATGGAGATGAAAGCCCTGAGGTAAGTGGGGGAAGCAGGAGACCTGGAGGAAGAGCAAGCAGAAGGGGGCAACAGGGAAGGTGCTCTCATACTTCCTGAGAAATCATGGCAATCAACTAGTTACCTCAGGTGCCTGTAGACAAATGCACAGAGCCTGGGAAACAAGCAGAAAGAATTGGAAGTCCTTGCACAGTCACAAAACTATGACACGATTGGAATAATAGAGACTCGGTAGGATAGCTCATATGACTGCAGCACTGTAATGGATGGGTACAAACTGTTCAGGAAGGACAAGCAGGGGAGAAGAGGAAGAGGAATTGCACTTTATGTAAAAACCATATGATTGCTCATAGCTCCAGTATGAAACTGGAGATAGGCCTGTTGAAAGTCTTTAGGTTATAGTCAGGGGGGCAGCAACAAGGGTGATGTAATGGTAGGGGTCTGCTATAGTCCACCAGACCAGGAGGAAGTGGTGGATGACGCCTTCTTCAAACAGCTAGTGGAAATTTCCTGGTCACAAGCCCTGGTTCTCATGGGGGAATTCAAGCACCCTGACATCTGCTTGAAGAACAGTACAGCAGTGCACAGGCAATTCAGAAAGTTTTTGGAGAGTGTTCAAGCAGGTGGTAGAGCAACCAACTAGGGACCAGGCTCTTCTTGACCTGCTGATCACAAAGAATTAGTGGGGAATGTAGTAGTGGATGGCAATTTGGCAGCAGTGACTACAAGATGATAGAGTTCAGGATCCTGAAGAAAGGAAGGATGGAGAGCAGCAGAGTAAGGACACTGGACTGCTACTCACTTAGGGAATTCATGGGCAGGATTTCCTGGGAAGCCAGTCTGAGTGGGAAAGGAGTCCAGGAGAGCTGGCTGTACCTTTAAGAAGCCTTACTGAGAGTGCAAGATCAAAGCATTCCAATGTGCAGGAAGACTCGTAAGTATGGTAGAAGACCAGCTTGGCTTAGCAGGGAATTTTTCAGTAAATTAAATCACAAAAAAGAAGCTTATAACAAATGAAAACTTGGACAAAAAACTAGGGAAGAATATAAAAAGCATTGGTCAGGCATGCAGGGATGAAGTCAGGAAGGCCAAAGTACAATTGGAGTTGCAGCTAGCAAGGGATGTGAAGGGTAACAAGAAGGGTTTTTACAAGTATTTTGATAGCAAGAGGAGTATCAGGAAAGTGTGGGTGCCTTACTGAATGGGATGTGGGGGCAACTTTGTGACAGAGGATGCAGAAAAGAGTAAAGTGCTCAATGCCTTTTTTGCCTCAGTCTTCACAGACAAGGTCAGCTTTCAGACTACTGCACTGGGCAGTACAGTTTGGGGAGAAGGTGAGCAGCCCTTAGTGGAGAAAGAACAGGTTAGAGGCTATTTAGAAAAGCTGGACATGTACAAGTCCATGGGGCCAAATGGAATGCAGTTGATGGTGTTGAGGGAGTTGACTAATGTGATTGCAGAGCATTGGCCATCATCTTTGAAAACTCATGGCAAGTATCAGAGGTCTCAGATGATTGGAAAAGGGCAAACATAGTGCCCATATTTAAAAAAGGAAAAAGAAGGATCCACAGAACTAGAGACCAGTCAGTCTCACCTCACTCCCTGGAAAAACCATGGAGAAAATCCGCAAGAAATCCATTTCTATGCACTTGGAGGAGAAAAAGGTGATTAGGATTAGAAACAGTCAGTACGGGTTCACCAAGGGCACATCATGCCTACCCACTCCCAACAACAACTCATTCTCTGACAACATTCAGGAAAGGTTCAATGCCAAAAAAGCCCCAAAAAGATGAGATTGGACACCTTGCAGTGGATGAAACTCTAACGTTGACCGCTACATTGACTGCTTCAAGGAAAGAATGAACAATGACATAATCAGCAACACACACCACCATGACAACTTCTCTCTACCAGAGTAAAAGGCCATAGAATCTTTAAGATCTAACCACCAAGTGGCAATAAAACCAGCAGATAAAGGAGGAGCCATAGTCATCCTAAACAGTGAGTATTACATAAAGGAAGCCAATAGACAGCTTTCTGACACCACCGACTACAAAGAACTACAAGAAGATCCTACTCCCCTTTTCACCAAGGAACTCAACAATACCATCAAATCATTTCCATCAAGACTACAAGAAAAACTGCAGACCTTGATCCCCCTAGTACCTAACCCAGGGATTTTTACATGCTCCCTAAAATCCACAAACAAGGGAACCCTGGCAGACCTATCATATCCAACAGTGGGACCCTAACTGAGGAAATATCAAGTTTTGTTGAATCAATCCTAAAACTGCTTGTCACCCACAAAGCAAGTTTTGTACAAGACACTAAAGACTTTCTATGGACACTTAAAAACATAGACCACCTTACCAGCAACACCCTCCTAACCACCATGGACGTTACCATCCTGCATACCAACATCCCACATCAGGATGGCATCCAAGCCTGCCTTACGTATCTACAGGAACAAGATTACAACTCAGAATACAGGCTCAAAGATACTACTGACCTTATACACTTCATCCTCAAACACAACAATTTCACTTTTAATAATCAACACTTCCTCCTGGTGATGGGAACAGCTATGGGCACTAAAACGGCCGCACAGCATACCAAACTTTTTATAAGTCACCTGGAAGAAGACTTCCTCAAGAACTGCACCATCAAACGTTTGCTATACTTAGGATACAGCAATGACATCTTCATCATTTGGGCTGAAAAACTTCAATCTCTGATTAAGTTCCATCAGAAATTCAGCAGTCACCATCCCTCCATCTGACTTTCTTTAGAATACTCCAGCACCAACACCTCCTTTTTAGACACAATGATCAGTATCCAGAAGGGTAAAATACAGACCACAGTATACAAGAAACCCACAGACCAACATA
>JAGPOW010001296.1:91900381-91926343 GCA_030014935.1 Caiman crocodilus
CCTGGCTTCTTTACTTTTCATTCCATCCAGGAAGAGCACACACCAACTGCTGAAACGTCCTTAGCCTGATGAAGGGTTTTTGAACCCGAAAGCTTGCTTAATAACTATTCTCCAACTATTTGGGTTGGTCTAATAAAAGAGATCAAATTCACCCAAGGAACCTTGTATTCCTTGATTTTAGTAAGCTGTTTGGTATGGTCTCCCACAACATTCTCACAGGCAAGCTGAAGAAATATGAGCTGGATGAATAGACTGTAAGGATTAAAAAAAAAATGGCTGGAGCATCAGGCTCAGAGGGTAGTAATCAATGGCTCAATGTCTATTGAGCAGCCAGTATCAAGTGGAGTGCCCCAGGTATGAACCACATGTGACCCCAGCAGCTGGGGGACACAGCTGCATTGGCGGTGGCAGGAGTGCAGTGGCAGGAACGTGATGGTGGTAATTGCAGCACTCCCACAGATGCTGCAGGAAGTGGTGTTGGGGGGAGGTGGTGAGTGCTGACCAGGGGGCAGCGACCACCCACTGGCAGTGTCAGTGTTGGCCATCACTGATCGCGGACCACCTTCAGATGCCAGCTGCAGTGTCAGCAGCATGATGGAGAGAGGCAACCACTCACAGGTGCCCCTGACAGTGTTGGTGGTGCCTTTTTGTAGGGATGAACCACCATACTCAGGGAGTGCACATGCACCTATGTGCACCTCCTATGCATTGCCCCTGGCCCCAGGGGTCGATCCTAGGTCTGGTTTTGTTCAATGTCTTTATCAACGACCTGGAAGATGGCATAGAGTGCACCCTCAGCAAGTTTACAGATGATACCAAGCTGGAAGGAGTATTAGATATGCTGGAGAGTAGAACAAGGATTCAGTGACATAGACAAATTGGACGATGGGGCCAAAGGAATCTCATGAGCTTCAATAAGTATAAGTGTGAAGTCCTGCACTTAGGACAAAATAATCCCATGCACCAGTATACACTAGGGGCTGACTGACTGGGAAGCAGCTCTGCAGAAAAGGACCTGAGGATTATAGTGGACAATAAGCTGAATATAAGCCAGCAGTGTGCCCTTGTTGCCAAGAAAGCTAATGGCATACTGGGCTGCACTGGTAGGTATGTTGCCATTAAGTCAAGATTATAACCCTCTATTCAGCACTGGTGATGCCACATCTGGAGTACTATGTTTAGTTTTTAGGCTCTTCCCTTCCCCCCACTACAGAAAGGACATGGACATATTGGAGAGGGTCCAGTGAAGGGAAGCAAAATGGTGAGGGACTTGGGCCACATGACTTATGAGGAAAGACTGAGAGAACTGGACACATTTAGTCTAGAGAGGAGACTGAGGGGAGACTTAATGGAGTTTGAAAGTGGATGGAGCTAGACTGTTGTCAGTGGTGGCAGATGACAGAACAAGAAGCAATGGTCTCAAGCTGCAGCAAGGGAAGTTTAGGTTAGATATTAGGAATAATTTTCTTACCAGGAGGGTGGGCCAACTTTAGAACAGGTTACCCAGACCTGGCTAGACAAAACTTTGGTTGGGACAATCTAGTTGGGGATGGTCCTGGTTTTAGCAGGGGTGTTGGACTAGATGACCTCCTGAGGTCCCTTCCAACCTTAAGTTTCTATGATTCTATGTACAAAATTTTGAGTGATTCTGGATGCCAATCCCAGCTCTAATCATATCTTTGTTGTTGTGTGTAGACATTCACACCTAATACACACAAGAATTCTTGTGATAAAAGAAAACTCATTTGTAAGATACTTGTGTTATTAGGTGATGACCAGAAGCTGTAAATCATACCATGACATATCTGACAAATGAGCACTGTGTACCTTTTTAAACCATGATACTTTTCACAAGTAAATTTAAGAAATATAAAGAGATACAGGTGAAAGGGAGAGCATGATGGTTTTGTTAGCAAAACAAAACATATTATGATAACACTTTTCTACCAAGGAGGCTCATGGTTTCCGCAAGTAATCGGTTTTGTAACAGTAAAAATCCCTTTATACAAAAATGGATGGGTCTTCCTATACTGACTTAAATAAGATGCATATTTGATATCCATGAGATTTCTGCCTGATAAAATAAAGCATTATAAGCCAAACGTTATTAACTGGTTGGCACTAAAAGCCTGTATTCTCAAATGATAAACTGCTGCAAATTGTAGATGTTTAAGATATGATCTTGCAAAAGCAAGGTAGTATACATAACTCTACCATTGAGGTGATATTTTTGTTTTTGTTTTGTTTTGTTTTGTTTAGGAAATGTTGGCTATTAACTGAACAAGCAGCATATGTTGTGGTTTGCTTCACTAACAAAGTTTCCCTTGCTTCCATAAAAGGTAAATTATATCTTCCATATTATTTCTTATACTTATTGAATAGATTGTTTTACTGAAATAGAGAATCTTTACATGGACACTTTATTCAGTCTGCTATTATCAGATTAATTTACCCACAATAAAGTTCCCAGTTTGTCAATCCCTGTTTTGTTTCTTGTGACAAATTATTTAGTTCAAGCAAATCATTGATAGCATTCATGCCTGAAATCAAGGCATCAAGTCTATCCAGAGATCTTAGAGCACCACAGTAAATCACCATGTTATCTATATAAATCTCTACTAATGACCTGATACACAGAGATGGCAGGCCATTTATATAGATTAGAAATGAAAACGGGGCCCAGTTGAGGGCTCATAAAAGCCATAACTATTATTTAGAGGATCAAAGACATTATAGCTTATACTATTTTATCTACATGCATTTAAATTAGAGTATTACTTTCTAAGGTACACTGAATTCAATTAACTCCTTATGCTGTGGAATCATTTCAGTATTTTTCACTCTTATTCATGGTTATTATTTATCATTCATTATTTTTCTGATTAAGAAAATATTGCATTCACTTTTTAAAAATATACTTGTTTTGAGGTGACTATCCCTCTGGGTAGGATTCAGTAAAACTACAAAAGAGTATAGGGAATGAAAATGAAAGAAGAGAGATAACATAAGGCACAATGAAACAAGGAAACAGAAGGAAAATCTCTAGATAAAATTCTGTTCTGATTTAAAATCCTTACAACCAAAGCTCAGCTGGTAAAAATTCAATATATCTCAACTGGAACCAACTGAGCAAAATTCATTTATGAAAGCTTAAGATTTGGCCCATGGATGGTTATTTCATATCAAAGGCTACATGTTAAAGCAGAATTTGGCCATGTCTGTTTTTCTGAAGGCTTTAAACAACATCTAATGAACTCTCTGTCAAATGTATGTATTTGTTTATTTTTCTTGAGGTTGATAATGACAGATAGGTGGGCAGGAAGGACCCAGCCATTTTGTTCCAATCAGTTAACTTTATTTTTTAAAACTGTGGGCAGGTTACAGTGGGGTGGAGATATACAACTAATTATTTTATTCCTTTTGTTCATTGGCCATGCCTGAGGACCACATCTTTCAATTCCCACTTTGTAGTCAGTCTCTCCCCCCATCCTTTCCCCCACCCCATGCTTGATATCTACTTTTTTACAATGCCATTTTCCTACATAAAAGTTTTTCATGATTGAATAATAAAGAAATAAACCATCTGTTTAATCATTGCAAGGGCAATGGCTCAAAGCTCACTCCTGCAATAAAAGTAATGCTTCTCGAGGACATTTTGTTTTTTTACATCTTCTTTACTTTGAAACATGAACAGTTAGCAGCCTGCTCTATTAACATAAGAGAAGGAAAGGTTTCTTGTCTTTTCACACTTAAATGAAAAAATGACTGAAAATAAGAAAAGTAACAAGTTTTCAGGATTTGATCAGAAAGGATGGAATTTTGCTCCAAAAACTTTTGATCAAGTTTGCAAACTTAAAATAAAAGAAGGCAATTTGAGTCTTTTGTGTGGTATACTGCTATCTGTAAGAAAATTGGAAGCTATTATCTACTGATTTGGGAGGAGGTGTTTCTTGGGTCCCTGGCAGATGTTACTCTACAAAGAGACTAACCAGTTAATCTTAAATAGTAACCCAGCCATACATTCAGTCAATTAATGGTGCAATACAACAGGAAATAAGTCATTAGATTGTTCCACAAAATATGAGTATAACCCTGGTGTACACTAGTATGTATTCCCTTCTCCAACTGAAGGGATTGTTAGCTGGCAGATGTGCTGTGGATGAAACTGCAGACTACTCAGTTTCCCTTTGTCTCAAAGGAGCCAGGCCAGGACAATCTCGAACTTAACTATATACAAAGTTATTATTAATATATAAGTGGGTAAAAGATAAAGATAAAGATAAACATATGTACAGATACATATGTATATAAATATAAATTCACATATATAACTGTATACCTTATTCTCTATAACGGGTTACCACCACATGGGGTTTCAAGTAAGTGACAGCTAAACACAGGTAAGTAATAGCAAAGGGTCCCAGTAGATCCCCCAGGCAGGGTTATAGACTCTATTAAACTATCAATTCACAAATATAGAAGAACACAATATAGTACTTGTATATAATAATAATATAATATGAATATAGTATCATATAGATAATATTAACTAAAATTATTATAATATTATTAATATAGTAATATAGTTAATATAGTATTGCACATATAAGGTGCAATATTACAAAATGTAAGGTGTTCTCTGACAAAATATAAGATGCATCAAACTTAACTCTTTAAGCCCCCAGGGCCACAGACTGATCCTGGGGCATTGGCTGCACTCCAGCAACCAGTAGGAGAGGGGAATTCCCCCCAGTGCTCTGGCCCTTGGGGTCCTAGCAGGGACATCACCCAAAATAGCCCACCCAGGAGGGCCTGGCTGGGGTGTTCTTTCCCCTGTATAAAAGACCCTTTTCCCTGGGTAACTCATGACTTCAGGGCCTGGGTGGGTGGTCCTTGTCCCCCTCAGTCAAGATGCTTCCTCCCACATGGAGTCTCCAGGGCCACTGTCTCCCTCTGGACCACTGCCCACTGGAGGTCCCGGACACCATTGTCTGCACCAGAGAGCTCAACCTTCTGTTAGAGCTTGGAGGTCAAGGCTGTCTTGTACAGCAAGGCTTAGTCCACTCCTGGACCCTCCATGCAGCATTGTCTACACTGAGCCACTGGCCCCATTCCATCAGCTGCAGACCTATGCTGCCTCAAGCTGCTCCAAGGGTCTTGACTCATTGGGGATCCACCATGCAGCAAAGACTGCACTGAACCCTGGTCACTTACCAGGGGTTGGAGGTCTGAGCTGTCTCAGGCTCCTAGGGCCTCAGACCCACCATGCATGTTCCACGTACTGAAACAGCCTAGCTGCTTGCCAGGGTGTGGGGACCCAAGATGCCTGTTGCAGCTCCCAGGGTCCTGGTCCATGCTATGAGCCACTCTTGCACCAGAAGCCTGGCCTTAAGCCAGGGGTTGAGACCTGAGCCACTTTGAATTGCCTTCTATGACCACGAGCACTACTTCACATTCAGGGTGGCTAGGATCTGGAACCAACTTCCAAAGGAAGTGGTGCTCACTTCTACTCTGGGAGGCTAGATAATCACCTAGCTGAGGTCATGTGACTACAACATTCTTTTCTGCCCAAGGCAGAGGGTCAGACTTGATGATCTTCTCAGGTCCCTTCCGCCCTACCTACTATGAAACTATGAATGGCTCCTAGGGTCTGTCCCTGTGCACCGTGCTGCACACCAGCTGGGGCTGGAGCATCTAGTTTTCTTGCTGACTTGAGCACTATCTCCAAGGCCATATAGTGTCTCCTGGCACAAGCTGGTGGGCTATTCTATTTTTACTCATGCACTTTGCAACCTATCCTTTTGTTAAGAATCTGCTTATGTAAGCATTAGCCATGTTAGTTGCTTTTTATATATCATCCAGCCTTTTGACCAGCAGCTTTTGCTGAGACACAGGAAAAAGCCTTCATTCAGCTGCACACTCAGTACTCCCAAAAATTCATATAGTTACCCCAACACCCAAAATTCATGTCATTACCCGTACAATAGCCAGGATGGGTTTTGTTGTGGGTAGGTCTTGCCTGATCAATCTCATCTTTTTTTATAACTGGAGGACATATCACCTGGAGAAGGGAAAAGAGATTGACGTCATATATCTTGATTTTAAAAAAGCTTTCGATCTGGTATCCTATGATCATGTCATAGAAAAACTCATTTTTCTATGGGCAACTGTGGCCTCGGCTGCAGTCCGCTGGCTGGGGAATTAGCTCTGAGGTCGGACCCAGAGAATGGTGGTTGATGGAAGTCAATCATTGTGGTGCCCCATGACCAGTGGGGTCCCCCAAGGCTCTGTCCTTAGGCCTATACTCTTTAACATCTTCAATGATGATGCGGACATTGGTATCAGAAGTGGATTGGCCAAATTCACCAATGACACCAAACTTTGGAGTACAGCATCCACACCTGAGGACAGGATGATGATCCAGGCCGACCCTGACAGGCTCAGAAAATGGGTGGATGAAAACCTGATGACATTCAACACAGAAAAATGCAAGGGACTTGGGGGTCATGATTGACCACAGGATGAATATGAGCCACCAATGTGATGTTGCAGCTGGTAAAGCGAGCAAAACTTTAGCTTGCAGCTTACATCCATAGATGCTTGTCAAGCAAATCCCAGGAAGTCATCCTCCTGCTGTACTAGGCCTTGGTGAGGCCGCGGCTGGAGTACTGCATCCAATTCTGGGCTCCACAATTTAAAAAAAAATGTGGAGAAGCTTGAGGGAGTCCAGAGGAGAGCCACGTGCATGATCAGAGGGCAGAAAAACAGGCCTTATGATGAGAGGCTGAGAGCTATGGGACTCTTCAGCCTGGAAAAACTCAGGGTCAGGGGGAACTTGGTGGCTGCCTGTAAGTATACAAGGGGTATACATCAGGATCTGGGGGAACACCCGTTCATCAAAACGCCCCCAAGAGAAGACAAAGTCAAATGGTCACAAATTCTCCAAGACCATTTCAGGCTGGACATAAGGAAGAATTTCTTTACTGTGCGAGCCCCCAAGGCCCAGAACAGACTGCCGCCAGAGGTGGTGCAAATGCCTACTCTGGACTCCCTGAAGAGACATTTGGACATTTGTTTTGCTGAGATCCTTTGACCCCAGCTGACTTTGTGCCCCTGGGGCAGGGGGCTGGATTCGATGATCTTGAGAGGTCCCTTCCAGCCCTAATGTCTATGAAATCAAACTGGCATAGGGAGTCTTCAGGGCTCTTCGGATCACTGGCTCCACCTACTAGGCAGCTCTTCCTAGCTCCTCTTCTGCCCTGCTCTCTCCTCCATCCCCTGATGCATCTGCTGTGTGCTGGACACACTGCTTCTTTTATACCTTTTGGAAGCTCTGCTCCCAGATTGCAAATGGACCAACTGGGTTGAAGCAAGGTGCCGGCTCCAACCAGGCCCAGGGCTCTTTGCATGGCCTGGGGTAGGGGCAGGGCAAGCCCCTCCCAGCAGCAACCTAATTGATGAGCATGCTACACCAATCACAATAAAGTTTCTCTGAGCCTGGATGTGCCAGGCCATTATTGGTAAGTCCACTGCAAGTATAATAATTTTGTAGCTGTTTTCCATAGTGCCTTAATTTGAATGTGTGGTGGGGTGGACCACACTGGGGTCTCCAGCTGGACGCAGGGAAATCTCCGTCATCCTATCAGCTGATTGTCAGTTGGATCCAGGACCACACCCGGGCTCCAACTGGCCCCATTGCATATCCTGCAGGGTGATGATTAGCTGAACATTGACTGGCTCCAGGACTGTATCAGGATTCAGACTGACCCTGGTGGATACCAAGAACAAACTCACAATCAGCTGATTGTCAGGCAACCAGAAGTCAACTTGCAGGTGCAGGGGAAACCTAGGATCATGATCCTAAAATCACACGTCCTGCTATGCATTTGTGGCATGACAGGAGGCGTGGTTGTTGGGATTGGGGATCAAATATCATTGTGCCATTAAGTGAACATCTGTCAGCAGCCTCAGAGGAAATTTTGCAAATGCCCAGGATTATCTGGAGGATTCAGAAGCAGTTTACAAAATACTCCCAGCTGCGTGCTTATGAAGTACCACTAGGACTTTCTTTTCTTTTCTGGTGAATTTTAGGGGGAAGAGGAATAATTATGTTATGTGTAAGGAGAGAGAAAGTAGCAATGTTCAAAATTGCAGGAAGATCTGTGGGGAAGTAGAAACAATTCTACTTTTAGTTTTCTTTAATTCATTGACTCATTCATGAAATAAAAATACAGTTGAGGGTTTTACTAAGTAAGATTCAGTTTGGATTAAACTGGAATTCATGTAATAAAAACCTAAGAAGGGAATTTCTGTTCAAGGGCCAATTCTTCCATTGTGTTTCTGGCACATTCATCAGTACTCCAGAAACTGATTGCTGCTGTTCAGTCCATTCCCTGGATTCAGTCAGGCCACAGAGGCCAAAGAAGTCCAACAAACTTGTCTAGCCATGGCACTGGATGATGCAGATGATTTTATTTTTGCCCAGAGTTAAAGTAGAACACAATACACTACTTACCACATTCCTGAATGAAGAATTGTGCCAGACATCTACTACCTACTGACTGCATGGGACTATTACCTAAACATGGACCTGAACACAAAGCATAATTAAATAAAATGTATGCTGATCAAATCAGGGCTAATAACAACAACAAACAATTCATAATCATGGCAACAGTGCAGTATCTGTTGTAGGTTGAATTTACAGAGATCTAGGTAGAGGTTGCCATGAGACATGTAGTAGTCTACTTTAGTCCCAGACCCAAGAAGACAGGTTGAACTATATTCATCTTCTCTTCACACATGAAATCCAGAAAGATGTTTTAGGTATATTAAATTTATTTATATTAATTCACCTGAAAATAGGAATCAAAGCTAGGGCTGAAACAGATTTTATTTTTGATTTATTTCCAGGGATAATTTATTTACAGGCTAATAAAGGAGTTAAGACATGGTGATAACATACTCTAGATTTATACCTGGGAGATTTCAATATCTGTGTGAATGATATGATGAAACTCCCAACCACTCATCTTCTCTTTACAGTTCTCATAACCGTGAATTTTCTTGGATTCAGATGTGATGTTACTAGTGGGGATATCATGACCCATCCACTGTCTTGATAAATCAATCACCACAGAAAGCAATGATCAAATTTTTCTGTCAGCTCCCAATCAACAAATAAATCATTCTGAGTCAAAATGACCCTGGTCAATCCCTGGAACCAACTCACAATCAGCTGATTTTCAGGCACTCATTAGTCAACTTGAAGGTACAGGGGGAACCTGGAATCATGATCCTAAAATCATGCATCCTGCTATGCACTTGTGGCATGGCAGGAGGCATGATTGTTGGGATTGGGGACCAAATCTCATTGTGCTATTAAATAAACATCTGTCTGAAAGCGGAAAGACTTTATTTAAACAAATTCTAGAGCCTGCCAGAGGACTTAACAGAGGAACTGTCAAGTCATTATCATCATACTCTAATCAAGGACTATTGCCATGCTGGTCCTCAAATGGTCCCTTTGTCACCATGAAGCATATGGATCTTCTTGGTTTTTTGAGATCTGTACCAGTTGAAGAGAGTCAATGAAAACTTGTACACAAGGAATGTCTTCTGTACTAGATTTGCTCAGCTATCCCAGGATGCAAACTGCTCCAGAAATCCTGATTGCTGGCCAACCTATATTACAATTTAGTGTCCTTTGGCAGTGAAATGGCAAAGTGCTACGAAAGCCTAGCATTCTGCTTTGTTGAAATTATCATGTACATTCAAGAGAAAAAGCATCTAAAAAAGAATAGATCTAATACTCCTCTAATGGCTAAAAAATAGACTGCTTGCATTTGTGCCATGAGTACATTTCTCCCCTTAAGTAAAGCTGGAAACCCTGAAAGGAATCTTGACTGAGGATTATATTGTATCCATGCTTTCCTCACTGGAAGCAATTGGTATCAGTAGGTTATTTGGTAATGTTAGGGATAACTGACAACTATTTCCTATGGTAGAAAACTATTTTCAAAAAGAAGGTTTCTTAAAGATGGTCAGGCTATAGATTCAGCCCAGATTCCACTTAAATTCTGTTTTGCAGAGCGTGCAAAGGAGCAATAATGCTTTAATCTCCAAATCTATGCATATTACTTTGTGTACTGTCCTATCCCAGAGAAATGAATCTGTCTTGTGGACTCATAGATCAACATGTAGCCACCTAAGCATCGATGTTTATTTTTGCTGGGTGGTTGGGGGGGCGGAGGGGGCTAACTGATGCCTGCCCACCCCTCACATGGCATGGCATGGCTGGAGCAGAGCTAAGTGGATCCCGTGAGGTGGGTAGGGGCAGATGCAGGCTGCCTGCTGTGGGCTCCCTGCCTTACTGCCTTTCACCCAAGAGCCTTGTACCAGCCATGGTACCATGACGAAGTAACCCCTGCTTACCCAGCAGAAGTAGAGGGCACAGCTCTGTGCCACCACCCCCACCCCATGCAAGTGGTCAGGCAGCAACCCCAAGTCCAGCTCCTGCCCCACTCCCTCCTTCACCATGGGGGCCTTGATCTGCAACCTGCCCCCTCCCCCCTGGCTTACCTGGAGGCAGCTTGGGGGTTTCTCCACCTCTGCCTGGGACTGTACTCCTGGCCAAGTGCATGTGTGCCCATGCACACCTGTACATGGCAGACCCTGTGTCCCACTTCTCACAGCCTCTGGCAGGCTGGAACATTGCCAGCCTGCAAGGGGAAACCCACTGTTTCCCATGTGTTTATGCAGTGAACAAAAAACCCAGATCTTTGCACAATACTGGGAATCCAGGAAAAACACTGTTCTGCAGTCATGCATCCCTGGACCAAGACTTGATGTTCCCATTTTGGAACTGTTCTGCCCAGTTAGGTGTGGTTGGTCAATCTACCTTCTTCCCAAGGGGGTCCTGGGACCTTGGGTCCCTATGTAGTCACTAAAGTATTTCAGGCTTGGCAAACTCATTACTTTGAAAAATAAGACCAGAGCACCAAACTGGTATTGGAAGCTGACTTGTGCTTATGTGTCCTTTTTGGCCCAAGCGAAGGAGAAAGTACACAGGTAGACCCTGTGCCTTATTTGACCATCTATCTTTAGAAACAATGAATTTAAGTTATCTAGCTAGGAGGGGAGAATATATATATATTACTGCGATCAGGTGTTCACCTGGGAGGAAAGTACACCATTTTTTAGGAAAGTGAAAAGTGGCATTTTTAAATATTGATGTTACATGTTTCTCCAAAGGAAGACATTCAAGAAGATGCTAAGCTTTACACAACTTGGACAATTGTAGCCTTACCCTTCCATGGACATAAAAAGAACTCTCAACTAGTTCTTCAAACTGTTTTAACTTTCCATGTACCATTATTTCTGTCTTGTCTTAGTTCAGTTTGAGCTGATTGCTCTTCATCCAAAAGTTGATTCTTGCATTGACTCTAAGGCAGCTTCCAGACACTAAAAAAACAAACAAACAAACAACAAAATGACCCTTTACTTTAAACTCAGTGTGTTCCCGCACCAAGCCCAGAGCATGCCCAGAAGAAGCACTGCATTACTTGGACCTGGCTCATGCAATGTCTGTAGATCAGGCACTTTAATGGGGCTTTTTTGCAGCTTTTATCTTACAGCTTATTGAATCAGCTTTAGATAAAAGCTCCAAAAAACTGCACTGAAGTACCTGATCTATACAGACATTGTGGAGCCAGGTCAAATTAAGTGTTGCTTCTTCCTGTAAAGCACTTTTTTTTACACTTGCAAGCAGCCTAAGATTTTCGTATTAGTATTAGCTGTCTTGGTTAAGAATGGGAAATACAGCTGAATTCTGTGTATCGATATGCAAATGACAGACAGGTCTACCCATCGTTCACAACATACAGTTAACTTAGTACCACCAAAATGATTCCTTACTTGGACAATACTAGTTCATGAATGAAGAACAGCTGCTTTAAACTGACTTGAAGTAATGCAGAGGGTATGTTATTTGAAAAAGAAAAGTACTCTGAAGAGTTTACATACATGAAACAATCTCTTTTAAACCTGTAATTTAGGAGGTGTGCTCCTGGATTCTTCTCAGACATTAGGCATGCATAAATAGCATTCTTTTTTTCTTCCATGTGTGGTTTTCTCATAAATTCTACCCAATTCTGACAGCTGATGACAGGGTCTTAGTTATAACCATCTTGGTTTACCCATATTGTTAGTCCCCCCAGTCTACTGGAAATCTTAATTAATACAAAATAATACAACTGTTCCCAGGAATATGGCCTATCATTGGCATTTCAGGGATGCCTACAGGAGTGGTAAAGGTCAGAGTTATTTAAACACAAAAGGAGATTTTGGCCATATCTGTTTTGTTTTGCTCAGCATGCTCTCTCCCATTGTTTTCATTAGAACAACTATTTGATTACCATCAGTATAAGTAAAAGAGAGAACTTCTATTTATATTCTTACTATTCCTGTGGTTTAAATAGGAGTATGGCAGAGAAAATGTATAACTTGGTGGTATATAGGGCAAATCTGTGTTATAAAATCACAAAATGAGCATAAATAGCAGAATCCTACTGTTTAGCCTGGGATAGTTAAAGGCAAACACTGAGTATTAACAAGCTATAAAAAGCAGTGTATATTTTAGATTAACAGCATATATCTTAATTATGCTGTTAGTTAATAGTTGAGGTTATTAAAGAGCTTTTGCTTTTTCAAAGCTCCTGCCACTCTACTTCATAGCAGATACCAATGTCACACTAATCCCAAGGGGATTCTTGGATACATCTACTCTATATTTCCTCCCACAGAGATTTGCAGAATTATATTTTACTGCTTATATTCAAGCTTTGTTCTCAATGTAAAATGTTCAGTTCTGTACTGCTTTGCATTACTCTACATCAGTTGACAGCCAGCTGGGCTGTTTTTCAGATGAAATAGTTGTAGCTCTTGTGCTGAATACTGAACTCAAGAAGTTATAATCTCTGGGAACACTGAGCTTCAAATAAACTTTTCTGCATTACTAATTATTGTTAATATAATGGTGATCTTGCTCTAGTGCTACAGTTTTCAGTAATGAATTGGTAATAAACTTAAAAGCTCTCAAAATTCTGAAAGAAGTTCTCCAGTGTTGCACATCTGACAGCCACAAAGCTAGACAGAATAATTTATCTTTATTTTCATTACAGCAACAGGCATGTTTAAGGTCAGAAACTGCATAGAATTTGGTCATTCTGAGTTTCTTTTCTTACCAAATCAAATTCCTTCAACCACAATCAGAGACTAGCGCTCATATTTTCATATTGTTACTGTTCAGAATTCATTTTTTTATATTTATTTGTATTTTCACTTAAAAGTATCCTGATTACATCATTCAACACAGTGGACAAAAATCACACCCAGACCTTAGGCCCTTTTTATAATTTTAACATGGATGAACATGAAATATGGCTTCCAATTCACGTACAGGAAACCAGGGGGCATACTATGGGCAAACAATCAGGAGATATGCTAGCCTGCTGTGAAACCAGGAAGAGTAAAAAAAAAATCTGTCTAGAAATTCCAGAGCTGTGCAAGAAATGAGGAGCCCATACAAATTGCAATGCCAGGTGAATCATCTGTTCAGTCCAGTTTCAATTCTCTTTCAGCTTGGAAACAAGGTTTTAAAATAGAATGGTAGGATAGATTAGAAGAAAATCTGTATAATCAAAAGTATTTTGTAGATGTGCGTACATACAAAAATCCAGAGACAGAGGGGAAGTGCTCACCAGTTATCATTTAGTGGACTGGGGCTGCTAATTTCAGGTAGAGCTTGAAATCAGGGCCTTGCATAATATTGTTCAATATGTATAATACAAAAGTCAAATAATATCCATCTAACGGTGCTGAACATAAGATGTGCCATATTGGGTTAGACCATTGATTCATCTGGCCCAGTATCTTGTCCCTAGAAGCAGCAGTGTTAGATTCTATAAAGGGAGAGTACTGAACCACATATCTCTGTAGAGTGAGCTATCCCTTATTCATTACTCTCCCTGGCATCCACTGTCATTAGTTTAGAGATGCCAGTATTTATAACTAATTGTTCTGTTTAATAGCTACTAATAGATCTATCATCCATGAATTTGTCTAATCCCTTTCCGAACCTGGCTATATTATTTGCCTCTACAACTTCCTATGGTAATGAGTTCTACAAGTTAAGTACATATTGTATAGAAAAATACTTCTTTTTAACTTTAAACCTGTCTCCTGCTAGCTTCAGTGGGTGCCCCCTTAGTTCTCGTATTCTAGTACACAATTTTCTATTCACTTTGCCCTTTCCCTTCATGATTTTATAGATCTCTACAATATTCCCCATAAGCCTTCTCATTTCCAAACTGAAAAGTCCTAGCCCTTTTAGTGTCTTGCTGTGGCATTGTGGTCCATACCACAAATCATTTGCCTTGCCCTTCTCTGTACCATTTCTAATTCTACTACCTCCTTTTTCAGGTGGGGAGACTAGAAAGAAGTTCCCACAGTATTCAATACTGAAAGGTAAGTATTTATTTCTTCGTTTTTTTAACTTAACCTACAATAACAGTAAATATCCCTGCTCTACTAAATAGCTAATAGGTTTTTCTCTTTATTTTTTTTAATACTAGTAAAATTTTTCCTATCTTGGGGCAGTTAGATCCAGTGGTTAATTGTGCATGATATAGCAGTTTATTTTAATTGATTAATTAAATTGCCTTTTAACTTAATTCTATTTACCTTAGCTTTTGTAACATTATAAAGCAAATACTACTTTATCTCTTGCTTTTTTTAGATACTTATATCAGGTCTAGCAAAGGTTTTATAACTCCTTATCTGTAGGTGTTTGTCCCTCCTTTCTGTCTTCTTCAGATTTCAGCCCAAAAATGGTTACTTCCATTACAGGGTCCTCTAGAAAGGCTAGCAAAATGAGGTCTGAATTTACCTTATATTATTTACCATCCTTTTGATTTGTAAACTGAATCAGAATCTGTCTCTCATTCACATAGAAAGTAAATCTCCTGTAGGGATTCATTCCATAAGAGCAGCCATAGTCAAAAGAAGAGATTCAGTTTTATACTTAAAATGATGGAAGGATACCAGAGAAATTGCCAGCACAGTGACTATAAGGTAGATTTTTTATTACCACTAGCAGATGTCAGATAAGGGCTTTCACAACTAGTGTAATTTAATAACATACTATAAAGATGGAAAATCCAGAGGTCAGGCACTTAGGAAAAATAGGCATTTGTTCAAATGTTCAAGGTGTCTTTGTATTTTAAGTCATCATTAATTGTACCACTATTACCCTAAGCAGATGTTCACTTTTTGGGTGCACATGTTGAAAGATCACAGAATTATTTTTTTCTAAATCATTGTCCACCAGTATAATGGTGTACTTTTTCCTAAGTAAAAATGAATGAGCTATAATGAGCTGCAGAACCAAGATATGTGATAGGTGTCTATAATTGGATCTCTTCCTATTAACTTGGCATGCAACTCTAGTGACTAAAATGTACAAAGTAATTGCCAGTGAATGAGTGACATGCTGAAGAAAAGAGTTGTCAAACTACTGAAACAGACAGCTCCTCTTGATAAGACAACTCATTTATATACTGTAATGTG
Source organism: Caiman crocodilus (assembly GCA_030014935.1). Classification (NCBI taxonomy): domain Eukaryota; kingdom Metazoa; phylum Chordata; order Crocodylia; family Alligatoridae; genus Caiman; species Caiman crocodilus. Next base: position 91,916,009 of record JAGPOW010001296.1, read on the forward strand.
CAAAAAACTAGATGCTATGATTTGAATAGTATCTTACACTGACAGATTCGTGTTGGAATGCTTTTGTTCCTTTATTAGTGTGTTCAACCAATAGGTTTATACTGATGTTAGTTTCCTACTTGCCATATCACAATTGTTGTTATTACTATTGTTATTGTTATTCATATTCTAGATAGTATTATAACTCCTAGGTACATCATCTTGGAAAATTAGTTATTTTCATTTTTTCAGATCATTTTCTATACGTCCTCCATGTTTCGGCCTGACAAAGTTTCCTCGCTTAATCTGTTCACATTTAACTCAGACAGATATCTCAAACTGAAACTTGTCCTGTCAAGTACAGGCTTCACCCAAGCTCTATTGACATCACTGGAAAAATGTTAAGTGATGTCACTAAGCATTGAATCAGGATACATGTCCCTTCCAAATCTGAAATGGAGCTGAACAATAAGCGTATTTAAAAAAACCCAAACAAACCATAAAACCTGAAATAAGCATGCTTAACAGCATTCTTTGGTTTTATTTGGATGAAGAAGGCTATAATGCTTTCACAGAAAAATCTGTGAAAAATGGACTAATCCATTCTTTAGGAACAGAAGAAAATTGCAGGTGTATCCGGGGGAAAAACCTTCCTATCCCATTTGGGATTTTTCAGCAGTTTTTGTTGTATACTGCAAATGCTGAGCTTTCACCTTAGGGCTTAGGGGGTTTTTACTTACTCTCTTCCACTTCATGTAGTTGTTGACATCTATGGAAACTGGTATGACTGGTGAGTTCTCTGTTCACGTTGCATAGGTGTAAACAAGTGAATTGTAGCTGCAAAAACTGGAGCTTCTATCTGTTGGTTATGTGATTCAGGACCACGTGGACAACTAATGTAGTCACCAAGGGAATGTGGTTTAAGAACTCAATTCAGTGGTATCTGTCTGTAACTTTAGGATGCTGATCAATTTTCAAATTTCAGAAAATGTTTTGGCATCCTCAGCACAGCTCTATTGACTGCAAATCAGAAACCTGAAAGAGATGTAGGCACAGGCAGATTGGAAACCCCAGAGTGCCACATCCCATTGGTGGATAAATCTCTCTGCTTTATCATGCTACTGACTACACATAACACCGCTCAAAGGCTGAGCATCACTGATGCAATGAGATACTTGAGATGAAATCATGGTTCCCTTGATGTCAGTAGGACTCTTACCATTGACTTGAATGAAGCAGGGATTTCATCCTCAGTTTTAAGATTTTGCCAGGAAAACCCACACAGCAAATTACATAAATATCTCCAGGTGACCCAATTCAGCCCTTATTAAAATCTGATATATAGACCATAAATCCACATCATTTAGAAAAGCTTAAAACTTCAGTCATGCTCCTTGAACCCGCTATTTAAAATAATTTCTGTTGCTGCAGCAGAGGCATCTGCCAGAACTTTACTTTCCCTGTCATAATCTCTTCTATTTCTTTTCAAGACATGCACTGAAAATTTCAGGGTACTGCTTCTAGTGGAATGCCATGGAGATAAGATATAAGTTTAGATGTTTACTTCTCCCTCTGAAGTACTACTCTCTTCTCCTGTCATGTAAAGAGGACTTCTATCTTGCCTAATATTTCCAAAACAGTCTAAAGATATCAATAAACAGATTATCCCTATTCTGCCCACTTTGGATAATTCAGATGATGCTAGTTTGTTTGGGGGGGAGGGGGGGGTTGTAGACTATAATTATTTAGTTAGCATGAGTTCTCCAGTGTGATGAATGTAAAAAGGTGAAAGATTTTCTCTGAAGAGAAACCAAGGGAATCTTGGGTCAAAGAGAAAAATCTAGGCTTGTTTAGCTATTTTTTATAAGGATTCCTGTGAAATAGTTGAGTGACTGAATAGTATCCCCAGATATGTAATTTTACAAGCAAGGATAATATAAGGGTCAGGTACAAAATAGCACTTACGAGCATTTAGACATATACATTTATCTGCTCCAATGCATCAGAAATCCAGTGTGTCAATTAATCAAGTTGTGATTAATTGAGTCTACTCCACATGTGAACTGACATGCCCCACACTACATTGCATGCATTTGTATAAATGGCGAAATGCACATCAGCCCTGAGAAAATGGTTATGTTTTAAATAAAAGAAAGGAGCTGTTCTCCCTAGTACCTTATGGAACGATCAGTGCACTTAAGTGCAGAAAAAGTTTTCATAGATTTCATAGACATTAGAGCTGGAAGGGACCTTGGAAGATCATCTAGTCCAGCCCCCTGCTTGAGGGGCAGGGAGACAGCTGGAGTCATAGGATCCCAGCAAGACAAGCATCCAAATTTCTTACTTATAGGTGACCATCAGATCACCCTTGAGCCTGCTCTTTTCCAGGCTAAAGAGCCCCATAGTTCTCAGCCTGTCATCGTAAGGTTTGTTTTCCTGACCTCTGATCATGCACATGGCTCTTCTTTGGACTCTTTCAAGATTCTCCACATTCTTTTTGAATTGTGGAGCCCAAAACTGGACACAGTACTCCAGCTGCGGCCTCACCAGGGCCAACTACAAGGGGAGAATGATGTCCTGGGATTTGCTTGAGAAACATCTATGGATGCAGTCAAGCATTTTGCTTGCTTTACTAACCGCAGCATCGCATTGAAGGCTCATTTCATGTTGTGGTCAATGATGACCCCTAAGTCTCTTTCTCTTGTAGTGCTAGCCAGCGTAGCATTGCCGAGCCTATAAGCATGCTGCAGAATTTTCCTCCCAAGATGGAGAACCTTGCATTTTTCAATGTTTAACACAATCAGGTTCTCATCTGCCCATTTGCTGAGCCTGTCCAGGTCAGCCTGGATCACCCTCCTGTCTTCAGGTATGCATGCTTTGCCCCAAAGTTTGGTGTCATCGGTGAACTTGGCCAGTCCACTTCTAACTCCACTGTCCACATTATTAAAGAAGAACAATATGGGTGCAAGAACAGAGCATTGGGGGACCCCACTGGTCACAGGGTACCATGACAATTGACTTCTGTCTATTACCACCCCTTGGGTCTGACCACAGAGCCAATTTCACAGCCAGTGGATCATGGTGGATCCAAGGCCACAGTTAGCCAGTTTCACCGAGAGGTGATCATGGGATACCAGATCCAAGGCTTTTCTGAAGTCAAGATATATGACATCAATCTCTTCTCACTTGTCCAGGTGATAGGTCACCTGGTCATAAAAGGAAATGAGATTGGTCAAGCAAGACCTACCCACAACAAACCCATGCTGACTATCTCTCAGGATGTTGGTATCAGCCAGTCCAGTAAGGATGGCCTCTTTGATAATCTTTTCTAGGACCTTCCCCGGGATAGAGGTCAGGCTGATGGGCCTATAGTCTGCTGGATCCACTTTCCTCCCTTTCTTAAACATAGGCACCACATTGGCCTTCTTCCAGTCTTCAGGGACTTCACCAGAGTGCCAGGAGTTCTCAGAGATCCATTCCAGAGGCTGGGCTATGATGCTCGCCAGCTTCTTAAGATTCAGGCTGAATCTACTCTCATAGACCTGTAGGTAAGTATCAATTTCTGGAAGAGACATAAGACTTCTTCTCTGTCACTTCCTATTGACTGGCTTAAGTATCTCTGCCCAGTGTATTGGCCTTTCTAAATCCTATTTCTAGGCTTTTAACTGCCCCTACTTGCTTAGCAGGAAGCTTAGATACCTGATAGCTTTGTGATTTCAAGTTCCTAATTCAGAATATATAAAATGGAGAAATCAGTCCATGTTCTTTCAAGATTGTAGAGCCCAAGACATTCTGTAAGACTGATTAAAGACTATTTCTTTATCTTGACTTTACACAGCTGTATGGCATTATATTTTTATCCTGCAAGTTATGCCTTCTAGGAAGACTCCCGTGTTCTACTGGGGAAAGCCTTCACCTTTGGACATGGGCCTGCACAGAGTTAAGGACTTAGATATTAGCCCTAAATAATCTGGCAACTCATAAAAAGACTTCTCAGTGCAAAAATCCTTTCCTGACTCTTTGTTCTGGCTCATCGCACATTTAAGCACAAGGTAAAATATAATACTTCGAGTCTACATTGTGCAAAATCGAATCCTGTGAGTTTGCTGTTGTACTGAAAATGAAATTTGGAGCACGTGGATGTCTTTGCACCCAGTTTCTTTTCCAATGAAAATCTTTCTTCTTTAATTTCACAAGCTTTAAGGAATTTTGTAAATTGTTGCCATTCTAAATTTCATAATCTTTCTCATCTAAGTGTTGCAACATGTTACAGGGAGCCAGATAACTTAAGTAATCATTTACAACCATTACAAATCAGAATACAGACCCAAAGATATTACTGAGCTTATACACTTCATCCTCACACACAATAAATTCACTTTTAATAATCAACACTTCCTTCTGGTGATAGGAACAGCTATGGGCACTAAAATGGCCCCACAGCATACCAAACTTTTTGAGTCACCTGGAAGAAAACTTCCAAAAGAACTGCACCATCAAACGTTTGCTATACTTAGGATACATCGATGACATCTTCATCATTTGGAATGAAAACCTGCAATCTCTGATTAAGTTCCATCCGAAATTCAACAGTCACCATCCCTCCATCTGACTTTCTTTAGAATACTCCAGCAGCAACATCTCCTTTTTAGACACAATGATCAGTATCAAGGAGGGTAAAATACAGACCACAGTGTACAAGAAACCCACAGACCAACTACATATCTGTACAGAACCAGCAATCGCCCTAAACACACCAAAAAAGCTGTGATATACAGCCAAGCCCTCAGATACCACCAAATTTCTACTGAAGAGAACACCTGGGATTGCCACCTCACCAATCTTAAAAAGGCTTTCACCAAACAAGGACACTCCTCCAGAGAGAGAGATTGCATGTTTGAAAGAGCCACCTGGATACTACGTGAAGAACTGCTGCAGTACAGAAGAAAACCCCCCACAAATCGCACACCGCTGGTTATGACGTATCATCCCTCCTGTGAACCTGTACGGAAAAGCCTCAAACAATTGCAACCCACACTAGGCAGAGACCCTGTTCTTAAAAAGATCTTCCCAGAGCCACCGATCCTAGCCTTCAAACAAGCACCAAACCTCACCAACCTCATCACCAGAAGCAAAATTCCTCAGGCTCAGAGAACAACAAAAGGATCCAGACCGTGCCATGACAAGAAATCCAAAACCTGCCAACACATCTCCACCACCCCCACAATTACTACACACCACAACAGAGCCACCAGCATTACTGGATCTCACAGCTGCACCTCCAAAAATGTAATATACCTCACCCAATGCACCAAATGCCCTGAAGGATAATATATAGGAGAGACCAAACAACAACTGCGCACCAGAATGAACACACATCGGAAATCCATCAAAGACAGAAATACCCAATTACCGGTGGGGGCACATTTCCCACAGGAGGGCCACTCTCTCTCCAATCTCTCAGTCCTGATCCTGAAGGGAAATTTACACAACATATCTAGTATGTTTACTAGAGATCATGGACTAAACATAGACATTGGATTTTTGACACATTATAATCTGTCTGTCAACTGACTCCCCAGCCCAGCCCCTGGCTTCTTTACTTTCATTCCATCCAGGAAGAGCACACACCAACTGCTGAAACGTCCTTAGCCTGATGAAGGGATTTTGAACCCAAAAGCTTGCTTAATTACTATACTCCAACTGAAGGGGGTAATCTAATAAAAGAGATCAAATTCACCCAAGGAACCTTGTCTGCCTATGTCCTTAGACCAACACGGCTACAACCTAAACCCCTGTACCTATCCTTAAAATCTTCCCAAGACTCACCTAGAAAGGATAAAGCTTAAAAATATTATTTTGAGGGGAAAAAATATTGGTCTGATGGACAGGTAATAAATAAGTTTTGACAAAACAATTTTATGAACTGCTTTAGCAATTGCTCAGGTACAATGCTCAGTTTTCAAGTGCAATCACCTTAAAACATGACATGCTACCCTATATTTGTTTGCTTTTTAAAATTTATTGGAAGGATGAAACAAGTGCCCAAATGGTTCTACCCTGAATTTAGGCAATGAAATGCCCTGAATTTGGGCAATGAAATGGATGATTGGAAATTTAAATATGCTGAATACTAAGCATCTTTCATTTTTGTTCAGTGGGAGACAATACTGTATTTACTTGGCTATGCAGCAATCCTGAATATAAGATGACCACAAATAGTTAGGTTCTCTATATGGAAAATTTATAATTTATAACATTATAAATATATATACATTTGATTTATGTTAATTAGCAGAAGGCTGCCCATTCTCACCCCCCAGTGCCTGGGGCATTATCTGCAGCTCCTTCCTCCCCAATACCGCAGCCCAAACCTCTCGGATGTCTACTCAGTCCCTGTGCCCTTGTTTGGGGCCTCTCTACAAGATGGCCCCCTTTCTGAGGCCTACCATGCTCAACTTGAGCTTTCCCAGAGTGGCCCCTCCCAGGCCCCACAGCGCTGCCTCCTCCTGGGCTCCTCAATGCTGCCCGCTCCCGGGCTTACTGTGCCCAACTTGGGCTTCCCAATGCTACCCTCTTCCTGGGGCTTACTGTGCCCAACTTAGGCTACTCAATAAAATGGCCCCCTTCCTGAGGCTCCCCATGCCCACTCTGGGCCTCTCAAACTGGCCCCCCTTTCTGGGGCTTCCCATGCCCACACTCGGGCTCCTCAATCGCCCCTTCCCGGGGCTGGGGTCCAAGCACCCTGCAAACCACGCCCCCACTGGCACCAGGATCCCCACACTACTGTGGGTCTCCTATGCGTAGGTTGCGCCCTCGCTGGCACTGGGGTTCCCCCGCTGCCGGGTTGGCCCCTGAGGCCTCCTCCAACCCCTTGTAGCCTCACCCAAACCACCAGTCGGTCATAACAACAACAAAACAAATTCAAGCTTCTTGGCTACAACTGAAGACATAAGCCATCTGGCTGCAATAACAACAAAACACAAGCCCTTCGGCTATAATGCCCTTCACCTCACGGCTGCAGCCCCTGCCTCAGGCTTCCTCTCTCTCTCCGGGCAGAGAGAGCTCCTCTTGCTCTGGTAGCCAGCAGGGAACTCCACTATATAGAGAAAATTTTTACGTATTCTCAGTGACCTGAAATCTAAAGCATGTCTGGTAGCAATGCGATTGTTTGGACTAATTTATGAATGAATGGCTCCCTACTGTGGGAAAACAGATACCTCTTTGCTGGGCCAATTTAGCAATTTGAGCAAGTCATCTGAGCCAAACTATTTTTCACTCGTGATCTCTAGGATTATTACTAGTGGGGCCAGATTAACCCTTTAGTGGGCCCTAGGCAGACTAACTCATGGGCCCCTACTTAATACTGTATGTTTATATTACCTTTTTCACTTACTAATTATAATATGTAAAATAAGCACAACTGGGCCTTCTTCATACTAGGCATGTGCATAGTTTCCCTATGCATTAGTCTAGCCCTGGCTATTACACGTGATTTGACATACAATTTGTGATGAGGATATGAGTATCTCTTCACTGGGTGACCAGCCTCTAATTAACTCTACCCAGAGACCTAAATTACTGTATCCTCACTGGTACTGCACTCTCCTGTGTGTTTCATTATTTATTTATTCAGTATATATTGCATTAGGGCCCCTGGACTTTATTCTAGGATTTTTTGTGATACAGTAAATTGAGGTCCTCTATGATTCTTTCCCATGAGTTATAAGATAATTTACCTGTGTTCCTGAGCTCACAGGGTGAACTGTTGGGAAGCACTGGAGCTATTCACACTCAAGTAGTTTAACCTTTATTGTCCCTGCAAAGGAAGCACTTTTTCCACCTGAGGGGAAGCAGCATTCAAGTTTTAGCCTACAGCTCCAGACAGGCCAGGTAACCTAACTTGAAATTACCACTAAACTCAATGGAAAGGGTTTTGTGAGTTGCTGGGAATAGAATGGGAGAACACCTGAGGAAGAGTCCACATTAATTCTCTAGTGAAGATGTACTTTAGGAGAAAGAGGAAGTCTGGTGAGAGGGTGACCTTAATTTTCTGGAGGTAGTCATCTGAAAATGATAAAAGGCCAATGCCACCACTTTTTAATTTATTTTTTGCATATTGACAACTGTTATATGAAACTTGGATGCATTTACTTTTAACAAATACTAAAAATCATCTCAAAAGTGAGCAGAATGTTTTAGTTTGGCAAAAAATATATTTTTTCTTAACACCCCTATTTATTTCTTCCTTCTCCCCTGCCTTTTGTGTTTTTGTATATTGTTTGAGTGAGAAACAGGAGGTCAACTTGAAACAAAAATTAGCTTGATTTTTTTTTTCCTGCCAGTTTTTCCATCACACTGAAAAAGCTATTAAAGATCCTCTACCAGGGCATCTATTTGCAGGATGGAGAAGAGGGAAAGAAATATCATTGTGAATATAGGAGAAGGGAAAGGTTGGAATAGTACTAATAAAATAACTAGACTCTAAACTAGAATATGACTAGATTGCCTTTCAGAAGTGTTAGTTTGATGAGGATTTGGCAAATAATATTTAGCAGTAATAAAATTACATTTGATTTTAATATGAATAAAATGTATTTGTTATCATGTAAGTGCAATCTTCTTTTACTTAGACAGCTCTAGAAATTATGTTGTTTTAGTTCTGCTTTACTCTGATCAAAGACCACATTTGAAATCTTAAGTTATTTAAAAATATGTTCATTATTATTATTGATAGGGAAAAATCAGTAAAACAGCTTCTATCAATGATTCTTGTCAAGAATGCTTTTACAGCATTTGATGAGGTGAACTTGGGTTCACAAAAGCTTATGTTCTATTTATATCTTATTTAGTTAGTCTATAAAGGTGCATATCTACCTTGCCATTTGCTTGTAAAGAAGAGAGAATGAGGAGTCACTTGAATATAGAAATATCTATTGTTTTATCATTTGGAAGATTATAACTATATGCATATAACACCTGTTTTTTGCCATAATTGCAAAATTCATATAAATGATTAAGCATTCTCAGAGATAGTTTTAAGTATTAAAAATCAATACATCTAAAGTAGTAATGTCTTCTCTTGGCAATACCTCCTATCATTGAAGATTTTCTGTTGGGTACTACTGACAAAAGACATGATTTTTCAATGATATTTACATAGACAAAACCCTGAGTTTAGTTGCAGGATCAAGGCATGATTGTAATCTAGTTTCCACTCAGGGGCATTATTCAAATTATAGATATCACCTCCCAGTAAGGACAGAATAATGGAGTTTCAGATAAATAATATTTATTTTGTTAATTTGCTCTAATGGTTAAAAAGAAAGAAACAGTTTATTTTTTTTTACATTTTCTAATGACTAGTAGGTTTTTAAAGAATTTCTTTTGTGTGCTTTTTAGAATGTTTTTAATGTAGTAAACATGACTCAATTTTCAGTCTGCCCTTGAAAAATTGCAGACTAACTGTTATTGATCCAAGAGGTATATACTGCCAAAGACAATTTTGGGGTTTAAATTAATACCATTTTCCCAGATCTAGTGATAGTATTTCATTTTTGTAACTTAAACGAACTGATTGTGTCTTACAATATATATATTTTTATAGCAGGTGCTCGTTAATGTTGCTAAGTACCTTCTATTATAATACTTTCACTCTTTTATAATCATTCTGCTTATATTTATCACATCTTTCCAAATTATCATATTATGGCAAGGGACAAAAGACAATGCTGTTATATATAGTCTGATTAGTTGTTTACTGTACACTTTTAGTATTAAAAGAATTTTTTGTAGTGGTATCCTCTGCTGTAGTTTAGTTGGATGCAGGAAGGAACAATTGTAAAGAACAAAGAGATTTGCTTTCTTCTTTCATCTCTAAGAAATGTTTAGTTCTTAAGGCACAGATTATCTTTAGGAACTGGAAGTCAGAGGGCATATCTAGATGAGACGTTCACTCTTCAGTAGACTAATCAGCTGCACAGTAAACTTTTTTGGCATCTACACTTGTGCCCAAATTAGGTTGAAGTAAATTAATTTACTCCACAGCAGGATAGTACATGTGAATACAAGTGTTAAGACCCTTCTGTCTTGTTGTGGTTTTCCTTAGGTCATTTTCCATAGTTAAAAAAAAAAAGTCAAAACTAAGAACTGGCATTTTTCAAGTGGTGTCTAGTGTCTAATGAGGGGTGTCTTGAGTTCTAAAAAGGTTTAGAACTACTACAATATTATAATAGGGTATATATACCTGATGTAGCAGCAGCACAGAAAGGTTAAAGAAAGAATTCATTCCGCCTTGAAACATTTGCTATAAAATACATCAGCCCAAGCACAGTGGAGTTAGGAGGTGAAGAGACT
>JAGPOW010001296.1:91926443-91951986 GCA_030014935.1 Caiman crocodilus
AGACTGTTCTGGAGAGGTCACAAATACATGTGTTACATGGTAAGAAGCAAGAATTCTTGTGGGTGACATACCTTTCACGGACCAAGTGTGTGGTTGCAATGGTTAGACAAGCTTGCTTCTAGTACATGACACTCTTTAGTAGGTTGAGAAAAAAAGCAAACACAACAATGATTAACAAAAATGGGTAGAGCTGTGAAATTGGAAAGGGGAGAAATTTCCAGGTGGTAGCAGATAAACAACTAGCAGTAGAAAAGATGCTTGATTAATAGGAGATCAAGATCTTTCAATACGGGAAATTTTCACCTGTAGTATGAAAGAAAAATTTCTGGAAGCAGGTAGATTACAGTATGATATAAATAATCAATATCAATGTTCAGTCCTTTGTGCTTAGCATCCAGCCATTTTATGAATTTTTTGTTCTCAAACTCACCACTAAAGGTGTTAAGTAGATATCCTCAGCAAAAGGATAGTGAGGTTAGAAAGGGAATTGTTTTTCTGTGGAATTTTCCTCCTACTCATATTTTTGTGTCTCTGTCCTTTCTATTTTTTTCTGTAAGAGTTAATTCTGGTGCAGTTTCTGTTTCATGTCACCCATGTATTTAACAGGAGACCATCTGGTGCTCTGAATCAGAACCATCACATTTTGAGAAAGGCATGTGTAGAATCCCTGGGTTGGTTGGGGGCGCTGATTGTTGTAGCAGTGGAGATGTGTTGACAAGAGTTCCCTATACTGCTAAGGTAAAGCTGCTTCCGATTTGATGTCTGTTGCTTCAGATGATAGTTGGGCAATGTTAGGGGGTTATTTGAAAACTAGGAACAGGAGGACTGGGAATATTTCTCTCAAGGTCTGATTTTTGTTGAGTATAAGTTTGAGCCTTTCAGTTCAGTTCAGTATAGGACAGAAGGTGACCCTGAGGAAGATATGGTCTTGGAATAGTAGTTTCTGAATGGCATTTAGGGGTCTCTTTCAGAGATATGGTTAATTTCTCTACTGAAGTGTTCTTGTGTAAAGGCAAAGTTCATGCTGGTGTCATAAGAATTCTCCTTAGAGCTGGTGCAGTGGTATCTGAGGGCCTGACTGTAGATTACAGCTCTTTTTCTGTGCTTCAGATTATTGCTGGTTTTGTTGGTATAAGTATGGTGCCCGTGGTTTGTTTTTTTTTGTATAGAGAGGTTTATAGGGTGCCATCCTAAATGTGGATTATGGTATCTAAAAATGTTGGCATTAGTTTAGGAATATTTTGGGGAAAGTTTGATCAAGGGGTGCTTGTTGTTTAAGCCTTTGGAAGTCGGTAAGCGAGTCCAGGGGTTTGGTCTGAGCACCTGTCAGCAGCAACAAGGGCCAGGTTCAATTTTGGGGATATTAATTATATTTTACTTTGGCTGAAGCCCCACTCCAGTCTATGTGGGAAACACTGAATGAATTACTAAGATATCCAATAAAACCAATGACCCCTTTCTTGCAAAGCAGTGTAAACACAAGACCCAGATTTATTACAAAGCATGAAGAAAAAACAAAAGCAATCACTAAGTATAGTTTTAAAACACTACAAACGACAAAGCAAAGTCTATAGGTGGCACCATCCATGGGGGTGGAGGGGCGGTCTTTTTCCATGCCTAAGTAGTCTGGGACTTGGAACTCCCCAAAGGGTAGTTCTGGAACCCTGCACACCTATACCTGCCCTTCAACAATGGGCTGGAAAAGGGGGGCCCACATTGGAGAGTTCAATGAGCTGCCCCATGGGTCCACTGAGCTACAGGAAGCTGCTGGAGAGCACAGGTCCTTCTGCATTGCAAAGGGCCCCTCATTGCTCCCTATGAAACTGTAGTTCTGATCCTCACTTCTCCAAGCTGAACTTGAGGGGTGAATGGCTATTTTCACCAGCATATTGAACCCCAAAGTTTTTAGTCTTAATCCCAGCTCTGCTGGAGCAGGAAACTGCAAGAGCACTTAGAGAAAAGCCAGCCAAATAGCAAAATGGCCTGGTCAGCAACCAATGCTAACCTCACTGCATTGGTCAGGACATAGATCCACAAAAGCAACATGTGCCGGGCCCTGACATACAGCAAAAAAAATGTACAGCAGAGCACCACAATACAACAATGAAGAGGCAAACCCACTGTAAAACAATAAAAAGGTGACTCAGGCTTGTCCTGTACCAAGGCCTGAAGATACAACAAAAGAGTGCCAGGCCTACTTGGCTGCAGCCTGGACAAGCAGTCTAGCTACACTGAGATGTAACAGCTATGAAACAACAAAAGGGGAACCAGGCCTACTTTGGTTTGGGCTTGAATTCAAACTACCACCAAACCATAGGTCTTGATTGGGGCATAAACTGCAAGAGGGACAAAAGAAGGCCCAGGACTATTTCACTGGGCCTGGACTGGACAGCAAAAAGCTAGCCAGGCCTATACACCACTGGGGCCTGAATAAGCAACAAGAAGTGCCATGGTTTCACCCTAGCCCTAGTCTGCCAGCCAACACATGGCTAGGGTTCAGCCCCACAAGAGGGGGCTGAAATGCAGCAGCTGTAAAACAGCAAAAAGGTCCTAGGCTTATGGCTATAGCCTGGATGTGTAGTCTCAGCTATACCACCACTCTGAGACACTACAATTCCCAACACAGGGACTGTTAGGACCCGGACTGTTAGTCTTCATTAGGGAATGATACTCTCATGGCATCATCCCACTTGAGGCCTGCACAACCAGTAGCTTCCAGGACCCTGTTTCCAGGCAGACTATACTAGGGGAGGATACACTCATGGCATCATCCCATTCAGGGCCTGCATAGCCAAAACAACCAGCAAGCCACATAGCAGGGATTCAATGACATAGCTATGCTGAACCCTAAAGAAGTTGCAACAGCAACTAAAATATGCCAGGCTCTCAGCATGCCAGAGTGTACCAACAAAACTGGCAGGCTTCAACCTTGGCCAGTTTGCCACAGGGATTGATCTCCCCCACGTGGCATCAAAAATCCAGAAAACAAAAGGGGAAAAAGTGGAAGAGAACAGAGGTCTCAAACCCTGGGATTGACTTTCTCTCCCTCTACCTGAGGATTTCCCTTCACATAGTTTCTGTCTGCCTCATCAGTGAAGAGTAGGGGGTGACCCCCCCGCATAGGAAACAGGCCCCTTTGGCTCCCAAATCAGCCTTCAGGCTTCAGGAGCCCCAGAAGGAAGAAGAAAGAGACAGCCAGACCAGGTGGCCTCAACCTTAAATAACTTTTCTGACCTCATCACAAGGCCCTGGTCAAAAAGCAGCCTCACTGGAACACTGCAAATGTAGACCAATCACATGAAAGGGGGGCAGCACTCCAGGGTTTGGCCAGTCACTCAAGTAGTTTTACAAGTTCTGATGAGGAGTCTTAAGACAAAGGGTCTAGACACAATAAGTGGGGATGGGAGGTGGGTGTCTCCAGTCCTAGAGGAACCAACATGTACAGCAAAATAAAACCAGAACACACATAACCACACACAACTCCATGATCCAAATGATGAAAATATAACTGACTTAATACAAGCAGAGTCCAGGTTTGATTGTGTAGTTTTCTAGCAATTCCTTCTCTAAGTGGATCATGAAGAGGTTGTCATATTGGGAGACCATCTTTGTAGCTGTGCCCATGGTTTGGAGGAAGTGTTGATTGTTAAAAGTGAAGTTGTATGTAAGGATAAAGTGTGTGATTTGTGCCACATGTTGCAAATCTGAATCTTTTCTATAAGATACAAGTGATTCCAGGACAGTCTTTGTGAATCCTGATAGCTCTTCAGTGAAGGTATCATAGTTGTATACGATGGGTCTGCCAGGGTTCCCATGTTTGTTAATCTTTTGGAGCCTATAGAAAATTCCTGTTGTAGAAAAGTTGGGAATTAGTGAAAGTAATTTTTGTTGAAGCTGCTGTAGAAAGGATTTGATAACACTTTTCAGTTCCAGAGCGAATGCTGCTATAGAGTTATCTCAAAGTTCTTTACAGTAGTTTGTCAAAGTTGTTTTTGGCCTCGTTGATGTAATCTTAATGGTTAGGATAACTGTAGCTCCATCTTAGCCTGCTAGTTTGGTTACTATTTTGTTGTTGGACCTTAGAGATTGTATTTTTTTTCTGTCTAAAGAAGAGTGGTTGTCATGGCCTTGGCTTTTATTGTAAGCTTTCTTCCAGACATGGAGAGAGAGATTCTGAAGTTGGGAAGGTAAGAAGCTCAGGGAAGTGGATAGGAATAAGAAAGCATGATCTGTGCTACTAACCACAGAACTCTTAGTCTGGAACCCAGGAGAGTGTGGGGCTGGATTAATTTCACTTGCCTCCTCTGCAGAAGACAGATGACAACCCATGAGAAAAAGCCTGAAGAGTAAACTCCAGACTGGGGAGTGGCCCAAGGCTTGACTTGGAACCTTCTTTATTTTGGGGTATGACTTTGAGCCCTCTCTTACCTTGAGCATGGTGAGCCCCAATATTAAAACAGAAGGAGTTTCAAGTAATAGACTCATAGAATCATAGAAAATCAGGGTTGGAAGGGACCTCAGGAGGTCATCTAGTCCAACCCCCTGATCAAAGCAGGACCATCCCCAACTAGATCATCCCAGCTATAGCTTTGTCTAAATAGGTCTTAAAAACTTCCAAGGATGGATCTTCCACCACCTGTCTGGGTAACCTGTTCCAATGCTTTACTACCCTCCTAGTGAGAAAATTCTTCCTAATAGTTAACCTAAACTTCTTTTGCTGCAATTTGAGACAATTACTCCTTCTTATGTCATCTGCCTCTACTAAGAACAGTTTAGCTCTGTCCTCTTTTGAACCCCGCTTCAGGTAGTTGAAGGCTGCTATTAAATGCGCCCCCCCACTTAGTTTTCTCTTCTCCAGACTAAATAAGCCCAGCCTCTCCTCATAAGTCATGTGCCCCAGCTGCCTTACCATTTTTATTGCCCTCCACTGGATGCTCTCCAATTTGTCCCCATCCTTTCTGTGATGAGGGTCCCAAAACTGAACACTCTACTCCAGATGTGGCCTCACCACTTCTAAATAGAGGGGAATAATCACTTCTCTTGACCTACTGGCAACACACCGACCAATGCATCCCAGTATGTTCTTAGCCTTCTAGGCAACAAGGACACACTGGTGGCTCATATTCAGTGTATTGTCCACTGTAACCCCCTAGTTCTTTTATGGAAAACTGCTCCCCAGCTAGTCAGCCCCCAGCCTGTATTGGTTCATGGGATCGTTCTGTTCAAAGTGCAGGACTTTTGCATTTGTCCTTGTTGAATCTCATGAGATTCCTTTTGGCCCAATCCTCCGATTTGTCTAGGTCACTCTAAATCCCAGCTCTACTATCCAGCATATCTGCTACTCCCCCCACAGTTTGCCATTTGGAAACTTGCTGAGGGTACACTTATGCCATCTTCCAGGCTGTTGATGAAGACATTGAATAAAACTGATCCCAGGACCAACCCTTGGGACATTCCACCTGATACTGGCTGCCAACTAGACATTGAGCTATTGTTTGATTACTACTCTCTAAGCCCAATGCTCCAGTCAGCTTTTCTATCCACCTTACAGTACATTCATCCAACCTATACTTCCTCAGCTTGCCTGTGAAAATGTTGTGAAACCTGTATCAACAGCCTTGCTAAATTCAAGGTACCTCATCCACCATCACTAGTCTCCCCACATACACAGAATCATTCACCTCTTCATAGAACACAAGTAATTCAAGTTGACTTATCCTTGGTGAATTCATGCTGACTATTCCTAATGACTTTTCTCCTCCAAGTTCTTAGAAATGGATTCCATGAGGATCCACTACATGATTTTGACAGGGACTGAGGTCAAACTGACTGGTCTGTAGTACCCTGGATCCTCCTTTTCTTCTTTTTCTAAATATGGACACTATGCTTGCCCTTTTGCAATCATCTGCTACCTCTCTGAATTGCCATGAGTTTTCCAAGATGATGGCCAATGGCACTGCAATCTCATCAGTCAACTCCCTCAGCACCCCCAGGTTCATCCCATCTAGCCCCATAGATTTATATATGCCCAGCTTTTCTAAATAATCCCAAACCTGTTCTTTCGCCATTGTTGCCTGCTCATCTCCTCCTAAACTGTATTGTTCAGTGCAGTACTCTGGGAGCTGCCCTTGCCTGTGAAGGCTGAGGAAGGCATTCAGCACTTCAGCCTTTTCTGCATCAGCTGTCACAAGGTTGCCTCCCCCATTCAATAAGGCACCCACACTTTCCCTAATTCTCCTTTTGCTACTGACATACTTGTAGAAACCCTTATTACCTTTCATGTCCCTTGCTAGCTTCAACTCCAACTGCACTTTGGCCTTCCTGACTTCATCCCTGCATGCTCAAGCAATGCTCTTATATTCTTCCCTAGTTATTTGCCCAAATTTCCATTTCTGATAAGCTTCCTTTTTGTGATTTAGTTTACTGAAATGTTCCCTGCTAATCCAAGCTGGTCTTCTGCCATACCTGCTAGTCTTCCTGCACATCAGGATGGTTTGTTCCTGCACTCTCAGTAAGGCATCTTTAAAGTACAGCCAGCTCTCATGGACTCCTTTCCCCCTCAGATTGGGTTCCCAGGGGATCCTGCCCATGGGTTCCCTGAGTGAGCTGAAGTCTGCTTTTCTGAGGTCCAGGGTCGTTACTCTGTAGCTGTCTATCCTACCTTTTCTGAAGGTCCAGGGTCCTTATTCATTCTGCAGCTCTCCATCCTACCTTTCCTCCTGAACTCTATCATTTCATGGTCACTGCTGCCCAGGTTGCCATCCACTACTAGATTCCCCATCAATTCTTCTCTGTGAGCAGCAGGTCAAAAAGGCCTATAGTTGGTTGCTCCAACACTTGCACCAGGAAGTTATCCCCAATAACTTCCTGGATTCCCTGCACACTGCTGTACTTCCCTACCAGCAGATGTCAGGGTTGTTGAAGTCCCCCATGAGAACCAGGGCCTATGATTGGGAAACATCCAGTAGCTGTTTAAAGAAAGCTTCATCCACCACTTCCTCCTGGTCTGGTAGTCTATAGCAGACCACCACCATACTGTCATCCTTGTTGCTGTCCCTCTGACTAACCTAGAGACTTTCAATAGGCCTATCTCCAGTTTCATACTGGAGCTCTGAGCAGTCATATGGCTCTTCTACATAAAGTGCAACTATTACTCCTCTCCTTCTTTCCCTGTCTTACCTGAACAGTTTGTACCCATCCATGACAGTGCTGCAGTCATGTGAGCTATCCCACCAAGTTTCTATTATTCCAATCACATCATAGCTCTGTGACTGTGAATGACTTCCAATTCTTCCTGCTTGTTTCCTAGGCTCTGGGCATTTTGTATAGACATCTGAGGTAATACACAAATATTATTTATTCATGAAAATAAAAGTGGGACACATGGGCACCTGGGACACCTGGGCATGGGACACCTGGGCAAAGAAGAATGCTGCAGACAGATCCTTTGGAGCCAAGTGCAGTTACAACGCCAAAAAATTCTGGGAAATTTTGTGCATGAGGAAATAGAGAGAGAACTGCACATGCAGGCATTCATATATCGTTGTTATTACAAGCAACATAACAGCATCTATATGAAAAACTATTCAGGCTGAGTAGTGCACAAATATTGTAGTAGCGATTAATCTCCAGCCATTAATTACAGTTTATTTCTTTCCCTTCTCCACCAAAGATTGTCTATCTTTAATCTTATGATGAATATATTACAGCAGTTTGTTTTTCAGGAAAAATATTTTACTACTACAAACTAAATTAAAATAGCTTCCCTAGAGCACTATGTTAATGCTACTGATGACCAAATTGTTGTCTGGGCTACTATAATGCTGTTGCTTATACATGGTTCCTAACATGGACGACTGGTGCCTCTTGAGTCAGGGAGGGCACTTGCCCCCCCAGTGGCCAGTCATCGCCCAGTCCCCCCACAACCCGTCCTGCCAACCAGGTGGGGTAAGGGTACCTCCATGGCCAAGCCTGCCAACTAAGGGGGGGCGTTGCCCACAGCTGATCCTGCTGACCTGCAAGTAACAGCGACATGCCACCGGCACTTTTGGGCATGTGGTTGACAGTTCTAGAATAGTGCTGGCACTTCTGGGTGAGCCCCCACCCCCCAGCCAGTGCTCTCAGGGGTGGCACCGGTGCGCTCACCTGCCCCCCTGCCTGGCATCGCTGGATGATAGGGGATGCACCCACTATGTGTTGCTGCTGGTTCCTAACATAAGCTGCAATGGGCCTCCAAAACAGAGTCCTGAAAACTACACAGGTTAAGGTCATTTGAAGTACACCATAACTTAGCATTAAAGTAATATTGAAAGAATTCAATTATCCAAAGTGGCCCTACTGCTGCCATTGCCCATAGGAAACTGGAATATTCTTAAAATATGTCTGTTGGTGGAGCTGGGAAAATCTAACTGCATGCATTGTTCTGACTTTTCTTTTTAATTGATAGAGCTAGTGAACTCTGCCTTAAACCCTGATTGCCATTGAGCTGTGTATACATAGGCACCACTGAGGAAGTCATTGGGATTTGCCTCTGCCTCTGTTGCAGAACTTGTCTTGGCCGGCCGACTGGTCGGAGCCGACCGAGGGAAATGGTTGTTAAATAAGCAGACATTAGGCGGGCTGGCAGGTGGAGAGGCGGAAAAGCATATTGGGTTTAAAATAGATTTTACTTACACCGCTGGTGGCCGCAACGCAGGCTGTATGCTCACTTATGTAGTTACAATTCGGGTTACCGCTTCGACTGTACAGATGAAAGCGCGCAGGGAAGGGGTACATCAGGAGATTGCTGACAGGGAGCCGTTGGTGGGTGATCAGTCCACCAAATTCACCCTGCCACGTGCTCAGAGCTCTTCACAGTGTGCTCAAAGCTCTGAGAGGTCTTTCCTGCAACGTGGTCAGAGTTCGCTCCACTCCAACTTGGGTGGAAACTGCGCAGACTTGTATACCTTTAGAGTAGCCAATGAAAATTTGCCAAGTAGGAATACTGAATTAGACGGAACATACCAAATTTAGAACAATGCCAATCATATGGAGGGATGGTCTATTGTGTCAGGGACACTTACTTGATTTGGGTTGTGACATGCCCCCCTAGCCATGACACAATAGACAAGATTTAGGTAAGAGCGACTTTTATCTACAAACTCGTTGCGTTGTTACAAAGTTGAGGTAGTAAATGGATGTATACAAATGATAGGTTCTTTCTTTTTTACACATTATAAAACACAACAATATGCATATATACAACAATGATTATTACGATTAATAAGAAACACAAAACAATTAAAATGTTGATTAACTTAGATGAGATATTTTAGACCAGAATTTAATGCCTCCCATGCAAGGGGTTCTCGCAATTATTTCGAAATCTGTGAAAACTCAATTGTGACACTGATTTACCATGTAGATGTTACTAATTTAACCATTATTTTTCATTCACTCATGATATCCCTCACATTCTACTTTTCTGTCTAAAGTTTCCTTCTTTTTTTTTTTCTACTGTTACTTCTCTTTTTTTTCTTCTCTTCCTATAGTGTACAGGTCCCGATAGAACCTGATCACCTTTCTTTTTGTGTCTTTACTTCTTGCCCCCTTCTATCATCATCTTCCTCATCTCTTTCTTCACATTCTGAACATTTATTACTAAACACACACTCTATTTTTCTTGTCTTTATCTACGGTGTTGAGGTTAGAAACAGTAATTGTCTCTCGTCTTAAACTAGATATTTACACAAAAGGGGTAGACTAAGGGTGTTTACATGGGATTATTAACAGAAAGATAGAATTGCAAGCACGTGGTAAAGCTATCTGTTGATGAGCCATCAGTCATAGTCCTGGCTCCGAATGACAGGAAATTTAGGTCCAAGCTGAAGGTCTCAAAGTCAGCTCCATTCGCTGAGGAACCCATTGATAGCACCAAGAACATAGTGACGACTCTGCTCACAACGTAAGTGAGTGGTCATTACCATGTTGACTCAAATGTATCGTGGTCCGGCACTTGGGGTCCTCACGATCGTGCAGTTATGGATTGTCATTCTATCACCATCGAGCCTGCAAAGGAATGAACAAACAAGCAAACAAACAAACAGAAAAAGTAGCAACAATTGAACTCACCACAAAACTGAAAGACAACAAGACGATGAATCAGTTAGCCACGACGAGCCGGTGTTGGTAATCGGTCATCGCCGTCTTTAGTCATCATATTCGAAACCCAGTTCATTCGCGAGGTGCCATTGGCCTTCATCTCCTAGAAGGCGCAATTGTTGCTTTGTTAGTCTGGAACATTGTAAGAGGAACCCAAACATGGCCCTTTCTTTTGGCATTCACTGCAGCAATGATTGCAACTCCCATGGGACATCAGACTCACAGTACTTTGGTTTCTGGGCTCTAACAAGGTACGCTGAAGATTGATGTTCCATGTCACTGGAAACACTCATGGACGATTTCATAATGGCCTGCAGACATGGAAGGTGACTCAGGAGATTGCGAGCACGTGGTAAGTCTATCTGTTGATGAGCCATCAGTCATAGTCCTGGCTCCAAATGATAGGAAATTTAGGTCCAAGCCGAAGGTCTCGAAGTCAGCTCCATTCGCCAAGGAACCCACTGATAGCAGGAGAGTCCTTGCCTGCTGTCCAGCCATTGAATTGAGGAGGAGTCTAAGTGTTGTGGCGTCATCTCCCCTGTAGACTTCTACACAGTCTTGTATACTGTCCAAGGTTGCAGGGACAGTTCCAGGGCTTCAGAAGTGATGATGAGGCCACTCTCCTCTACACTGAGCCTGAGTTAGATCCAGTTGGTGTACACTGAGGCTCCAGGAAGCATATGACACTCCTATTGTGACCAACAAGAGTTGTTCTGCACTGGCCTTTTTGGACAACCTTCATGCCAGGCATGAAATTTGTGGGTCACTTGTCTGGCGACAAGTGCTGGGAGTGGGATGGGCCAGCAAGTATTACTCGCTACCACATCTAGGTTGGTGACGTGTCCTCCGCTCCACGAAGCTTGATGAGTTAGGTAATTTGCTTCTTTGATGTCTAACAAGTCTGACCCAAACACCACTACTAGGCATCCTAACCACATGGCTAATGATTCCTCAAATCTTATTTTTGATTCTTTACACAACTCTTGCTTTTCTATTCTCATGCAGAAGTGGCATGTTGTGAGGGTACGGGTTGCATCCTGTGTATCAGTGGTCTGCCTAACCATTATTATTAGATGGACTGCAGTTAGGAGGGGGTTAACTGCATAGGGCAGGAACTTCCCTCTATCGTAGAGGGGCAGCTCCACTACTGACGCCACACCAGGGGGTGGAGCTTCTTTTGGTGCAACTTTTGGGGGCAGGGCCGATGACCGCACGACCATGCCTTGTTCTCCGAGGCTTTTCACGCGTTCTTCCTTCTCCCCAGCGTCATCTTGGAATGGTGGCAGCTCGGGGCTCTCGGTGAGCCCGGAGCTTTCTTCCACCACCGCTTCTTTAGCTACCTGGGCGGCAGTGAGGAGCTGAACCTCTAGGTTTGCATTTTCCCGCAACAGAGTTGTAACCATGCAGAACATCACATTTAACATTTATCTTTTGTCCCACTTCAGGCCCGTCCACCGTGCTGTGAGGCAGCCGTCAGACTCTAAATCCTCCCGGAGCTCCAAGAGGAGCTCGTGGCCCCTCGATCCAGGTATCAGAGTTGTGGGATTGAATTGGTCAGCCAGCGTCAGCTCTCCGCCCTCCCGCACACATCTTATACAGCAGGCATACTCCTGAGTGAGGGTTGGTTCTGCTGCGCCTGCCAGCTTAACTTTAACAAAGGACACTGTGTTTACTTCATCCTGGGGCCTAAATAGGACCCAATTGTTACTCATTAAGCACCCAAACGCTCCAAGGTAGACATGAACTTCCCACTCTCTTAAAGCTCTTTCTTCTCCTCTCAATGAAAGGAAACCGCTGATAAGCCTCTTTCCTGGGTTGCCTGCCTGATGGTATGCAATATGGGCCCACAATTCATTAGAATTGGTCAGAGGATGCCCTCCAGTGCGCCGGGGGCTACACTCCATTAAAGTCTTCTCCACCGCCGTGCCCTTAGATCCTGTTCGTGATGCCATGACTCGGCTGGCCGACCGGTCAGAGCCGACCAAGGGAAATGGTTGTTAAATAAGCAGATGTCAGGCAGGCTGGCAGATGGAGATGCGGAAAAGTGTATTGGGTTTAAAATAGATTGTACTTACACTGCTGGTGGCCGCAACGCAGGCTGTATGCTCACTTATGTAGTTACAAATCAGGTTACTGCATCGAGTGTACAGATGAAAGTGCTCAGGGAAGGGGTACGTTGGGAGGTCGCTGACGGGGAGCCTTTGGTGGGTGACCAGTCCACCAAATTCACCCTGCCATGTGCTCAGAGCTCTTCGCAGTGTGCTCAGAGTTCTGCGAGGTCTTTCCTACAACGTGGTCAGAGTTCGCTCCGCTCCAACTCGGGCGGAAACTGCGCAGATTTTATACCTTTAGAGTAGCCAGTGAAAATTTGCCAAGTAGGAATACTGAATTAGATGGAACATACCAAATTTAGAACAATGCCAATCATATGGAGGGGTGGTCTGTTGTGTCAGGGACACTTACTTGATTTGGGTTGTGACAGAACTCAGACTTATTGACCTAGAGTTATCAAACACCACAATTCTCGAATTAATTTAGCTTGGATCTATGACTGCACCTATTTGCAGTCCTGCTTCTGCAGAACTCAAAGTGGTATTAAAACTCTACATGATTTAATGTAAACCTTTACATGCTTTACTATTTTAGTGGTATCTTAAGTTAATAAAAATGTTGCCCTGTGGGGTCAGGCCAACTCTCAGGATCTCAGTATTGCACTGTTAGACAGGAGGGTGTGACATAATTGCACATCTACAAACACGCAAATCAATTAGGTGCATACACACGCACACTACCAGCTCAGGCACATACACAAACCCCACCCAGCTTAGGCACATGCATACCTATCACCAATTCAAGCACATACACTATACATCCCAAAAGTTAGACACAGATCACTAATTCGTATATCCAGCACACATTGCCATGTACGTACATACGTACATACACACACACACATACATATATATATTATACACACACACTCATCAGTTCACACACATACAACCCACCTACACATACACATAGTTGAGTTCCTAAATTGGGTATTGTGATGTGTATATATGTATGTATGTACATACTTGGCGTACTTGCGATACCTGGGGAAAGGTTAAGATAAGAAAGTAGAAAAGTAGGGGGTGAAAGTCACCGGGACCGGGATTAGAACCAGTAGATTAGACAGACGTGGGCTGAAGAACTGAGGCTGGGGGTAACTTTAGGTTAATTGATCTTAATTGGGTAAAAGACAATGCCCGAAGCCTGCAGAAGAGGGAAGCATGCTGGCACAGGCTGGGACTAGAGCCAGAGCCACAGGGGAGCTGAAAAGGTAGGTGGGGAGTGGGAAAATGGGACTAAGGGAAAGTGTGGGTGTTAAAGAGGGGCTCTGGGTATGGGGAGCCAGAGGATGGCTCTGGGACAGCTAGAGAAGTTGCAGGGAGTGGCAGTAGGTGCTGGGAGCTGGAGAAAGGATCCAGCTGCTGGAGAAAACTGAAGGACAGCCACAAGGAGCTGGGAAGCTACAGGGATGATGGGGAGGATTACAGAAGGTGCAGGGGAAGCCTGAAAACAGAGAGACAGACAGCAGAAAATCACAGGAAAACTATCAGGACAGACTGAAAGGTGGCAGGGGCAGTGGAAAGCAGAGAAAGGCAGCAGAAAGTCATAGGGAAAAGGCAGTAGGAATTGAGGGGAGATCAGGAAACTAGTGGAGAGGGTTGGGGGCTGGAGCTGAGAGAGAGAGAATGAGGCTGGAATTTAAGATAAGGAAGGGACTGGGATTCAGTTAAACATGACCCAACTCGGGGTTCCAAATTAAAGTGTTTTCATTGAACAGGAGAGATTTTGACACAATGTCTTATTGGTTCCCATGCACTCCCCCACACACACACTCAGTGGCAGCAGGGGTCAGAGGGGCTTGGTGCAGGAGCTGAAGTCCACTGAAGTCTAGAAGAAAAGAGAGAGAGAGAGAGAGTCCAAATTGTAGGAGAAGATGTGCAGGTAATATCTACCTATCCAAGCTAGAAAGGGATCCTTGTCCAGTAGGTGTTTTCCAGAGTGTGTGTGTGTGTGTGGGGGGTTGACGGTAGGGCCTCTGGGTGGATAGGTGGTGTGTCATGGTTCTGGTCAGATGGAGAGGGCATCCCACTGGGTCTGTCTTCACTGCCTCTTTTTATAGAGGCAGACCTTGTGTGACCCTAGTGACAGGACGCATGCCTAGGCAAGGGTCAACCCCTGGTGTACTGAGCATGTGTGCTCCATGCAGGGATGTGCAGTTTTGGGTGTCTGTAATGGTTAGGTACAATGGTCGAGTTGCTGCTTCTGCAGTGCCTTTTGTCTTTCATATGCTGGGTTCTTGTCTCTGTTCCCGGGTGAGGTCCTTGGTTCCTGGATGAATCAATGTGAGGTGATGGCCCAGTCATTACAGACCATTCAGTAGAAGGCTGCTATCATTGTATTTCAATCATTCCCAATCATTCTCATTCATCTGGGATCCAATTTACATGGGAGGGGTACGTGACTCATACAGTTGCAACATGGGATGCCCAGGCAGAGGACACAAGGTGGAAACTTGACATATAAAATGGAAACTTGACATGACTTTGGTTCACTTACAAACACAGGCATAAACCATACAATATCCATATGAAACAATAAAAATCAATACAAAAATTATTATAATTCAATATACAATAGTAAAAATCAATATAAACCTAATAATAATACAATATAAAACAGTGGATATCCACAACCAAAAACTTGCTACCAAAATAAAAATGTTAAAGCTTATCCTAAGTCTGAGCTCACCATGCAGCCCTCCAAGCTGTTTTCTGAGGCCTGAGGTGCTGCAACAGGAAACAAAAGTAAACACTGTATTTTCATTTCAGAGAGGAGGGGGTGATGTGGTTCCGCTTCCTGCGAGGTCTTTGAATATGGCTCACTGGCCCAGTGCATGATAAAATGTTCATGATCTGGCCTCACATTCAAAAAAGTTGGACACCCCTTTAAATGGATGCTTGCCTGCAGGTACACACGCATTAGTTCTTCTTTAAATGAAAATTGTTCTTGATATTTCGTTTTCCTTTATCAAGCATTTTATCTGTTTGAGATGCATTTACCTCAGCATCTTGTGATTTTTCAGTTGAACATTCTTGAGGCACTTTGTGGCCATTTTTGGGACATTGGTGGTAGAATTGCAAACACTGGTTACTGGCAGTAAATCAGGGGTAGTAACATTCTGTCCAGCATAGGATTTTGAAAGTGTTTAGAATTTTATGTGGGCCTTGAGACTGAATGATTGGAGTATACATAACACCAGGTCTTCTCTGTGGTATATGAGCACCTGCTGCCAGATTTGAGATGACTGTGTCAAATGGATGGTGGTACAACTGCATGGAGATGCTACTGGCTTTCCCTATGAGAGTCTGACTTGATTAGTTAAAGTTCAAATTCGAAAATCTGTGTTTCCATCAAACACTGCATGACAGGCTGGCCTCAGATCAGTTATGATGTACCTGTGTCTGGTAGGGATCTTTCAGAAGTGCCATCTACTCTAAATGTAAATTGCTTTTTTCAGATGAATGCAACAGTAATCATTTTCATAAACATGGATAATGATTTAAAGTTTGATTGAGATAGAATTGACTGCTAGTGTGACAAGTTCAGAGGTTATCTTATATTTTATTTATTCTCAGGAAATAGGAAAAATTATAAAGGCATTTTTTTTTCTGAGGAATATGTTCTTAACTTACCTTTAATTTAATTCTTAATTAAACTTTTACTCTAGCTTTTATATCCTTTTGTGCCATCTGCAGTTATTGTATTTTGTTCCATGTATATAACAAATTTAACATGTCAAAGTATCTTTGACCAAACATCCCTATCTATAATATCATGAAATTCACAATTTTTTCCCCTTCTTTATCTGAATGATTTACAACACCAGAAAGCAGCAATACTTATTGATACTGTAGACATTAGCATCCATGGGGCTTAGACACTAGAAGGAAATTGGCCAAATGTTTCATATCTGCATATGGCCTGTGTTACTTAAGGAAAACTACAGGCCTCTATTTCATTAGGGAGATCTTCGTCAATGTTTATTTTAAACATGTCTTTATCCACTGCTTCTTCACAAAACAAGCTGATTTATGCTAATACAAACTAAATATTTACACCTTGAGCTTTCCTTGAATTGTACATGTGCTCCATTGAGCCTAAATGGTAGACACCCACTGAAGCCAACAGGGATATGTAAACATCAAGAGATATTGAGTGTCTTGAGACTTTTAGGGAAACTTATGCCATAAATTTTAGCACTGGTGTAGTTTGAACTGTGCTTGCATTAGTGGAAGCACTGCCATAGTCTGTGTTTGTTTTTTGCCATCAAAACAGCTCACAAGTTCCAGAACCAAATAAAATCATGTCCTGTGCCTGGGTCCTTTTAACTCTTTAAGATGTAGCATTGTGTAAATAATATAGAATTCTTTGGGCTATTCTAGTTTCAAAGCAATGAATTATTGACATCAAATTAAATTAATATAGCAGTTGGCTTGGTTTGACATTCTAAATGATACACAATCTTGATTTGTTTCTATTAGTGTCATGAAAAAAAATCAATATTGTACAATTATTAACCAATTAAGCCTCCAACACAACTGTCTAGTCTCCATCAGAAGAAAAGAAAATCTTAAATAGGAATTATTGCAGTTATTAATATAAAATAATTAATAATTAGTTTTCCTTTTAAAAACAACTGAGTTGGGGGGGAGATAGATTATATTTAAGTAACTTCGAAGTGAAGACAGGTATGTACTTAGTAGGCTACAGTAATGAAGAATGTGCCTGGATAATTCTGAATAAGAAATAATGGAAGTGGTGGTGACTGCAGTTTGCTGTTCACACATCACTAATGGAGATACAAGCATATCTACAGGTTTCCCTTGCTTTATGTGGGTTCTGTATATGCAAATTCACTCTTATGAGATGACCTTTTTTCTCCAAAAATTCATTATATGCGAAGTAAATTCACTCTTATGCAATTGGTGTGGTGGAAGCCCATAGTCAGCTGCTTTGTGCAGTGCATTGTGGGAGTGACATGCACCAAAATACAGTCTCCTGTGTGGATCTGTGCTCCTCACTTTCTGTCTGTAACACGTGTTTCTGTAGTTGCCATCCCCGTTATGATAGTGCCCTGTGCTTGTATGTACTGTCTGCTGTTGGTGAGTACCAAAATTGTCTTGCAAAAGTGGTATAAATGGGTCTGGGGATCAGTGCAGTCCAGGTCTTGGAACATATCACTACTTGTTACATTGTAAAGTGGGTTCCCTTTAAGTGAATTCAAGTTATGTGCCGTTTTCCAGAAATGCAGATGCATGTACAGCATGAAGCGAGGAAAACTTGTACTTAAAAAGGCTCAGTTTTGTTAAAATTGAATGCATAATAGCATAACCATTCTGGGTGTTCCTTGGAGCACCATACAGTAGACTGCTTAAGGTCAACTGATTTGCCTATGTGGCTACTTCTGATCTCCAGTTTACTAGAATAATCTCTCACCTCCTTGGTCACAGCACTGGTCATCAGACCATGTGAACAGCTCTGGTCATTCATGTGTTGTCATAGTTCAGAATTAATATTTTCACCAGAGAAAGAAAGATACTAATGACTTTGGTTGGATTAAATCCTTCCACCCTCCAACATGTGAATTTCGGTGGTAGGGCTTTTGTAGGTGTCCCCATGGAGAATGGTGAATTTGTCCTGTGGTCCTCAGACCCAAAGTGCTGATCATAATTTGTGCCGGTGCTGTTGGGAAGCACAGAAGGAAATTAATAAGTGCCTAATTTACTATGAGATTTAGAATATCAAGTTATGGAATTCATGAATACAGAGCATCTTTGACATAGCATTGATCTGAGATGGAGTTTTTGTAGTAAGCAGCATGTACAGATGTGGCTATAGTGGATACCATTTATGTAGAATATGCAAAGCAGTTTTGAGCCTTGCTTCTGTCCCATTACCTACAACTAATGATTTTTATAGCAGATGGAGGGTTTTTTTAATTTCCTCTCCTATCCTGCAATCCAGTTGTGGCAGGTTCTTGCCTTTCAGTGTGTTGGTGGGTTGTCTAATGCTTTCCTAAGCAGATGTCAGCAAAAATATCTCCCTGACCATCTGCAAACCCTGACTCTCCAAAATGTCATTTCAAATTACATTTAGGGGTAGCACCCATTAATTTTAAAATGTTGGAATTTATTGTAATCTGAAATGGATTTAAGCAAACAAAGCCAGATACTATGAAAATTCTCCAGCTGTACACAATGCATGGGCAGCTTGAATTCAAGATACACTGTAAATTACAATATTTACTTTTTACATCAGTATTATATTGAATGCTGACACCTTATGATTTATACCCATATTGGCAAGTATTTTTGCTCTCTGTTATGCTAAAATAGTACTAAGGAAAAATAGAAGAAAAGTTAATTTTATTTAGGGATGTCAGCTTTCATTTGGTGTGTTTTGTGACAATAAATGGAATTTGTTCTGATGGCATTATCAGCCACAAACATTATAAATTGATGTATTTCTTAGTATGCTCAGCACACTAATGAACTTCAACATATTGCTTATCAACATTCAGACACTATAAGATATTTTCATTAGAGGACATCTTTTGTGCTTTCAGTAATACTAAAATCTAGCAAAGTACAATCTCAAAATTTGTTTAATTTTGAAATGTCAGTTTCTATTCATGAGTGTCAATAAAATAGTATTTGGTCCTAATAGTATTTTGAAGGCTAAAAAATAAGCTAATCTGTACTACTTTTATGGTTTCATTAATAAATAGTAGTTCGAACCATACTTTATAGGTCTGATTCTTTCAGAAGCACTGGGCATACTTTGAACACCAACTCCAATTGAATTCAACATGTCTGACATTCAGGATCTGTGAAAATCACTGAATTTTTTTAGGCATATAAGGGTGTGAATTTATCCAGGCTGGTATGACAGGGTTTTTGGAAGACATTGTGGTCTTCTGCTCTTTTCCTTTCCCTGCCTATTGTCATAATCAAATTAAATGAGTGCCCCTAACACAATAGACCATCCCTTCAAATGATTGGCAGTGTTCTAAATTTGGTATGTTCCGCCTAATAAAGTATTCCTACTTGGCAAATTCTCATTGGCTACTCTAAAGGTATAAAAGTTTGCATTGTTTCCTCCCAAGTTGGAGAGCTCTGAACACGTGATAACGTACAGAGGACCTCACCACGCAGCAGGGAAAAGCTGGCGGACAGATCACCCACCAACATCTCCCCTTCTGTTCCCAACGTATTCCTTGTCCTGCATGCCCGTTGCGTCTACAGGTTCATCTGGTTGACTTGTTGCGTTTTCTTCTTTCTGTAACTACACAAGCAACTTTACCGCCTGCATCGCAGACACCAGCGGCGTAAGTAAAGCTTAAGTAAAAGTTATTTTTGCAACCAATACGCTGTATCCCACCTCTCCATCCACCAGCCTGCCCAATGTCCACTTAATTAAACACCGTTCCCCTCAGTCGGTTCTGACCGGTCGGCGGGCCAAGACATGGCATCACGAACAGGATCTAAGGGCATGGTGGTGGAGAAGAACTTAATCAAGTGCTGCCCCTGGCTCACTGGAGCCTGTCACATGGATGCAAATGAACGCAAATGAACTCTAGGCGCACATCGCCTATCACCAAGCAGCTAAAGAGGGAGAAGAAAACCTCCTCAGAGGCTACTTCTCGGTAAAAGGGGAAGAGGCAGGTATTAAGGAGTGGAAAGCAAGCCTCTCCCCTGAGGCATTCGGCTGCGTAATGGCCAGAGGCCAGGTTCACTCTTGGCCCCCGGATGAAATATTGACCCTGTCCCTTGCAGGAGTGAAGGCGAAGAAGGTGGAAAATCCAATCCCTGCTCAGGAATTTGCCCAATGCACCCGACACAAGAGGGAAGGAGGGGAATCCACCCCGCTGGATTGGTTGAACTGTCTGGCTTTAGCGTCTGGGTCGCGCGGTCATGAACTCCTCAGCCAACTCCGGGAAGGCCTGCAGACCGAGAGCCACCACGCGGCAAGGTGGGGAGGCTCAAAGTGGAATAAAGGAAAGATGATGAATGCTTTGTTCCGTTCGGTAGCGGGTCTACTGCGGGAAAACAAAAATCTAGAGGCTTTGCTGCACACAATGGGCAAGGAGTCACTGGAGCAAGCGGTGGAGGGCTCCGAGCCAACGCCCAAAAATGGCGCTGACTGCATGGTGCTGCCGCCAGAAAATGGCACCGAGGAAAGCGAAAAAGGCGCGAATATCCCCTTTGGAGGCGGGCAAATCCCCTTCGGCTGTGGGCATCACCGCCCACAGCCCCGCCCCTCAGAGTGATGCCAGAAGAAGCCCTGCCCCCTGGCGTGGCGTCAGAAGTGGAACCGCCCCCGTATGAGGGTGGGAAGTTGTATCCAGCCCTCCCACCCAACAAATTTAACCCTCTCCCGGCTGCAGCCCACCTGATAGCACTGGTAAAGCAAGTTACTGATGAACAGGGCGCAACTCGTACCACCACTACATACTTCACCTGTACTAGGGGCGAATTGCAGGACTTGTGCAGAGAATCAAAAATGAAATCTTAAGAGTCACTAGCCATATGGCTAGGGCACTTAGTAGTGGAATTTGGGTCAGACTTACTAGACCTGGAAGAGGCTAGTTTCCTAACACCCAAGCCTCTTGGAGTAGGGGGCACGCCACTGATTTAGATGTAGTAACGGGTAACATCTATTGACTCATCCCGCTTCCAGCTCTCATTGCAGGTCAAGTGGTACACAAATCCCACGCCTGGCATGAGGGTCGCCCAAAGAAAGCCAATGCAGAACAACTTCTGCTGGCCATAATTGGGGTGTCATACCTCTCATGGAACCCCAGAGCTGACCCACTGGGGCTAATGTAGGCACAACAACATGGAGAATGGGCTCACTGCCAACTACAGAACCCTGGAGCTGTTCCAACGACTCTCAACGGCATAGAAGCCTGGGTAGAGGTGTACGGAGGGACAGATGCTATTATGCTCCAACTCCTCCTTAACTCGGTGGTTGGCCAACCAGCAGGAAACCTTTTAAGTCAACTTCCACAGCTGCGGGCCCTCATAAAGCTGGCCAAAAAAGTCTTCAGTGGTGCACAGCATCAATCCTTGGTATACCTGGTTGAGGCCCCAAGACCGAGACACCAGGAACTTGGCCCTCTGTGGGAATTAGGGTCGCTACCCCAAAGAACGCCCGAGGAAAGAGCCATGTTCGGGTTCCTCTTGAACTACTCCAGACTCATGAAGCACCAATTGCATGTCCTAGGAGATGAGGGTCAATGAAATCTAGTGGCTGCATTGGGTTTCACATTCAGTAACAAGCAAAAAAACAAGTAGTGGCCACTGGACACACCGGCGGCCTATCTAAGCCCAACCCTACTGACCTTCGTCCCTATACTTAACTCACTGTTTATGACCCAGCCAACCCAAGTGACCAATGATGGGTGTTCTTTCTTCTGGATACCGGAGCCCAAGTCAACATGATCACTCCAATGACACCCCACCAGAAAACCTCAAAAGCAATTAGGGTACAAGGACTGAACGCTGTTGCCGTCACAACAAAAGTCAAATTTGCAATCCAAGCCATCAATGCACCCTAGAGGAAGTGCTAGGGGGCATCAATATCTTGGGAATTCTGGGAATCAAGGTGCTTAACCTCAAAGAACAAGTGCTGCAAGCACTCCCCATTGCTATCCCAGAGCCAGATTGGCATCGACCCACACTCTGCAACATCTCTACCTGGCGATACCGGCCAATCCCAACTAAAGAACCCCTCAAAGGGTCCTTCACTGACCTCCTGTGGCGACTCGAGCAACAAGGTTGCATTAAACTAGTAACTGCTATCTCCTACCTATCACCGGGATAGGGAGCCGCCAAACCTGGAAGACCTGATGAAGCATGGCTAGTTGTTGATTATAGGGAAGCCAACAAGAGATGTCAAGTGCTTCAGCAACCTAACCCATCCACCCTACCACAATGCATGTCTGAAATGGCACAATTCCAGTGAGATGAGTGGGTCGGGGTCACATTGGACTTAAAGAACATGCTTTTCTCAATTCCGTTTACTGACCCTGAGGGAGTGTTGAATATGTGTGTTGAGGGCACGATGTATAAGTGGACAGTTTCCCGCAGGGGTACTGCAATGCCCCGTAATTGGCTACTGGTGCCATGAACAATACCCTGAAGATCTTTTGTGCCTCACACACCCTTCCACCAGAAGAGGAATTAAGAATCTGGAGTTATGTTGATAACTTCGCTATTATGGGCCATGAAGTATTGACCCTGTCCCTTGCTGGAGTGAAGGTGAAGAAGGTGGAAAATCCTATTTCCGCTCAGGAGTTTGCTCAATGCACCTGGTACATGAGGGAAGGAGGGGAATCCACCCCGCTGGATTGGTTTAACTGTCTGGCTTTAGCGTCTGGGTTGCGCGGTCATGAACTCCTCAGCCAGCTCCGGGAAGGCCTGCAGACTGAGGGCCACCACGCGGCAAGGTGGGGAGGCTCGAAGTGGAATAAAGGAAAGATGATGAACGCGTTGTTCCATTCAGTAGCGGGTCTACTGCGGGAAAGCTCCATCGTTACCAGCATAATCAACCAATTGGTAGCCCATCTTCAAAGTGAAGGATGGACAGTTAACAAGGAAAAGTCGTGCCTGTATCCTGTAGCCGACATCACATTCCTTAGTACCCGATTTGTCGGCCCCATCTGTCATGGTATCTCACATGATAGTCCCGACATCGACCCATTAAAGAAATCTTTGCCAGTAACTAAAAGACATTTCCAGCAGCTTTTAGGTCACTGAAATTGGTACCAGCATTATGTTAGTCCTAGCCATCTACCTCTCCTCGCTAAATTGCATTGACAGATCCGTGACAAGTCCCGAAAATCCACGCCTTGGATGGAAGGAGATCAATGGAACTTGCATCACCTGTTGACTGCTGTCAAGGGTATGCAGCTCCATGCAATCAACCTCGGTGAACCATTGGTCGTGACCTCTTGATTCACCACCAACCATGTTTGGGCTGTCACACACAATCCTCGCCCGGTATGGAGCCGTAGGGAAAATCCTCCTAGCTAGACAGCTAGTGGAGCCATTAGCAAGGGGGCACAGAGCGCTCCATGCTCCTGCAGCTACTTTGTTGCCTTTACTAGATGCAGAAAAGTCGACCCACATTTTCAAGGAAAGCCTAAGACGGGGAACATGTTGGTGCTCACCCATCATTATAACTGGTGCTGCTGGAAATTTGAAGACATAACATCTGACCCCAGTCCAAAGGATGAGAAAAAAACCCCAACGCTGTATGGAACTTCCGCCCCGGCTTCAGACGGAACCTCCCGACACGGTGGAGGCTACGGGTTTTATTGTAAAGCCTATCATGACACAGAAATATTTTGAGC
Source organism: Caiman crocodilus (assembly GCA_030014935.1). NCBI lineage: Eukaryota > Metazoa > Chordata > Crocodylia > Alligatoridae > Caiman > Caiman crocodilus. The sequence continues at coordinate 91,950,052 of JAGPOW010001296.1, forward strand.
TCACCCAGATGACAACTCTGCTCAAAAATGTGAACTGCTAGGATTTCTTAAAGTGTTGCAACACTGTCTAACTCACCACAATGATACACTTCCAGTTCCAGTCATTGCAATTGACTCACAATACATTTATAAAATCCTCACCAGTACTGCTTTGCCCATTGAAAATTTGAGTAATTGGGAAGACATTTGGGAAGCCTTGACTAAATTTACATGGCTTCCATTAGTTAAGCATACAAAAATCACACCGCCTCGACACCGTTCCAGTGCTTGAGATCATTGATAAACTCTTAGAAGATCATTCTGGACCAACGTAGCTGTGCCTATCACCACTACTCTCAGTCCTGAAGTAAGTCTGTTCCTTGTGTGGCTTCATGAAAATTGGGGTCACCTGGGACCGCGAGCCAGCCATCGACATTGGCATCAGACCGCTACGAAGCTTACTCCGTATGGAGTTCGACATGCCTGGGAAAAGGTAGCACAAGCCTGCGAAATATGTGCCAAAGAAAAGTGCCATCAAACTAGATATCGAGCTGGAGCTTTTAACCCCTCGCAATTCCAGGCAGGAAAAGCCTGGCAGGTAGACTTGCTTGGACCCCTTCCAGGATCCAAGCCGCCGAATAAGGGATTAGTCATCGTTGATTTGGGAACGTGCCAGCTGCAAGTCATTCCTCTGTGGAAAAGCAACACCACTGCCATTATCTCCGCCTTAACTGCTGCATTTGCTACCTGGCAACCCCCTCATAAAATTCAATCTGACAGAGGACCCCCATTCAACTCTAACGCCCTGGGAAAGTTCGCCCATCTTCACAACGTCGCATGGCATCTCCATCTACCATACCATCTGCAATCCAATGGCATTGTGGAATGACACATCAGCCTATACAAGGAGCAACTTTGTCTCAGAGGAGGAGGGACATACAAAAACTGGACTAAGCACAATCATGACGTCCTTATTTCATTGAACACCACAAAGCCCCTATGGGACGAAACTAATGCTAACAAACCTCCACCCTGGGAACCTAGATTCCATCCTGACGAGTTAGTGTGGGTCTTGATACCGCACCCTCATCAATCTCATCTACAAGTTTACAAAGGGACAGTTCAATGGTCAGAACAGTATCCTAACACCTATTCCATCCTGTTAGAGAATAAGCCTGACCGTCCCCTCATTATAGCCCATCATAATTGGTTAACCCAGCATCCCCCCACTAGTAAATGTTAAAGATAACTAAGTACTATTATAATTTTTGTCTTTCAGAAACAGGCAAGCAGGGGTTAGAACACCCGAGGCACACGCGACGGTGACAGACCCAGGTGGAAGGAACAGCATCACCAAGGACACAGAAACCTGATGCACGATATCACCATGACACCTACTGAAACCCTTACAGTTGGGCTTTTTGTGACTAACCTAATTTCATTAGTCAACCTTGTAATGATTGTGTTAGTTGTTTATATAGGATGTTCTTTTTGCAGTTAATCGGGTACCGTTTAATAGAGTTATCTGCTTATGTATATACTCATTTGCCACCTGAACCTTGTAAAGACAACGAGTGCATGTATGAAAACTACCTGTAATCTAGGTGCTTAATCTATTGTGTCATGGCCAAGGGGGCATGTCATAACCAAATTGAGTGTCCCTGACACAACAGACTGTCCCTTCAAATTATTGGCATTGTTCTAAATTTGGTATGTTCCGCCTAATTAAGTATTCCTACTTGGCAAATTCTCTTGGCTACTCTAAAGGTATAAAAGTTTGCGCAGTTTCCACCCAAGTTGGAGAGCTCTGAACACGTGATAATGTACAGAGGACCTCACCACGCAGCAGAGAAAAGCTGGCGGACTGATCACCCACCAACATCTCCCCTTCTGTTCCCAACGTATTCCTTGTTCTGCATGCCCGTTGCATCTACAGGTTTATCTTGTTGACTTGTC
>JAGPOW010001296.1:91952086-91962315 GCA_030014935.1 Caiman crocodilus
ACCAGCGGCGTAAGTAAAGCTTAAGTAAAAGTTATTTTTGCAACCAATACGATGTATCCCGCCTCTCCATCCACCAGCCTGCTTGATATCCACTTAATTAAATACCGTTCCCCTCAGTCGGCTCTGACCGGTTGGCCGGCTGAGACATCTGTGAGAAGTTCTTATTGTGCTTGTCCAACAAGGGTACTTAGTAGGTGCAGTTAATTAGGTATGTTCATTTTTAAGAAGGAAAATCTCTCTCAGAGATGAAAGTCTTGGATCATCTGACAAAGTTGATCAGATCCTGATCTATTTCAAGCTTGTTTTACAGCCAGGTAATGTAATGCCTATCCCATCTGGATGTACTTAGGAAGGCAATGTGCTAAGGCTATCTCCAAAGTGTGCAACTTCCTCCAGCCTTCCTGCTCATATCCACACCTTTGTCAAATTTACGCAACATTTAAAGTGTTGTGTTTAATCATTCAGACAAGCTTTGTTCTCTTTCTTAAGTAAAGCAAAGGAAAGAGCAGGCACTTTGTTTTTAATGCTTCGATAAGGAATGCCATATTAGTGTTTCCTATGGCCAAAGCCAATCTCGCACACCATGACTCCTTGAGCTGTTAACAAGAGAGAGGGCAAGTCTTTACAAGTCTCTGACTCTTCAGTAGCTAAATATTAGTGTGTAATAGTGTCTCATGGCAAAAACCATGTTAGGATGCTACTGCACGGTAGCATTAGACTTTTGTGCAATAGCATCACAAAAAAGGTGTTTGCTGGCACTACTGTACATTAATTCCAATTACTGAGCATTTATTTAATAGTTGTTTATATTTTAATGCTATAACTTACACCAACATGTCTTAGGGTGCTTAATGCAAAAACACAGATGACGCAATCATAAACCTAGGTTTACAAAACAACACTTAGTTACATATACTGAACTCTGATCATCTCTGGGTGCCTGTGATGGCAGTAGATATTGTAAGGCTTGCTACTACTGCCCTGAGCTTGTCTGCCTACAGGTGGCAACAGGGTGGACCTTGGCTTTGGATCACCTGGTCTGCCAGGAAGTTGATCTTATGTTTTCTCACCTGCCACAGCCTTGAAGTATATTTCCAGGCGGCACTGCCCATAGTGATCCAGCCTGGTCTCAAACCCTGTTTCTTCTGCGTGGCTCCAAACCTCCTCTTTACCCCAGCCTAGCCTCTCCAGATGGTGCTCACAAAATCCTTCTGCAGCCAGGTTGCAGTGCTGCCTGTTGTGGTCTTATTTTGTCCCCTACCCCAGGGTGACCTTCGGTCTCTATTAGGTGCACCCTTCCAGGGCTGGTCTTGGCCCGTGCTCAAAATCAGAACAGCAAAAAAACCCTATAGAAAACCCCAGCTGCTCTCAGCCTTCTTGTCGGGCTTCATCTATGTCCCCTTTACCCAGGGTCAGGTGCTCAAAATCCCAATCGCAATAATCAAAACAAATCCCTTAGTCCAGTCTTTGTTATGCCTGCCCTGCACCCCTATGAGCATTCACAGTCTTCTTGGGGTCTCCGCCATGGACAGCAAGGCTCTACCTGTGACTCTAGTTTCCCTCAGGCCCTCCTCCAGATCCTGTGTTGAAAACTCTGCTCCAGAGATTATCACAGGCCTTGTGGACTCCCTCACTCCAGATCCTTAGCAGCAGCTCAGCTCTGGAGATTACCACCAGGCACGTGTGTGCAGGCCTCCGCCTGCCTCCTGCTCAGGGTCACATTCCTCAAGCACGTTTCACAGCCCTTGCTTGCTGGGATGCTCAGCTGCTCCTCTTTTCCTGTGACCTACAGGGAACTGACCCGTCTGCCCCTCTCCAGGGCCAGAAATACCTTTGGGCAGCCTTCCTCCTCCAATCCTGAGTGAGATGCTGCTCCAGAAGTATGGTGGGTATTTTCCTTCCCTTCCAATCTCCAGCTACAGCCCTGCCAGCCCTCCATGCTGTGAGTTTTGCTTCAGTCCTTCACAGAGCCTCTACATGAAACACTACTGCACAGTGGTTACCACGCATTTATTTAGTTTATGTAGAGGCACCCAGAGATAACCAAAATTAAGTGTATGTAACTGTAGGCATTGTTTTGCAAACCTACCTTTATAGTCCTGACATCTATCTTTTTGCATTAAGCACCCTAAGACATGCTAATGTAGGTTATAGCATTAAAGCAGGGAAATGAAACATAAACCCCTGGGCAGTATAGCCATTATTTTAAGGTCTGTTTGATATTCAACTTGGCAAAGAATCTTTTGATAATTCTGAATAATATAACTTGCTATATTCCCTTATCATGGGATATTTAGAATATGAAGCGTTAATTTATAACCTGAACGCAAGTTGATGCATCAGCTCACTTTGCTCATTTTGAGGTTAACAATCAGCAATATTTATCATTCTACAGCACCAAACATTATTTCTGTAGTATACTACCTAAAAGGAATTTCCTCTTTCCCTTGTGCAATACTTTTATCATATAGATTACAGCAACATAATCAGGTCTGACAGAGGTGACATTAAAGTAAGACCATTTTGACAGTTTGCGTTCTGGATTTACAGTCCTTCATTTTCAAAGGAATCAGCTTTTTTTTTTTAATTTAATCAGGAGTCGCTAACTGGTTACACCCCTAAAGATAAGCTCTGGCTTTTCATTTTCTCTGCCCATTTAGTTGCATTTTCTATCTTTCTATCTTTAACTGTAATCTTAAAGTTACAAAATTTGTTTATGGCAGAAATCTTTAAACATTTAGGAATGATTAGGTAAATTGCTCTAAGTTTGACAGGGTCATGTTTCTATATAAACATGAACAAGCAGGTTAGACTTAAAAAGCATAACCATTATGCAGAACCAAAGTGTGGCTGCTATATGTGCATTAATATGTCTTTGTTAGTACTTGTAATCGAGTTTATTACCTCTGTTCATCAAGTTTAGTGCCTTCAATATGAGGTATTATGAAAATGTCCATTAGACTACTCTAATGCACAGTAGCAAAAGTGCATGCCTTTTTAGTGAGACTTAAAATGCAATAGCCTATTTCTACTGCGCGTTAGCATATTATCACTGTTTTGGACATGATGCTTTAATGCATGGTAGAATATATGCGCATGAATGAAATGATCATCATCTCTTCTGACTTTTTCATATATGTTAATTAATGACGGTGCTTCTAAAAAAATCCACATATACCCTGTTATAAACCTTTCACAGGGGCCATGTCTACATGTTTACATGCAATGCTGACTTCACAACTGTTACTGCACAGTCATTTAGTACTTGCATAACCAAGTACTAAATGACTGTGCAGTAACTGGCATTATTGTGCAGTAATCTCCCCGCACAACTTCTGGGTAACTCTGCTTGGTAGCTTGTTACTGCTGCACAGGAGCATCTTGTCATGGTTCGTGCCCCAAGATGCTACTGTGCAGTATGAATAAGCTACTGTGCAGTAAGCATCTCATATGTGATGATGATATTTTGCCATTTTAGAGAAAAAATATTACTGAAAAAAGGGAATGCCTACATTTTATATACTTTTTGAAAATGTGTGTAGTGAGTATTTTTGTAACTTGCTGTAATGTAAAGCTATGGCTATTGGTTCATAGGAGCATTTTTTCAGGCAAAAGTGTTGTGGTTTTTTGTTCTGTTCTGCTTTGTTTCTTCATTTGGGGAAAAAGCTGCTCTTCAGAACTGAATTCTATTTAAAGACAGCTCATTCCTATTGTATCTAATATATATTTTAACTAATTGAACCAAAAGTCCCTCACTAGCAAATGTGATTTTCATTAAAATGACTACAACACTATGGCTCAGAACAAAGCAACCAGCTTGAATTTTTTGTTGTTTCCTATAAGTAAATGGTCTCATCTTCAACTTTTAATTCCTCCTGTGTTATGCCTTAAAACACACTAAATCCGTAGCAAAAATTTTTGCTAAATAACAGCAAACAATGAGAATCTTCTGATAAAACAACAGATTTGCTTTATAAGATTCTCTTTATAAACTTTGAAGATTGTGACTTAAGATTCTTAGCGAGTATTTTGTTATCAGAAGAACAATTTGATATAAGAAACTGATACAAGATGATGTAATTCTGAAGTAACAGGAGGTAAGTGTTTAATGTTTCTTTTTTCGTGAAACATTTATAAGACCACGTCTTAGAGACCCAGATGTTACCTTTACTATGCAATTAATTGATTGATTTCAGATTATATTTAGACACGCTACACATGGAAAGCAACCATTGCGCGTTAAATATGGCCAACCACCCACCAAGATAAAGAACATTTTTGTAGCTGGTTTATATCAAGCTTTAATTTGAACATTTGAACATGGGGTGAATAATGTTTGGCCAGGTCCTCCAGAATGCCAGGGTGGACCACTATCTCTCTCCACCCCACCCCCCAATCCTACCTACAAGGAGACCTGAAGGCTGCTTCTTTAAGGAAAGATTTCTCTTTTCAGAGAAGAATGTAAACAGACACTCAGTAGGAAATGCTTTACTTACACACTGTAGTAATCTGAGGGGGAGGAAATTTGTTTGGAAAGCTTGGTAGGAACAAGATGGGAGAGAAGAAAAGCACATCATAAGGTGTTCCTAGAGAGTGTGAACCTCATTCCAACCTGCTCCCTTTTGGCATGGCTCTCCCCTGCTCTACACCAGGGTTAAGGGAGCATCACCTTCACCCAGGGGGATCTCAGTATCTCAGCTGCTCAAATGAAGGACTGGGAAGAGTACTGACTGCTAGGGCTGCGCAAAATTTTGACAGCTGTTTTGTTTGAAGGCTCCTAAACAGCTCAAAAATTAAACAGAAGGCTCCGAAACGTTTTGGAAATGTTTCAGAGAATTTCAGAGTTTCAGAATCAGGTTTGCAAGGAAACAAAAACCAAGAAGAGGGAGGAGAAAGAGGAGGGAAGAACTGCTCTGATATTGACATCCAGCTCCCGGTTTGATTCCCCAGCTCTCTGATCGCTTCCCCCAGATCTCTGATTATTTCCCCAGCTCTTCCTGGAGCCAGCAGCAGCTGGTTTGCGCAGCCCATGGCAGATCCTGGGAAGACTGCAGTGGTGCTGCTGGCCCCAACCTGCAGTGGAAACCTGCTGAAATCAGGTGTGCAGATTTGGGGGCCCATGCCCCCTGGGAAGAGCTGAGGGAATGATCAGAGAGCTGGGGAATTGAACCAGGGACTGACTCTGAATTGAAACAGCTGTTTCTCACAGCCCTACTGGCCACCTTCACCAGCAGCTCTCCACCTCCACCTACTGGGGAGTGTTGGCAGAGCAAGTTCTCAAGGCACTTTTCCCCTTCTGAATTGCTTGCTCTGTGAATGTGCAGCAGATCGCATGGTAGGACAGTTTCCATAAAGGGGCTTGGGGTAGTGTGGGCATTAAGGCACATAGGTGGCAGCACAGGGGTCACAAATTTGAGGACATAGCAAAAGTGCTCATGGTACAGGCTGTCAGATTTCAGCAAATCTACAAATTCTGCTAAATACCTTGTCACAAGGAAGGGAATTTTCTCTCTAGCAACATTATCAATTGCTTGAAGGAAATAATTAGTGCTGGGGGACATAGTTTTACATCTACACAATTGTTTGAACTGGACAAATAGCTACAGCTTGCTCAGTGGAACTGGAGACTATTGACATATTTTAAATTCTCACAATATTTTGGAAATAAAACCTATATTTTCCTCTCCAACCTATTATTTACTTGTAATAAAGAAATTCAATAAGACATGTCTGTCAGCTTTCTTAAGTCCCTGTGTCAGTATTGTTTCAGCATTTAACGCACAGAAAAACTTCAAAAGCCAAGCAATTTAATAATTCTAGCATAAAAGACGGACTTCTGGACATGCTTTTTCTTCCACAAAGTTAGCAACCTTTTCAAAATGAACAAGTGCACTTGAAACATAGTTTTTTTGGCATGACAAATAGTTAGGCACAAAATTAAGCTAATTAAACATTTTTTTTATTCTTGTCAAAGAATGGATTAAATGTTAATCTATCTAAGAAGAGTTTTTTCTTTTTTTTTAAAAGTAAGGACATTTTAGATGAAAGCATTCAAAAGTGACTTATGTTGAAACTTTAACCAACAACTACTTACCTCCATTCTTTTCAAGAAGCAGTGCTTGATATTGAATGTCAAATTTTGAAATGACTTGCTGTATTTAAAATTCTTGACTTAGAAAATGTTCACAGGTGCATAAGGGCCAAGACAAGAGCAGGGGCCTGCAGAGCTCTTAATGAGAAACCTGGATAAGCTAAAGAACTCTAAGAAATCTGAAGATTTTGCTTTGCAGCTCTTTTGGAATAATTCTAGGAAGACTAGGAAAATATAGGTTAGTAATCATTGTTCTCTTTTGAGGCTGTAATCTAACACTTCTAGAAGAAAAAATGTATTCTATATAGATGGTATGCTCAAAGTTTTCTCAAACTTTAGAGTTTGGATCATGTTGTTTAGTCAAAATTTCTAAAATTGAGTTCAGGCTGTCAATAAAACATCAGTAACTAAAGGAATGAAGAGAGCTAGTTAGCTGTATTAACCCGAAGGTGGGCAGAAAGCAGGGAGGGTGGCACCTTAGGGTCCACCCAGATGAGCACATCTTTGGACACCAGAAGATCCCAGTGTCAAAAAAAACTTCTGCCAGCAAAAAGCAGGGCAGCACACATGGCAGGAGCATGTTCTGTCCAAAACAGGAGCCTAGCCAGCCACAGTCATGCTCCAGATACCACTTAGGCTCCACATGCCCAGATCACTGCTTCTGTAGCCCTGTGAGGCCCCCAGGACACCAGGTAAGGCTGCTGGGACCAGCCGGGGCGCTGGCCACAGTCTCCCCTACCCGACCTCGGGTAACATGCCGCATGCCAGAGTGTGAGTGTAGGAGCATTCCCCGGGGACATGTGCCCATAGAGATTAACTTATTCAGAAATACATAATTTTTTGTAGGCAACAGCCTACTTCAAGGGTTCCCAACATTTATGTGCTCAGGGGCATACTCAAATTTAAAAGAAAAAGCAGAGGGTGCCAATATGACAGCATTTTGTGTTGGAATAATGATTTTTACTGATCATGAAAATGTGCCCGGCACCTGAATAAACTTCAAGGGACACCATGGTGCCTGCAGGCACTGCATTGGGAACTGCAGCCTACTTCATCAAATGTTAGATGCATTTTCAGTAATAGCATCTGTTGAAGTAAGATGCTCTCTGTGAAAAATTGCACATTTCTGAATTAGTCTTTAAGGTGCCACCTGTTCTGCATTCTGAAGGAAGTGATTAATTAAAAGATAATTAATTAGGTGAGGGTGGAGTTCTTTTTTTTGTTTGATTGGTTGTTTTCCCCCTTCCTTTGACTGTTGCTCAAAGGTTAAGAAGGAAGTATTGGGATATTACTGTATGTGTTAGGCTTTTTTAACAGAAACCAAAAACCAAAAAAAAAAAAACCCCATCCAAAATGCCTTCTTTCTGCTAGCTAGCTGTCAGATGAGGAGAATATATACACCTCAGCTCTGTTTTGCCAGATGATCATACTTCCATGGCTGATAAGTATTTTTAGGATGAGATGCTGCTGTCATATCAGAAAGGGGCCAAAATGCACCAAAAAATATGATCCAGACAATCCTAGTGTCATAGGAAATGGACTGGAAGGAAAACAAACTGGAAGGACCTCAGGAAGTCATCTAGTCTAATCTCCCTGTTCAAGGCACAAGCATCCTCATTTAATCCATCCTACCCCGGTATTTTGTATAGGTTGTACTTCTAACAGTACACATCCCAAAACCTCTCTCAGCAATGTATTCCAGTGTTTGACTATCCTCATAGTTAGAAAATTCTTCCCAATATCCAATTTAAAACCCTATATTGCAGTTTAAGACCATTACTGCTCAATGTGGCTCCTATAGACAGAGAGGGTACAAACAGATGTCACCCTCATGTGGACTTAAAAATGTTCTCAGTGGCACAACTGGTGAGCAAACAAATGTCTTAGCCGCTTGTCACACTCCACGTGCCCCAACATTTTGCCACACCTAAGCATAGTCACGGTTTGTGACACCTTAAATGGGAGGGTGTCTGTTTGCTTATTGTGTGCCATGGGAATCCCCCTGAAGAGGATACTCATAGTGTGGCTGAGCTCCACTGACTTGGGGTGCATGTCTTCAAGTGGAGAACCCTCGTGGGCATCTGGAGCTGTTGTTCCATAGAATCAGGCTCCTGAAGCCCCAGGAATGGCAGGGCTCTGACTTCACAGGACAAAGACCCCAGTGACAATGGATCTATAGACACCAATAAACTGGATCAGCTGTTAGGACACATCCTGACACAAGTTTTTGTGCTCCGAAGACAATGTCTGTTTATAGCCATAGTCTGTCCCCATCCTCCTCCTTAACAACCCTTTTCCTATTTGAAGACTGTCAAATCTCCACCCAGCCTCTTCTCCAGGCTAAATAACCCAGTTCTTCCAATTTTTCCTGTCACGTTATTCTAGACCTCTAGGTACATTTTGTTCTCTACTGGACTCTTTCCAGTTTGTCAACATTTTAATTGAAGTGTGATAGACTTCAGATAATTAACATAAAGTTTCATAAATAGGTAGGATTGAGAAAAAGCTGGAAGTAATAGATAGAAGTCATTAGGCTTCAGAAAAATAAAACCGGAGCAACATGGTCTAATCATCATAACCAGCCTTTCTTGAAGCTGTACATTCTTCTCTGGTCAGCAAATGATTATAAAACTAATTAGCAAAGTGTCTCCCTTTCAAATGATGTGCTATCGAGGATGACATCCCAGTACTGTATAAGCATCTCCTGTAGTTCAGGTACCAGTGAGTGGTCCATGCTGTGCATCTAAAGTTTTAAACATTCTTCATGATCCATGTAGTTATCAACACACTTCTATTTAGCAGATTTTCTTTTCAGATTTCCCTTTTTAAGTATCTAAAAAAATCTCAAACATTATAGCAATTTAAAAGGAACAGCCTATTAAGGTCCTGAAGTCAAGTATCAGGAAATGCCAGAATTAAGGTATGTGAACAGCCTATGATGTTGCAATTACATGACGGCAAAATTTTACCTTAATGAGTCCTTGCAAGGAAAGATAGTGGTGGGGGAGCTGAATGAAGGTTACAAAGGTAAACTTTAGTTTAGAATTTCCTAATTTATTGAGTACTGGACTGTGCAGCGTTAACATGCTTTTTAATGTGGTTCTAGTGTATAACATTAGGTGTGATTACTACTACTTTAGTAATGTATATTTACTCAGCATTTCATAGAGAAAAATGCTACTCATCTTTCATTGCTATTTGTACCTACAGAATGTAATAATTGAATAGAAAGCTTCCTGAGTGATTTTGTGCATCACAGTTTCTCCCAGTTAGATCAATTTCAGATTGAATAATTCATTTCTGATTGAAGTACAGATGCATGATATTCTATTTCAGTTTATATTGTGATGAAGTTTTAATATCAAATGTGTGCTAGCCTCTGCTTGAAGCTGAAATGACACTCTCTTTTATGTTCACTGAAGGTGTCAAGTTCAAAACAGCAAATAAGTTTTTTTTCCTTGACAATCTGTTTCTATCAAGTTTATCATAAAGGCCCCGTTGGCATACTAACCTTATTTTGTACACACAACTGGTTTTTGTGTTTGTTTGGGGAAAACAGATACTTATCTCCTGCAGACTTTGAGTCTTCTTCTGGATACATTTCTGTGTACAATTTAATAACCACTTAGGACTAGCTCCCTACCATAGCTTGCATCAGTTATCTGAGGATAGTAGGATGGGATTTTAAGCTACTGTTTCTCTCTGTGCCTGGACTTAAATCAGGCCTAGGCAAATTTAAAGGCAGATTTAGTTTGAAACATCTTGCCATGTGAAGGGAAAGGGCCATCAGCAGTCGGCAGTCATCACCATAGACCTACATAGAGTCCCTCATCAGGATATCCTTAATTGTCCATCAGTAGAAGTTTTCTAGTTGCTATTAACTGAGGCAAAAAGGAGGGAGCTATTATTTTATTTCTTTTTCTTCCTTTCCACAGGAAGAGGAGGGAATACATTTGTTTGTTATTTGTTTTGTAGTGAAAATAATTAGTTATCTTTGGCCATTCTAGAAAGTTACTTTAAATACTGAATATTCATAGTTTCATAGTATCTAGAGTCGGAAGGGACCTGGGCAGATCATCTAGTCCGACCCCCTGCCTTGGCAGAAAAGAGCACCGGGGTCAGATGACCCCGGCAAGGT
>JAGPOW010001296.1:91971861-91983743 GCA_030014935.1 Caiman crocodilus
GGCCCCACTTACCTTCAGGGAATCAGCTGCTGCTCCTGCTGCCTCTTCAGCTGCTTCACTCGCCACTCGCTGCTGCCACTCGCTGCTGCTGCTCCTAACCGTCGATCCAAACGGATCGACGATCCAAACGAATCCAAATGTGGTTCAGGCGCCTTCATTGAACACCTTCAAAAGCAAACTGGATGCTTATCTTGCTGGGATCCTATGACTCCAGCTGACTTCCTGCCCTTTGGTCAGGGGGCTGGACTCGATGATCTTCCGAGGTCCCTTCCAGCCCTAATATCTATGAAATCTATGAAATGTTTCGATGTTTCTTTGGGTTCTCAAAAGGGCAGCTGCTCCACGGCTTCCCAGATCCCGTCTTTGCTCAAACACCTGAAGGTGAGGTCCTTGTACCCTTAAGGGCTATTTGCACAGTGCCATACCATCCCCTTACTGTGTCCCATGCCTTGCAGGTGTTATCTGCATCTTTTATCCACTCTGCTGGGTCCCAGCCAACATGGCTTATGCCCCTTTTTATGTAACTAAGCCGTTCTACTCAGACCCACTGTATTGGGCCCAGCTTGGAGGCACTAGCTTCACTCAATCTGCTTTGTTCCCCTGGCCCTGTATAGATGTACGCCCTGTGGTGCTGAGCTCTCTGGCCTCTGTAGCTGTGCCCCTGTGGGTGCTAATGAGACCTCTACCTCCCCCACACCCTCATCCACAAACCACTGGATTAAATTACAACATAAACACTAAACCCCTGGGATATAACAAAGCAAAAAAGAGGCCAGGAGCCTGCTTACCAATGATACCACATCTCTGGGTCACTCAGCCTGGTGCTCTCACTGGCAGGGCAGCTTCACAGTTTCTTGGAGCCTTCAGGAGTCCAAACTCTGCCACAGCCTCAGATGCCACCTCTGCTGGCTCAGCCCAGGGTTTATATAGCTGTGACCTGAGCTCTAATGCGGTCATATGATTGCCCCAGTCATCTGACTGGCCTGCAGGGCTACCCTTTAGCCCTTGCTCTGCTGGCAAGCTATGCTCTGAAAACTCTGGCCTTAAAAGGGCCACTCTGCTTCCTACTAACGGGGCTAGGGTTCCCTGTAACACCCCCCCCCCATACACACACACACCTCTTCTCTTTTGTCTGGGGTTTTTCTTCCCTCTACAAAGTTACTTCTTTCCCATGTTATCATGAGAAGTCTGCACTCACATTTTTGGTCCCTGGATGATGTTCCACTGCAAAACAGTACAGTTGAAGCCTGAGATCCCATCTTATTAGCCTTGCATTGTCCATCTTCATGGTCTGCAGCCATTGCAGCAGAGAGTGATCTGTAATTAAGGTGAACTTTCACCCCCAACAAATGGTACCAGAGTGCTTCTATGGCCCATTTGACTGCCAGACACTTCTTCTCTATGGGGTGCAACTTTCTACTCATATAAGCTAGCAGGCATTCTTCATGTCAATCTTTTTGAACTACCACAACACCAATACCTGTGTTTGATGCATCTGCCTGTGCCATGAAGGGCTTATTGAAATCCAGTGTATACAGCAGTGGGTGCAAGCAAAGTGCTTCTTTCACCTCCTGAAATGCTTTTTCTGCCTCAGGTGTCCAAATCACCTTGGTTGGGGCCCCAGCCCATATTAGCTCTGTCAAGGGCACTAATCATTCTGAAAAGTGAACTTTTTATAGTAATTTGATAGACCCACAAAAGCCCTCACCTGCTTCTCTGTTCAAGGTGCTTGATATATTCATAGTGCTTCCACTTTGTCCATCAAAAGTTGCACCTTGTCACTTCCTACTTGAAACCCAAGGTATCAAGTTTTTTCTTCTCCCATTGTGCATTTTTTTGGATTGGCTGTTAGCCCTACTGTTCTTAGATTTTGCAGTACAGTTCAAAGTGCTGTTAGATGCCCATCCCAGTCTGAGGTGTATACAATAATATCGAAGTAGGCTACCACATAGCCACAGTGATGGGCCACGACTATCCATTAACCATTGAAACGTAGCAGTGGCCCCATGCAATCCAACAGACACGTGCCAGAACTTAAAATAAACCCCATGGGGGTCTTCACTTGGTTTTCTGGTGTTAATGGGACCTGACTTTCACTAGATCCAATGTGGAGATATAGCCAGCTTGCCTGATATTCTCCAGCATCTCATCCACTCTTGTCATTGGATTAGCATCAAACTTAGTCACTGTATTCACTTTTCAAAAATCAATATAGAGGCAGATCTTCCCATTAATCTTTGGCACTAATACGATGGTACTTTGCCAGTTGCTAAGAGATTCTTGTATTATGTCCCATTGCAACATCATCGAAATTTCTTCTTGTATTTGTCCCTGCAGCCTTTGTAGAATCTGCCTTTAACTCTCATGGATTACCTGGCTAGGAAATGTTTCTATTCAGTGTACCATCTCCCAGCTTCCCCCTGGCATCTCTCAGAATGCAGCTCTGTACTCCTCCACCAGCTCTGCTCCTTGTTGTCACTACTTTTCTGATAGTCGAGGGGCCAGTTCCATGTAACTTCCCCTGTCCTCCTCTCCCATGGAAAGTCCCAATTTGGGTTCTTAGGGTGAAGTGGCAGATATAGGCCCTCTCGCGCTTGCTAGAGTTTTAAAATGTTGATGTAGTATACTTATTTCTTCTTTTTCCTGTCTAGCTGGTGCACTTCATAATAGACAGGCCCCACTTGGCGTACAATCTCATACAGCCCCTGTCATCAAGTGAGGTTTCTTGGTTTCTGCTGGACAGCAGAACTAACACCCAGTCTTCCAACTCTAAATTTGTTTTCCACATACCTTGGTTCTAATGAGTTGCTTGTCACCTTTGGACTACTCAAAGATTCTCCAAAGCCTCTTTCCAAATCCTCTCTAGTCATTCTCTCAGCTGGATCACATATTGAATTAAGTTGTCCTTGCTTTGCTGTTCCTCCCACCTTTCCTTAATCAAATCTAGGACCCCCTATGGTTGACATCCATATTAGAGTTCAAAGGGGGAAAACCCTCACTGTGAATAACAAGAGTGGCAACATACAGTCCCAATTCTGTGGCCTCTCTACGACAGCATTTTTCAACATGTATTTTATTGTCCAGTTGAATTGCTCCACTAGTCTGTCAGTTTGTGGATGGTATACTGAGGTCTTTAGGTGCTTGATTCCCCAGGTTTCACTCACTCCCTCAAAGACCCATGATGTAAAATTTGTCCCTTAGTCTATCAACAGTTCCTTGGGAAGCCCAACTCAAGACAATATTTTCAGTAGCTCCTCCACCACATTTGGAGTGCACACAGCCCGCATAGGCACAGCCTCAGGATACCTAGTCACATAGTCCAGTTGGACCAAATATATTGATGTTCTGCACTACTTTTCAGCAATGGCCCCACAATGTCCACAGCAACCTGCTCAAAGGGAACCTCCACCAGAGGCAGCAGGACCAAAGGGGCTCTTGAGGGCTGGCTAGGGGATGCCTTTAGACACACAAGGAAGTAATTGCAAAAGTTCTCTACTTCCCAAAATAACCCCAGCCAAAAACAATCTTCCCTGAATGTGGGCTTCCACTTTGTCCCTCCTCAAATGGCTGCCCATAGGCAGTTTATGGGTGACCCTCAATAAGGCCCACCTGTATCATCGTGGTACAAGCAGTTACACTATCTCTTCTTCAGATCTCCCATACTCAACTCTGTAGAGGAGATCACTCCTCACCTCAAATCTCAGGGTTGTCTTCATCAGTTCTGGTCATAGTACCTCTCCATTACATTGAGCTAGATGTTCCTGAAATGCATATTGAAATCCTTCCTCCCAGCTCTGCTCCAGAAGAAAATGTCCATCCTTAAAAAGCCTGCCAACATACATCTCCTGCTCTGCCTCCTCCTCTGACTGAGGCTGGTCAGTGTCACTGGCTAACTACTCAATCACAGGGACATCTTCAGGCATAGCCCTGGACCACATTTCCTCAAAGCTTTGGGTTTTTACCTTTCTTTGTCTCTAGCTGCATATTTCTCCAGCCTCTGATTCATCTTTGGAGGCTTCCACCTCAGTCTAAAATGGGCGGAGTTGTGGGGACTCTCTGGTCTTTTTTGGCCTTCTCAAGTTATGCCTCTCTAATTCAACTTTCTGTCTTTTGCAGGCTATCACTGTTAACAGTTCTGGCCAGTTACATCCTAGGGCCATACAATATGGTAATTGATTGGCTACCCCAACTAGCAGCTGGTAGGTATCATCTGCTCCTCTCTGCTTCCTAGTGACAGGGCTAGGGTTCCCTGTTATGGGGACAAAAGGAAAAGCAGGCACATTCCTGGAAGGCAGCAAGTCAGAAAACAAGACTGGGTGCCTGGTTTGTGAAGAGCTGGAAGCAAATTCAAGCATTGAAAGCACTTCATTTACATTTTCAAAATTATCTTAAACTATGTACATCAATGCATGTTTTCAGCTGTAAGCTATAGGAGGAGGTGCATGAGTATGTGATGGAGATTAGTATGAAGGACATTGCAGAAGATGCAAAACATTACATCTACTACAGAGTTTAAAAGATTTTGTGACAAGTGAATACCTTCACTGATTTCTCAGCATTTTTCACTCAGTACTGCATTAAGAAAAGTATATCAATAGGAAAGAACTCCAGCATCTCCTCAAATCATACTATTGTTTGTTTGGGGGTGGCAAGAGTTTGGTTTGGTTTGCTCTGGTTTGATTGTGGCCTGGGTTTTTTTTAGGTTTGTTTGTATTTGTTTAATCTGCCTACTCTTGCAAATATAATGCATTGTAGTGATTTTAGCTCCCTAATATTTGTGGTGGTGATATTTTCTATTGGACTAACTGCATGGTTGGGATATCAATGCCTCTAGCATACTTCCTGGACCATCACAGCCAAAACATTAATCTAATGATACTTAAAATCCCATGACATTTTGTGTTGGATTTTAATAGAACTGCTGGCACCTTAATCAAATTCCAATTTAGGCAACATACCTAGCTGAATTTCCCCCACAGTGTCAACTTGTTCAATGCTTTCCCTTCCAAATTTGGATCTAAATTGTCATTTTGGTATCAAGTAGTTCTGCACTGCTTAACAGCTGCTGTTTTTCACCCTAAAGGTAGCTGCACTTAATGATGAGTAAAAAAGTGACTATATTTTTCCACTCATGGTATAGTACTTCATTTTAAAGCTATCACAAGCAGCAAACAGTGATCAGCAAGCAGTGGGGGATTTAGATAATTATTCACAATGCGCAACAAGAAATTTAGATGTAAAATTTATACTCGGCAAATCTTTTAACTAATCTTAATATTTGCAATGAATGCATTAAAGAAGAGCCACAGAAATATATTAGGATAAATTGGTCCCCATGTTATCTTATTTAAACAAGATTGGGCACATCTATACATGCTATTAATTTGTAGTAGGCTTATTGCATAGTAAGCTTTCCTAGGAGCACATCTACATGTGCTCCCTCTTGGGAGCAGATTTGCTCCTAACAGAAGTAGTCCATTATAGGGCTGCTTCCATTCTGTTCTGCCCCCTTGCAGTAGCCAGGGGCTGGCAAGCAGCAAGGGGGTGGTCCCAATGGGCACAGGGCCAGGTGTTTTCTGCCAGCTGCAGAGGCAGCTGCCTCCTGGCCCTGTGCACATTGGGAAGGGCCCTGATGTGGAAGGGGCCAGGAGAGAGTTGCCCCTTCAGTGGGCAGAGCTCTGCTGTCCCTGTGCTCATTGGGACATACAGATATCAGTAAGGCCCTGCTGGTCAGGGCTTTCCTGCTTGGCAGGGGGTTGCTGGGAGCTATCCTGGGTGTGGGGCAGCTGCTGGAGTGCATTCTTCAGGACAGGGAGGCATGGGATTTCCAGTACCCACTCACTCACCAGAGCAGCCAGCTTTGCACTTTGTGCAGCCACTCCAGACAACAGGTAAAGTCTGAATTCCCAGTCCCCACCTGCTCCCTGGAGCATCCAGCTCCATGCCATGTGGAGCTGCTCCAGGTGAGAGGTGGGGGCTGGATCCCTAGCCCCTGCCCACCCTTCAGAGCTGCCAAATCCATGCCAGGAACTAGAACTGGGGGCAGAGAGCTTCCCACTCCTGGCACTGATCGGCTCCCCACCCCTGGGGGGATCCAGGGAGCTAAGCAGAGTCAGGACAGGAGACAAAATGCTCCCTGTCCCTTGCAGCCCCTTCCTACCCAAATTTGCTCCTTGTTAGTATCTACACTGTGCAGTATCTACTATGCAGTTAGTTTACTACCTGTATTTACAGGTAGTTAGCTAACTGCACAGTAGGCTAATTTACTGGGCAGTAAATAGAACACATGTATATGGTGATGCTTTACTGTGCAGTAGACTAATCTACTCAATTAATTAATTAATCTACTGCACAATAAAGTATCTCATGTAGACACAGTCAGTAATGCTTCACTTGCTTCATACACACATTAAATGTAAAAAAACAAACAAACCCAAACCCAAAAACTCAAAATAAACCTGTGGCTGCAATGTTAAGGTTATAGATTTGCAAATATAAAGAAATGAAATTCTAAGAGTTAAACACTATGTGCAGATCAATGGAACAAATTCAGGGTTGGACTTAATGCTGTTGATTGAGGTAGGGAAGCCAATGTTTTTCCCTCCAAAAAAAAAAAAAAAAAGGTATTCACTTGGATCTAGTGTCGTGTGAATGGCCTTTTTCCAAATAATAAATATTTTTAACTTAATCTCTGGACCTTTTCTCATATTTTAATCCTTTTCCTCTGCAAGGGAGAGAAAGAAGGTATACAGGAGGCATATTTCAGTCTATAAAACCTTTCTTTCTCAGGTACACAGCATCTGTGGTGCTCTTATATCCATTTCCTTCTACTTTTAGAGCATCTTCACCATTTCATTTCTGGGTCTATGAGCAGAAAATGTCTGTCCAGCTCTAATTGGTAACTTAAGATACTACTGGAATATGAAAAAATATAATAGAAATATAGAAGAAAAATTGCAGAAATGCAGTGGATAGTTTTCAGGAAAAAAATAAACAGTCTGCCTGTGAATAATAGAATGCAATATTTTGTGAAGTACAGTATATTACTCTTTGTAAACTGTAAACCTTTCCAATAATATTTAATACTAGTGAAACTGTTTGAATATCTTCCGTGTTTTTTCTATTAACATAGGCATGTCTCCTTCCCCTCCTCCCCCATC
Organism: Caiman crocodilus; assembly: GCA_030014935.1. Taxonomy (NCBI): domain Eukaryota; kingdom Metazoa; phylum Chordata; order Crocodylia; family Alligatoridae; genus Caiman; species Caiman crocodilus. Next base: position 91,979,022 of record JAGPOW010001296.1, read on the forward strand.
ATTTTTGTTTAATACCTAGTTGACTATTTTAAGTACTAAGGTATCTGGTTAAATTATTACTGGTTTTTACTGGCACACTATTTGCAGATTAAATACACAGAATTCTGAGAAAAATACTCAGAGGTTATACTTGTTAACTTGGTATAGAATAAGCTTTCTTTGCTGTCTGCAATAAAGCTCAAATAAATTAGCTTGCTTCTAACATGGATGAATGCCTTCCATTTTTTAACATCTTTTGACTCATATCGGCCTCTGAGAAGTTCTTGACATAATCTGTCAGTTTGGAAGTTAGTGAATATTTAAAATGAGTGGTATACATAGGAAGAAGAGGTTAAGGTAGGTAGGCATATTTTTTGAATAGGGAAATAGACTTTTAAACCTTCAGTGCTGTAAGTTCAGAGATCATGGTAAGTGGGTGGAAGAAACTTATCCAAACTTTCTGATATAGTCTGACATGAAATTAAATACATTTTATATTAGCTCATCTGCCATGCAGTCACATTTAGCTTATGATGTACCCTTAGTGAATGGTGACATTTGCAAACACTTCAGTTAAAATGATTATGTTTTGGACAATTCTTCATATATGAAAATGAATAAATAACAATAGAATTAAAGTGGAAGAACACTATTTCTTCTCCAATAGGAACTTAGTTCATAAAAATTTATATTGTAAGCTTGAATGAATACTGGTTGTTCATAATTCAACATCCTGCTTGCCATCAAACACCTTTGAAGTAAATAGACTGCTCCGACTTTTATCCAAGCCTAATTTACACAACATGAACTTTTCAAGCCTGGAGAACTTATACCACCCTCCTGCTCTCCTGTACAATATGAATTTTCATTTCTTCCGGGGAGAAATTTTACAACCATTTTATTCTCCTGTGCCCGAGTAAGTGTGCATGTGCCCTAAAGCTTGCAAATAAAGAAAATTATGTTTACAACTGTCTAGTTGCTCTAATAAAAGATACTGCCGCTACCACACTGACTACTGATTGTGCACTTATTTTACTGTTGTGTTCCAGGCAAGGATAGTTTTTAAATTTGTGATTTATAGGTACTCTTAAGATTTTAATGTTAGAAAGAAGGGATGAAAATGAGATGTACTGTCAGCTGGGATTTTCACAAGGAGCTAAAAAATCAAAATGAATAAGCAGTTATTTCATAGTTTTAAAAAAGTTTTTTTATGTTCTTTCAAGCATTTCATGCATAACTGTAACTCGTAAGGTGTATTTTTAATATAATGCACTGATAGGTTAACCTGTAGTACATACTATAACCTGCTCATTAATGCTAAAACAGCAGCTTTGGGTGCGGAAAGTCTGGACATTTATTAGAAACAAGTAGGCAGGTGGGGCAAAGACTGCTGTCAAATTTAATAAAATATTGAATTTTCAGGGCAACTTTTAAAATGTTTTTCAGGTTTTTAGTGCAAAGCAAAAGGCCTCTCCCATAATATGGGAAACAGCGCTCATGGAGTTCTGTTATTCGGTGCCTGGTGCTGCCCCTCAGTCTGAATTGTTCTGAACAGGCCCAGCTGGCAGGTCCCACGATGAACACAACGTATGGCACTTATTCCTGTCACTCCAGGATCTGTGCTGCATATGGCATCTGGCCTGGGACACACACTGCACACAGCATGAATACCAGAGTGGCTGGAGCTGGTGCCAGATCCAGCCTGGGGGTATGGTGGGGCATAACTGAGGGTATCTCAGCTCCATGGACCCATTGGTCCAATCTGTCACTCATCTGTCCCCACAGTGCACCATGACCATAGTACACTTGTGATAGACTTCAGTGGAGACTCCAGGTATGATCCATTGTATTATGCACTAATGTAGTCTGATCAGGAAGCAGATCTCATTAAGATCATAGAGCACCCAGATTTTGATTCACTTGATGGCTGGCCTTTGTAATTTTTTTTAAACACTTGTCTCAACATTTTTCTCTGGGAAATATAAATTACTTTTTTTTTTTCAAGTGGGACACTAGGGGACAGGACTAACAGCAGTGATCTCAAGGTGCAGCTAAGGAAATTTAGGTTGGAGATTGGAGGTGGATCCAGATGTGCAAGTATGTGTGGTTTGTGGTACTGCAAACCTTTTCATGGCACCAGCTTTGGGAAGCTGAAGATGAGCAGGAGAATGAGCAGAAAGATGGAAACGAGCCCCTAGAGATCAGCTGGAGACATCCCCTTGCTGTCTCCAGCCTCTGCTCATTTTCTAACCTCCTGCTTGTTTCCTGCTCATCTCCAGCCTCCCAAGGCTGGGACCCTGAATGCAGGGTAGTCCATGGTGGGGGAAGGGGGGCTCTGTGTGGGGATGGGGCTCTGCCCTGTGGGGGACAGGGAATCCACCTCTCCTAAGCAGCCCCCACACCCACAGCCCCCCCACACCTACCCACACACTGACTCATTGGCGATGCATAAGGGGTGCGTGCAGGTGCACCCCCTATGAAAAGGCACTGCCTGCAGGCACTCACCTCTCACCACCACCATCCCCCAAACCACCAACACTGCCGGTAGCATCTCTGGTAGTCAGTAATCACCACTGGCTGCCAATGACACTCTGGCCACCACCAACAGGTGCTGGCCCCATCCACTAGCTCCCCCAGGTTACAGATCCGGGAGGAGCTAGGCAGGCTTATTTTTCCCCAAGTGGCACAATTTGCTCCATAACAAAGTGCATGTCCAGGCACATGCACTGAGGCAAAAAGCCCCAGCTCAAATTTGTACTGCTTCTATTTGAGCTATCGCAAGTGCATGTACTTGCATGTGTGGACAGGCCCATGAGGTCCCTTCCAGCCTTGCTTTCCTATTACCCTAAATTGAGGGCATGGAGGGACAAACATTAATAAAACCAACAGGATTCATGTAGAACTTGTTTCAAAATTATGTTTACATAATAATTAACAACAGATAACTGATAGTTATTAGTCAAGCCATTTTAGGAATTTCTGGTATCTTTTTTGAGTGATTGTTGTTTGGGTATATGCTTGGACTAAGTCTCTTAGTCTAGCAAGGAGAGAAATGCTTCCTATTTGACCCTTATTCACCATATGCCTACTAAGATCACTACAGCTAAGTACCTACAGTCCAAAAGCCCAAGGCTTAATAGATTCAGTCGCTGCAGGTTAGCCTAAGCTGAACAGAGTAAATTGAAGCAGAAGTGAACAGACATTTACCTTTGATTCAGGAAATGCAGCCACATGCCTACAGTGGCTCAGACCAGAAGCTGTGGAGGTGGGGGTAATACAGCATGCCTGTCAGGCTGTGTGTTCACTGCCTCTTCCTGCTGCCCCTGAGGTCTCTGGGACTTGCAGTCCAGAATTACAACAGGACTCTGCAGTGTTGCTCATTACTTTCTCTTCCTACTTCCAGGTGCCTCTGGGATTTTTAGTCTACAGTTGCAGATCGCAGTAAGTTTGAGTGTGTTTAACACCTCTCCCTGACTGCAACCCACAGCCAGGGTTTGCCTGGTGGGGCACTCCTCCCCCGATGGACTGGCCTGCATTCCCAGCCAGCCTTGCCCCCCATCAGCCAGCACTTACTGCTCCAGCAAGGGAGCAGAGGGGCAGGGCCAGCCCTGCTCTCTGAAGCAGACAGCACAGTACAGGCCAGGGCTGGAGAGCATGCTGGAATGCTGGGGGACTGTAACTTAACTGATCTGGTTCAAACTGGTTTATGAAACCTCTGTCCCAGACTCCATCCTAGTTCAAGTTAAGTCTGATACTACATTCAACAAGTTTTATCTTAAACCAGTTTTATCCATTTTTTAAACTAGTTTATGTGCACTGAGCTTCTGTTCTGTTACAGATTTAAACCAGTTTCTGATCACTTAAACCTGTTTATGTATAATTTTTGTGCCTAGCCCAGAAGGACTATACATGTTAGACTTTACTGCATTGCGATCTTGCTAGCAGGGTAAATCAAGCAAAAATAGCTGAATGAACATAGTCACTAACTTAGCAACTATCAGCACAACAAGCTGTGGAAATTGGGTTATAGAAATTGGCAAAATATTATTCTTTCTTCAGTCTTTTGTGTAGTAAGCTTCAGCAAAATGGCTTCCCTGCAGGGACATGTGTGTTTTTTTGAAAGGGCTTCAAACCAGGTTACATAAACAGCATAAACAGCAGAATGTTCTGGATGGCAACAATAACACTTCTGTTGTTGCTAATCAAAGCTATCTTTCAGTCATTGCTGCTGGCTTTTCCATCTTTCAAGGATGAAAGTCCTTATGCATTTGCTTTAGATTAAGTCTTGTCAAGGGGATCTGGTTTCATAAGGACATTTAAGCAGAGACTGGTATCTTTTTGCTTCAGAGCACAACTCTGAAGCATGGAAAAGGCAATTTGGGGTGGTATGGAAACAATGCATATGTGGATAAGATGTGCGGGAGGGTAACTTTCAGAATACAGGAATAAATCTGTGGGAGAGCTAACCATGACAAAGGCTGCATACAAAATTTATATGAGCTAATTATAAGACCCTATAGTTTTTTATATTAACATAATATTTACCTTTCCTCAGCCAACCCTCATTTACATTATTACTGTTCTTTTAATTTGTTGCAGCCTATTTAAAAGTATACTGTCTTCTAATATCAGATAGTCTTTTTATTTAAACTACAAAGCATCTAGTGCCCTTCTAAGTTCTGTGCAAATAACACGGACCTAAATCTGCACCAAGCCTCTCAGGAGGTACAGCAGAGAGAAAAG
>JAGPOW010001296.1:91984141-92055978 GCA_030014935.1 Caiman crocodilus
GATGGTTTAAAGCCATCTGTGATGCTCTAATTCAACCTGCATGAGGGACTGTTTCTCCAACTACATCCCAGCAACTGTTCTGAAGATGGAAAAGACTGTAGATTGATGCTAGTGGTTCTCACATTTTTTAGGCTCAAGGCACCCCTTGTTAGACTCAAGACACCCCACAGAAAGTGCTGACTGTTACTTTTTACTCATTTTTTTTACTACACAAAAATAATTGAGCAGTTTTTCTGTTGCAGAGAACTCAGAAAGACCACAGTAGGCCAGCATATTTTTAATACTATCATTTCTATTTAAAAATTCTGGGTTTATTTTGTAAATAATGTTTGTATACCTAACTGTTAACACTGCATCACATCCTCCAGCACCCTTGAAAGGGTCTCAGGGCACCACAAGGTGCCACAGCACCCTGGTTGAGAATCACTGGTCTATATGTTTACTGCCACTTCCTTCTCAAGTCCTTCAGGGAAAGAAAGTAGTGTTGCATATACACAGTGCAGTAGGAGAAATCTGTCCTGGGCTGTTGAAGCCCCTGTACCTCATTGAAGTTGATAGATACTGATATCAGCAAACCATAAACAGTTATCAGAAAGTTCTGATAAAGTATGATATGACTCTTGCAATACCTTTGACAAATATACAAACAAATGTCGTCTGTATTGTCCATGGGGAGTATTGAGAGAGTAAATGACTTGCAGAGAATAAGATAACTAGAAGCAGTAAGGAGGAAAATGGAATTAGTGAGAGAGAGATTTAGAACTCTCTAGTTCCGGTCTGCTAGTCTTGTTCTTGGATTGCTAGAATGCTTCTTGTTGCTTTATTTTACAGTTTTTAAAAGAAAGCTAACTCAGACAAATCAATAGTCATGAATCTGTAGTGTGCACTTTGAATAGGAGTATCTTCAGGGGGCCAGCAATCCATTCTAATAAGCTGTGTCAGTCATAACTGGAAAAATCTTTCAGTGTGTCAAAATATAGGGAGACATAGCACCCCAAAGAGTTGTTTTGCTTACTTCAATTTCCCAGTAATCATAGTAGACATTTAAGTGGTTACTGTATTTTAAAATAGATATCCTTTCTATCAAATGTGCTGTTTCTCTCCTGGCTGATATACTGGATAAAATCACCAGTCTGCGTGGATTGTGAAGCGTATGGTCATTAAAATAGAAAGCAAACATTGAGCTTTCAACTCACAACCATTTATTATGCCCTCTTTTTGTAATAAACTTTCTATCATTTTCTCATCCATATAGCCAAGTCAAATAAAGCTGGTTGCTTTATCTTAGCAAAAAGATTCAACTGGGTTCATATTAGGAAAACAGGATGATTCAGGCTCATATCTTCTGTCCTGGCTGTAGTTGAGACCAGTATAAGATTCAGGCTTCCTCAGCTGAACTAGTCAAACAGAAAACATTTGGTTCAAGAGTATCTCTTGAAATTGAATGCACTCAATTTGGTCCACCATGTTTATTCACCAGTGTATGCAACTGTGAGGGAAAACAAAGGGGCAATATTTAATTTTTGTCATTTGTATCCAGTTATAGCAATGACAAATGTTACTTTTGTAGCAGGTAAAAATGTGATTATTGAATTGTCAATTCAAACACATCTGTTGTGTTTTATTTAATTTTAGATCTAGAAATGATAATAAAATATGGGGGAAATGAAATTATAAAAAGAAAATAGGATTCTGAATAAAGAACATATTGAATATAAATATACTTATTATATATTCCAATAACTCACATGTCAAGCTTAAATTTGAATTCTTGTCCAGTTCAGCTAAGTTGTACTCATGAACAATTACTTTTTAAGTATCATTTATATTACTAATACAACAAATTCAGTTACCATCAGCAGTATAATTTTAAATATTATTTAATGTTTTCTATATTTTTCTTTTTTATATTCATATAAACAAAATGGTAAAGAATTTTCATTATAGACTCCACAGTTTAGTTTTTATTTATCCATTGTCTCAAAAATAATGCAGTCACATTTATATCAACAATATTGCACAAGACTGCAAATTGGCTCATAATTCAGTCCATGTATGGATGCAATCTCTATCTTCTGAGGTTTTTAAGACCTGGCTAGACAAAGCCTTGGGCAGGATTGTCTAGTTGGGGATGGTCCTGCTTTGAGCAGGGGGTTGGACTAGGTGACTTCCTAAGGTTCCTTCCAACTCTAATTTTCTATGATTCTGTGATGCCACAGGTTTCTGATCAGATGAAGGAAGACGATTTAGAATTTGGACTGTTTTTGGCAATTAAAAGAACTCATCTGCAATAAAGGTACTTAGCAGAATCAGTAAGTAGCTGACTTCTAACATGCTTACATGGAAATTATTCCTTGAGACAATTAACGTATTCCTTTGGTGTTAAATCCTGTTCCATAGAACTTCTTGCTACTTATTCTGAATTGATATAAAAAAAGTTTTGTCATGTGTTTTGAAATGAAAAAGCACAGTACATGTACTCTTTTTTCCTTCCTCCCTCTTCCAACTATAATTGCTTTTGCATGCAAGTGTTTCAGAGTTCATGTTGAAGTGAGAGTACTGACATTGAAGAAAAAATATGCACTTCAGATATCATAGATGGCTACTGCTGCTTGAGACAGCCTGACAAAAATAGGTGATCATGAAGTTTGGTAATAAACTGAATTTGTCAAATCTACAAATACAAGAAGGTGAAAAATCCCCAAAAGACTGAAAATGAATTGGAACAAGTGAAATGGCAGTACTTCATACTGAGCCACTCTTTACAAACACATTTTTTTTCCTGAAATTTGTGCCTATATAAGACCAAAGCAGCAATTTCCCCAAATTCATTCATGTCCATCCTGCTACAAGCCTAATCTAGTGCTATCAGCAAAAAGGTTACACTAGCACTCAGCCTGCTGGAAGAGAAAAAATATATTCTGCCAGCAATTTAAATGTTTCACCAATCTGCTCACAGAGATGCTAATTATTCATCGATTGTAAGGGCTGGAAGGGATCTCACAGGATCATTGGGTCCAGCCCCCCTGCACTAGTCAGGAAAGACAACTGGGGTAAGGTGACCCCAGAAAGGTGACTATCCAGTCTTGTCTCAAAAATTTCTACGGCAGGTGATTGCATCACCTCTGGAGGTAGCTTATTCCACAACCTGGACGCTCTAATTGTGAAGAAGTTTTTCCGAGTGTTAAGCCTGAAATGGTATTCCATGAGTTTGCAGCCATTACTCCTGGTTTTCCCCAGGGGTGCCCTAGTGAACAGTTGTTTGCTGAGCACTTGAAGTATTCCCCTGATGTAACAGTACCTGAAGAGTCCCAGGTCCCTCAGCCTGTCCTTGTATGGCTTATCTTGCAAGTCTCAGGTCATAAGGGTGGCTCTGTTCTGGACTCTCTCAAGGTTTGCCATGTTTTTGTTCAACTGCAGTGCCCAGAACTGGACACAGTACTCCAGCTGCAGTCTCACCAGTGCTGAGTAAAACAGAAGAATCACTTCCTTGGTTTTGCTTGAGATGCATCGATTGATGCATGACAAAGTATTGTTTGTCCTGCTGGCTACAGTATTGCACTGACAGGTTATACTCATACTATGGTCGATTAACACCCCCCCTTTCAGTTGTAGTGCTAGTCAGTTTGGCACCACTGAGCCTGTAAGTATGTTGGGGATTTTTTGTCCCCTGATGGAGCACTTTACATTTCTCGATGTTGAAATTCATCTGGTTCTGATCTGTCCAACCTACCGGCCTGCCATGTGTAACTGCAGCCAATCTTCAAGTGTGACCATGTTAACCCATAACTTGGTGTCGTCCATGAACTTGACCAGTTTGCTCCTTACACCTACATGCAAATCATTGATAAAGATGTTGAAAAGAACTGGATCAAGCACAGACCCCTGAGGGACACCACTGGCTACTTCTCACCAGGACAACGCAGATCCATTCATTAGAACTCTCTGGGTCCTACCCCACACTCAGCTTCCTACCACCCAATTGTTGAGCAGTTAAGCCTGCGATCCTCCAATTTTCCCATGAGAACATCATGGGATACCAGATCAAAGGCCTTTTGGAAGTTAAAGTACAAAATGTCGACTCCCTCTCTCTATCCAGGTGGTGAGAGACTTGGTTGTAGAAGGTGATGAGATTGGTAAGACAAGACCTGTCCACAACAAAGTCATGCTGGACATTGTTCAGAATCCTACTGTCTGGATATGGGTATGTGCAGATGTTCCTGGGACCTGAACTTTAAGCTGCATGATTTTAGATCAGGTCCCATTTGTAAACATGCTTGCCAGTGCTGGGACCATGATCATGTTTACAAGGTCAGTTACGGTGTGGGGAGGGGTAGCAAGGCTTGGTGGGGGGCTAGCTGGTCTGCAGGTTGAAGGGTAGATCTGGGAGGGTGTGAGTGACTGGGCTTTCTCAGCCCTGGGGCTGCATGCCAAACATGTACCTATGTTCAATAGATCACACTAACCCATGCTTTGTCTAACGTATTATACCTCCTCAAGTGAACTAAATTAGACTGAGCCAGCCATATTTTGCCTGGTCTAACCTCCCTGAACATCTGTACAGATCAACACTTAGATCAGCCTAAAAAACTAGAATTAGTTCAATCTTACTGTAACATCTGTATGTATCCAAAGGCTACGATGACAAAGCTTTTGAAAGTAGTCAAATAATTGTAGTCTTTTTTTAAAGAACTTGTGTTCGGGCAAAAGCATTTTAAATCCAGAGAAAAACCTTAGTTAGGCCTAGCTGCAAGTTAGAAAAAGTGGGTTTTTTTCACATGACCAGATATTCCACAGAAGCAAAGAGTTTGTTTTTTTCTCTGATACTTTTGAGATGGATTTGTCAAAGAAAAATAGTCCATAGAAACCTTGACTGAATCAAGTATCAGTGATTCCAGAAAGTCCAGGCATTTTCTGGCCATGGATCACAAAGATTTGCAAGTATTAGTTTCAGTTCTTAATAGAATTCTGAACTGGGTCTTGTGATGAATATTGTGGGTTTGAATATTTTGTGACTATTTTTGACAGCCAATATTAATTCCTGGCTGTCCGGAAATCAAACCATACAACAGACTGTTAAGTACAACTAGGCTTCTTGTTTCCTTGCAATGAAATTCACTTTGGAACAAATCATATCTACATCTAAAACTAGATTATGCCTAGGAAATTGATGTCATTCTTGCACTGGATGAACATAATTCAGCAGGATTAAGCATGATTAAGAGGCATGGCAGCTAAATCTTACCCAATCTTCCTTCTAATATTTTAATTGTTTGTTAGAATGAATTCTGGGAGAGAAAATGAGAGAGATTTAAGTTTTTAAGTGCTATGGGAAAATGTTTGAGCTCCGGTGGACTACACCATTATGGCCCTGCATCTCACCAGGATTACTAGGTATTTGATGAATATTTTCACTAACTTCCCAAAGTCACACTCTCCCTGTTTCGACAACTTTTTGTATCAGTTGCTATCACAGGTAACCATTGTTCACAGTTCCTGCACTGCAATGAAAGATGTATGAATGAAGCTAGGATTACTTGCGGCCTCTTGGGTCATCAACCCCTGCTGTTGTAAGCAACCACATCCTAAACTAGTTTTATAAACTTATCAAGATTTATTTTGAAAGTATTTTTTTCTTATCTACATTACTCATACTGGAAGCCTATCCTATCAAAGAATACTAATAGCTGGCTTTATATCCCATTGTTTTTTGTACCTTGTTTTTTATTTTATATATCTATTTATATATTTCTAGCACCCTCATATTGTTTCTAGAGGGCAATCCTGTCCTGTTTTACCTTTACTTTTCTAGATTAACCCAAACAAGCACTTCTACTTTCTTTTTAAGATGGATTCCCTATTTCCTTTATCTTATGAGACATTCTGGGCTAAATAGATCATTGGTCTGATCCAATAGGGCTCTTAGGTTCTGCCTCTCTGTTCCACTATTAATTAATGTTTCCTTAACATTAATGACCAGAATTGTTGACAGAATTCCAAATGAGATTTCATGGGAATCTTGAATATTGACATTAATAAAATTATGCAAAATAACTTCAGAAAAACTGAGAATCCATCTTTAAACATAATCCAAAAGGGCTCAATTTAAACAGGAGATACTCACTTATGCTACTGAACTGAGAGACATTGATTTGGAGACATATCTGATTATTGTGCAGCAGACCCAAATGTACTACCAACATAGCTGGTCCAATAAAAATATCAGCCTAAGAAATCCTTGCTTCTTGAATAACTAATACAAACTGTTCTGGAAATAGCTAACCTTACTTAACCTAGGATCACAGTACCATTAAATTTGCATCATAATTTCTGTATTTCTCCTGTGCTTTGCCTATATTGACCAGATCTTCCTTTTTATTTGTTTCCATTTAATAAATTCCCAACTAATAGAGGTTTTTATTAGGCCCTAAGTGAGTGACTTTGAGCATTGTACTCTTAGGGCTCTTACACATGTGGGGAGCCTGCCCCGATGCACAAGAAATCTGACATGTTGGAGAGACTCGATTAATCATGATTAATTGAGTCTGCTGGAGCACATAAATTGATGTGATCTGGAAGCCTCGTGCATTGCATGTACCAGCAGTGCAGTGCATCCCTGTGCTGAGAAAATAATGGTGATGTGCTTTGAAATAAACCAGTCGGATGTGCTTTAGTTCAAACCATCCTGCCACCATTTTCTCATTGCAGGGACACGCTGGACTACTGATACACATGATGTGGAGGTGTTTTTAATTAGCATAGCTCAGTAATTAAAAGCACCCAGCACTGCATTAGGAGCACATGTAAAAGTGCTCTTAATGTAATCTAAATTCTATTATTTCAGTCCTTCTTGCCTGATTTTCTTATCCTCCTTTGTCGCAACAGTGATTCCCAATTTTGTGTCGTTAGTAAACTTCATTGACACACACCTATTTGATTCGTCAAAATTGTTAATAAAAACATTTTAAATTGGATCAATCTTGACTCCTTTTTGAGGCGTTACCGCAGTAATGGCTCTCCAGCTGGACAATTCCCTTTCCAGTACAACATGTTATTTCACCTTTATCCATTCCTTGCCCACCTTAGGGTGTGTCTACATGTCACCCTATGGCGATGTAGTAATTATGTGGGTCTACACATGATCGGTAGCTATGTTGCTGCATCAGCACACGCTCCTGTTTTAGCACACCACAATGATGTTTGTGACAAAATCTAACCATGCACTGTGCGCATGGCACAGGAAGGGCAGTTACTGCGCTGTGCTTTAGTACCTCCAAAACTAAAGTAAGGTACTGTAGCAAAGTCACCATATGGTGACATGTAGATACGCCCTTAGTGTTTTTATTCTAAGTTCCATTTTTGCCAGCTTCATTAGTTTCCCATGTGCTACAGTATCCATTTTTAATTACAAGTGGAATTTAGCAGTCCTGATGTTTAAGCAAAAAACAGAAAGGTAATAAAACAAGACAAATGACCTGTTAGTTCTTATTAGTTTCATTTCTTTAATATCTAGTTATAAAATAAATTACTGGCTGTCACAAAACAGGAAGAAGGATGAGATTATGTGCCTCGAGATGCCTCTGAAGTGCTTATCACCTATGAATGGGGAAAAAGGGGTTCTAGCTATAATTATGGTCTGCTCCTTTTCTCTTCAAATTGAGAGGCTAACCCCACTGACATAACAAAAATAAAAATCTAAGGAAAATTCCACCAAGAGAATATTCATGTTTTTCTTCCCTATTCATTGGAGTGAGTTAAATTTTAATTTGTAACATTTCTTGATAAAATTATAACATTCCTCAGAAAATATGTGTTTTTAAATGATAGATATTGAACTTTTCACTTCTCATAGATTTATTTTAGAAACAGCTTTACATTTTTGTTCAAATGTTTACAGAAAAAATAAATTTCCTGACAAACTACTTGGTACTTTTGCTTCCCACTTCCCTTCCTAGCATATATTTACTGGATTCTATTGGAAGAGTAACTGTACAGTCTGTCTTATTGCTTTTGAGATAATGTTAAAAGGTAGGTAATTATTTAAAATGAGATTGGGGCAAATTTAATAAGGGAATGGAAAAAAAGCAGATGCAAGTTCAAGGCAATCAGTTGTAGCATGAAACCATACTTAAACACAAAACATGCCAGCAAAAAGACCGACTAGACACAGATTTAGAACAAGAAAGAGAACAAACAGCAGTAGTGAAGAACTGGGTCAGGAAACTGTTATAATTAGACATAGAACCTTTTTTTTTTTATTGTTTTGCATTTTAAAATATGGTGTCTTTAGATCCCTGCTGCACCATTATATCCACTTCCTGTATGCTCTGCCTTTTTGTCTACAGTATGATCCTATCATCTCCCTTGTTTATCTACTCTGAAGAGGCCTACAATGCCATGCTGGTACCTTTCTAATTCATTCTTTGGGCAGGATGTCAGTTTGCTAGTATGCCAAACTGTACTCATGCTCTAGGTTCTAATGGTCATTATTTTATTTGCTATCTTCAAAACATGTTCCTTCTCCTTTATGTCCTTTTTGTGACATCAAACTCCGAGTTGGGTCAATATTGTCATGATCAAGGTGGTGAAAGGATCAGCTTCATTCCCACCAAGCCTGATAATGTTCATGGTCCTTAGTATCTCAGCCCAGTTGGTTGTCTGTGGGCGTATCTACATGTTCATTAATGCACTGTAGTTGCAGCACATTAAGTTTTGTACTTGTCTAATCAAGTACTAATCAATGCTCAGTAACCAGCATTTACTGTACAGTAGCACTGGCACATGTTTTTTTAGTGACACTACTGTATAGTAGCCTAATAATACTACACAGTAGTGAATTAGTACTGTTCGTGCTGTGATACACTACTGCACAGTACTATTAGGCTACTGTGCAATTAGCATCTCATATAGATATGTCCTATGTCTTCAGTCACATTTTGTGACTGGTTTCTTGATTAGTGATCATGGTTCTCCCACCTCCACTCCTAACTCTCCCCCTACAAACGTTCTTCAAACTTTATCAAGGTGCAATATAAATACTTGCATTGAGGGACTCCAAGTGGGTTGACATATCATTTTTAATTCTTTTTTTTCCAGTTTTAGCAAAACTTTGAATCAAACAGAAGTCAATGTGAATTCATAGCATGTATAAATAGATATTACTGAGCATTTTTTCCATGAAAATTTTAGACTGAGAAATATTGTCATTGTGGGTCTATGATAGCAGATTACACTGAAGGATTGGAATGTATCTACAGCTTTTAATAGGGTTTGCAAAGACCTGACACCTTACAAGAAGAAGACAGATTTACTTGGCACACTTTCGGAGCTATAGAAATAGATAGCCAGCTAAACTGAGGCATTTGCCTTTTTGGATATAATGACTTTGTATACTGAACTTCATCACTTCCAGAACTTGAACATTGTCTAGGTACCAACAAACATTTGGTTAAATCAGAAAGAGAAGCTGGAAATACTGAACACACTGAACTCCTTGTATCTGCTTGATGAACATCTAACAGTTTAGTCTAAAGATGGTAGCCATTAATACCGTCCAGCATATGTTCATCTCACTCTGAATTATTGACTCACTCTGAAATCATTCAATTATTTATCCATCAAACAAAAGAAAAGAAATGGCTTGCAGGAAATGGAGGAGGAAACCATATGGGATTCTGCCCTCACACTCCTACCCAAAAATCAGCATGCTGTTATTGAAGGCGTGTATATCCTGTCCAAGCACCTTTGGGTGCTGTTGTGATGTATACCTGGCCCAATTTCTGTTAATCCAAATCCCAAATCCCAGAAATGAGGTAATGTAGAGAAGCATTGGATGTGTGCCAAAAAGCATGTCTTTAGGCATAGACACACATAGAACTTAGACCAGTTTAAATGTGGTTTAAACCTGAAGCAGACAGACATAGATGCTTGCTTAAACCAGTTTAAAGGTTCCTTGAACGTTTCAAAAGTGTACCTGGAAAATCAAGGACTATTTGAATCAGGTTATTGTGAAATTTTATATGCGACACCAAGGCCATGTCCAGATTTGCATGGACATTTGGTTTCCTGGGGACAACTAGTGGTGGTGCAGCTTGTGCCACTGCTAGTTGACCCTGGGAATGCCTATGCCACACATGCTCTGGCACACGGCAAGTTACCCCGGATGTGGGAGGGGAGACTGGGGTGACTACTGGCTGGCCCCAACAGCTTTACCTGGAGTCCTGGAAGCCTTCCAGGGCTGCAACAGCAGAGATCCTGCTGCACAGAGCCTGGCCAGCAGCAGAGTGTGGTTCTGACTGGCCAGGCTCTGGCTTTGGGTGGTACATGCTGCTGCTGCATGTGCCACTCTGCTTTATTTTTCTGTGGGTCAAAAAACCCCTCTGACAACAACTGAATGCATGGAATATGACACTGCAGGCATGTCTAGTATGGACACAATGCAAGGGTTCAATGACATGGGTCTGGTCAAGCCTCAGGCATCCCCCACAGAGGTGATTTCATACTCCCCTCACTGCTGCCACTGGCTACTCTATGCAGCTAGAACTTAACTGCCCCATTTTTCTCCCTTTCATTGGTATTTTCCTATCACTGAGCTCCCTGGCGCTGCTTGTTCAATAACAGCTATCTTTCTAAAAACCAGCCATGTCCTTGTTCTCTACTTGACCACACCTCTTCATTGTGTTTCCCATTCCCTACCTCCATTCCTGCCCCTGCCCAGCCCCTGAGAACCCAATATTGTAGGTGTAAGCACTCCTGCCTCCTTCATTCCCCACCTCATTTGGCAAGCACCTTGCAGACTTTGGTTATTTACAGGCTATCAGACTTTATTGAACCCACGTTGAGAAAAGAAGAGAAAGCAGAAATGTTTAAAAAACCACAGGTCATCTCCTCCTTGAACTCCTGAAGCCTGGGCGCAAGCACGTCCCTCCACTTGCCTTCAACAAGACATACTGGGCTGCAGGCTTGGTCCCACCACTTGATGTTGGAGCCATAGAACTTAGCACACAGTTGTGAACTAGTTATTAATCAATGGCATTTGGGAATGGTCCAGCTGCTATATGTATCCTCACCCTTCATACAGCCTAAAATCAGAACAGCCCATGAACTCATCTGTGCTGTTAGAAGGTACATTGGCTTGTTTTGGGGACTTGGAGCATACAGAGAAGCACATGAGTATTATATTGTTTAGATCTGTGTTTGGAGCCTAAAATCATTGGACATTTTGGTAACATTTCACTTAAAGTTATTATTTGCTCAGTGAGGTAGAAATAATGCCTGTGGAGTTACTAACTGCAATGTCTCTGTTTAGCAAATACTAGCTAGTGATAAAAAAGCATACTGAGAAGGGGGCGGTATGGCAGGTGGTCAGGGCCTCAGGAGCTTATGCTGGCATCTGGCTGCCATTTTCACTCGGCAGGGGTGTGTGTCTGAACTCTGCACAGGTTTAAGAAAATATAGCAAAACAAGCCAGCTCTTGTTGCCACAATTCCTATGCAGCTCCCTTTATTATTCTGAGAAGCACCTGTCAGGGTTACGAAGTTATTTTTTTTCTCTAGTCTGTCGATAAAATGGAATTAAGTTATCTCTCTATACCTCAGAATGCCCCAAGCCTGGAAAAGTAGTTTTGGGGTATTCTCACTTCTGAGGAGGTATGAAGACTGCAGGAGAGGCAGCAGTGATGTATGGCATGCACATTCTGTTAGTATAGGGGTAGGGCCATCATAGGAGCCCTACTTTAACATCAGGGCATAGAGTTGCACAGGAGCAGCAGCCACTGATGCTATTATTGAACTCTTGTAATAACAGACACAGACTTCATGAAAAAGCTTTACGTTTACAGTTCATGCTATGCTGGTTGTGCATTAATATCTGCATTTTGGAGGAGGGAAGGTTAGATAGAAGGATGGAAAGAGAAATTATGCAACTTGTCCAATATTATGTAAGAAGTCCTGGCAATGCTGGGAATAGGTCCCATCTGCTCTCTATTTCTGTACTGTGACAATTACAGTTCTAGTATTTATGAAATTGAAAGTAAATTTAAAAAAATATATATACAGATATTCTGAATCCCCTACTTTCCTAATTCCATTACTTACCTGGGGATTTTCTGGTTTTTCTTTCAAATAGTCCAGAATTCAATAGGTTCCTTTACATTTTTCCTACTATTTTACCTTCCTCTTCCTTTAATTTGTAGAATTAAAGCTTATCATCCCAAGAAGAATGTTTCTCACCTCTATCTTTAGTAAGGGCACATAGCACCGTACCTAATTAAGATAATTTGTTCTTCACTTTATTCTTTATCCCCTGAACATGCTTTCTGATTCTTTTTGCTTCCTACAAAGAATCTAACTGAATAAAATTATTTTAAATTTTATTTACAAAGTCAGAAATCCCAGACTTCATTTAAGGAAATGAGTTGGTGCAAGGAAGAGGGGTTACCTTTTTCCTTTCTAAGGCTTATGAATATAGATTGCTTACTATGGAGCAAAAAAATTAACCAGTCACAGTATGGAAAAAGAACTTTCAGACCTACTCGGTAGGGGCTTGTCACTTATTAAAATTATCTCATTCCATTAAACTATGAAGCATAACTCACTCCCCTTTCAAACACCAGAGGTGACAATGACCTTAATGTTTGAATTCGTTTTTTCCTTTATTTTTTTCTACAAAATATAGAGATACAGTTTGTCGATGGGAAGATCTAAAAACTCATCTAGTTGCCTTATTTTGAAGATATTTTTGTATACCTTACTTGCTAGCATTATGGTTTAATATGCTCCCAGAATTTGTTAGGCTTTGCATTTGAATTTTATTATGTACTTACCAAATATGAGCTAGGTTGTAATCAGAGAACAGAGTGAAATCATAGATGGACTTAGCCCTTTCTCTAAATATTGCTTCTAGCAGTTCTATATCTCTGTCCTTGAAGTAATGATTCATTAGCACTATGATTTCATGAATGTAATGTTTCCGATACTTATAAAAAATATATATCAGATTAACAAAATAGTATTTGATCCTACACTCACTGATATTTTGTGACAAAGCTTTCAATGACTCCAGTGGTGCAGGATCAGGACTAAATTGCTAATAAATCCTGAAACCCAATTTATAGTTATCTTGTGAGGTAAGACCTTATTTCATTAACAGTCTGGCTTTCAGACAGCAAAGACAGCAACTGCATAACTTCGATAAATTATCTATATACAACTTCCCAAAATCTTATCCACATTCCTTCTTTGAGATCAAACCTAACCAAACAATCCATACAGACAAAGCTCAGGTTAGGCTTAGTCACCTTTATGCTATTCTGAAAAGATTTACTATATTTAAGCTTCTAGTTCTGTGCTTCATAAATGACTTAGTTCATCCTCCTTACCTGCCATACATATAATACTCAAGATAGATATGGGACTGTTCAGCCTAGAAAAGAGAAGACTTTGGGGGGATTTGGTGGTGGCTTACAAATATGTCAGAAGAGAACATCAGGGGCTAGGCAAACAACTATTCACAAAGTGCCCCAGGAGAAAACCAGGAACAACGGTCATAAACTCCTGGAATGTTTAAGACCAGATATAAGGAAATACTTCTTCACGGGGCCTGAACTTGATGCTCTCATGAGGTCCCTTCCTCCCCTGAACTTCTGTGAATCTGTAAAGTATACTCTGAGGGAAGTAGGCAAGCAACTTAAATCATGCTTCTGAAGCAGACCATTGCAAGGCTGTGGCTTAAACAGCAATTCTGATTTTGATTGTGCAATCTGAATAAAACCCAATATGATCAGATTCAGGATTCCATAAAGGAGGATGTGGAATCAGTGATTTGCATTGCAGAGGCTGTTGTATCGCCACTTCCAACTTCCCCCACACAACCAGGGTAGACAGATTACACTGCAAGCTGGGGACTCATTTAAGGTTCCCAAATAAGGTAAGAATCTCCTCAATCTCAATGTCCTTTCCTTTACCTTCTGCTCAGAAGCACCTCCATTCCCCTCTCTCCCTCACCCACCACTCTCACTATCTCTAGTTGCTCCAGCAGTGTAGGAGGGCTTCAAAACCACTTTCACTGCTCCAGTCAGACTGCATGGGGAGCTGGATTCAGCCAGAGACAGCAGCAGTGGTGACCTTGTGCACAACTC
Source organism: Caiman crocodilus (assembly GCA_030014935.1). Taxonomy (NCBI): domain Eukaryota; kingdom Metazoa; phylum Chordata; order Crocodylia; family Alligatoridae; genus Caiman; species Caiman crocodilus. The sequence goes on from JAGPOW010001296.1 coordinate 91,998,279, forward strand.
CTTATAGGATTGGCACCACATAAATTAGGGACTATGTGAATTATAGTTAATCTGAAATGTCCTTACAAAACAAAGTTTTCTGTCAAAAAATATCAGTTTGTTGGGGCCCAAATATTTTGCTTCAAATATCTCAGGTTCAACTGACATACACAGTAGTAAATGCACAGTTTTGAGGAAATCTTGATTACTGGGTCCATCCCAGGGCTGTGGAGAGCTGCAGGGCACCAACAGATGATTGGCCAAGCTGTCCTTGAATGAGGTATCTAGAAGCTATAGGGGTCTTGGTAAACAGGGAGATGTGTCTGGTAGAGTTCCTCCAGCACAAGTGACTCAAAAAATTGTCATTGCCAAGCACGAGGCAGTCTTTCAACAGGTCTTTTGGAGCCCAGGGAGTCTGGGAGCTCTTCGTAACTGAGCAATGAAATTGAAATTCTTGTCAGGGAACTCTTGCTTTGCTGGAAATCACACAGAATATAGTCTTTTAGTCTAATTCCCACAAAATAAATGTTGTTTGTTCTTTGGCCAGTTTCTGTTCTGACTACACCCTCCCTTTGGCACACAGTGAAAGACTGGCTCTTAATGTTTTTATTTATTATTTGTATTATGGTAGCTCCTAGGAATGCTTACCAAGGATTAAGTATTAGACCTGTGTGAAATGGCAGCTGCTCATTTCAACCAGTGTTTTAATGTTTTGATGGAACAGTGTTCTGTTTCAAATTTTGTTTCTATTCGAAACAGCCGTTCAGTTCCATTCTGTTTCGTCAAAACAGTTTCACCATTTAGCCCATAGGATATAATGGGGAAGGTCAAAACAACCCATAACTTAGTAATTTCTGGCCTGATTTGGATGAACTTGCAAGAATGGTAGCTCCTTCTGAGGGCATGAAGCTTTTAATGGTTTGAGGAGATAGGTGCAAAGGATTCAGGGAACCTGCACTCCAAAGTCATGTCACATGTATGTGTTAAGCCACAGTGGGGTCAAAACTGCACGCATGCTGGCCCCTGTGGAGGCCACAAAGCCTACCAGGTTTCAAGGAGATAGCTGCAGAGGTTTAGAAGAAACTGTACCTCAATCTGCAGACAAGCAAAATTCGTGATATGGGTGACACTGTGTGTGTTAAGGTGCAGTAGGATGAAAGCTGCAGGCCTACTAGCCCCTGCTGAGGCCACAAAGACTGCCATCTGTCAGAGAGATAGGTGACAGGGCTTCTGGGGCCCTGAACCTCTAGCTGCTGATAGGCAAAACTTGTGACATGAGTGCTTGTGGGACTGACTGTCTTGGGGCAGAGGGTGGTGAAAATTGCAGGCCTACTAGTCCCTGCTGTAGTCATGAAGCCTGCCAGCTGTTAAGGAGATAGGTACAGTGGGGTTCTGGGGCAATGCACCCCTAGCTGCTTACAGGCAAAACTTGTGACATGGGTGCTTGTGCAACTGCTGCCTTTCATCACGCAGCAGAACTGAAGATCCCCCATCACTTGCCACCACAGACTGCAGGGGGGCGGTTAATAATTGGCCACAGTATGAACATGAGCAAGCAGTGCAATGCTGCAGCCAGCAGAGCCAACAATACCCTGGCATGTATCTCCAGCAAAACCATTGCAAAAACGTGATTCACCTGCTCTACTCAGCTCTACTCAGCATTGGTGAGACCACAGCTGAAGAACTGCATCCAGTTCTGGGATCCACACTTTAACAAGGAAGGATGTAGTAAAGCTTGAGAGAGTCCAGAGAAGGGCTACCCATATGATCAGAAATTTGCACAGCAAGCCATATGAGAAAAGGCTGAAGGACCTGGGACTCTTCAGCTTAAAAAAGAGAAGGCTGATAGAGGACTTGGTAGCAGCATACTGCTACATCAGATGTGTACATCTAGGGCTTGGTGAACAACTGTTCACCAGGGCGCCCTTAGGGAAAACTGGGGTAATGGTTACAAACTCCTGGAAGAACATTTCAGGCTCAACATGAGGAAAAACTACTTCACAACTAGGGTGTCCAGACTGCAGAATAACCTCCCTTCAGAGGTGGTGCGATCACCTACCCTGGAAATCTTCAAGAGAAGACTAGACATTCACCTTGCTGGGGTTACCTGACTCCCAGTTGTCTTTTCTTCTTGGTGCAGGGAGCTAGACCCAATGATCTTTCGAGGTCCCTTCTGGCCTTACAATGTATAGATCTATTGGAGCCTAAATCTTAGGAGATATGGCTTTGAAACAGTCCTTCCAGAGACTTCCAGAGCAAGCTTGGTCAGATTCCTTAGCCTCTCTGAGCCTCAGCTAATCACCTGTAAAATGAAGTAACTGCACTTCCCAATTCACAGGAGTGTTGTGAGAATAAGTTCATTAAACAACTGTGAGGTTACTATGGCAGGCTTCATAGCCACAGCAGGGCCTAGCAGGGTTGCAGCTTTCACCCCCTCTGCCCCATTTGGTCCAAAAAAGTGTCACAAGCATGTTTGCAACAGTGCTTTTTCATCCTCTGCTTTCCAAAACTAATTGAGGCAAAAACATGCATGGTTGCTTATCTTTATACTAGAGAGGTAAGTTTTGCCAGAGCCTTCACTACAAACTTGCCAGTTTTACTATGCCAAATTACAAGTGGCAATTTCTTTAGCATGGGACTTTTCAGTCCTTACTTTAATACCGAAAAAGACAGAAAGGTTTATTGTAATTGAAAATAGAGATGGGGAAGGAGCAAGGACATAAGGGATTACTAAAAAGGCATTTCTTTCTTTTGCTAAGAAAAAAATTAAGGACATTCCGTTTAGAAGTCTAATTTTATTCTGAACATATACCAAAGGCAGCCTCTCAGTTTCTTTCAAATGATGTTATTTCCCTAAGGAAAAAGTAAATAGGGAAGCCATATTTTAGATTTACAGTCATGTCCCCTCATCCTGGTCTCATGGTCATGATTTTTTTCCCTTCTCTCTCTCTTTCTCTCTCTCTGCTTACTGCACAAGGAAGCAATATCAACAGGTGGGATTGAGAGCTTCATTATAGCCTGGTGATACAATACCCTAGAGCCTAGTGATAATGGTACCTTTTGCTGAGACATGTCCCTTTAGACAAAGGAGGGAGTTTAGCGTGGATCTCCAGTCATGTTGTGTGAGAACAGTCATCCAAACTTAAGGTAAAACACAGCAGTGCCACATCCTCTTCTTCCTACTGTGTTGTAAAGGATCTGATTAGTATTTATGTGCTGAGAATGCCTATTACATTGGGTCCCACTGATCAGGTAGACAGAGAGTCACTAGGTTATGACTCTCAGAATGGTTCAGGTCTGAGATAGGCTCCTTAACTGCTTAGTAGTGTCAAGACTGAGGTGCTTCTGCCCATGCCCAAAAGCAGACCTTTAGGTGTGTAGGAAACTTTAATGTCAGACAGTCTCCAGGATTAGAGGCATCTGAGTGGGAGTTTACGGGAACAATTCGCAGTGGCATAATCAGCAAAGTTGGCACCCAAGGCAAACCCTACAGGAAAATGGGGATCAGTGGGGCAGTATACACTTCTGAGAACAGGGACTGTGGTGGGGGGGATAATTCCAAGATTAAGATGGGAGTGCACAGGCTCCAAGGCTAGGAGTAGGGGAGGCAGCAGTGTCACCCATGCTGGGAACTCCTAAACAGTCTCCAGCTGAACTGCAGGTGCTACTACCATGCATTCTGCCTGCCTTGGCTCTTGCTCTTAAAGCAGCAGCAGCCAGAGACTGTTTTGGAGTTCCCAACATGGGTATGATGCCAGGACATGGACTGTGTGAGGATGAGGGTGCAATTCCAGGAATCATCCTCACTTGGCTCTCAGGGACGGTGCCTCTCTGTCCCACCCCACGTTAAGCTACTGACTAATCATCTGCTTAAGTCCCTTTTGTGAAACTAATTCTTAGCCTCTATGAGAAGAACACTGTTAAACTGTATAATAAGTAAACAAAACAAATGAGCAAGCTCAGAAAATGGAACCCTGACTCATCTGTCCAAAATCAATCCAATTATTAATATTATTCCATTATATTTTTCTGTATTAAAGTTCCATTGATTTTCTTGTGGATTTTAAAATTAAAGACATTTAGAAATCTCATTTATATAGTAATTATTATGTCACAACATGCACTTGTGTCAATATTTTAAAATTCTGTAAAGACCACTGGGTAATTGAAAAATATTAAAAAAGTTTAAGTATGGGTTTTCTTCAACAAAACCTGGGAGCTATATTTTGCTCACTTACTTTTAGTTTTTAGTTATCATGTACCTTGAAACAGTTTCACTCTTAATGTTCAGGTTGATATAGATTCTACATAAACCAATGACAAAATACTTATGGTCCTAAGTCTGAGTGAACTCTAAAAAAATGCAGATTGGATTGCATTAAGAGATGCTAGATGCCAGAAGAGATTTTTTTTTCTTAAACACTTGATTACTTTCTGTGGGTGCATCTACACATGCGCTTTACTGTGGAGTTGACTAACTCTTCAGTAGAGCATCATTGTCTATAATGTGACATTATTAGGGCACAGTAAAATAATTAACTCCACCATAAGATAGTACTGTAAGGGACAACACTATTTTATGGTGGAGTAATTACATGCAACGAAACACACATGTGAATAGGGATAGGGGCTGCCTGCTGCATGACTCTGGATTTTAACACTCTCATCCCCCAGCCAGCCTCTCCTCTGCCCGATGCCACCACCCAGAATCTAGGCTGACTCCCTGAACCTGTTTCTATCCTGGAGCTGCTCTGCCCAGACTCAAAATGCTGCTGTCCCAGGTGCACTTGTAGACTCTTTACCTGAGGGCAGTTGACTCTAGCATGAATTGCACTGGAGTTTATTGTATTGTGCTAATTGCATATGTAGATGCACCCTCTCTGACCAGCCCTGAGATAGCTACCTGATATTTAAGAACATTACAGAATGGCCACATCATGTTACTGATAAAAAAGAAGACATTTGGTGCATTTATCCTTTTGTATTTTAATTATTTTTAGGATTCAGGGATCAAATGAGGAAAGCTTCTTGGTAAAATAAAAGTATGCACTGAATAGATTTGGGCTTAGCATATATTTACATGCTTTCATCTATGAGGTCTCAATTCTGAGCTTTGTGAATATTAGCCTTTCTGCCAAAATTTTCTGGATCACTCCATTTGTCTTTTTTTCCCAGTCTGTGTTTCAGTGCTCTTTTTATGCCCTATATTACATTAAAATGACCTTTAAGCCCTTCCTTCAAAAAACAACAGAACCTGGAAATTGAATCTTTATGCTATAATAAAGATTTGAGTGTGTATGACTGATTGTTGGCTGTGTTGACAGATATGTTTTTAAAACATCTATCTTTCATGTTGTTCTCATTATTAGATGAGCAAGTTTGATTTAGTTCCCTTTATTCCTTTTGTTATGATAGTGCCAATGAACTTTGTGTTTCTGAGGAAGTGAAAATTCAAAATGGCATATGTCATGGCTGTACATTTTGATGTTTACAGAATAAAATTCCCTCCCATTTATCTTGGTGAGGAAATACCTCAAAATGTAATTAATTGGGGTCACGTTAGGTCTTGATAATGAGGGATTATTACTTCCTTGCTCTGTGACATGAGGTCATAACCCAACTTTACACTGGTTCCTTAGAAGGTGCAAAGTAACGTCTCATGTACTGTCAACTTGAGTATTAAAATTCTTTTGATAGATTGCTTTTATTTTTCTTCCTGTCACTGATCATTGTGCTCCTTAGTTTTGTTTATATTACAAAAGAATATAAAAGCAGGTTAAAAAATATGTTCCAATGCACTGTGTATATGTAGGTGTATGTACAGTTATATAAAAAGTTATATGTGCAACTAGTATTTAAGCATTGTAGACAAAATGTAATCCATAAGTCTGAAATATATTTAATTCAGGCTAAAAGTCAATTGTAGAAATATGATGTGTATACAAGGACACTGGTAACCTCATAAGCTGCATTTCATTGTTCAAATAGTTGCTTAAAATGTGCCCACAGGATACAATTATTACAAAGTCATTTACTCCACATTTCACTACGCAGTAAATGTACTCTAATGAACATACAACTGGCCCTCCCAAGCTAGCCAACCATAGTACTTTTAGTGTGCCTTGTGTGTGTGTGTGTGTGTGTGTGTGTGTGTGTGTGTGTGTGTGTGCACGTGCGCATATACAGACATAGTGGGGTGGTGTTGGTCTGCATACAGGAAAGAGCTATATCAGGATAAAACAGTTGAGAGAAGAAGGCACATTGCTTAGGAGGCACACTTACCTTATTGGCTTTTGGCAGGGTAATTTCAATGCCCAGTAACTGAAACAAGTTATAAAATCAATTTGTGAACATCTGGAGTACGAAAGGGTGATCAGTAGCAGCCAGCTTGGATTTGTAAAGAACAAGTCATTCCAAACCAACTAGATCTACTTCTTAGACAAAGTAACTGATTGGATGGATGAAAGCATTGTAGGGGATCTGGTGTATTTTAGTAAGGCTTTTGATAAATTATCACACGACTTTATAAGAAAACTGAAGAAATATGGGCTAGATAAAATCACTGTAAAATTATTACTGCATACACAACTGACTCACTAATGGCAACCAAAAGGTAATTATAAACTGCAAACATTTTGCAGGATAGTAATAGAATTAAAGAGAATCTTGATGGATTGGAAAATAGACTACAGATGACAAGATGAAGTTCAACACAGACTAATGTAAGGTTAGATTAAGGAAATTAATCAAAAGCTTGCATGCAGAATGGGTGATATCTGGCTAGGTAGTGGCATTACTGAGAAGGATTTAGGGACTTTGGTGTGATGAGATGGCAAAAAAGCAAATGCAATTTTGGGCTGCATCAACAGAATCATTGGGCCTAAGACACAGAAGGTTATATTGCCCCTTTACTCAGTGCTGGTTAGCTTACTGTAGAGCACTCATTTTCAACGGTTAGCTTAATATAGAGCGGTCATTTTCAAGCTGTTCCACTGAACCCTGGGTTTGCATGATGATCATCAGGGGTTTCACAAAGAGATTGTGGGTAGTGGCAGAGCAGGCTAGGAAGCAGCACACCACCATTGCCAGGCCAAGTCACTAAGCTCTGCATCAATCCTTAGGATAAGGGTAGGGTTCCATGACAGAAAAAATGTTATGAAAGGAATCCATTATTTTAGGAAATTTGAAAATCACAAATCTAAAATATTGAATGTAGTTTGGGTTCCACAATTTAAGAAGGGTGTGGAAAAGTTGGGGATAGTCCAGAGATAGGCAACAAAGGGCTGGAAGGCAAGCTGTGTGAGGAAAGATTGAGAGAACTAAGCATAGTTAGCCTTCAGAAAAGACTATTATAGGAAAATGTGCTAGCGGTCTTCAAATATCTGAAAAGCTGTTGTGAAGAAGAGGGCAAACAACTGTTTTCCCTTGCTTCAGAGGGCAGGATGCAAAGCAATGGCTTTAAATTGTGGCTAAGTAGTTACTAAGAAAAGTGTCTTTCCTGTTAGAACAGTAAAGCAATGCAATAGATTGCCCAGGGAAGTTGTAGACACCAATTTCATTAGTACGAATAGTGACTCAGACACATTGGCAGGCAGCAAAAAGTTGCGTTAATTTTGTGGAGGTGATTTAGGAAGCTGAGGTTTAAAATTAGACACTGGTCTGTTTTAATTAGACACCAATCTATTCTCGATGTGTATCATAAAATCAGCTTCATATTGGACACGTTCTGGCTATAGGTATTTCTCTCTAAGACTTAAATTACCCCCTCAAATTAAATTGGCCCAGTGCACTACAGTTGTACTCCTTCCTCTTTTGCCTCGTCCCTGCTTCCCTCTCCATGCCACACATGCCACTTCTTTGGAGAAGTTTTTTATTCTACAGCTGGTGTAAATTCTGCTTAGACCATGGGAACATCCTGAGAAGGAACATTTCCATGTGGTAGCAAAAATAAAAGCTTTCATTAAGTATTTGGAGAAGTGCCCTGCTTGAGTTGATCAAATGATTTATCCCTGTGACTGTTTCTTTTTACTTCTTACTGAAATAAGAATGTATTAAGATGGGCATTCATGGAGATACCAGCAAAAATCTCTCTCCCTTCTAACCCCCAGATTAATTCATCTTAATGTCAATATAGCAATCTCTGTGTTAAAGGCAGAAACAGATGATAGATGGGGAAAACCAAGAATGAAGAACCTCCTATTTGATGGCAACATGACCAGTCCTATTCTGGTTCTGTACAGTGATAACTACTGTAGGTCAGAACTGTCCAAGAACAAGGCTATAGAATAGAGACTCTCATGCTATATGCACTTGAATCCAATGCTTGTGATGCATGTATCTGACAGGAATCATAGCAAATAAAATACTTTAAAATAAAGCAGAGGAGCATCTTAAAGGTTGGCAAGCAAGTTAGAAACAAACACCTGGCCATCCAAATTACTTTAATTGACTTTACATAAAAGCTCAAAGTTTCTTTTACTGAAACACTCTTCATACCACTTGCATAGAGCCAGAAAATTATAAGAGCAAAGGATAGAAAAGATCTCCTAGGTCATCCAGGTTGTCTATCTGCCAATGCAGATTATTCCCTCTGGGGAAAGTAAACCAACGTATCTGGCTCTAGAATATCTTAATTTCCTTCTTATTGGAAAGGGGAAAAAAAGAGAGAGAGAAGATTATATTTTAAGTATGATTTTTAAATCGAAATCCTTCTTGTGACACATGCTCTATCTGACATTCTGAAGGAAGGAAATCATTATAAAAACAATATCATTTAATTCTCAAATCCACTCAGACACCAGAGATGAGGTATTTGCCATCAACAGATTTAATTTTCTAAGAACATAATGAATTGATGGGGTTGAAAAATAAAAATGAAGTACTTCTTGCTTAGGAACTAAGATGAAAGGCCAGCCCTAACTTCCATTCCGCCCATTTGTTGCTACTTATGATAGACAAGAGAAGGCCTAATGCTTTTTGGTACTCAGATAATTATTCATCTAGCAGATTGCCTTCACTATCCCCTCCCCTGGCCCTTCATCTCCTTCCTTCATAGCCACCTTCCTTGCTTCTACTTCAGTCCCTTTGCATGTCTCCTCTGCCACAGAACCCTAGTTTACCTGGATGAAGGGATTAAAAAAATTAAAAGAAAACACATCTGCCCCTATGTAACATAGCAATTGTCTCTCTCCAAGTGAGTTGATGCTACTATTTTCAGTAACTTGAGTTCTCAGCTATGGGGTCCCCAAAGAACTGTAAAGCCACCTTAATCAGTCTTTTCATTTCTCCTTTGTGAAACATCTATTCCTAACTAACAGGCTGGTTCTACTCAACCTCTTCAAAGTCACTGATAGACTTTGTAGTTAGAAATTGCGGGGGCATGGCTAGTACACGTAACTTTTATGATACCAGGTTCTTGAAATGGTTCTTGCAGACAGTAATAGCCGAATTCAACCTGGCTGCACACTTTGGGGGCTGATTTGAATCCTGATTATCCCAGAATGACTGTCACAAATGTGGTAAAGCAACATTTCTCCCTAATCCTGTTTTAAACACATCTCAGCCAGAGTTTCTGACTCCAAAGCTTCAGTGTGGTAAACCAACAACACTGTTCTCTAGAACTTCACTCCAAGAAAGAGTAGGCTGTAAGAAGAATTTGCTTGCAGAATGGCACTCCACAAAAGTCCATCTTTCCCTATTTATGCTTGAGAGAAAAAGATGAATAGATTCCTTCAGCATGTTTTCTATGAAGAAGAAACAAAACAAATAAATACCTCAATAGACTATTTACGTGCATGCTTAAGACCATCTTCAAAAAACATTTGACCACATACTTTAAGTGAATGTTACTTCATTTAAGCATACGATTAAGAGATTTGTTAGCTAGGGATGGCCTCCTGAACTGGAACCTTTGAGAGATGTAGATAAAGGAAGGAGTACTGAGAATAAACAGGAGACTGGAGTAAAGAAACAGTTCCAACATCACTACTCTATGACAGTTCAGAAAATTACTGAAAAAAGTGCATTGACCAAGGTTGCATTTTAGCATGACAAGCAATAAACCCACTATTATATTCAAACTTTAACCTTCTCTTAACACCCCTCTCTAATTACCCAGATATTTCATGTGGTAAACCTTCCCACACTGACTAAATCTTACTTCAACAGATTTTCCTCTTAATTTTTGTTTTAATAAGCAAGCCATACATCAGCTGTGAAGTTACTGATAATAAATGTTAGGAAATAGGATTACTCAAGTGAGTTAAATCCTTCTGCCTTTTCATTATATGCTGTATAATACTCCAAACTCATGTCCTGAATGACTGGAAATAGGTAGCTGGAACTTACATGTTTGATCCCTATGCCTCTGGCTGAGTCACCAAATAATTGTCCAAGTGTGCCCTTCACATGAACTATGTTCATGTGAAAGTTGTAATGACAACTATAGCTAAAACGGCTTATAGTGAAAGAATAATGGCTTTCAGTCTTCCAGTATGTGTGTGTAAAATGTATATGAACATGGGGAGTATGTGTGTGTAAATTATATATGTATACAGGAGTGTGTGTAAATGTGTATATATATATACACACAGTGATGGGCAAGTGAATGTGTGTGTGTGTGTAAGTGTGTAACATTTGTGGTTTATCTACTAACAGTAGATTTTTTGTTTGTTTGTTTAGCTTAGGCTATCTTTTAGTGCCAACAGTTGTGAGTAGAGCCTGGAAATCCTACAGAGCAATGGAGCTCTATGCCACTTCCCACCCCTCTCCACTGCCAAACTGGCCTTTTTTCCTGGTAGTATGGTTCCTTTAAGAGTCAACTTGCTATTGGCTAGCTCTTGTCAAAGCTGCATGGTAATAATATTGGAATGGAGATATTAGCAATGCTGCTTCAAGATGTGATAGGTAGATAAATGGATAGACATGCCTTGGGGGCCGCCCACACTAAACAATTCTCCCCACATACAAGCACGTACTTTGAAGAGTGGCAGTTTTTCGGTTATATGTTTCTTAACCCCTTTGTCAGCTTCCCAGTTCTAACTTTTTCATCATAAATTTCACTCTCCTTTTGTGTCTGCATTAAAGTTGCCCCAGAATTTAGGAAAATAAAGTGTTTCCTGCACAATTAGTAATCCTCCTTTCTGCAGATTTCTGGTTAGTTCTGACAGGAAGAGTTTCCTAAATGTTAAAGGGAATTGAATGCCAAGTTAATCATTGCAATCTTCCGAATAGCAGTCTAAAAACCCAGTGAAAATAAAACTAATGCTAATCATCATGGTTTTATACAAATTCATCCTTGTCAAACAACCTCCATTATCTTTTTTGTTAGATTTTTCTAAAACATTTGCCCTAGTACTATGTAGCACATTGTTTAAAACGTGCGTTATAAAAAATCAAGACATTTTATAATAAAAGTTCACTAACCAATCTGAAAATGTAATTGCTAATGTGATATGATCAGTGAGTTGGCCTCCTTCTGACAGTAACCCTGAAAGATTCTTGTCTCTTGATCCAATGCTATTCTTATCTATTATCTAGACAACAATACAATTTTGCTGGATGAAAGAGGCTAATTGGGCTGAGTTCTAGGCTGAAGCTCCAGTAGGGACCCTTTGGTGGGGATCAGTATGAGCATATTTTGTTGTAAATTGTTCTTGTAAATAGTTTCATAAGCAGGATGCCTATATGCCCTTTTCACCCCACTGACAGATGCCAGTCTAGGCTTGACAGCAGGCTGCAAGGGCTGCTCTCTGATTGGTTCCTCATGACTTTATTTAATTTTACTGGGTGGCTATTGTCCTCAGATTAATACTGTAGTTTTGTAACAATTTTGGGGGGAGCATGGCTGTGCCTGAGGTGAAAGAGGGAGGCTCTGAGAGAGCTGGAGAAAGAGAGTCCAGGGTGGGCAGGGGAGGAGGTGCAGAACAACACTGGGGAGAAGAGAATCGTCCTCAGGGGAGTCCAAGGAAAGAGAGGGAGCTGGAGTGGCACAACAGAAATGCTTTGTTGGGAGCAAAGCAGTCTGCTGTGCTGTTGGCACCCAACACCTCCCTTTCTCTCTGCTCTAGAAGAAGAAAACACCACACCTTGATGGGGCTGACTAAAGAAGGAGCAATCTGAGGTAGAGGCGCTAAGGATAGCCAGAGAATTCGGAGACAGAGAAGAGCACAAGAAGCCATGCTAGGTCTGGCTTCAGGGACTCCTACCAGAGAGGAAAACCAAATAAGGCTTCTTCCTGGGGAGTTCCAAGGCAGAGCTTCCTCTCAAAAGTGGCATGATTTGTGAGACTATACAGCTGATACAAAGACTGACAAGGCAGTAAGAAAACACATTGCTGTTACAGAGTGATTAGATCTCCATAAATGCTAATCCAAAAAAATGCATTTCAATATAGCCGAGAACAGACTATGCTTACAGGATGAGAGACTCAGTAAAACATAACAAAAAAATCCCCAAAATGAACAAGCCAAAAAAAAAAAACCCCAGCTCCCCTGAAGAATTTTCAATGAAATGCTGTACAGCCAGTCCTCAGCTTATAACGTTTTGAGTTATAATGTTTCGCACGTACAGCGTTTATAAATTGACACCGTTTCAACTTTACAACACCAGTTTGGACTTTACAATGCTTGATCCAATGTGACACCACACCAGTGAACAAGTTCGCTGCATCGCCCATCTCCCTGGAGAACATCTATCCAAACTTCCTTGGACACTTTCTTTAAGAAAGCAGACAAGTCCCCAGAAAAACCTGCAGCCAAGACTCCTGAGAAGACTCCATCCAAGAATCCTTCATAATGTCCAGCAAAATCACCTCAAAGAAATCTTTCCAAATCAATATGATTTCTATTTACAATATAAATACATTAATGTAGCTATATTGCACATCTATAATTGATTGAGTACAAAATTCTGAGGTATTTTTGGTGAACATAGGTTATCGGGCCTTGGTTCAGGAACCAATCCCCAATTTATAACATTGTTTCTTATGAGAAAATTGGTTCTGAGCTATGACATTTTGACTTAAGGGTCAGTTTTCAGGAATCAATTGTGTTGTAAGTCCGAGGACTGCCTATATTTAAAAAGTGAATGCACTTTGATATGTAAAAGGTGAATATAAAATAGAAGCAGGGAAGTAATTCTACTTTTGGCTTTGGTAAGGCTTCTGTTTCGATATTTTATACTCTTCTTGAGTCTATGTCCAGAAGGATGTGGAAATACTGGAACTACTTCAAAGGTAGGACAATCCAGGATTGGAAACAAGCCTTATAAATTGAGGCTTATTCCACTAATTAGAGAGAAGGCTGAGAGGTGACACTTATTGGTGTGTAGGTATTTTTAAATGGAAAATAGAGAAAATGTTTTCAGTCTTGCAGATAAAGATGTAAAAAAATTAGTACCTGGAAGTTCCCAGTCAGTAGTTAAACATTGGACCGGCTTTCCAAGAGAAGCGAGAGTCTCAGATGAGATCAAATAGATAAAATTAATACCATATGTGAGAGCATCCATTGCCACCTGCACTAACCAGTTTTCCTCACAAACAAACATATACTTTGAATCAATGAATTGCTTGCAAGATTTACTTTTCCAATTTTCTTTTTTGTAAAATATTACATTGGCTGTGATTAGATATGGGGAATTGGTAGAGTGCAGTGGTATACTTCCTGCAATGTATAACTTTTGAGGTACCTGAGATCTTGCTCACATATTCTAAGTTAAAATGATAATAGCATTTAGGTCAAGAACAACTTTTCCATTGAGTAAGACTGGCAAGGTTTGTAGTCTTCTTTTATAGCAATGGTTCTCAACCTTGTAAGATTTGTGGCACCCATCATTAGACACGAGGCACCCCTCAGAAAATGCTAGTTCTTAGTCTTCACTTCAGTGTTTTGAATTTGGAAAAACAATAGAGAGATTTTTTTTCTGTTCCAAAGAACTCAAAAATATCATAGTAAGTCAGAATATGTTTACCACTATGCATTCCTATTTGAAATCTCTGAGTTTATCTTTTGAATCATGTTTACACACCTAACCATGTTAATATTGTATAGTATACTGGGGCACCCTTGAAAAGATCTCAAAGCACCCCAGGGCTCTGTGGCTGCTTATTGGGAATATTTTGCCTAATTAATTTCCTGACTAATTAATTGCATGGAATGAATGCAAGGCATGAGTGGTCCCTTGTTTCTTTTGTTCTTTTCCTGCATCACATTTTAATCTGGGGGTGGGGGAACCCTCTTTTTAAAAATTAAATACATTTGTTATGCTTTGTGATTGTGGTGTATATGAGAGACCAGAATTCCTGTTTTTATGGATTGTTTTTGACAAATGCTTATTATGCACTTGTCTGCAATCACCGGACACAGAACCCAATGACTCAGTAGGTCCCATCTACTCTTGTGGTTCTAAATATATATATTTAATGACATTTAAATTGAACTTTTGGGAATAAATAAGAATAAGTGACCAGTTTCATGGTCCTGTCCTGACCTTAGACTTTATGAAGGTGTGACTGTTTAGGGAATGGGGTAATATTCCTTAGTTGGTAAGAAGCAGCAGCAGGGAGTTCTTTACATCAGTCTTTTTAAAATTCTACTAGTAATCTCCAGTAGTTACCAATAGATAACTTTTTTTTAATTCTATAATACAGCCTTTGAAGTTAAGGAAAAATACCTCTCCAAAATGTACTGAGCACAAATTAATATGCCATTCAATCTGCTGCAAGCAAATAGCCTGGAATAATAGCTATAGGATTTCATAAGCATGTTACTCCTAAAGCTGTTTCTAGAAGATAATATCAATCTCACTGGGTGCATCCACATGCGTACTTTCCTGAACAGTTGAAGAATTAGCTCCACAGTAAGCATCACTGTCTACACGTGCCCCGGTAATAGGGTGCAGTAAATTGTTTTAACTCTGCTATAAGATAGTACTGTCAGGGACGGTATTATCTTACCTGCCTGCCATACAGCGCCCACACTTTAGCACTCCTGTGCCTCAGTCAGCCTCTCCATCACTTAACACTGCCACCTGGAGATTTGGACTGACCCCCAAAGCCTGCTGCCAGCCCAGGACTCCTCTGCCCCATCACAAACTGCTGCTGTCTTGTGTGCATGTGTAGATGTTACACTCAGGAGCAGCCCGGGAGCTGCTCAGTAGCCGCTGACTTCAGCTTGAACTGGTCCAGAATTTATTGCTTCATGTTACTGTCATGCATAGATGCACCCGCTATTATAATCAGCATTACATACAGGGTTTGGGTAGAAATGGGAAACGTGGACATACCCCTTCAAATAGAGACACTGGAACTATATCTACAGAACATAATCTGCAGAATCTGAGAGTCCCTGTATGTACTTTTTTGATAATACAGCCTTTGGTCCTGTTGTAAATTGAGTGATTTTTCCAAGGTAACTCAAAATAACTTGCATTGGGAAAAATATAGCCCGTGGGTCACCAGCCCTCCAGGCAATTTCATCTGGCTCACAGGTACCAACAAACTAATTGTACCCCACCCCACCCAGCCCACGCACCTCATGGGCAGAAGGGTCCAGCCCAACCAGCACACACAACCTGCTCAGCTTCCCCAATGTCCCACTCACTCTGGGCATCAGGTAGGGAAGCAGTGTGGGGAGAGAGGAGGGGGAGCTGCAGCTGGGTGGGATCATGGAGCATGGGGCTGGGGCAGCACAGAGCCCACACTCAAGGGAGGTGACAGGAGCATGGAGCTCTGGTGGGCAGGGTATGAGGGAGGGAGACGTGATGTGGATACCCTCCCCCACACAGTCCCCTCCCCTCATGGCACACAGCCCTCACTGCTAGCCACAGCAGCAGCAGGCAGCTGGCACTTGGGGTGCTCATGATCCACACAGGCAGCACTGCCTTCTGGTGTCATGTGGCTCCAACCAGTGCTGCACATGGTGGCAAGGAGTGGTGCCTGGCCAGCCCACCTCTAATAAGTCAGGCTCGTGCAGATCCTGGCACTCACATGAGTGTGGGAAGCCCTGAGTGATGGATCTAGCTGTACTTCCCACCCCCTGCTGTCCAAGTCCCAGGACTCCACTGGGAAGCAGGGGGTGGGGAAAGCAGCTAGCTCCATCATGCAGGGCTTCCCTCACTGGCACATGAGTGCTGGGAGCTACATGTGCACCACACAGAGCCCCGCATGATAGAGGCAAGCTGGCTGGGCTGTGCTCCTTACCAACATGTGCAACAGTAGCTGGAGCCACATGCCACCAGGCAGCAGTGCCTGTGCAGGGCACGAGCGCCCCAAGTGCCCACCGCCTGCTGCTGCTGCTTCCACTGCTGGTGGAGGCTGGGCACCATGGGGGGGAGTTTGTGGGGTTTCTTACACCACCTCACTCTCTGTCACATCCCACAAATGCTACACACACACACCCTGCCTCCAAAACCCCCTTACATATACACCTCCAACACACCCTATTGCCCCTCACACAGCCACATCACTTCACAACCCCTCCACAGACCCCACCATACACACACGCCCATCCCTAACCACACCCCTCACACAATATACAAAAATATTATTTTTGTGTTACTACACAATCACCTTTATATAGAGTACACAAACACAAATCATGACAAAAATAATTTTTGTAATAAAATTAAAATATTCTATAGTAGGTGTTTGCTTGACTTTTAGTGTATAGTTTGTTTGTTTTTTCTGGTTCCAAGATCGCAGTCCTTTGCTCCCAAAATGAGTACTTCTGGAGGGGAGGAGTGTGGGGAGCAAACAGAGGGATATCCTGTGGCAAAGGTCAGGGGCTAGGGGCAGGACTTTCAGTCCCAAGATGGTGAGCAGAGGGTGGAGCATGTGTCAAAGTGTGGGGTTATCCTTGCAGCTCTCAGCAGTTCACCAGAACTCATTTAGCAGACCTCCAGCTGAAATAATTGCCCACCCCTGAGCTAGAGTCGCCATGTGTTTGTTCCAGGTCACATAGTTCATCCTAATTTACCCTGAAGACTAACTTGGTCAAATTGTCTCAAGAGTGTAGTAATACTGGTTGGAAAATACTCTGAACTACTAGCTCTGTGATCTCTGTCTTCCTTTGAAGGCAGACAACTCCCACTTATGCTCCTTCAATGCAAAAAAGTTTTACCACTCAGAGAGGAAAAAGGAAATAATTATCTACAAGAAACACAACCCCGTCTCCCCACAAAATATAATTTCTCTCTAGTAGTGGAGGTTTTGCTATTGATTTTATGTGAAAGATATCTGGATGCACCAGTAAGGGATGCTTCTAAAACACAACAGTTACGTAGATAATGACAATCTTTATTTTTATTCTGAAAAGTTGACAGGTTCTATGACCAAACAGATTTCTGTTACATGGAATTACTTTTCTTTTCACCCAGCTGGATTTACCATAGGCTTTTGTTATTTCTTCCATTTACAGATGCTTTACTCATGCAGCAAAGTGACAGGTTTGGAACTTACAATAAAATTGTCCCTAGTTTTCTTGCTGTGCTGTCTGTGTATTTCAGGCATTTCAGCTCAAAAGGTTTTCTGCAATCATTTAATCATGCAATCATTTAATCACTGTTAGACACATTTAATTATGATTAATGTTAGGTCTTCATTAAATATCTGCAATAGAAAAGGAACTGGCAAAGAAAGTTGTATTATCTACTATCACTGAAACTATGTGTCAATTGCTTAGCTAAAAAGCTGCTGGCTAGCTACACTGAGAATGACCTGTATGAAGTAATGTTAGTGTTTAGTGATTCCAAATGAACATGATTCTAACAGACAGAGAGAAAATAAAACTGTCTGCTTTGTATGAAAACTAAGTTCTCACAAATTGTTTGTTTTAAAGCATTTCAATACTACAGTTTTTGAAAAGACAGCTCATTTGCATGTCATCATTTGCATAATGTTACTTTCTTTCATACTGCTCACCTATACTCCCTGTGCTCCAGTTGCAAAATCTTCCTACTACTGAATACTAGGGCTGTGCAAAATTTCACTGGCAGTTTTGTTTCAACATGGTTTTGACTCATTTCAAACTCAAAACAGCAAAATCAAAATGAAACAGAGCTTCAAAACGGCCTCAAAATGAAACAAGGCAAGTCAAAATGTTTCAAAATTTTCAAAATGTTTTGAGTTTCAAAGCTCAAGCTGGGTTTGTCTGCAGGGGAACAGAAAGTAAACTAAGGAGAGAGAGGTGGAAGAAGGGGGAAGGCGGTGGGGAGGAAGAAGTGCTCTCATTATTAACTGGTAGCTGGCCAATGACTGTCATCCTTTCCTGAGATCTCTTCCAATCCCAGTGCTCTGGGGGAGGTATGGAAAAACCGCACAAAAGGCAGCATTGTTTGAACTGCCCTGATTTCTGCCTGTGGTGTCAGTTGAGTGAGGGCGCACCTTAACATACACACAGTGTCACCCACCCATGTCATGAGTTTTGCTTGTCAGCAGCTGGAGGTGCAGGGCCCCAGAACCCAGAATCCAGCTGCACCTATCTCCTTGAAAGCTGGCAGGCTTCGTGGCCTCAGCAGGGGCTAGCATGCCTATAGCTTTCACCCTGCTGCACCTTAACACACACAGTCACTCATGTCACAAGTTTTGCTTCTCAGAAGTTTGAGGTGCAGTTTCCCCAAAACCCCTGCACCTGTCTCCTTAAAGCTTTGCATGCTTCGTGCCCTCAGAAGGGGCTACCATTTCTGTAAGTTTCATCCAAATCAGCCTTGTAATGACAAAGATATTGGCTGTTTTGAGCTTTCCCATTATAGCTTGTGGGCAAAAAGTCAAAACAGAATCAAAACAGTGAAACTGTTTCAGCGAAGCAAAATGGAACAGCAATTTCGAATCCAAATGAAATTCAAAATGAAACTCTGGTCCGCTGAAATGTCAAAATGCAAGTCAAAACAAAATGGTGCCATGCCGTACAGCCCTACTGAATACTTTACACTACTAGTTTTTAGCAACTAATGTTTTGCCAACTGTGTGTTTCAGGCATTTTCTATTGACTATTTGAATTGTGTGTTTAGAAACAAGTCATACTGGATTATTTCTGCTTGGTAACTGGTTGTTGACAAGTGAGCAGTGAATGACATACTTTTTATATGAGAGGAAAGAAGCCTTTTGGGTGATATATTTTATTGGACTAAATGGTTGGGATATTGTAACAGGTGCCCGCCCTGGGCCAATCTAAACGTGGCCCAAACACCTGTTCCTGTGCCAACTGTCCACCTTCTCACCTGCCATGCCTTGTTGTTGATTAATTGATGCTAATTAGTGGGATGCTGCCCTTTTATTGCCATGATGCCAGGGGGCAGTATCTGCAGCTCCATTTCCTCCCCTACACTGCAGCCCATGCCTCGCCGATGGTATTGCCATTGTTGTCTGGGTCTTGTTGTAACCTAGCCCCCTCATCCTCACTGGGCTCTCCATGGCCCTGCCTCACTCTGTGCCTTCACTGGCGCTTGGGCTTTCCGCAGCCCTGTCTGGTACTGCACCCTCCCTGGGGCTCCTCCAGTGCTGCCCCCTCTCTCTGGGGCTGGGGTCAGTGCACCCTGAATGCTGTGCCCTTGCTGGCACTGGGGTCCCCACACACTACCATGAGTCCCTTTCTGAGGCCTCCTCCATCCCCATATAGCCTCTCCCAAGCCACTGGTAACAAACAGCAAAACAAAACACAAACCCCTGGTCTATAAGATAAAATCTAAGCCATCTGGCTTCAATCTAATCTCACCACATCAGAGTTGCTCCAGCTATCCCAAAATCTCAGGCCATACCTGCAAGCTGACCGCTTTTCTTTTGCTCATTCCAAAAGGGCTCCTTCCCCCTTGGCTGCCAGCAGGGAACTGCCTCCTGGCCTCCAACCTGTGGTTTATATAGGAGCCAGGCCCTGCCCTTCTGGTCAGCTGACCAGGCAGGTGTGAGTCACTAGCTTCCTCCGGTTACTCTAGCAACCAGCACCTCATAGTTACTCGGGCTCTACAAGTAGCAGGCACCTTAGTGCCCTGCTACACATAGATATAAATATGCCTTCAGGTATCACAGGCCTCAGTTAGACACAGTAGAGCTACATAGCAGCTGAAACAAAAGCTTGTATAAAACTCCATATGTAAATAAAAACAGGATCTAGGAGAAATTAGCAGGTAACCGACAGGCAGGAGAGATGCACTAAAACCCTGGTAAAAGAAGAACAAGTTTATTTAGGGAGGGACATTATTACCCACGAAGTGCAAAGATTAGTAAGTATCGGGTTCATTTTAAAGGACCATGAAGTCATTATATATGTTAATGTTCAAAAGGCTAATAAAGTTCTGTTTCCATGTTCATAGATGGATATCTGTTGTATGGATATGACACTTGGATGAAAGCTTTGGAAAATTGCTTTTAGCAATATCTTGAAAAAAACCATCAAATCAATTCAAGGACAAAAGAGCAAATGACAGTGATCTGGCTCAAGCAAGCATCACCAGCCATATTTATATGACACCAGCTCTTTTGGATAGGATGCCTAACAGGCCTCCAAAACAGATCCTATACTAACTCACCAATGGTCACTGTAGAGGTAGGTAAAAGAAGAAATTCAAGGACACCATTGGCTCATCCAGATGAGCATCCACGTGCCTCTTGCCCCGTCTCAAACTTTTTTGAGACGGAGCAAGAGGCATGTGCAGGAACAAAAAAAATGTTCCCTGTGCTGCAAACTTGCAATTTAGAAAGAAGAAGAAAATTAGACTCCTGAGAGTCTAAAAAAAAATGGAGGTAAAAAAATTGGGGCAACCCGAGGCAACCAGAGGCTGCATCCTCCACAGACATGCTCTGATTGCCAGAGCGTCTCTCTGGTTGGCCCCTTGCCTCCACCTCCTGCCTGCCTCCCTGAGGCTCCGAAACCTGGCAGTGCCTGGTCCCACCCCTGCATCCCCCCAGGCCCCTGATCCTGGCAGTGCCCAACGCTATCCCCCGAGGCCCCTGATCCTGGTAGTGCCTGCTCCCACCCCTTCCAGCCCCCTGGATCCCTTCTGCCTGGTCCTATCTCCCCCTAACCCTCAGAGGCTCCCAGCACAGGGCAGAGGGACAGCCCAACTTCTAGGGTAAGCAGAGAACTTTTTCCTTTTTATTTTTTCTTAAAGTGATGGTGCCTGGGGTTGGGGGGTAGCCATGGGGGCCTGGGTGTGCAAGTGGGGGGTGGGGCCAGGTGAGGCAGCCATTGGGGGGGGTCTGAGGGAGTGAGAGGGTGGGGCTGGGTGGGGCAGCCATTGGGGGGGCTGCAGCAGCTGGCAGGGGATGGGGCCAGGTGGGGCAGCAATCAGGGGGTTGGGGTGAGGCATATGGGCCTTGTACAGGGGGGGTAGGCTGTGTGGGGGCCATAGTCTCTGTTTGGGGATTGTGGCCCCTGTTGAGTGGCCATAGCCCCTGTGGGAAGGCATTAAAATATATATTCATGTTTCATGAATTCATGGATACATGTATTTAGAGTTCACTTTATTATTATGACAGAGACACTGTTAGGCTTCCATATTGCTTTAAAACTGTACATATATCAATAAAACATTGCCCAACTGATCACTCTCTCTGTCTCTCTGTCTCTCTCTCTTTATAGTGCTCTTTTGTTTTAATTGTGGAGGAACATGGATTTGTGGGTATTTTACAGAGTGATTTGGGGATTTTTTATCAAGGTTTTTCAGTCTTCCAATAGGGAACACCAGAATTCCTGGTAGGGAGGCCAGTGACAGAACCCTGCCTGCTCAGAGCGGCCACCTTGGATGCAGCTGGCTGTGGCTGACCTCCTGGCCAAATGGGGCCAGGAGGACGTGCCTGGATGGTTCAAAGCAGACCACCACACCCGGAACGTCTTCCGGGTGATAGTTGCCCAGATGGCCAGGCTGGGACACACATGGCAGTAGTGCCACACAGTGGGGCAGATGCCTCTACTGGTTGTGCTATTCCCATCTGAGGTCTGGCAGGCATGCAGCAGGTCACAGTCAGGCAGCAGCCCCTACTGCCAGATTACTTCAGTGGGTAAGGGGTGCAGGGAACTCTCCAGGCTACTGCAGCAGTCCAGCTGGCACAAAGGGTAGTGTCCCCAGGAACCAATTGGTTGGGCCCCAGAAGCTCCTGAGAGCAAGTAGCCCTGAGCCGCTTGCCAGGGCAGCTTTTTGTATGGATGGGGCCAGGACAGGGCAGCTTTTTATATTGCTGGGGACAGCACAGGTGTTGGCTCTGGGCTCTAGCTCCCCCTGGCTGCAGATATGGGAAGAGCCAGGCAGTGTTATTTTGCCCCAAGTAGCACAATTTGCTCCATAATGAAGTGCATGTCCAAGCACATGCACTGAGGCAAAAAGCCCCAGTTCAAATTTGCACTGCTTCTATCTGAGCTGCTGCAAGTGCACGTGCTTGCATGTGTGGATTTGCCCCATGAAGGCCAATCTGAAAAAATATACTATTGATATCAGTACCTAAGAGACTTGAACACTTAATTATCCCTAAATCTGCCATGTACAACATGGTTTTGACAATTTTGAGAAAACTTGCTTCACTATTGAAGGGAGAGACAAAAGGGAAGAGATATGACCTGAAATCACATTTTTTCCTTCATCTTGGAACTATTTGCCACAGCTGTAGTTTAACATCTGGATCTCCAATTGGCCTCTTTAGTCATCTATGCTCTCACTGATGACTTCTTTGTTTACTGAAAGACTTATTGTTCTTGTACCAAGGAACTGCCATCACTGCCACCAAGTAAAGTACTTCATACTTTTAGTACCAAATTTCAGGATTCATGAATATGTTGACAAACATCCATTTGAGCCACTAACTACTTGTAGAGAATGACTATTGATCCCAGGGATCCTGTGATTAAACTTGTTTTCTTCACATTTTTTTTATATTTGATTAGCTTGCTCAGACTTCCATGTGTATTAAAAATTAAAAACATATTTTTTCACAAAAACTTTTTTTCAGCTTGTACTGCTCTACGCATGGAGCATATAAGCTTTCACATGCAAACTGTCACCAGTGATTTCATATCATGAATCCACATGTTCCTTTTTACAGGGGAGCAAAAAGTATTAAAGTCTAATTTCATTTCTAGTTCTTGTATCAGACTGGCAGCTCATGTATTTTGCCTTACTCTAAACAAGATAATTGTGAGTTCCACATTTTGGAACTATCTGACCTACAGCAACCATTGTAAGTGAGTCCAAGTCCTTTAGAGATTAAAAGTGACTATATGTAATCTCCTGATTTGAAAAAAAATCACTTCTAATTCCAGCGAAAGTAAATATTTTGCTGGCTGTATATGATGAGCTATTCACAAAGGAAGTGTTTTAAAATACCACAGACTGACTGAAGAAAAGCAAAAGATTTATTAAAAATTAAAGTGGGCCATACACAAAAGAATGTGAATAAATGAATTATACTTCAGCTTCTTGTTACTTTTTTAAAATCCCAAACACTATAAATGTTATAATTTATGGGTTTTAATAGGTGATGTCACAATTCTTCTACACAAAAAAGAACCTGTTACTTCACTTAATTAACCCCATTTTATATCAGTGTAACTGTAATGAAGCACATGAAAGTTACAATTGGTATGACTGAAAGAATTCAGTTTTTAAGGATCCTAGAATGAGATTATTTTAGGCTATGTTACATTTTTTTTAATTTATTGACATTTTTAGCAATAAACAAGATCAAAAAAACATTTCAAGTTCTGTTTCTTTAGGAACTAAAGTCCAGATTCTGTTCAATCTATAAGGCACATAAGTGGATCCAAGGACCTGAAACCCATTCCACCCTGCTGAAGTGTTCAGTGGGCTTCTGGGTTCTGGTGGATCTTTGACCTTGGCACAATGAAACCATTTTACAGGAACATCTCAGACTACTACACCTAGAACTAGGGTAATGAAAATAACAAATTATAATGATTTTTTATTATAATAAAAAAGCTTCACTCTTGCATTCAAATCATTTTTTTTTTTTTGCTATTTTCAATGTAACTACCAAGTCTTATAAGAATTGAACAATAGAATGTATTTTGAACAGTGAGCGGGAAAAGTCACCAGAAAATGAGAAGGGAATAGATTTATTGAGAGAGGGCATGTTTACATATGCATTTAATTGCAACTGAATTTAATGCACATTTAGAAAACACACATTAAACAATTTTGGCAGGTGTCTTCATGTGTGGGGACTTGCAATTAAATTAGTACATTTGGCACTACACATGCATTAATGTGCTTTAACAATCACACCTAAATTTGATACCTACATTTCAGGTGCCTAATTTCACCATTTTTAATACACATTAAGAGCATGCACATGTAGACACATGTCTGTAAATATTCATTAAATTAGGCTAATGCACATTAATGCATCTTGTGTAGATGCACCCAGAGAAAAACAAATCTAGCCAAAAGTCTGAATTAAATTACAAAACACAATCTACTTTTGAACTGATCTACTTTATAAAAATTTTCATTTGAATATTCAGGTATCATATTTAAGCAGAATTAGTTAAAGCTCATTAACACGTGTAGATGTATAAGCATCTGGCACTAACTTTAGTGCTGGGTCTTCTGCCCAGCCACTAGGGGCACATGGCAGGGCTGCAGGGACTTGGTACTAACTTTAGTGCCAAGCACTAACTCCAGTGCCAAGTGCACTAACTTTAGTGCCAAATTTCTACATGTGTAGACACCTATTAAAAATCACTTAACGCGCTTTAGCTTAATGCACATTAAATTTAGTTGTGCTTAAATGCATGTATAGACACACTCATATAGAAAATGTTCTAATAGGAAGCTGAAAGGTTTGTCATTGTAGTACTTCCCTATAAGGAGCCAAACATAAAAGCAAATGCAGTTGTCTGTAACTAGGTGAAATTCCTATTGAACAGCTTTGCCAGGTCTTAAATATGAAATTATGATATTGGAGCTTAATCATTATATTTGATGAAAACCTGTTGCACACTGAAAGACATGCAAATTGGTATGCAAATAAGCATGCAAATAACCTATTAGTATTTACTTTATATTTCTCCCTGTAAATAGCCAATGAGGGAGTGAGAACTGGGTCATCACAGTTGAAGCATTTCTTTATTTTGAGGCAAGCAGTCATAAAAAAAGTGCTCAAGGTAATCCCAAAAGCCATTTAAAACTCCCTGAAAGTGATCTGGGTTTTGCATATGTTGCATCAGTTAACTGCCTCAGAATTATTGTACATTTTGTACACTTCTGCTAGTTGATCATACATTGTATGAGGGTTGAAATTATTGTACAAATATGATCATTATCATATACCTGGCAACACTGCTTTTGAATATAGATACAGAAGTCCAAAAGAGGCTGAAGAGTCACGTCCTGATTTACAGAAATGGTGAGCACTCTCAGCTCCAATTAATTTCAGTGGGAGTTTTGAGTGGTCAGGAACTCTAAAAATCTGGACAGTAGATCACAGAAGATATTTCTGTATTTAATGTAAATTCAAGAACAAGAATATGGGACCTTTCTCTTTGTCAACTTTGTGACCTGGTATTTCAGCTCATTTGTTTTTCCAGAAGATAAGAAAGAAAAAGGTAGAAGCACTTAAATCTCAACACTGGAATAATTTATGTACATCATGTTTAGTAAAGTTGGAGAGTTGTTGTAGTGCTGATGGTCCAGGAAGTATACAAGAGACAAGGTCTTTTTGTGTTATCTTTTATTGGGCCAGCAGTAAACTTTACCTGAGGAAAGGCACTTGATGCATGAAAGCTTGTTCAACAGCTCTCCCAACTATACAGTAGGTCCACTAAAAAAAAAAGCACAAAAAATACTTCCTTCTAGTACATCTTCTTGGTGTGTTTATATCCCCCTGGTGTGATTCAGGCATGTACTTAAAAATAACTGTGTGAAAGTTTTTTCCAGGGTTGGGCCCTGGATGCTAATGAAAGCTTCTGTAGAACTATTTAAGTACACTAAAAGCCCTGTTATCCAGCATGAGTGGGGAATGGGGGGTGCCGGTAACCTAAATACTGCGGTTACCTGAGGCACAGGGGTTTCCAACTGGATGAAGACCAGAGCAGTGATGGCGGGGGGTGGTGGTAGTTGCCACCTGTGAGCTTTTCTCCCTTCCCATATCTGGCCAGCCCACTGGGAATTCCAATAAATAGAAATGCCAGTTAGCCAAATGATAGATGACAGGCCTTTTACTGTAGAAGCTTTCAGTAACTTAAGGAAATCAATATAACCAGATACCTAGCAAAAGATACAACATGTATTTTATGTAATACAATGTATTGTACTTACTCAAATATGTTCATCTGGGATGACACTATATAACCTAAGTATAGTGAATGCCAATGCTTTGTTGTTAAATAGATGCAATATTTGCTAATGCATTCAGACTATGCACTGGGGGTTAAATGCAGTTTAGTTATGAAATTGCTACCTCTCAAGCAAATTCTGCTCTGTGTGATGTCCAGGTAATTCTGAAATCTGTTTGTGTAAATTAAACCAGGGTACCCCTTGGAATAACCAGGAATAATGGCCACAAACTGACAGAGAGCAGATTTAGGTTGGGCATCAGGAAGAACTTCTTTACAGTAAGGGTTGCTAGAATCTGGAATGGGCTTCCAAGGGAGGTGGTGCTCTCCCTTATCTTGGGGGTCTTTAAGAGGAGACTGGACAAGCCACCTGGCTGGGGTCTTATAACCCTTGTGTTCTTTCCTGCCCAGGGCAGGAGGTCAGATTCGATGATCTACTGAGGACCCTTCTGATCCTAACAACCATGAAACTGGATTAAGACAGAAGTATTCATGTGTACAATGCTATCTCCAGGAGATAACAACAGAATCTAACTTTTCAAGGAGAAGAGGAGGAAGAATTCTAGTTCTCTTACTATCAGAGAACCTTAAAAATGTGAACCAAACATAAAAGAAAAATGAAGTCTGCCTGAAATAACAGCTCTGAGATGTATGCTATCTCATGCAGTTTAATAAGTTAACTCCCACTACTCTTTCTTGGCGCCTGTGGCAGGGCACTGTTTGTGCCTGCCACTTCAAGGGCCTGAAAACAGCAGCCATCAGATGCCTGATTAGAGCAGCCATTTTGGATTCAGGGTTGCCCATATAAACAGGGCATTTTGCTGCTGGAAGGCCAAGCAACAAGATCACCTGGCTGCAGAGCTGCTGGTATCAACTGGAGAGAAGGGAAGAGGTGTGGGGGATGGTCAGGAGGCTCCTGGTCCTGGGCATGACCTAAAACTGCGCCCTGCTGGGAGTGGGTGGCCTGGTAGGACTCTCAGTGGCACGGGAGCTCCCAGGAAATGCCAGGCCAGTTACCACCCCGGTGAAAGGTGGATCAGGGCACCTTAACCCCAGCTCCCACAACCAAGTGGGTTTTCCCCTTTGTAGGGTCTGGAAGCTGGACACTAGTGAGAGAGTTGGGCCATAGACTTAAACCTGTCTTGACATCCCCTGACTGGTCAATGCTGGGTCCAGGATCGGAAGAGTCAAAGGGCCAAGGGCCCACCATGAGGGATGCCCAGAACTGAGGACCTGGGGTTCCAGCTGGCCTGGAGGTGGACCAGGGCCAGTAGAGCCAAAGGTCCCGCGGGGAGCACATCCATAAGGGGGAAGCAGCTCAGGGAGCTATGCAGCCTGGAATGAAGATGGCATAGGCTGCTGGAATGGAGGGATCTTAGAGGGGTCCTGATCAGAGAAGTCTGGGGCCCAGCATGGGGCTGGTGATTGTAAGAACTATGCCATCTGCAAGGCTTGGACTGTGGTGTAGGGGAGGAACAGAGCCGCAGATAGCGCCCCCTGGCATCAGGGCAAGAAATGGGCAGCTCCTGCTTAATTAAATCAATTAATTAATTAACAAGGCGTGGCAGAAAGAAGGCGGGCAGCTAGCCCAGAAACAGGTGGGTGGACCACAGGAAAATCGGCCCCAAGAAGGCCCTCCTGTTACAGTGCCCGACAAAGGACTGGGTCTGTACTTAGCCAAAGTGTACAAGGAGCTCAGCATGTCCACATAAACAGAAATGCCCAACTGCTGCAGTAGCACCGGGAGACCTAGTACCTAGGCACACCTTTCTCAGTGGTTGGGCTGAGCTCACTGTATATTTTTTCTGCTGCCACACTGCAGGCCCACCAATACCACAGTTGGAAAGAACCTAGTTTGACAAGAAGGCAGTTATAACAGCTGGAAATAAGCTGCAGAGGCTTATTCAAAAGAAATGAGTTTGAGAATGGCATTATAGTAGAACATAAAGATGCAAAGCTGTACTTTTCAACATGTGAGAGTCTCCAGTTATCTATGAAGAAACTTTTGCCAGATAAATAGGCTGTGGATAGCACTGTGGAGCAGGCATGTGGGTGACCCTTTAACATAGGTTCTCTATAGTGCTTTTAATGTACTTTTTTCCTAATCAAAAAAAAATATATTCTTTGATTCTGCTTATTCTAATAAGGCAGAAAAGAAATAAAGCCCATTTAGTTTACTTTGAAGAAATTCATTCATGTTTTCCATGAAATTCAAGCATCAGCTTGTAAAAATGAAAATATACTTATTGGTTGCTCCTATGTGGAACTTCTTAGATGAAAATCTATTTCAATATAGTTCAGTACCCACTGGTGTTAATCCCCTGAGCATAACTCTGATAGATTTAGAAGTTTAGGAATTCCCATAATCAACGCAGTAGTAAGTAATACTATAGATGTAGCCAGTCATTGAGCACATACATTGTCGTATGGCTTGATGAAGAGAGCTTATGTTCAAGGTGGCACAATTAGTGTAGGCCATGTACACAATCTGGAAGAGGGGAGTAAATCATCTCACCCAAGATTTTTTCAAATACGGAAATAACTTCATAGGCTGTCACTATGTGCATCTTAAAATATGCATAATGTATACATGCCTAAGGTACAAACAGCTTATGGAGGAGAGATGCTGTATCTCAGATGTTGTATTTGGAAATCATTACTGACCTGCTTCTTTGATTCAGATACAGATAACTCTCCCACCCAAGCTATCAATGAGATATTTTGCAAAGGCACTTGGCCTTTAGGGAGGAAAGATTTTTTACCAGCAATTCTAAGCCCTACTCGTTGAGCAAGACCTTGAAATATTTTATTATATTTTCATTGATCATTTTAAGAGAGATTGAATAGCCATTGATAAATGCAATAATAATATATCCCCTCGACTTTAGGAAGCCAGTCCTGCTGTGCCTGAAATCAATTCTACCTACTGACTTCAAGGCAGTAAAATCAGTCTCCATATGTCTTATGATGGAAGAAGGTACTCCATCTCAAAAGAGATACATGAGTATGTCTGAGGCTATTTGGCTTCTCTTGAGTTAACAGACTACTGAAAAATGAATTTCACACAAAACAAGTAAACACCTGCAAGATAAATGTATACTGGATTCAGTTAATGGATTATTCTGATTTCAGTGTGACAAAGCAGGCAATGGATTTTCATTAAAATTTACAAAAGAATCACAAAGGTTGCAAACAGTTCAGAGCAATAATGTACTCTCATTACCAAATTTCTTTTATATCTTTAACCATATTCATTTAGCATTTCAGTTAAAAAGAACAGCAAGGCTCTCTTGAGCCTGTCACCAGTGATTTATTAAGTTCATTTTCAATTCATTTGTTTATAGGTCAAACATAGAAAGACCCAACAGTATTGAACACATTTAATAAAAAAAAAAGAGTCTGGGTATTAAATGTTGAATTGTGCTAGGTTAGATGGTTTAGGAGGAAACAATAATTACACTTAAGCAATTGGTTTGATTGTAGATAAATGCTGTCGCTGAAATCAATATGCCTGTTTAGTGTAGGGTAATAGTTATTGAAGAAAGGTATCCCTGCATTTCTGTGACACTGAAGTTTTAGTGTTTGTGTGTGCTGAATGTATTGGGAAAATGCCTAAAGCTGATTTATTGTTGAATCCACTTGCCAAATGCAGGTAACACACGAGGCTGGATGAGAACGTGTTGCTTAGTAATATAATGCCGTGGCTAAAAAAGACATAGAATCAAAGGACTTCAGTGTTTTAACAGGATAATTTCTGTTTTAACAGCAATGATTTGAAAAAAGAAAAACCTGGGCTTTCATTTAAACCTGAGTTTAGCAATATACTTTAAAAGGATTATTCTTAATTTCATAACAATTTTCTGCATTTTTTAAAACTTATAGTTCTGTAAATATTTGTCATGGGAAAACCAGTGAACCATTTTCATTTAAAATTTTTGCAAAATATAGAAACATGGAAAAAAAATCTAACAATATACTAGGCACTCTTAGCTCATTCATGCTACTGAGTTATTTAGCAACTTAAATACAAATATTACAGATTTTGCTGATTATTGATTCATTAACCATTCATTGAAGTATTAGAATCCCTTTGTTGTTCATCAATATACTAAAAACCAAACCTGCCTCTCCTTACTAATGAATGCTAGCTCAGAAAAAGAATGGAACTGCTTACATACATACATGGAGCAGGGTATGACATTATGAGATCATTTTACCTATTTTTATATGCTTATATAGAAACATATTTATATTGTTCTAGTAAGTCACATGAACCATTATCAAAATGAAAGTTTATTTATAAATATCTTTATTCTTCTAGTCTCTAAGGAATTTTTATAATCTTATCAATGTTACTATTTTATAGACCTAACTCCTTTATCTGAATAGTAAATATTCTAATATAAATATTTCAAAATGATAGAGCCACTGTCATAAACAGGTCAATAAAATAATTTTCTTATAATAGGTCTCATTAAAACTTTAATATGTGGAACCTTCTTGCTTATAAAATATCCATTCATTTTATAATATTTGAGAATCTGACAGCCCTTTAATACATTTTAAAGGATTTTGTAAATTTTGTGTGACAAAAGATTAAATCAGGACAGTGACTAAAGACCTGAAAATATGGCTGCAGTGATTAAGCACTGATCCTACCAAATACTTTATAAGACAATTTGGCTAAAGCCAAGTTTAAGCTATGCCCAGTTATGGTGGCAAAACACAATATGTTATATATATTTTCACATTGTCATGGAAGTCCAGATGCATGTTCTTTAATTATCATATAAGTAGTCTATTTCACACAGATGATAGTGTCTATGAATTCCCTTTTTAGCCAGTGCAGGGAGAGACTATAACTGACACTGCCTCTTTACACTTTGGCAGTGGAAGAACAGGGAACATGACTGCCAAGGAAAGGGACCGGAAAATGTAAATTTGTGTTCATGGTATATATAAATTAAAATTAACTACATGTGTATACTTATATATTGAATGTATTCACACTTTGGGAATTTGCTCTGCAGTTATGCACTGGGTATAACTTAGTCGCTGAGAAGACTGTTTCCCTTATTTGTTGGTTAACCAGACTAAAAGCTTCTATTACCATCTTCATCATCTTATTCTTATTGGAAGTAAGGTTTGATGAAATAACTTAGGGCCCTTGGATAGCCTGAGGATCTGTGGAAAAGATGTTATAGGAAAACAACAGAAACATGTTTTCTGATCAATTACTAAAGTTCCTGTCAATGTCAGAGGAAGAAATTATTGAAGAAATACAACCTGGGAGGCCATCTCATAATCTTCTTCCCCAGCCTCTCTGGGCAGTAGCATGGAACACAGGATGTTTTGAGAATCATAATTCTCTAGATTGGCAGTGGAGTTTTCTGCTCCTACGGGAAAATTTTCACCTCATTTTTTTGCCTCCAAAGCACTTCCCTAGAAGGAAGAGAAAAAAAGCTAAATTCAACAGCAAAAAATGGAGGTCAGCTCTCCCCCCAGAAGCAAATTCCAACCTGCTCTACAAAATTACAATTCCCAGAATGCCTTGTGCTCTATGATACAATTTGCATTGGTAATTTGTGTCATAGAGGCTTGCAGTGAGGTGGAAAGGCAGCAAGACAAGCAAATCAAACAACCTTGGGGTAAGGCAGTCCCTCTTGTCATGGTATCCTACCCCTTAGGTAGTACCTGGGACATGCACTTCACTTATCAATCCCACATTACACTACTGGTTAATGTCTTGATTTTATTGGTATGGTTCTTAGAGTTTTCACAGTACGCACATCTACATGTGCAGTTAATGCATCTGCATTTTCTGGGCAGAAAATTCTGGTGCATTAACTTGCACCTCCAGCTGCATCTGAATCTGTGGCTGTTGGGAGCAAATTTGCTCCCAACAAGAGCAACTCAGTTTAGGGCTGCTCTTTCCCTGCTTTGCCCCCCTACAGCAGCCATGGGGCACTCCAAGATCCCCTGGGTGCCAGCCCTGGCCTGGCAGTGGGTATGGGGCTGGTTCTAATCTCCATAGATGGGGAGTAGGACAGTTGGGCAGCTGACTCCCAGCCTTGTAGAGATCAGGACTCATTCCAATCTCCATGGGGCTGGGACAACTGTCCCTGCCCTGTGTAGATCGAGACCTATCTCAATTTCCACGTGGCTGAGAACCAGCTGCCCAGCAATGGAGATGAAACCATCTCCCAGGCAGATGGAGATTGGGACCTGTCCTGATCTCCATGTGGCTGGGAGGCAGCATCCTGCCAACCCGGTACAGCTCTCCTCCCCTACTGCCTAGGCTGACTGGGAGCAAGTTTCTTCTGATTAGCATCTACATGTGCCCTTCAGTGCATTCATTTAATATGCTGATGTTTAATACTAAAAAATAACGTATTAGTCTAATCGAGTATGCAGTAATTGCCGTGCGCATATACATGGTGATGCTTTACTGTGCATTAGATTAATCAAATGCACAATAATCTACTGCTTTATTGCACATTAGATTAGTCTACTGTGCATTCTATTAGTCTAATGCTCAGTAAAGTATCTCGTGTAGATGCACCCAGTGTTAATTTGATCTACTGTTCATAATCTCACAAGGTGAAATGGTAGAAAGAAGGAAGGAAGCCATAATTTTTAGATTCATGTTCTATTCAATGCATGATGTACATTGGCCATTGCTGCAGATTATTTCTGGAACTATTGTTTTGTAGGGAAATGCAGTGATAAACACATTCAGGCAACACATCACTACCAGTTTAGCATAGCCTTGAGTATGGGGCTAATCCAGATGATTGAGCCCACTGAGATATGTTAGAAGGAGATATCCAGCACCTTGAATCACCTAGATAAATTCTTCAAAGACAGCTGCTGGTTGTATACTTTGGTGTGCCTGCCATCATATTTCATCTTATTATTTTATGTCCTCCCATCCAGCTGAACCACTTCTGGAATTAGTTTCTGTCCATGACTCAACTTTCCTTTTCCTTTAAGCACCCTGAATCTAAGAGGGGACAAAAAGAGGAAAGAGCTATGTTTCCCATTAGAATTCTAGACAGCATTCATAGAAGGGCCTCAAAGGAAATGATGCTTTTTGCACCACAGTACTTCTAATCAGAATATTCCCCATAATGATAACAATATGATCATTGCTTCTACTTTGATTACTCATAGTTTATGAGTTTAGAATTATTCATTTAGCCTAGTTTGAATGTATGCTTGTGGCTTTTATCTCTTTATTTCAGTGGGATTCATAACTCACACTGTAGTCATACGTAGTGTTTATTAGTGTCATAAATATTACAAACAAGGAAAATGCTTCAAAGAGAAACTGCTAACAGCAGAGAAGTATAAAGAGAATATTGTGCACACTTGCTGTTTGTCTCCATTTGAATCCTATGGTGATAGAAAAGGCACTCAATGATTAATTTGAAAAGAACGAGGTCCCTTTGGGAAATTATATTTGGTTCACCCACAGGCAAAATATACAAAAAGTGAAATGTTAAAGTAAATAAAAATGTAAAATAATTGGGTTTTTTCCAAAATATGCAAGAAAATTCATTGTGGTGAAAGCACAGGAGTATTTAAAAAAGAGATTAGAGGAATAAATGTTCTCCCGCTTTATGAAAAATGAACAAGAGATGCATCTCTTGTCTTAAAGCATATTCAGTTAAAAGCTTGAATTATGTGCAGCATGAATGAGAAATTAATTTGCACAGTGATACTTCTGGTCTTTATTTAGAAACTATGAGCTTAAGGAACTCAGAACTTCAAATTATTTGCTCAGAAACCACAGAGACAGGACATGTAAGAACCTAATTGAGTATAGAAGTTAAAAGATAAGGATGTCACAGTTAAATTGACCTCACTGAATGAGATGCAGGTTTACAGGCTTTTAGCAATTAGTTCATGTTCTAAAACTATCCCTTATAAAAGACTTCTAATACATGAATAATTAAAATTATTCCTCTTATTGAGGGACAAATCTAGTTTAGGTGATGTGTCTACATGAGATACTACTGTACAGGGGCTACTATGCATTTATTTAGTGCTTACATAAGCAAATACTAAATAAATGCACAGTAACTAGAGTTACTGTGCAGTAGCTCCAGCAAACATTTTTTTAAATGCCTCTACTTTTCAGTAGCCTAATTCTACTGAGCAGTAGCATATTAGGACTGTCCATGATGTGACTCACTGCTATGCAGTAATTTCATCTACTGCACAGTCAGTGTCTCGTGTAGACATGGTATCATGTTGTCTTCCCATCCTCACAGATCAAGAGATTTTGTGTCTTGGCGTAACATAGGAGATAAATACAGTCTGTACTGTATTGATCCCTCCTCCTTTCCTAAACCTACAAGTTCTCAGCAGAGTTAAGGTTTCACTCTTGTGTCCCGTCTTTTTATTAATCAAAATGCTTTTTCCTGAGGTGTTATTGTCATTAAGACTCCTCAGGCTTCCATCCAAACATCCTTGGACAATTAACATTGAAGTGACTTCATCCCCATAATTACATTTCTCACAGTCATTGCCCTCTTTCCCCTTGGTCCTTTCCAGACCCTCTGTTGTTTGTGGACTAACAACTGAGTGACCTTGAGACCTTGAGACCTTGACAACTTCTTCAAGTTTCTGTTCAGCTTTTACTTCTTTACTCCCAGTTGGTCTCTTTGGGCTCCTATAGACATGCAGTGAGGCTGCTCTGACATGCTGTAAATCCAGAAATGAATGTGCTCGAGCAGCATCCAACATCACATGCATCAGGATCCCCATGCTAGAAAATGGCAGTGGGGCACTTAAAACTAAAGCTCATTTGATAAGCGTTTGAGCAAAGCACCCTGCTGCTAGGGCTGTGTGTAGCTTTGGTCTCTGATTTCATTTGGCAGAGATTCAGCCTGATTCAGTAGCCAAATCTCTGAATCTGAATTGAATCAGGAGACCCTTTAATCTCTCCAAATTGAATCAGAACCCTCTGAATTGATTCGGAACGATTTGGCAATTCAGACATAGACACAGCTTGAAATGTTTTTTGCTACATACCTCAAGGTACCAGGCAGCTCATAAATACTGAGATGGTGAGGTGGATGGAGCGTCCAACAGGAGTGCAGGGGGCTCCCAGCATTCTCAGCAGCAGTCCCAGAAGTGGGGGGGGGGGGAGGGGGGGAGGCAGACTGAGTCCTGATTTTGGAGGAACAGACCAAATTAGGATAAGGTCCAGAAAGCTATGTGGATATGTGACCACACAGAGGAACCATCCAGAGATAGCCACAGATAAAGAGTCATCGGGAGGGAAGGAAAATACAAAAGCAGAGACTTGAGAGCAACAAAGAGTCCCACCCAGGTTCCTCCTTCTGAGGCCATCATGGAGGGCACACAAGCAACCCATCTCATCTATCCCACTGGCAGGGGAGGAGGGGGGCCTCACCTTCCCACCTTCAAGCTCCTGTCATGCTGACATCTAATGCATAAAAAAGAGTCTCAGAGTGGAGCTGTGTCCTAGCCAGATGAGAGCCAAGGATTTGGTAGATATATAGAATTACTTTATTGTTTGTATCGCTTCTTTCTTTTTATCATTGTGTATCAATAAATTTGCCTTTTATTAAATGGAAAGGTCATTGTCGGTCTGAGGGTGGGAACAAGATATCTGGATCCTAAATCCAGAGCAAACATAGCTCCCTAATTAAAGTGCACTCCCCCCCCCCCCACCTCCTGGAGCATGTCTATAAATGTCCTTTATTTCTTTGACTGTATTCATGATTGGAATCATACAGAATTAAAATCTATTTCTTTGACTGTATTCATGATTGGAATCATACAGAATTAAAATCTCTGTTAGAGATATAGTAAAACAAAGTTGCAAATCAGTAGCCCTACTCAGGTTAAAGCTTAATTTCCCTACTTGTGTTAAAGCTTAACCTCCTCTACTAAGCTGTTACCTAACACACTTTAGTATCCTGAGCTATCTTAATCCAATTGCAAGCATCCCCCCACTTAAGTCATAAACATGTTAATGCATCTGTTCTTTTTCTGCATTTGCTTATGTGTGTCTGGTGGCATGGGCAACTGGTGCCACCTTAGTCAGTGGGGGCATGTGCCCCCTCAGTGACCAGTCCATCCTGCAGACTGGGAGTGGGGGTTTCCCCCTGGGTGATTCTGCAATGACTGATCACTGCGGCCAATCCCTGCAGCCACTTTGGGAGTGTCTGCGGCTGCTTCTAGGAGCAAACACCAGCCGATTGCAGCCAGAAGCAGCTGCAGCAATCGGCTGGCACTTAAAAGTGAGGGGCACTAGTGCTCCTGCCTGTCCCACCACCCATCACCTAAGCAGCAAGCACTGCCAGTCAGGGGGTCACTGGTGCTCTCAGGGGGTGCACATACACCCCCATGGACCCCCTACGCATTGTCACTGTTTGGGGCATATCGCATGTATGGTTTAGTTTGGTTTTCACCTCTTTGTGCTGAGAGACTATTCTTTCCTATCAGGTATGTCAAGTGAGAGAACTTGCTTCCCTTTTGGGAGGAAATGTCAGAAGGTCATTGGAGGTCTGTCAGCACTTGTGATTTTTTTTGTGTGTGTTTCTTCATTGTTAAGTGGGCAGATTCCAGCCCAACGCCAGGCAGAATATTGTCTCTAAACTACAATCTAACAAGATAAACTATCTCAGTCTTAAAGCTCCAAAAATCTGTTTTCTTTATGGGTCGGAAGTATGATCGAACTAGGTATGAGCCAAAGTTAACTCTATATTGAAGGCAAATTTGTACTTATGTTAGTTAATAAGTGCTAGAAGTATCCTTTTAAAATCTTGGTCTAGCCAAAGTGTCTAAATCCCTGCCACCTGAGTATGGCTAAGAAGGAAAACCCTGCCCCTTCTTCTCTACCCCCAACAGTTTTTTCCATCCAATCTTTCCCTGAATGGAAGGGATGCTTTAGACATTCTACAAGGACAAATCAACTTGTCTATATTTTTATTAGGAATAGCCTGTGTAGGAGACCATATGGGCTATAGTCCATAAAATTTAACAGCATTAACATCTGTGTGTGGCCTGCTGTTTACCTGACACCTTCAGTGGCCAAGAGTTTTCAGTTGAATGCAAATTTATTTTGAATTAATACATACAGAATTAGGAAACTTTGATTCCCATGCTAAAGCATTAAATGAGATAATGAGGACAGAAGTGTTTTGGAGAAGAAAGGTGTGCATACAACAAATGGACAGGGTTTGGTATGCTTCTATCTCTGAATTATAGTTGGAGTGTGTGACATACACTTTTTAACTTCATGCAAAAGTGTATTTTAAACTATCACTCTGTTTTTCAAGTCATGTCTGCTTTCTATTATGTCATCAATTTACAGATATCTAAAATGTCTGTGCAAAAAAAAATCATCTGAAAGGGCTTTTAATTTAACAAGCAGTTTTAAATCATGAGCTTGTCTAAACTAGTCAATACTTGTGTGCTGAGATAAACATCTTTTCAGACTGAGACTGAGGGCCTTGTTCTTACACTGTTGTAACTTTAAAATACCAATTGCCAAATCAAGAGCAAGTCCTTATAAAGGGAGGTAAGGCAACCCTCCTTATGGACCTACCAGCCTACCTTGATTCCTACCAACCCACCCTGGGCCTGCCAAACCTCTTCACAGTCACTAGCCCCTTTATTTTCATATGCCTCTTCCCTCACCCTGAGTTATTTAGACCAGTTTTCCTGGAAGCATTTTCCTGGGTGTATTTTTGATAAGCACTATATGCTCTGTCTGGAAATGATAAAAAATAAGAGAGGCCTGTAGCATCTTCTCATCTGAGTTGCAGTGAACTATATATATACATATATTATATATATATACATGTGTGTGTATATAGTATACACACACACACACACATCTATATGGCAGTGTGGTACCCTGGAATTAATCTAGTATACAAGTACAGAACAATTTTTGCACCACCAGTCATTTTCACAGAAAGAAGAAAAACTGCTAGGTTTTTTCCCAAATACTAAGGTGATCTTGTTATCACCCAATTACAAACAGCTCCCTCTTTCACTCTTGACTTCCTCTTTTCAATACCTTTTCCTGGAAGAGTCTAGTCACATATCTAAAAGAACTAATCCCCAAAGCTACTTCTTTAACCTCTATTTACCCATTCATTGCAAGGTCCTTGTGGACATTGTTGCAAAGGTTATTTTTGAAAACTATTTGTATTTAGGTTTTAAATTTGATGTCAAAGCATTTTATTCTGTTATTTCAAAGCATGGAAAGCTTGAAGCTGGCAAATACAAGCAAGCATTCCTACAGCAGGGTGGAATCACTGTTCCATGTAAATTCATGCATGTAAGCATGCATGTTGAGCAGAAACTGTGCATTATATAATAAAATTGACAATAATTATAGTGTTACAAGTATACAATATATGGTAATAGAATAGTGTTTCATACAGGGACTGGGCTAGTAAGAGAAAGGCAAAGGAGAGGGCATGGGTTTGTTGCAGTACTGCAGAGAAGGACGTGGGGATGGACCATAAACTAAATGTGAGCCAACAGTTTGCTCTTGTTGCAAAAAAAAATGTTAACAGCATCCCAGATGGTATAAACAGGAGTGTTGTTTGCACATGAAGGGAAGTGATTCTTCTTCTCTGTTCAGCACTGGCGAGCCCTCACTTGGAGTACTCTGTCCAGTATTGAGCCCCACACTTCAAGAAGGATATAGACAGCTTGGAAAGATTCCAGTACAGGACAACAAAAATGATCAGAGACCTGGGAGGTAAGACTTAGGAGAAAAGGCTGAAAAAATGAGGGGTATTTAGCCTAGAGAAGAGATGGGGAATTTAAGAACATTCTTCAGACTAGGAGAGTAGAAGGAATTTTCTAACTATGAGAATCAGGCACTGCAACAGGCTAACTAGAGGAGTTGTGGAACCTCCACACCTGGGAACTTTTCAAAGCAGATTAAACAGACACCTGGCTAGGGTTGTTTAATCAGAGATAATCCTGCCTTGAGCATGGTGCTCATTAGATACCTTGTGAGGTTATTTGCAGCCTTACTTTCCTACAATACTTTAATATTGTCATAGTTTCCTAGAAAAATAATAGCATAAGATCATCAAGGAGCACATCTGTGATGGGCCCAGCATTGGGGATGATGCTCAAGGGCAACCAGCACGATTTCATTAGGGGCAGGTCATGTCAGACCAACCTGATTGCCTTTTACGATCAGGTCACAAAAGCATTGGATACAGGTGTCACTGTGGATGTAGTCTTTCTGGACTTCAGCAAGGCCTTCGACACTGTCGATCACCCCATCCTCATTAAAAAACTAGGCAATTGTGGCTTTGATGCCTGCACAGTCAGATGAATTGCAAATTGGCTGAAGGGTTGTACTCAGAGGGTGGTGGTGGATGGGTCATATTTGACCTGGGGGGAAGTGGGCAGCAGAGTCCTCCAGGGCTCAATCCTTCGGCCTGCACTGTTCAATTTCTTTATCAGCAATTTGGACGATGGGGTGAAAAACAACCTGTTTAAATTCGCTGATGATACCAAAATTTGGGGTGAGGTGGGAATGCTAGTAGGGAGGGAAAGACTGCAGCAAGACCTGGGTGGGCTAACAAAAACAGGATGCGTTTCAATACTGACAAGTGTAGGGTGCTGCACTTGGGTAGTAGTAACCAGCAGCACACTTATAAGATGGGAAACTCCCTTCTTGAGAGTACAGAGGCAGAAAGAGAACTTGGAGTCATTATTGACTCCAAGATCAACATGGGCCAATAATGCAAGGTCACGGTTGGCAGGGCCAACCAGACCCTATCGTGCATCCACAGGTGCATCTCAAGTAGAGCCAAGGAGGTGATCCTCCCCCTCTACACAACACTGGTCAGGCCACAGCTCAGGTACTGTGTCCAGTTCTAGGCACCCCACTTCAAGAGGGATGCGGACAACATTGGGAGGGTCCAGAGAAGGGCCACCCACATGATCAAGGGACAGCAGGGCAGACCCTACAATGAGAGGCTACGGGACCTTACCCTGTTCAGCCTTCACAAGAGAAGATTGAGGGGGGACCTGGTGACTGTCTATAAACTCACTAGGGGGGACCAGAAGGGTTTGGGGGAGACCTTGTTTCCCCTAGTGCTCCCCAGGATAACAAGGAATAACGGCCACAAGTTGTTGGAGAGTAGGTTTAGATTAGACATCCGTAGGAACTACTTCACAGTTAGGGTGACTAGGATCTGGAACCAACTTCCAAGGGAAGTGGTGCTGGCTCCTACCCTGGGGGTCTTTAAGAAGAGACTTGATACCTACATGGCTGGGGTCATTTGAGCCCAGTTTTCCTCCTGCCCAGTCAGGGGGTCAGACTTGAAGATCTACAAGGTCCCTTCTGACCCTACTTCTATGATTCTATGATTTAACATATTGTTAGTGGAAATGATAATGCCAATGTGTTTTCAGATAATGATCAAATTCTTCTTTCTAAGTGCTAAACATACAAATTTCCAACCAATTCACAAGAGCATTCTGGATAATCCTCTCATTCTTGTGATAAACAGCATTATATTTTCTGTTTTAAAAAATAAGTTTGTGCATTTGTTTTTATACAATATTTAGACAAAGACATCTTAAGACAGTAGGAACAAGGAAAAATATTAGTAACTGTATGTTCTCCATGACTTTCAAAGGCTGATCGACATCATTTAGAACCATAGAAATTAAGAGCTGGAAGGGACCTTCAAAGATCATAGAGTCCACTCCCCTGCTCTGGGCAGGAATACTGCTGAGATCAAATGATCCCAGCAAGGTGTCTGTCCAGTTCCTCTTGAAGTCCTCCAAGGCTGGGGGCTGTACCATCTCCTTGGCAAGTCTATTCCAGATTCTTGGTCACCCTTACCTTAAAGTTGTTCCTTACATCCAACCTGAAACCGTCCTCTAACAGTTTATGGCTATTGCTCCTTTTCCTCCCCTGGGGCACCCTAGTGAAGAGTTTTTCTCCCAGCTCCCAATATTTACCCCTTATATACTTACAGATAGCCACCAAGTCCCCTCCTCAGTCTTCTCTTCCCCAGTCTAAGCAGTACTAGATCCCTTAGTCTTTCCTCATAAGGTTTGTCCTCCAGGCCTTTAATCATTCTTGCGTCTCTTCTCTGGACCCTTTCAAGATTATCCACGTCTCTTCTGAAGTGCAGTGCCCAGAACTGGACGCAGTACTCCAGCTGGGGTCTCATTGAAACTGAGTACAGAGAAAGTATCACTTCCTTAGGCCTGCTTGCAACACATTGGCTAATGAATCCCAGAATGCAGTTAACTCTGACTATAGCACTGCATTGGTGGCTCATGTTCATCCTGTGATCAGCCATAACCCCAAGGTCCCTTTCAGCCATCATGCTGGCCAGAATATCTTCTTCTAACCTATATCCATGTTGGTGGTTACTTCTCCCTGGATGAAGCACTCTGCCTTTATCCTTAGTGAACTGCATCCAGTTCCACTCCACCCACCTTTCTAGCTTGCCCAAGTCTGCTTGGATCTGTATCCTATCCCCTAGTGTGACTGCTTTTCCCCATAAGTTAGTATAATCTGCAAACTTTCTAAACTTTCAAACTTTCTAAACTGCAAACCATCTAAATCATTGGTGAAGATGTTGAACAGCTTGGGGCCAAGAACTGAACCCTGTGGGATATCACTGGCCACATCCCACCAAGATGATACAGACCCATCATTAACACTCTCTGTGTTTGACCCTTTAGCCAATTCCCAACCCACCTACCTATGGCCTCTGCCAGCCCACAATCCCTCAGGTTTTTTTTTATAAGAGCATCATGGGAAA
Organism: Caiman crocodilus; assembly: GCA_030014935.1. NCBI lineage: Eukaryota > Metazoa > Chordata > Crocodylia > Alligatoridae > Caiman > Caiman crocodilus. Next base: position 92,040,340 of record JAGPOW010001296.1, read on the forward strand.
CCATACTGAAGGCCTTTTTAAAATCCAATTATATGATGTCGACCACATCTCCCACACCTAACTGGTTCATTGCTTGATCACAGGAGACAAGGTTGGTCAGAAATGATCTGCCTGCAATGAATCCATTCTGGTGATCCTTTATCATCATGCCTTCTCCCAGTCTCTCACAAATGGACTTCTTGATAATTTTTTCCAGCAAATTTTTTCTTGGTATTGAGATCAAACTGACCACCCTATAGATTCCTGGGTCCTCCTTCCTCCCCTTTTTAAAGATTGGAAACACACTGGGCCTTTTCCAGTCTTCTGGGACCTTTCCCAAGCACCACAAGTCTTCAAATACTTTTACCAATGGTCCTGGAATTACTCTAGCCAATTCCCTCAGCACTCTCTGGTGTAGTTCATCTGGCCCTTCTGACTTAAGGACATTCAGCCACTCTAAGTGCTCCCTCACTAGTTTGATGCTGACCATAGGTTGGCAATCACCCTTTCCACCCCGCCACCTCCAGAATTCATCCAGTATCTGTCCACCATTTGTGTTCAGGAACACTGATGCAAAGTATTCATTAAAGAGTTCCACTTTCTCCTAACTGCCTGTTATCAGCTGTCCCATCCCATTCTATTTAGTAAGAATTTTATTAAATTGCTTCTGTTACCATTTTGCAATCAGAAAACAACAACATAAAATATACTTTTAAATATTAATAGTAAGGTTACGAGGTATAAAAACTAGAATATAGGCCTCCATAGTGATAAAGTGAACAACCTATGTGTTGTATCAAAGATGTGTTTTCAAACTGAGAACAACTAGTTTAATAAACAGACCCTGGGCATACATCTATAAAATAAACAAATATGCATGTTGTTATCTACTTTATATTGAACTATGGAATTATGATTTCGTCTCATACTTTTCACTATCCTTTTGAGAGTTTACAGAGCCTTGAGGTCCTTTTTAATGGTTTATATTCTTGTGCTTCAGCATAAAAGTAACTTAAAATATCCATCCTCCTTTTGGTTTACCATCAGCATGGTGATATTGCTTTGTAAATCCTTTAACATCTGTTTCATACTTATTCATCACTTCTTTATATATGATGTAGAATTTGCAAATAACTCTTACAAGGTACTAAACTAATTAAATAAGCATATAAAGAAAGGATGAATCTGAAAAGATCTACATAACAGCATGAAAACTTCTATATTAACTTTTAGTAGTAAAAAAGAAAGAGGCCAAAGTGCACAAATTTAGCCAAGCCAGTAATTTTACTGAAGAAAAGGGTTGCCTGGAAGTTATGCAATTACCACTGTGTTATGAATGGTGAAGATAATAAAGAAAGGATCAGCCAGGATCCAACCAGACATTTTTCCACTTACCTTGTGAAGTGCCAACTTACACTGATGTCTGTGGAAGTTGAGAGCATCTCTAACAAGAGTGGGCCGGTAAGAGAAAGGTAAAGGAAAGAGTGTAGGTTTGCTGCTTCTTCCTGTGAGTGTTTCTCTCATAGCTTCTGAAATTTTTAATCTTCCTATAACTCTTTATCATCCTGGCTGTCACTTCTATCACTATGTATTTATTTAGGATGTTTGAACAAGTTTACAAATCATTGTGTGGCATAATTATCATAAGTATTATTATTAACAATAATCATAGAAACAGCAATCTCATCTTTTGTTTTAAAGAAACATTATACAGGAATGTTATCATAGAAAACAATCTTTAGTCAACAGCATGTTGCCAGAGCACAGCACAATAAGGTGACATAAACTAAGAGACATTTCTGACTCAACTTAAATGAGGGCATGCTTATCAAATGTCAATACCATTTTATTATTGATTTTTAAAGTAATAAGTTGTTAAATTTAGACAAGTGAGCCAGGTTTTTGCAGGAAAATGTGCTTTGTCTACATATTAGATAAATGACAGCCAATATCTATTTATATTCATTTGACTTGGCTGAATAGGTGATTGATGCATTGACCCCCGTCTTTCCCCTAAGTGGTCATCTTTTTGAGGGACAACAGGAAGGGGGCAGTTCCTCTAATTTTAGATTATTTTTGCCAAAGAGAAGCTTTCAGTTATCCATCAGCTACAAGCAGATGAAAAAACAATTATTCATTTCTTTGAATATGATCATTTCTATTAAGAAAATCCAAGGAGATTACTAAAGGGTCAGCTGGTAATAAATATCCACAGTTTGAAATATTTAGCTATGAACAGCATCCCAGTACTCACTAATAAGCTATCATAACAACTCTGTCACGATGATTTTCCAAAATGTATTCCCCTTCAGTGCTTTCTTTTTAACATGCCTGGTATAAGTACCATCAAAACTGTATTTTAATGAAGGTTTCTTTTATCATGAGTTAGTTGAAGATGCTGCTTTTCTTTTCCAGAGCAAAGTCCAGTCCTCTGGGCTAATTTATGTATTTATAATCTTTTTATTTCCTAGCTGATAAAATATCATTACTTCTTTTCAGGTTAGCTTTCTCACAGAGCTACTTTTCTAGAGAGCCAAGAAATACAATGTCTAATTTTAAAGTGTCAACACCATTGAAGAAAAGGTCATTTAAAGTTAGTGTTCTAAAATGATTTAATGAAAAGAAAAGAACAAAAAACTGTTCTCTTTTCATAGAACCACATTGTTGGAAAGGACATCCAAGGTCATCTCGACCAGCCCTTTCACAGAAGCAGAATGCATTATTCTAAAATCATGCTAGACAGATTTCTCACCTGGCTCTTCTTGAAAATCTCCATTGAAAGAGATTCAACAATGTCTTCAACTTTTTTGTTGCCTTGTCTTCCATTTTTTTGTATTTAGGAGGTTTCTTCCTTTCCCTCCTTCCTTCTGTCTCCCCTGAGACTTAATATAAATTTGCTACCTGCAATTTAACCCCTTTTCTTGTTTTTTGTGCCCTGTGGTGGTATCCTCCCTCATCTTTATGGTTCCTTTCCAGATATTTGCTAACTATCATGTCTTCCCTTCATCTCCTTTTCCACAGAACAAACAAACCTAATTCTCACAACCTTTCTGTGTGCTCTGTTTACAGCTTGCATTACAGTTTCTTTCCTATTTTCTGTCTTTTCTTTTTCCTTCTGTAGTACCAGCATTGGGCATAATACTTTAGCTGAAACTTGACTGCATCTCTTATTTTCTTAATTATAATTTTATTAGAGTAACCTAAAAAATATATTTTGTCTTTTTTTTGACACAGCATCACGTTACTGATTTATGCTGAGTTGTGATCCATTATAAGGATTCCAGATCCTTATAAGCACTGCTACTGCCTCACTAGTTATTCTCTATTTTGTCTGTTTTCATGTGTTTTTTCTTCCCTAGGCATAGCACCTGACACCTGTCTTTGCTGAATTTCATTTTGTTCTCTATAGAATAGTTCCCCAATTTCTCAAAGTTCCTTTGGATTTTAATCCTGTTCTCCAAAGGGTTTGCAACAATGCCCAGTTTTGTGAAATCTGCAAACTTGTTCAGCAAGCCTTTCATTTCTCAATCCAAACCATTAATAACATTGTTATTTATTTATTAGACTTATATTCATCCCCATCCAAAAGGCAAAGAACAGCTTACAATAAACAAACAAAACCCAGACAAGATTCTTCAAATAGCACCCTAAAACTCAAGATCCCCAACTCCCCCCTCACCCCAGCCACTGGCTCCCATGTTCAAATCCTGACACAAGCAAACCCTCCCACTAGTTTCAACCACACCTCCTGACCACCACTCACACTTAATTCCAATAAATGTTTTCCCACCCCCTCAATCTCTGCCCACCCAGTTCCATACCCCTAGTTGAACTCCAGGAGAAATCCCCACAACCTCTTCTATTGTCTCCTCCAAGCCCACATTTCTTATGCTACAGAGGGGCTGTGGCTATCACTCCCATTCCCAAAAAAATCACATCTAATTGTGAGTGTCCCATTCCTCAATAAACACACCACAAATTCTAAACCCTAACAAAAAGGAAAAGAAAAAAACTCTGTCACCACTGAAAGGCAACACCAAAGGTTGCTCTTAAGCACATTTGGCAGTGACCAACAAGGAAGGCCGGCTGGGTTTGTAGGGCCTGCAGGTTGGCCAAGTCCATTGCCCTCCTTTGGACGGCTGAAAAGGTGCCTGGACTGGGGCTTGGCTCTCTCCCAGAGGGAAGCAGGTTGCAGGGGAGGGAATGATAGTAGCAGTTATTCACCCCAGGGAAACCTGCTGGTTTTTTAGAGCTTTTTCAGAGTCTGGGTCTCTCTTCCTCTTTCAAGCACTAAGCAGCACTAGACCCAGCATAGACCCCTGGTGAAACCCAGTTGAAACCTCTTGCCATTTTGACACTGACTCATTGTATAGTTACCTTTTGCTTGCTGCTATTCAAACAATTATGTGTCTACTTAACAGCAGTTCTTTCTAGTCCACGCTTTTCCAATTTATCCATGAGAGTACCATGTCAGGCGGAGGCTAGGCAATTATTTCAGGTGGAGGGCTGCTTAATGAGTTTTGGTAAACTGTTGAGGGCTGCATGGGTAGTACCTCTCCTTGACAGTTGCCCTGCCCTTTGTCACCATCTTGGACCCAGAAGCCCCACCCCTAACCTCTACACTAATGCATGTAGTATGGGGAACAATCAGGAGGAACTTGCCCTCCTGCTAGCTAACACAAACCCGGGCATAGTGGGGCTCACTGAAACTTGGTGGGACCCAGCACATGACTGGGTGGTAAACATCAAGGGCTGTACAGGAGAAATGGAACAGGGAGGAAAGGTGGGGATATGGTGCTCTACATCAAAGAGCAATACACATCCTCAACAAACAGCACTGGGGCAGAGGAGGGGCAGATTGAAGTGCTCCGGGTCCGAATACCAGGGGGTCAGGGAGATAGGGACTTAATGGTGAGGGTTTACTGCCTGACACCCAACCAGGGGGAAGAGCTGGACTGGGAATTCTCAGGTCAGCTTATGAAGGAAGCTCACAAGTGACGTGGTCATCATGGGTGACTTAAACTATCTGGATATCTGCTGGGATGAGCAGTCAGTCAGGTCTAACCACTCATGGAGGTTCCTAACCAAGCTACAGGACCTCCATCTAACTCAGGAGGTGCATAGTCCCACCAGGGGAAATGCCTTGTTGGACCTGGTCCTGGTCACAGGAGATGACCTGGTGAGTGGACTGCAGGTTCTTGACCACCTCAGTGGTATCAAACATCATCAACTGGAATTCACCATCCAGCACAGGGTGTCAAAGGCCTGCCCCAAGACAACAGCCCTAGACTCCAGGAGGGCAGAATTCAATTAGGTAAGGAGACTAGGTGGGGAGGCACTGAGGTCCTGGAGGGGAGGGGAGGGAATTTGTGAGTCCAAGAAGAGTGGTCGTTCCTTAAGGAGATGATCCTTCAAGCCCAAAGGGTGACAATCCCAATGCAGGTCAAAGGAGGGAAGAGTGCTCAAAAGCCCCCAGAGCTCACCAGAAGCATCCAGGAATGTCTCCAAGGTAAAAAGGAGGCATAAACCCAACGGAAGGGAGAAGCCATCACCATGGAAGACTATGCCTCAATTGTTCAAGACTATAGAGGGGCTGTTAGGAAGGATAAGGCAGAGATGGAACTGGGACTAGCAACCTGGATCAAGGATAACAAGAAGACATTTTTTAAATAGAGGGTAAATAGAATGTACTGGGTAACATACGGCCTCTGCAGGAAATGCTAGGACATCTGGTGGTTACACCAAATAACAAAGCTAACCTCTTTAACAATTTCTTTGCCTCCATTTTTTTGAGCAGGGACCGGGGCATCCCCCCACCAGGATCCCTGACAGACCCTGCCAGGCCCAGGGTCAGTGAGGACCTAGTCAGGGAACTTCTGGTGGGATTAGACATGTTCAAATCAGCAGGTCCTGATGCTTTCCACCCCAGAGTGCTGAGGAAATTAGAAGTCATTGTGTGACCCCTGACACAGCTTTACAAGCACTCATGGTGCTCTGGTGAGGTGCCAGAGTACTGGAAAAGGGCCAGTCTGGTCCCCATTTTAAAAACAGGGAGGAAGGAGGACCCAGGAACTACAGGCCCATTAGTCTTACCTCCGTCTTGGGGAAGCTCTTTGAGAAAATTATCCAGGAGCACATCTGCAAGGGACGAGCAGGGGAGATCATGCTTAGGGGCAACCAACATGGGTTCATTCAAGGCAGGTCCTGTCAGACCAACCTGGTGGCCTTCTGTGACCAGCACAAAATCCTTGAATGCAGATGTTGCAGTGGACATAGTCTTTCTGGACTTTAGGAAGGCCTTCGACATTGTCTTTCACCCCATTATCATTAAGAAATTAAGTGACTGTGGCGTTACCTACACAGTCACACGGGTCGCAAATTGGCTTGAGGGCCACATTCAGAGAGTGGTGGTGGACAGGTTTTTTTCAACCTGGAGGGATGTGGGCAGTGGGGTCCCCCAGGGCTTGGTCCTCAGGCCTGCACTGTTCAACATCTTCATCAACAACTTGGATGAGGGGGTGAAAAGCACTTTGTTCAAATTTGCAGATGACACTAAGAGGTGGGGAGAAGTGGGCACACTGGAGGAGAGGGACAGGCTACAACTAGATCTGGACAGGTTACAGGGGTGGGCAGATGAGAACAGGATGGGTTTCAATAAGGACAAGTGCAAGGTATTGCACCTGGGGAGGAAGAACCAGCAGCATACCTACAGGCTGGAGAACTCCCTTCTCGTCAGTACAGAGGCCGAAAAGGATCTTGGAGTCATTATTGATTCCAAGATGAACATGGGCTGCCAATGTGGTGATGCGGTCAGGAAGGCCAACCTCACCTTGTCATGCATCCACAGATGTATCACGAGCAGCTCCAAGGAGGTGATCCTTCCCCTCTATGAGACACTGGTCAGGCTGTAGTTGGAATACTGTGTCCAGTTCTGGGTGCCGCACTTCAGAAGGGATGTGGACAGCATCGAGAGGGTCCAGAGGAGGGCCACTCACATGATCACGGGGCAGCAAGGCAGGCCCTATGAGTGGAGGCTACGGGACCTGAACCTGTTCAGCCTCCAGAAGAAAAAACTGAGAGGGGATCTGGTAGCCATCTACAAACTTGCCAAGGGGGACCAGCAGGCAATGGGAGAGTCCCTGTTCCTCCGAGCACTATCAGGGGGTAACAAGGAACAATGGCCATAAGTTAACTGACAGTAGATTCAGGTTAGATGTCAGGAGACACTACTTCACAGTCAGGGCAGCTAGGATCTGTAACCATCTTCCAACGGAAGTGGTGGTCATTCCTACCCTGGGGGTCTTCAAAAGGAGGCTAGATAATCACCTAGCTGGGGTCATTTGACCCCAGCATTCTTTCCTGTCCATGGCAGAGGGTCAGGCTTGATGATCTACTTGGGTCCCTTCTGACCTTATCAACCATGAAACCACTGCCACCAGAAGTCCCTCCCCTTGCTCTCCAGAAATACTTCTTTTGGGAGGGGTGGTTAGAACCAGAAGAAAAAACAAATCATACACTAAAAGTGAAACTTTTAGGGTAGGGTAGGGTATGGGTTTGTTGGTTGTGTGAGAGGGTGGGGGATGTGGAGACCCCTGCCCCACTTCTGCTAGGCCATTTGTATTGCCAGTGCTCCCCGCCACTCATGCACAGCCCCTGCACTTGCATGACAGAGCACAGCAGGGAGGTCCTGTGCACTGGAGCTGGCTGCCTTCCCTGCTGGGGCTGTGCTGCAGATGAGGGAAGCTCCAGGTGACTTTACCTGCAGGGCAGGGAAGGAAGTCAGCTCCAGTACCTGGGGCTTCTCTCCAGTACTGTGCAGCTCTGGCAGGGAGGGCAACCAACTTGAGCATGTGTGGCTTGCCTCCCATGCCTGGTCAGTGCAGGGGCTGCACATGAGGGAGCACCAGCAATAAAGACTGCCTGGTGGAAGCAGCCCCAGCTATGCAGCAGTAGCCTAAGCCATGCGCATCAGGCATAAGCACCCTGAGAACCCTAATTGCTACTGCTGATACCACCTGCCAGTGCCACTGCCACTGCCTGCCACACACTCCCCATCCAAGCTATGCACCGCTGCTACCCCCTGGGCATGGGCTCTGCGCTGCTGCCAGCCCCAACCCCATACTCTGCACTCCTGCTCACCTGCAGTCCCACCCCCACTGCTTCCCTACCTGTTGCCCAGAGCCAGCAGGAGACTGGAGAAGTGGAGCAGGTCCCGGGAAGCTGCAGCAACAACAGCCCCGTGTAAAAGCTGCATGCTGGCTGGCCAGGCTGAGCCCTTCCATCCATAAGGATGGGAGTGAGGCAGTAGAATATGTTTGGGGCTGTTTGTACACATGGGTGCCTAGCTGCCACCATCATGGGCAGAAGGTTTAGGCAGGGTAAAATTCATTGGGTGGTGCCATGAGCCAGATGAAAGTACTTGGTGGGCTGAATCTGGCCCATAGGCCATATTTTGCCCACTGCTGTGTCAGACCCTGTCACAATCCTTATTAACATCCAGGTGTTCTATGTCTACTGCAGGGTTTTTCAATCTCTTTTGGTCAGGGTACCTCCAGGGGCCAGTCAAGAAGCAGGGAGTCTCCCAGCAGCCGGTCAATGAGCAGAGTGGGTGGAAGTCCCCTGCATGGCACGTGGCAGCAAAACTAGAAGTGCCGCTGGGAAACCAAAAATGCCACCAGCTTCTCCACACCACTGCCATGTACCCCCTAGGATCTTCCAAAGTACCCCCAGGGGTATGCATACCCCCATTTGAAAACTCCTGGTTTACTGCATGCCCTTCTTCAAACCAGCTTGTTATTCTATCTGAGAAGGGGAGGGTGTTTCAAAAAAATATGAAATAAAACTAAGGTAAAAGTTCTGGTTCAATTCTGGCTAATTTTTTTAGCTTTAAAAAAACATGTTGTTTGTCCTCTCTTAGCCTTTTCAGTAGTGAATACTGAAACAGGTTCTCATACCCAATTAAGCCACTTTTCCATTTCACTGACAAAGCAATGGAAAAATATAAAATATTTCTTGTAGGATTGTCAAATTTTGTAGAATTGAGAGCCAAATCTAACAAATAATTCAGAGAACTGAGTGATAATTCCAGGCAAACTTTAAAAATTTAATGAAGAAAAATGCAGAATCCTGCACCACTCAAAATATAGGTAGTCAATTTTTTTTTTTTATTATAAATGTTTCATACTTATCACTGTGACCATGTTAAAATATAGCAAAGTAGCACAAACTAGTTAAATTATAAAACATTCTTCAAAGTCTATTTCTATTAAGAACAAATGTTTCCTCCAAACCTAGAAAGAACATCAGAAACATGGAGCTAAATTCTCTGCTGGTATAAACTGATGCAGGTCTACTGAAGTAAATGAAGATGTAACAGTCTGTGCCAAGAAAGACTGGGTGCATATTTAATTTGGCTACACAACATACTATATAATGGTCATAATGAAATATGCATTTACTCACAGTTACCATATGGGAGTAAGAGAATGCAAATATTTCCTATTCAAAAAGGAGGAAATTTATTGTGGCACCTCAGCTTATATTCTGTGGTACCGTCACAGAATTGTATATAGTGAAGCTTCAGGAGACTCAGGGCTTGATATGTTGGGCTACCTAAACACATGCTCAGGGGTGAGGGCATTTTAATAAGAGGAGTTCCTGAGGGATTTGAGGTTCAGATAAAGCACCCCTGTGGCCATTTTAAAATGGGGGAAGGGGCTTATACACATGATGGTGCAGCTACACTGGAACATGCTAATTAGAATGATTGATTCTCCTGTGATGTGTAATAATTGGCATATGAACCAGCATATATATAGGTAGCCTTGGTCTATAAGTGGTATGAATTAAGGTTATGTTCAGACATTACACTTGGATCAATCTAAATGCCAAGCTGTACATATCTTTGGGGGTTAGATCAGGCAAAAAAAGCATTTTTACATGTATTTCTGACATGGGTCCAGGACCTTTTAATTAGTGAGCCATGATAATTAAAAGTGCTTGCGCATCACATGTATCAGTGGCGCAGCATGTCCCCACACAGAAAATGGCAGAGGGGTGTTTTGATCTAAAGCACGGCAAACGTGTTTTATATCAAAATGCACCACTGCCATTTTCTTCATGTTGGGACATGCTGTCCTTCTGATTCACGTGATGTGCACGGCTGTCAGAGCATGTCAATTTATGTGCTCCATGTACTCAATTGAGTCTGCTCCAACACGCGGGATTTCTAGTGCATCAAAGCAGGCTTCCTGCATGTAAGTGCCTAAAATGGCTGGTCATATCTAACTTAGTTCACCTAAGGAGCTGCACCACACAGATTGGGCTAAGCTCTGCCTGATCTGTATATAATTCATTTCACAGCCCTGGGCCTGGGAAAGCCTAACGTACCCCTTATAGCCCTTCCCCATGGACACACAAACTGCCTTGCAGATCTGCTATCCACCTCTCACCACCCCAACCTATTTGATTATGTTTTTAGTGAAGCTCCTGGCACCTACACATGTGTGCACAAGTGGGGGCCCAATCTGTGATCATGCAGCCTGAAGTAACCTATGTGATCATACACCACAAACATGCATGTGCTCTAAACAATTCCATGGCTTCAAGGGCAGTACTTCAGATGTACCATGTTTTAAGTCAAAACAACTGCTTCAGTGGTGACTCGTATAGCTCTCTATGGGCATTTGTAGATGACACAGGGAGTTTAATTCTTCCTAAAATGAAGGATTTTTAAATTTTTAAATATACCCCTTCAATTTAGGGCAAAGTAAACCTCCGTGTCATGTGCACCCATATCCTTACCTGCCTCTCCAGTGGTAGGGATGGGGGAGCAAGTAACTAGCGGGCCAAGCAATCCCTGAGCTGTGGGGGTGCGGAGGCAGCTGATGCTCCCCTCTGTGGCAGCAGTGACCTTTTCCCCCCTTCCACAGGCAGCACCCATCTGCAGGCACCCAGCTTGGGCAGTCCTGGGGGGCACCACAGCTGTGGAGGGAAGCACCGGGCCCCTGCACAACTCAGGCAGACAGGCAGCCTCTGAGGAGAAAAAAAATCAGACTCGATGCTTTTTTTTTTCCTTCAGTGTAGCCTGCCTTCCCAGGCAGCAGCCGGGCTGCCTGCAGAGTCCGTGAGCTGCACGCAGCCTGATGCTTCCCTCCACAGCTGTAAGGCAGCAAATTAAAAATCCTTGGAGGTGTCTTATTTTGCAGTGCCCCAAAGTCAGATAAAGCACCTATTTACACCATCGAATTTGCTACAGTGGCTAGAATTAATGCACAATACGCCACCAAATTTGCAAACTCATGTGAAGAGAAACACCATTAAAGCAGTGCAAAAGGGCATTTAACCTGCTTTAATGTGTCATCTACAAATGCCTTATGGAAGCACACACACATCTAAGTCGACTTAAAACAAAGTGACAACTAAGTCAGCCTAAGTTAAGCCTCATCAGGGCACATACATGAACAGCTCCTTGACTTGGTGGCCACCATCTTGGGAGCCCTCCCCTTCAATAACCCCTGGCCACCAGCTAGGGTCAACTTAACTAACATAACTCAAGATAATACACCTTGGTGTGTATTATCTTGCGGTGCACTTAAGTTTGACTCTGCTCCACACACATGTGTATACTCTGACAGTTAAGTCAACTTAAAAAGTTAAGTTGACTTATCTGTCAGAAAATTCATATGTGTGTGTATACATACCTTATATTATCACTGTAATGGACCTAATAAAGGCAAGAAATTAGAAGGCAAAAATCCTATTTCTATTAATTCAATTATTTTCCTACAGTATATATTTCTAGTGTTCTGTCTAGTCTTATATTAAAAGTCTCTGAAGTAGGCACTTCTCCCACTTCCTTTAGATAATTATTCCTATTTGTCATTGTCAGATTACAAATATCTGTGACGTCCATTTTATGTATTCAGTGCACACTGAACTATACCCATACAGGATTTTTAAAACTCTGGTTCCATTTTGTGCAGGGGTAACATATTTTGTTATTTCTAGGAACAATATCATCTGGGGAAAACAATTTAATGTTTTTTTAAGCGAAACTTAGTATTTAGGGGTTCTGTTTATAGTTTCTCACTCCAAGCTTTACTGGTTCATTTAATATCAGAATAAAATAAGATTATTCTGCTTTAAAAATTTAGTTTTGGTGTGATGTGGGGTGACTTCCTTTTTTAACAGGGGCTTAGAACACACCCATATGATACAATTAAAATTAAAAAAATACTAACCATACTTCAATCCATCTAAAAATAATCATTTTGTACAAGTATGAAATTTAGTCCCAGCTGCTAAATTCTTTTCTGAGGCATTCTCTGCCAGCTACAGCTAAGGGTACAGGTACTGTCTTTTAATTCCATCCATTCTACTAAGAAACAAAAGATAAACCAAAAACAAAGCCAATCTTCCCTTCCTCCCTCCTCAAAAATAACCTCAACTCTCTTTTGGGAAAGAATCTTTAAGTAGTTAACAGATGATGTACAACACAGGAATTTAACTTGGACTTAACTTTTGTGATTATACTTGCTATCCTTAGCTTCATCTCAGTGTAGTACATCTTTGCTTAAAAAAATCAATGAATGTACTAAAACAAATAAAAAAAAAACCACACAGAATTTTATCCATTCATTCAACTACATGCTGGAATAATTTTAAACATCATTTATTATTCAAATATAAAATCTTGAGGGAACAGAGTAGAATCCATGAACAACTAAGTTACAGGGCAGTGTAAAATATGTCTCCCTATTAAAAGTTAAAGTTTTGTGGGTATGTTATGAATACCAAGTGCTATTAGAGGGTCAGTTCTTTATTTTTTGTACTTTCACATCAAAATAAATATTTGGGGAACTGAACTATAAATGGGATCTACTCCTAGAAAAAGCATATAGGCAGTCTTTTAACCAAAACCGTTCAATAGGTCTAACTATTTAATTGAAAAAAGACAAATAATATGGGTGCAATCCATCAATCTTTTACAGTATCTCTGAGCAGGTATCACTGCATTTGTTGTATTAGAATGTTTAGGAGTTGTTGTATTTTCTTTTACACAATATGCTCCACTATATAATAAATACCTTTTTTTGAAAGACAGAATGAAGAAAAGAAGAACTTTCCTTATAGTAAGTATGTGAGTAACAGCAGGTAGGAAGCTAAGCCTGCTCCTTGTTCTACTCCCTGGACACATCTAAATGTATGCTTGAATGTACGTTAGCTGGACATTAAAGCATCACAATAAACATACCCTTTAGCTAATATGCATTAAAATAGGCTAATGTGAATTCTTCTAATACCTCACAATGAAGGTGCTAGATTTAATATGCATTACCTATAACACATTAATGACATGTAGCCACACCCCCTATGGATCACTGCAGATTTTATTTTTGTTTCAGCAGGTAAGTAGCAAAACCTTCTCTTACTATATTTCTCACATATAATGTACACTTAGGGTTCCCATATTTCCATGTCCAAAAAAGAGGACACCTATCATTGGTGGGGGGAGGGAAGGCGGAATATGATGTGGGGGGCAGTGACATGGTGGTGACCTGCCCCTGCCCCTGCCCATTCTGTTGCCCCACACTGACAAACCACATCCGACCCTAAGCCCTGCTGCTGCCCCTCACTTCAGACCCACTGACCCCAGCCCTGCCAGTGCCCCTCATTCCCAAACAGCAGTACTCTACTCCCCAAGGCCAACTGATACCCCTCACTCCTGCCCCCCAGCTCTGCTGCCCAGGCCAAGCAGCTCCCACATTGTACGCATGCTTGCTCTCTCTTACACTGTCTTACATGCTCTCTCACTTGCGTTCTCTCTCTTGCTAGAGCCCACATGGGGACTACGTCACCCCTAACAGCCAATCAGCTTGCCTGTTGCTCTCATGTCAGAGCAGTCAGATCCAGACAGCAGAAAACCCAAGCATTTCCTCTTATTTTAAAAACCCATCCAGATGCAATACAGGGGGCCAAAAAGAGGACATGTCCAGGAAAACCCAGATGTATGGTAACCCTATGCACATTCCAGTTTGCAGCAGCTGGTTTTGGGCAGAAACGTTTATGTTGTGTGAAAGAAAATACGATATATTTTAGTAGGTCTTATCAATGTACAGTCACTTATGCTTCATCATGGGACATGTTAAAGTATCCCTGAGTGACAGGCATACAACTAGATCTTTTTGTACTTTGGTGTTACCCAGCTGCACCTTGACAATTATGACCTGGGTTCTGGGGTTGCCTTAATCTCTGCCACAGAGTGGAAAAATGCTTATCCAGTAAACTCATTATAAGAAAGACCGTTGTCCTTCCTAGTCCCATAGCCACTCCAGGGGTCTGCTGGAGCATTTACCCCTGAAATGTCACACTCTAACTTTGCAAAGTTAGTTCTGGACAGTGTTATTACCATTTACTAGAACTGAAACCACTGTGCAGCTGGCTTCTACTTCTCCAGATGGGCAAATTGAAGATTTCTCAACACATACTTGCTATGTAAATGAGTCAAATTAGCATAAGCGTGAATCCTCCAAATCCTTAGTCTGGCTTTATGTGCTCTGCTGTTCTGTGATGATAATCCTGAATAGAACTGAGGAAGAAGAGGAGGTAAAACTATTTCATAAATTGGCTCAAAATGCTAGGGCACATCTGTTTGTTAAAACATTCTGTCTTTTTTGAATGTCTCTCCTGTGGCAGTAGTGGTAAGATGAAACTCTCTCTGGACTTGCAGATAATGATCCCTGCAACTTCTTGATCCATCTGGCACCCCATAAAAACAAAGGAAACCACAAGACAAGCATGCTACACTGAGTTGGCATGCCTGACTTGCTGTCAGGGTTGCTTAGCATAAGAATGTAAGAATTGCCATTTACTGGGTCAGACTATAGGTCCATGATGCCTAATAATGTGTCACACAGTGGCAGAGAGCGGATTCTGAAAGGGAGAGTTTTCCAGAAAGCTGATTTTCTTCTCCTAATTCTGTTTACACATGGTGGCAAGAAGAAATCACCAGCAGTCAGAAGAGACTTGTTTACTTCCTCAAGAACTAAAGGAGAAGCCACTTCCTAATTGACCATGTAGCCATAGGCTATTGAGTATTAATATCTTGATATTGCCTTTCCCATCAAATCAATTGATTCCCAACATTGGAAATGCATAGGGGGCACGTACCCCCCCTGAGCTTGGTGGTGCATCCTCTGCAATTAGCAGTTGCCGCTCCCTGCCCCTGCCTGTGAGTAGTCGCTGCTCACCACCCCGTCCCCTTACTGTTGACACCACCAGCAGCATCTGCAGGTGGTTCCCAATCACCACTAACCACTGCTAGTAGCGTCAGTTGGTGGTTGCCAGGACTGCTCGCCACTCCACTCGACAGCATTGCAGCTGCCTCCAGGATCTCACTACTCACCACCGCCATGCTCCCAGTGCCAACAACACTGCTATCACCTGTGGCAGCTTATTGTACCCACCTATGTGCATTTATAGAGGCCTCAGTAATATAATGGCTAGGTTTGGAAGTATGGTAGGTTAAAAACCCCTAGGCCTGAGAAAGAAACAGCAGATTTGGAAACTCTGGGACTCTGGTTTTAGCAGAGAAAGAAGAAGTTGGGAAATGATTCATTTTTTTAATGAGTGTGTATATATGTAAGGAATATAGAATCA
>JAGPOW010001296.1:92067298-92078196 GCA_030014935.1 Caiman crocodilus
AACATTATTAACAATTTACCAAAGGTGCAGTCAAATGTATAAAAGTCCAGCAACTCCGATGGGATCAGGTCTATCTGCTCTGGGTATCAGTGTTTCACACCACGTCAAGCTTTGGCAGCTCCATACCATCTCAGGAACTAAAAAAACAAACTTAAGACTCATTAAATACTGTGCTACGTCAGCTTAGCCAATTATGATGAGCTAAGATGGTGCGTGCCGGTGAGACTGCTTCTAGAGAGATTAAGTAGGTATTTGGATACTTGCCAGTTTGAGTACAATACCGGGACCTGGACTTGGACACTTGCTAGCGGCTGTGGGAATGGCTAGCCATACTACTTCCTGCACCAAGTAACATGGTTTCCAAGGCAGGCGTGGTACTGGGGTATGCTCATCCCACAAGGCCTTGGTAGCATTCATGGCGATTAGTATTCATTGTTGTACTTGGTTCAGTTCTTGAACGATCCATTCTCTTTTAGTCTCAGTTGTTCCTTGTACAGTCCTATCTGTTGCTCCACAACACCGTTAGACTGTGGATGATAAGGCAAATGATGATACCACTGAACGTTATGTTCTGCTGCAAATCGCTCCAAACCTTTAGAGTTAAAAGGCGGTCCTCCATCAGAGTGTATTATGTGAGAAACTTGCCAATGAGCGAAAGCAAGCTGTAGGCATCCTTGAATCACAGAAGTAGTGGTCTTTCTTGTTGGAAGGACAAGAATCTGTTGGGTTCCTAGATCCACAATTGCTAATCGTTTGTTTGGTGGCTTGGCTCCTGGGAGCGGCCCAAGTAGGTCTACTTACCACACCTTTCCCAGAGCGTAATATGCTGGGTTACAGGTGTCTTTTTGGTGCCTGTGATGCACCGGTTTTTCTCGTGCATAGGCAGAGCAAGCTTGAATCACCTTTGTCCATTTGTCCATTTGTCTATGCTTGGTCCTTTTTTCCCTTGCTCTTTCCAGCGGGCTTGTGCCCTCTTTGCTCCAGGGTGTCCCCAATGTTCACGCAGTCATGCCAGAAACAGGTTGGTGTCAACAATATCTGCGACATGCAACTGAAGCATGTCCTCTTGGTCCCTGTGTTCTTGTTGGGCTAGCAACCGATCCACAACAGCATGCACAGGGTCCGTGTCGGGTTGATGGGATCGAGTGTGTTCGATCAAGGGACGGGACGGACAGATGGAGAATTTCAGCAAAACTGCCTTAACATCATCTCAAAGGTCCATATGTTCTCTTATCTGTGCCATTCCGGTGACAATCTTGTATATGTACTTTGAATCTACAGCTATAATGGTCACTGGGAGCATTCCATCGTGGTGCTGATAAGTGTGTTCGAGAGCTAACTGGAAGCCTCGTAGTTCAGATGCTTGAACCGATTCTTCTGGATAAGCTGTTTGGAGCTTATAGTCGTGGCAAGGGTCGCAATAATATCCATACCCTCCACTGCTATGAGATGTGCCATCTAAGGCTATCCACGCTGGAGATGTAGTTCCATACAGTCGTGGTACAGCAAAATTGTCCTCCTCAATGGTTGAAGTCATTTCCCCATCAGCGACTTGCCATGTTGACCAGTGATACTGATGATGGAGGAGTAGGGCACTCCAAGTCTTTGCCGTGCCTTGATATTCTGGATGTATCTTACCAGGATCAAGTGATTCCAGTATGGTTCCACCAGATGCAATGAGTACACTTGGATTCACTGCAAGGTGTTCTCCCAGTTGAGCCACAAGCATGATCTTCCCTAAGCATCCATATCGGTGCTGGTAGTTTTGAAGTGTGCTACGACCAGTGTATGCAAGGCTCCCTGTTTCAGCATCACTGGCTGTGAACCAGATATGCTCCAGAGTGTATCCTATGTAAATTATCAGGGGATTGCCCGCAGGGGGGGTGATTAAGTGCATCTTCTTAACTTCTGTCATAATCTTTTCTAGTGCGGCTTGCTCATGCTCTTTCCATGGAGTTCTACACCGTGCCTTCTTGCAGATCTGTTGCTGTAATTTTTGGAGGACTCTTAAGTGTGGTGTTGTTATAAAGTGACAAAACCAGTTTAGTTGGCCCAGCAGGCCTTGAAAGTCTGCCTGCATAGTTGGCCAAGGCAAGGGTAACTCAGGGGTGACATTATGCGCTGTCCCCGACCACCACCGTCCCATGAATTTTGTCCCCAAAAATTTGATGTTCGAAGACAGCTTGCTCATAGATTTAGTTGAACTCACTGTCCATCGTTGGTCACTCAAGTGGATTTTCAGGCTTGCCGTAATGGTGCGAACCACAGAGTCATCATGTCCTATAATGATGATGTCATCAACATAGGTCCAGATATGAAAATCTGCAGCTTCCGGATGGAGATGAGTGAAACTCTCAATTGTCTCATTCATCACCGCAGTTGCCAATGCTGGTGCATTGCGATAACCCTGTGGACAAACTTTCCAAGAAAACATTTGTCCGCCCACACGCATATTAAGAATCCCATGAGGATCATGTATAGGGATCGAGTAGAACATATCCTTTAAGTCTAGAGTAGTAGTGAACCATTCTCCGCTCCTCTGCATTTCAGTTATACCCTCAAGAATGTCTGAGACAGTCTGTGCAGCAGGCATTTGGAGTGGTTTGCAATGCTGATTTGCCTTCCGATAGTCTGCTACTAGACGCACCTCCATTGGCTTTCCTGGTTTTGGAATGCCCCATCCAGCTGATAGATAAGTGGAGGATTCTACAGGCTGGATACACTCCCATTTGTATAAGTCAGCCAAAAGGTTCCGAATTTGATGTTGCAGGTCAGTGAGCATTGGGATTTCCTGGTATCGCCAAGGCACAGGGTTTACTAGCATTGGCTGATGCTTTTCACTTGGTGTAACAGTTGATGGAAGTGCTGAATATATAACATCTCTCAAGGCCAATGCTCTAATCGCAGGGATACCTAAAATGTGTATGCCCCCTAAGACTCCATGCAAGGCCTTTCTATTAATCCAAAATTTGACCATCTAGTGTGGATGTTGTAGCATTTAGCCCTTGTACGAAAATGACTGTAGATGTTTTAGTATGGGGTGTCTCAGGTCTTAATATGTTCACTTGGGCTCCCGTGTCTAACAAAAAGCATATAGGTGTAGGAATGGAAACTGCGATAGCACTTACATCATAAGTTCATACGGGTGTTCATCATCCATGTGCTGGACGTCGTCACCCACATCAACAGCCACTACTCGTTTTTTTCTATTCTCTGGTTCCTGTCCAGGTCTGAAGCCTAGAATCCGCGCCAATCTCCTTTGTCCCTCATCTCCTAACTTGCGAAGCTGGTTTCTTGTTAGGCCGCTCTTGGTTAGTAGAAACACGAACATGGCGCGCTCCTTAACTGTACGGTCTGGTGGTCATCCACGCCGCCAATGATTAGTTTGAGGTTTATCAGGTGTCTCCTTCCACGTTCTGACTGTTTGCACTGCTGCTGGCAGGGTGAGCTTGGACTCCATTCTCCGTGCTGTAGTGAGCTTCCCTAGGCTGCTCAAGACATTTCCTATTGGTCTCTCTGTTAGTGGATGCAATAACAAATGGAACATAGGTGTGTTAATACCTCCATAAGTCTCAACACAAGCCTCTACCACTGCTGCAGACACAGGGACTTTGCCAGGATCGTTGCACCATCAGTTGTAAGGTTAGATTTAGTGGGTAATGCCCTGCATCCCATGTTAGATAACTAGCTCCTGCTATCGCATATAAAAGCTCTGTGGGTGTTGCATCACAAAGCGGATCCACATGCCAGGCATGGGCTCGGGTCAGCAGCACTGGAACCACAGTAGCACACAGGGGAATTGGCCAGGTTTTATTACATAATATTTGAGCTGTGTCATTACATGCTCCTCCACCCCATGCGGGTTGACGCATCAGCATGGTACACTTTTCAGGATCCACTAATTCTGACCCATGCTCTAATATTAGTCATCCCAGCCACATCACTAATGTTTCACCCGATGTCAATTGGGTATCCTTTGCCAGCTCCTGGAGATCCCCCCTAGTACGCATACAGAGAGTAGTGAGAGTGCAGGTTCCCATGCTATC
Source organism: Caiman crocodilus (assembly GCA_030014935.1). Classification (NCBI taxonomy): domain Eukaryota; kingdom Metazoa; phylum Chordata; order Crocodylia; family Alligatoridae; genus Caiman; species Caiman crocodilus. The sequence goes on from JAGPOW010001296.1 coordinate 92,071,345, forward strand.
AGTGACTGTCTTCACTCATGCTATGGGGTTTGCATGCAGGACGGGCACATCTGTGTCATCGGGAAGAACAGAATATGGTCCCAGTGGAGCGCCGTATGGAGGCGGCTCCTCAGTGGGGCCGACGGGGCTTCGCCAATGTCAGAGCTTCCTCCCCAAGGCTTCCTGGTCATGCCCCTTTCATCTCCCGTGACGCCATCTTTGAGCAGTGGCTCAATCTGTAAAACACTCTGCCACGCAGTTGCCTGAGTTAACATACTTATGTTAGTTTAGTTTGCAACGTGCCGCAGTAAAGTGGTTACCGAGCGGAACAGAACATTAATCATTTTCCCTTTATTCCATTTTTTCCCTGTCCACCCCGTCACATTCCGTCCATCAGCCTCGAGTCTCTCACAGAGTGTTGTTAGAATTTCACTCTCGGTGCCTCCCAGCTCGAGATCAGGGCATCTAAATTTGTCGGGGAAAGTTTCACAACTGATTCCCTCCTTTAGGTACTGTATGCAGCTATTGTATTCCTTCTCAGGGTTGTACTCATCCATACCCTTAGGCTTAAGGCACCCGAGCAATGCCTCCGATCTTATATCAAGCAGGTAGTAAACACTGTGGGGCTGGAAAGAAGACATCCCAGAGCTGCGGGGCTAAGATCGGACATGACCCACTCCTTAAGCAGCTCCTCGCTGTCCTCAGTTGGGCAAATGGACACACAGCCTCCCATTTTTCTGCCTCATCCCCTTTGATGATATGCCACATGAGTCCGTAGGGTATTGGCATCTGTAGTTGGGGGCCAATGATGGTTTCCCCATGGGCAGTGCTTAACTAATTCATCAGGGTCTCCTTCACTCCCCCTTTGCCCCAAGGATCTTGTTCGTGAGGCCATGTGAGGAGGAATTGGGGGTGGGGGGATTAACCCCTTAATTCGAACAGGCCGGGGACGAAAGGGTTCAGGAACATTTTGCCCTGTTTTTCTTCCTGTCCAAAAAAATCTGCAGACAATGTAAGAAATAAATACTTTACTTACAACCAGAACACACCGTAGACAAACTCCGTAAATTCCACTGTGAGGCACATAAATGCCTTGTATCCACATCTGTGCCGACAGTTCCCTTTACACCAACCTCCACAACTGAAAAAACCTCAACCGTAGGGAACTTGAGAGCTCTTTAACACCTATCCGTTGCAACCTATCCAATGGGAGCGTCCGGGGGGAAAGGGAGCCGTGGACGCAGGACCTTGGTGAGGGTGATCAGGCCTCTTCGTTGTTGTGTAGGTCCCATCTTCCCTTTTCCTGGGCTTTGCTTTTATACTGCCCCAGCAGCCAATTAGCTTGAGTCTTTCATTCACGTGCTTTTCAAGCTGCATGAGCCAGGGATTCTGTTGCAAACATGCTTCGCGCGGCTTATTGGGCTGCACCCGCTGTTTCCCCTTGCAGCGAGTACAGTTTGCTGGCATCTGGTCACTGTTTATCACCACTTATTTATCACAGGTTCCAAATCCTAGCTACCCTGACAGTGAAACAGTGCCTCCCAATCTCAAACCTGAACGTATTTTCTAGCAACTTCTGGCCATTGATCCTTGTCACCCCAGGTGGTGCTGGGGAGAATAGGGCTCTTCCTATTTACTGGTAATCTCCCCTTAGTTGGTAGGCAGCCACTAAATTCCCCATCAGCCTGCACTTGCTGAGGCTGAACAGGTTCAGGTCCCTCAACCTCTCCTCATAGGGCCTGCCCTGTTGCTCTCCAACTCTCCAACCAAGCGGGTGGCCCTCCTCTGAATGCTTTCAAGGCAGAACACATTCTTCTTAAAGTGTAGTGCCCAGAACTGAACGCAGTACTGCAGTTGAGGCCACAGCAATGTCACGTGGAGGGGGAATATCACATCTCTGAACTGGCTTGAGATGCATCTTTGGATGCATGACAAGATGTGGTTGGCTTTGCTGGCTGTCGTCTGGTTTGGCAGCTCATGTTCATCTTGGAGTCACTAATGACTCCAAGATCCCTTTCCACCTCTGTGCTCACAAGGGGAGAGCTCCCCAGCTTGCATGATGTTGTGGATTCCTCCTCCCCAAGTGCAGCACTCTGCTTTTATCTACATTGAACCCCATCCTATTACCATCCGCCCACCTATATAGTCTGTCTAAGTCTAATTGTAGCCTCTCTCTGCCTTCGAACATGCCTACCTCTCCCCACATTGTGGTGTCATCAGCAAAATTGGACAATCACTGATGAAGATGTTGAACAGTGTAGGCCTGAGGACTGAGTCATGGGGGACCCCACTGTTCACATCCCACCAGGTCAAGTACAACTCGTCCACCACCACTCTCTGGGTGTGCCCCATCAGGCAATTTTTCACCCATCCAACTGTGTAGGCATCAGTGCCACAGTCACTCAGTTTATTAATGAGAATGGGGTGAGAGATAGTGTCAAAGGCCTTCTTAAAGTCCAGAAAGACTACATCCACAGTGACACCATCATCCAGGGATTTAGTTACCTGGCCATAAAAAGGCCATCAGGTTGGTCTGGCAGGACCTGCCTTTGATGAATCCATGTTGATTTGTAAATGAAATTAGGCCTTAGTAATTGTAAAATATTATTGTTATGTTGGGCATAAATGTCATTGAATCTAATGGATGTAGCCACTAGTCCTCACTTAGAATTAATCTAATAATCAATCATGTTCCTTTATGGAACAAAATAGGTCAAACAGTAGGGCTAATATGCAGACTAGAAAGATATAGCCAGGCCTCCTTACAGTCTGGCATAGAGAAGACAGGGCCTGGGGCATTTACTGGAGTTGTGTGTGTCTGCATGTGGGTTGGAAGTAGCAAAAAATAAAGAATGACACAGTGGAAAATGAGATCTCATAATGTGATCTAAAGAAAAAAAAGCTTTTACCATTTTTGGTAAATTGCTCACAATTTTAAGCCTCTCATCTAGCAATGAATCTTTCTCCTCTTGTTTGATTCCTGCTATGTTCAAGGAAATAGAATTCTTGCTAAATAGAGAAATCCATCTAAGAAATATCTGACTCCGTCATAAATTTCTTCTAACATAAACAAGTTGCAAACTGGCTAACCACTCTGGTCAGAAATGGTCTGCAATAACAAACAGCAAGAATAAATCTTATTAATATCCTGGGGAAAATAAGGCCCCTCCATTATCCAAGGAGAAATTTACATTGCTGCACATTATGTAGGCTTTATGCATCTGATGACACCTACATGATTCTGTAAATGTGTGTCAAGTGCATGAAGTGCAAAAGAATGTCTTTTGCTGGTGAAAAATCAATGCTCTGGAACATTTCAAAGATGTTTGCTTTTTTTATGATTCTGTAGCTCTAAATGCAAAAAGAGGTTGTATTCCAATAGATGAAGAACTGTTTAATGCTTAAAATGATTTGATAGACATCAAATACTAACAGTATCTTAAATTATCCTTTGGCTCCTATATTTACAGATTCAGCTAAAGATGCTTCCTTTTGGAATAAAAACATATGGATTGGACTTACTTTTGGACACTCATTTAATTCCAGATTCCATACTGTCCTGAAAATATAAAAGAAAACATTTGCAAAGTGATAAAGAAATATGGGTATATGAAGGTAAGTGTGCATGACTATCACTTGTCCTCACCTGAGTGGGATTTTATTTATAATTTAAATTGAATAATACATGAAAGGCATGCAGTCCACATGAATATGGTTGTGTAAGCTGGCTACTCTGCATTGCAGTAGCTCGTTCTCCAACCAAATTGATTCTGAATTTTTTACAAAAGTCTGCCCACCTTCTAATACAGTTTTATAAATGTATTTGTTTTCTCAAACATATTTGTCAACACTAAAAACATACAAAATCTTGCAAACACATCCAAGTGAGTTTGATGGTTTAAAAAAAACTCAGATAACCATCACATCAGAGATTGATACCACAAATTCTTCTGTACCATAATACCGTAGGAAAATGAAATTGTCACTGCCATCATGAAATAGGACACTACACCCAATCTGGTATATATCTACCCCCTACTTAAGGTTTATTGTAGTCATTCTTGACAACAAAACATACACTTGGCTATTCCTTAGCTCTTTCCCTGGTGAACCCATCCATGCAGCTTTGGTTAAAAAAACCAACAGTAAGTTATTGGGATGAATGTGGAATTGGCCAGAAAATAGGGCTGTGTGAGGCTTCAGACAGAGCTTCGGATCTGGAGAAGCTTTGGACACTTTGGCAGCTGAAGCAGCATGTCTAGATTGAAGTGCTGGCTTTGTTAGGCTTTCCATAGCAGTTTGGTGCTCCCGAAGTGCTTCAGAAAAGCTTTGGAGCTGCTTTGGAGATTTGGCCATAGGGTATAATGGGGAAACAATGAAATATCTATAACATAGTTGTTTTTTATCCAATTTGGATGAAATTTACAGGTATTATAGTCTTTGCTGAGAACATGAAGCCTGACAAGTTTCAAGATGATCAGTGAAGGGGTTCAGGGGAAATTGCACCCCAAATTCTTGCAAGCAAAACTGATGCCACATGTATGTGTTACACCACATGGGGGTGAAAATTGCAGGCAAGAGTGGTGGCCCTGGCTGAGGCCACAAAGCCTGCCATGTTTCAATAAGATTGAGGCAGGGGGATGGGGGGAACTGCACCTCAAATTCTTGAAAGCAAAACTCATGTCACATCTATTTGTTACACCACAGGGGAATGAAAACTGCAGGTGTAGTAGCCCCTGGTAAGGCCAGAAAATCTGCCAAGTTTCAAGAAGATCGATGCAGGGGTTTGGGAGGAACTGCGCCTCAAGTTGCGGACAAGCAAAACTCGTGACATGGGTGACACTGTGTGTGTTAAGGCACAGCAGAGTGAAGGCTGCAGGCCTGCTAGGCCCTGATCCAGCCACGAAGCCTGACAGCTGTCAAGGAGATCAGTGCAGGGCTTCTGGGTTCTGAGGCCCTGCACATCTAGCTGCTGACAGGCAAAACTCATGACATGGGTGCTTGTGCAAATGACTGTCTCTGTCTTGGAGCGTGGGAGACACTACTGCTGGCCTGGCTGCTAAGTAACTGTGTTACCAGTTACCAATCAATCATGATTCACTCAGGGACCAGCTCAATACACAGTACATAGCTAATGTAGTCAGTTAATTGCCATCAACTAGCACCTACAAAAGCAGAGACTAAGAAAAGAAATAATCAATACAGGCAATCAACTGTCCCAAGACAGAATCAGTCAGTTGCACAAGCACCCATGTCACAAGTTTTGTCCATCAGCAGCTAGGGGTGCAGGGCCCCAGAACCCTCCTACACTGGTCCCCTTAATAGCTGGCAGGCATCGTGGCCACAGCAGGGGCTGCCATCCCTGCAACTTTCACCCTGCTCCACCTTAACACACACAAGTTCACCTACGTCACAAGTTTTGCTTGTCTGAAATTTAAAGTGCAGTTCCTTCAAAACCCCATACACTGATCTTCTTGAAACTTGGCAGGCTTTGCAGCCTTACCATGAGCCACTCCCCCTGCAGTTTTCACCCCACTGTGCTGTAATACATACACTTGACATGAGTTTTGCTTTCAAGAATTTGGGGTACAGTTCCCCCCAAACCTCTGCACTGATCTTCTTGAAACTTGGCAGAATTCACGCTCTCCACAGGGGCTACCATCCCCACATGTTTCATTCAAATCAGACACAAAACAACAAAGTTATAGATATTTCATTGATTCCTCACTATACCCTATGGGCGAATCTCCAAGGCAGCTCCGAAGCTTTGGAGCTGTTTTGGCTGGATCAAAGCAGAAACCCTTTCTGGAGCTCTGGATCAGTTTGCTGGCATCTGAAGTGGCTGGATCCAAAGCTGGATCAGATTGCTGCTGTCTCGCACAGGCCTACCAGAGAATAATACAGAAAATATCTTACCTCCCTTATACTGAGTCAATGCTGTGGTTTCTTCTGGAATATGAGAAAATCTCACTTGGAAGGAAACTAAATATGCTTGGCTTCTTTACCTTAAAAGGAGATGAATAAGAAGAGCCATGGCAAAATACTATATAATAATGAAAGGGATAAGGAAGGTAGATCACAAGCTTCAGTTCCAATAAATTCTATCAATTCCAGCTTTAGGATTACCCCTACTCTTTCATGAAATCCCTTCCATTTGAAAAGCTTCTAAAAAAAACATCACTCATGCAATGGTTAAAAATTTTCTTTCAATTTACCATCTAACTTATTCTTAACCAGTTTATGACCACTTAGATTTTGTGCCAGTTTTATCCTTAAACTTAAATAGCTCCTTTCCCTCCCTGATACATAAACTTTTCCCCAATGTATTTATAAACAGAAATTATATCCCTTCTCAAGCTGGATTTTGTCAAGCAAAACAAGTCAGTCTCCTCTCTAGGTTCTCTGTTATCCTAATCATCCTAATAAATTTCTGCACCTGTTCCAGTTTAAATTATTTTTTTCAACGTAGGTAAGCAAAACTGATTTTTTTTCAGGAAGATGCCATGTTGGTCTGAGACAAAAAGACATACAAAAAACTATCGTTTTTTTGTCTCAGACCAACACGGCTACCAAGTACATGCCTGAAATATGGAAGATGCTGAATTTCAGCCGATTTTGGATTTTCAACTTCACTGCAGAACAACAAGGAAGTTTTTTTTACCTCCCTGCCTGCCATCTGACACCTCCAGGGAAGGAATTCTACCTGATCAACACATCAAAGAGCTACTCAAAACAGCTCACAAAGACACTCTCATCGACCCAGAGGGACAGCCTTCCATCTTCAGCTCCCTCTGTGCAAAAATGAAGTTTATTTCCTACTTATGGGGACTTTTTACCATCTTGTACCATCTACACTTTTCCCAGAGCCTGATG
>JAGPOW010001296.1:92100971-92112117 GCA_030014935.1 Caiman crocodilus
TTCTTTGTTTTCATGCTATTCCTTTTATGGTATGAAGCTGGCCTCAGGCGTTACTACAAGGGGTTTGATTTCACTACGAGGGTTTGGTCTCTTAGGTGGCGTCATGAGTCACCGCCTACAATGCAATCTGCACAACCACAAGATGAATATGAACCACAAATGTAATGTTGTACCTGGTAAAGTGAGCAAAACTCTGGCTTGCACCCATAGATGCTTCTCAAGAAAATCCCAGGATGTCATCCTCCTGCTGTACTCAGCCTTGGTGAGGCCACAGCTGGAGTACTACAGCCACAATTTAAAAAGGATGTGGAGAAGCTTGAGAGAGTCCAGAGGATAGCCATGTGGATGATCAGAGTACAGGAGAATAGGCCTTATGATGAGTGGCTGAGAGCTATAGGACTCTACAGCCTGGAAAATTGCAGGCTCAGGGGAGACCTGGTGGCTGCCTAGAAATATATAAGGGGTGTGCATCAGGATCTAGGGGAATGCCTGTTTAACAGAACGCCTCAAGGGATGGCAAGGTCAAATGATCACAAACTCCTCCAAGACCATGTTAGGCTGGACATAAAGAAGTATTTCTTTACTGTAGGAGCCCCCAAGGCCTGGAACAGACTGCTGCCAGAGGTGGTACAAGCACCTACTCTGGACTCCTTCAAGACACATTTGTACATTTATCTTGATGGGATCCTTTAATCCCAGCTGACTGGTCTCCTTCACATAGGGTGTAACTCTCCTTCACATAAAGAGCTACACCCTCACCCCTTTTGTCCACACAATCCCTCCTGTTCAGATTATAGCCATCTATACCTGTGGCCCAGTCATAGGTGGAGTCCCACCAAGTCTCTGTTATCCCTATGAGATCATAGTTATTCTTGTTTAGCAGGAGGACAAGTTCCTCCTGTTTATTCCCCAAGCTCCTGGCATTTGTGTACAGGCACATAAGTGTCCCACTGGGGGCCCTTTCCTTCCTTAAACATCGTTCTGGGGTTGGGGTTGGAGTGGGTTCCCTTAAGTGCCTTAAAATGCTGGATTTGCAAAAGTTGCCCACTGGTCTAGCAGTGGTGGGAGTTCCCTCATGCCTCAGCAGACTTAGTTTAAAGCCCAGTTGAGCAGGTCAGCTAGTCTGACTGAGAAGAGTGAGGAGGAGGTTGTCTCTTCCCAGCAGACCACCACCTCTCTCACCAAAGAGCAGATTGTGCTCATGGAAGCTGAACCTTCATGACGACACCAGCACTGCAGTCTTTGGTTGACTACCTTGATCTTCCTCTCCCTTCTCAGCCCATAACCTGAAACTGGGAGGTTTGAGGAAAACACCACCTGTGTCCCCAACCCCTTAAGACCTGCTCCCAAAGCCCTGTAGTGTCTCATGACCCAGCTGGGATTGCTCCAAGCCAGGTCATTTGTGCCCACATGGATAAGAAGCATAGGGTAGTGGTCAGTGGGCCAGGTGAGTTTTGAGATCCTCTCAGCCACATCCTGGATATGGGCTCCTGGGAAGCAGCGGGCTAAGGGGTCAGGGCAGCAGATTGTGCCCTCAGTCCCCTCAAAAGAGTCTCCCACAATAACCACTGTATGAGAGGTCTTAGGGAGAGCAAGGATGGTAGCTGGGTAAGCCTGCATTGCCTGCAGGAGCTGGCAGCTTTTTAGGCTCTGCAGGCTCTACTGGGGCTGCAAGAGGACTGTACCTGTTGTAAAGCTCCAGAGGTGTGGGGACTTCGGTGCAGCAGGCCTTGGTGCCATTGACTACCTTGGACAAACCCCCTGGCTGAACAGTATGGGAGATTCCTGATGGTATGCAGTCTGTGTACTGCAGCCTGGAGCTCCTGTATCTGATGCCCCAGAGACTCCAAAGTGGAGCAGACCTTGCAAGGTGAGGTGGCCATGTTCCTGGATCCTCAGTGTGTGGCATGTGCCCATTCGCATTATGCCTCTGGTAGTGTGGCTAATAGTCCAGCTACTGATGGGACTACCTTCTCTGTAGCTCCCTGGCAGGGCCATGGGCCCTCCCTCTCACCCTTTTATGCAAACTCCCATGCTAAACTCACGTGCTGGGCCCAGAAGTGTGCCTGTTTGCGTGTCATGTTCACGAGGCTCCGGTCGTCTGGCTCCCTGGGGGCTGGGCGAAGTAGAAGAGCAGGTGGCAGGGGTGTCCCTCCTTGGCTCCCACTCAGCTGCCTGTAGCTGTCTGTGATTGGGTCCCTCCCGTCCTGCCACGGGCCCCACCTACCTCTGGCTGCACTGGGGGTCCTGGTTCAGGTCCCACTGTGCGTTCCTGGGGGTCCCTGGGCTTAACGGGGGTGCAACAGACTTCTGCCCATGCGTCTTTCAGTGGAGCTAGGGATGGACTCCCATACTATAAACTATTTAAACAATGTGCAATAAATATTTATTTTTCTGATGAAATGGTCAGAATCAACTCCACCTTGTCAGCCAGCCTGACTGTAAACTAATGTTAAACAAATGTATAAGAACTTGGGACTATATCCAAAATAGGAATTATAGGTCAGATTCCATCTTACTTATTAGACAGCTAATCTCACACTGAGGCCCAATTGCAATTAATAAACTGTTCTTTGGGAATCATTGGGATGATTTGGAACCTGGCTGTTTAGGAGATTTCTTCTCTCCTGACAGGAAATTGTGACAGTTATAATCAATGGTGACTTTCCAGGTGCAGCTCCTTGATTTATAAAAAAGGTGCTGTCAGAAAGATATTCTCAATTTTTCTTGATTTTGAAATTTACCTGCACACATCATCTTCTGGTCCAAAATCATTTTGAACTTATCTGACTTTCAGGGTATGGAATAAATGTCATTTATTTCTCCAGGGGTTAGGAGAAATCGAGGGGTTTACTCCTCAGTAAAAAGGAATATTTTTCCCTTTAATTTCTTATTTCCTGTTTGGGAATAACTAGTTTTGGTGATGAAGAGGCATTATTCATTGTACTGTTTTTACTATTGTACTTCATATGTTTAAGGTAATTTGAGGTACTTTTAAATAGGGTTAGGTCTTTCTCTGAATCAGAAGGCATAAAATAAAGACAACATGATAATTTTGTCTTTTTTTAAGGGAGAAAAAGCTGAAATGGTCTTTGTTGTGAGTCTATATTTATTAGCATAGTCATCGAAAAGACAATATAAACCCCTTGGAAACGCTGCATTTAAGAAGCTTTGGTTTTTCTAAGAAAGATACTTTAGCTATATGAAATACTACAAAGTGATTGATTTGGATATTGGTTAGCAGTCTAATTTCTAAGAACACAAGGGTTTGGTTTGGGTTTGGTTTATGGTTAGATGCATACAAAATAACATGTTCTTGAGTCTAATGAAAAAGTGAATTATTTTTGCACTCACACTTGAAAGACATGCTGATTTTTGTGAATAAAATATTATTACATTTCATTATAAAATTACCATGACAATTAAAGTCAACTGTGAAACACCAGTTCAGGAGTAACTCTTCTCATTTGAAAATAATATCATTAGTTCTTGTCATGAAGAGAAATGTAATTAATGTAAATTTGATTTGCATATTCCCTGCTTCATTTCTTTTCTTTAATCTTGTAGTCACCTGAAGTAATTTTTCATAAAAGGTGACCTTAATAAGTGATTAACATTTTTGTTAAACACAACATAACAATTGTTAGTCTATTTGTATTGTTGTCAAAGTAAGCAAACAAGCACTAGGAAGTAGTGTTTCGAGAAATGGAAAATCAGTAGATAATAACAAAATGTATATTCTACCCACTGGAAAATAATTAGATAAGTACAAACACATGCAAAAATATTTTAGTGAAATAAGCCATATAAGTAAATATACTTCCAGGATTATCTAATACATGCTAAGCAGTGGCTAGCAATTATTGCTCCATGCTATCTCATTGATATTGTTCCACATTAACTTTAATACATGTAAAGAGCTCTTAAAACAGGAGTGTCCACACAGTAGGCCAGGGCTAGGGTCCTCTAACTGTCTCAGAGTTAATCCTCTTCCAGTGAGGGATGTCTCTAAATGGGCTCTCGGCAGTATGTTGCAGTCATATCAGACTGGTCCACAAGCCTAAAACCAGTTGGAAGCAGGCTTCCATCATCCCAGGAGGCACAAGTCAAAGACGTTCCCAGGTGGATGCTCTGTCATCCCACAGACAGACAGTTGAGGTAGCCAGTGGTGCCCTAAAGATAAGAATCCCTCACCTCTACTACCCTGCTCTCCTCTGTATCCCCTCTGCCCCTAGGGCTCCTCCCTGCCTCTTAGGGCTCTCCTACTTCCCCCTCAGCCCCACCTCCCTATTGACCTATACTGGGAGTACTGTCCCAAGAGAGCAGGCAGGGAAGGGGAATTCACCTACCAGCTGCTGCTGCTACTGCCACCACCGCTGCCAGTGCCACTACCACAGACAGGCCACTGCTAGTCTCTGGGCGGGGAGGGGAAGCAGGGCCACAGCCTAGGCAGTCACAAGCTGGCAGGATCCCAACTGGGGCCACCTACACTGCCGCAGGGAACAGGTGAGTGGGCAGGCACAGAGCCAATTTGGCTCCTAGCCATGCCCCTGCTTACCTCTAAAGGTAGGTCAGAGTAGTACACAGTTCAGCAGGTATGAACCCCTAACATAGACTGCTCAAAGCACATGCTAACTTTAACACAAACTAATATTCCTTAAAGTTTTTTGGGTTTTTTTTAATTTGTGGATTATCCACAAACAGATTATGATTGTTTTCAAATGTGCTCACTGTTCATAGAATGATTTTGCTTAGCTTGGTCATAATAGATTCACCGGTCAATGTTTTGTATTGAAAACTCAAATGATGCAATTCTGTTATCATTTGTGTAGGTGAAACCCCTTTGAAGCCAATGAATGTTGAATTCATGTAATTAAGAGCAGAACTCTGTTAAGTGTGGCCATATGGAAACCAAACCATGATATGTCTGTTCACTGACTATGGAAGAACATGTTTAAATTCGACTCTTATATAAAAAGTCTTTTTGCAAATAGTCCTTCCAAAAACCTCATTTGCTTGAGTAATTGGAAGGAAGGACAAAAGCAAAGCATGGGGACAGACTAAGAAAGTTCATTTATAAAATGAATATTGATGGATCTGTTTGCCCAGCTGTAAAATAACAATGGTAGCCATGATGACTATTTAAACTGTATTTTAAGCAAATATTAATTGATAGTTTTCTAGACTTTTTGCAAGAAGACAAACTATTGCACTAGGGAGATTTTGAACAAGCATTTCATAATTCTTCAGTTGTGATTCATCACGTGATGCCTGCCCTTGATTGTCAAGTAAAGAAGAAAGTTAAACACTTTATGAACACAGTTTGAGCTTTCAAATAACCTATGTCGAAGTTATCAATGAACTATGATGTATATAGCATACCTGTTGAAGCGAAAAGCTGTTACATCTATCTAGGAATAGCAGAGCCCAGATAGGGAATAACTGAATCTGGAATTAGGGAACCTTTTGGGCCAGGAAGAACCTGCAGAGAAAAGATGGGCTCACTGTACTAAGTGAGTAGGCAAAAAAAAAAATGTTGACAAGTGCAAGGAAGTGCACATGGGGAAAAACAACCTTAACGATACACAAAGACTGCTGTTATGACTCAGGAAAAGAACCTGTACCAAAGCCTGGAAGTTATCTTAAAAACATGATAAAGGCTGTTAAAATGAGAGCAGTCATTGGTTAAGGGGTGTTAAGCTGCCATAAGTATCCTCTAAATGTTTCAAAGTTATACAACTTCAGCAGAGGTTTATCTTTGATTCGTTTTGCCCAGGTCATTCCAGGGTATTTTATGCATGCTCTGGGGCAATAAAATATCTTCCTTTCATTTCTCCAGCATCCCAAACTGGAGAAGCTACTCCACATCTAGTCTTTCCAGCCATTCCCGCCCCTCTGCTCCATGGGCAGACCTTCTAAATTGTACTACTGAGGGGGTCCCAGTGCTGTCTGCAAGCCAACGCCCCCTCATACTCGTAGGGATGTGATCCTGATTAGTCTGAGTACCTAGGCATTTTCAGTTTGCTGCTGGGCTCTGAGCACCTGGTGTAATGAATTGTTTATAGCTTACTTGCTTTGAGCGCCCATGTTGAGCTCACCTCTTCAGGTGGCTGCTTGTTTTAGCACCTCTGTGCAAACAGCAGCAGCTGCTACCTATTTGCTATCTATCTCCCTGGAGATGAGTCAGAGGCTCACAGAAAGAAACAAGCAATCTGCAAACTGGGCCCATGCTGAGGTGCTGGGCCTCATTGCAATTTGGAGTGAGGAGAAAGTACTCACTAAAACTGCCAGGGTTTCAAAGGGCAGCTGGCAACACCAGGCAATCTACCAATGCATTGCAACACATTTCCACTGATTTCTGACATTATACAGGTAACCTGTGCCAAAGCCTTTGGAATCATTGTAGACAGTTCTCTAAAAATGCCAGCTCAATGTGCAGTGGTGACCAAAAAAAGCCAGTAAAATTCTTGGTATTGTTAAGAAGGAAATTGGAAACAAAATGAAGAATATCATCATGACATTCTATAAATCCATAGTGCACCCATAACTAGAATAGCAGGTGCATCTACATGTGATATGAATGCTCTGGGGCAGTTTGTGCCAGAGTTTGTTGCCTCTAGGCATAGCATTTACAAGTGCACCCAGGACCACAGCACATTGAGCTGGAGTGGCACAGTCTCAGCTGGCAGGGAACCCGGGGCGGGGACAGCCTGCAGCCCAGAGCTGCTCCAGCCTGGCTCAGTATGCTGAACAGGGGCTGTCTGGGGCATGGGGTGCTCCAGCGCTGGGTTAGCCAGCAGGCAGCCTCAGACTTTAACACCCTTGTGACCCAGCCAGCCCCGGTAACAGTCTACATATGCACTGTGGCAGAGTAAATAACTCCCCCATACGATAGTACTTGTGTTGGGCAGTACAATGCTATGGTGGAGTTAATTAATTAACTTTGGCTGAATAGGGGTGCATGTGTAACACTGTGGTGTTAATTAGTCAACCCTATAGTAAAGCACTTCATGTAGATGCACCCCCTGTGTACAGTTCTGGTCTCCACATCTCAAAAGGATGTAGTAGAATTGGAAAAGATTGGAAAAGGTACAGAGAATGGCAACCAAAATGATAAGGGTATGAAGCAGTTGCCATACTAGGAAAGATTAAAAAGGCTAGGAAAGGAGAAGGTTTGGAAAGGAGAAGGTTAGGGGGGTAGGGGAGAGTGGTATGATAGAGGTCTATAAAATTATGAGGGGTGTGGATAAAGTGGAAAGAGAACTTCTATTCACCAAGACCCAGAATACTAGAGGTAGGGGCAGGAGACAGATTTAAAACTAATAAGAGAAAGTATGTTTTATGCAGTGCTTAGTTAACTTCTGGAATTCAATGCCACAAAACATGGTAGTTGCAGATAATATAGCCAAATGGGACTATACAAATTCTACTGCATGGTAGTTGCAGATAATGTAGGTTCAAAATGGGACTAGACAAATTCATGAATGAGAGCTGTATTAATGGCTGTTTAGATGTTACCTCTGGTGTCTAAACCAATAACAGTGGATGCTAGGGAGGATATTGAACAGGGATGGATCCCTTTAGATATATTCAATTCAATACTCTCCCCCTCAAGCATCCACTCCTGATACTGTTGGACCCAGGATACTGAGCTAGATGCATCCTTGCTCTGACCCAGCGTGGAACTTAGGTTTCTATGTTCTTATTAAAATTCTAATGAACCAATTGTTAATTCTTGTGATATCCAGTCATACCTTACACACAATATGCTAGTAAAAGCAGAATTATTAACAGGTCAGGTCATAATAATAAATTTAAACCTGTTTTTTCCCCACAATTCACAATCTAAATGGCTCAGATGTATTATAGGATCCTTATCAAAGTTTTTACTAATACATTTTAGTAATGTTATGTCAATGTGTTTTATCTCATTCAGCTATGATTCTCTAAAATTACTGTGTCAGCAATAGTGATAGATTGGTCCTTTACATGACATTTTCCTTACATGCATGAAAAAGTCTTTGAGTGTATCATTTGGAGAGAAAATGCACACTAAAATAATTGCAATTGTTTCGGTATCTGGGAGAGGGTCATACGTAAACTTATGTGTACCTCAGGCCAACAGATTTCAGTACATTGTATATACCACAAAAGAATATAAGGTATGTTAGATAGCCCCTGAGTTCATGCTTCTACCCTTCAAAATGCCATTTTGTAATCCGGTAAAATTATCTGTTTATCACACTATCTCTAGTTTGTCCATGAGAAAAACTGATACTTAAAGACAATATCATGCTCACTCTGTTCAGAAGACAAGTGTTAGAATTGCAGGACCAGGGTGTACACAATCACATAGGTGTTTGCACAGTACATAAAAGTGATCTCAGCATCACACTTTCTGTCATAATCAAGGATCTGGGTTTTCCATTTCCCCCAGAAAAAGAGAAAAAAATGCAGGTTTTCATTTTTAACCAAGAAAAACATGGATTTTTAATTTTAATGGAGAATCATGCAGACTTTCCACTTTTGCAAAGATCTCTCTGCAGACTGGCAGAGCTCCAGCCTGCAAGGGGCTGGGGAGAGGAGGAGAAGGGCACTCAGGCAGAGAGCACCATGTGGAAGTGCACACTCACACATGCATATGACCTCCAGGCAGATCGGAGAGCTGCTCCCACAGGTAAGTCTGGCATGGGAGGAGTGGGGATTGAGGACTCCATAGGTAGTGAGGAAGGAAGTGAGTTGGGCAGGGCTGAAGCTAAGAGAGGAGTATGGGGGGCATGTGCCCCTGAGATCTGTGCGTAGGGTGGGGGTGGGCTGCCAGCTGTGGGCTGGGACTCCCTGCCTGATATCCACCCTCTGGGTCCTCCACAGTCCAGCAGGTGGGACCCGATGGGGCAGAGCAGTGGGGAAGCTCCTTGCTGCTACAAGCCCTGCACCATACTGCAAGGCACCCCTTGCCCACCCAGCAGCAGTGGGGACAGTGGCATGGAGTTGTGCCCCTGCTGCTGCCAGGTGGGCAGGGGGCACTTCACCGTGGCAGCACAGAGCTCTCAGTGGCAGCACTGAGTTTTTCCACCCAGCCCTGCTCTGCCCTCCCATGGCGGCCACTCACTGGGTTTCGGAGGCCCTGTAGGAAGAACAGCAGGGTGTGGAGCCCAACCCTACAGTGGGCAGCCTGCCCATCCCATGGGTCCTTGTTCCGCTTTGCCGTCGTCATTACCTCTCATGCATGGCTGCTGAGGCTCAAGTGCTACTGCGGGGGATGGCAGCTGTGGACCTGGGTCCCTGGTCCCATAGCGCTGACAGCTGGGGACCCCTCTGCCAGGGCCAGGGGTGTGGGAAGGATGTAAGTGGGGAGTGAGGGGTACTGGCAGGGCTGGGGGGGCTGTGGATAGGCAGTGAGGGGCATCAGCAGGGCCATGGCACTGCAGATGGGGAGTGAAGGGCACTAGCAGGGCTAGGGGACTGTGGCTTGGGAATGAGGGCTTGGGAGTGAGGGGGAATGGCCTGAGCAGGGCACCAAAATATGTATTCAGCACCACAAAGTGTTGGGGAGACCAGCTGCAGCTGAACCATGTCCCAGTGAGGGAAGGGGGCAGAAGGACCTCTTATTTTCCATGGTAAAAAACTCAAAATCAATACCAAAATGTATATGTACTTAGAATTTATTTTACTATAGTGACTGAGGCATTGATACACTTCTGTAACCAGGCAGAAGTCATGACCTGTCCTGAAGTTGAAAAGGGCAAAGGAACTGCAAATGAGGAGTGCCTCACCTTCAGGTTGAGATCCCTAATAAAGCATGGGAGGCCAGGACACAGCTCTAATTACTTCTACTGAGCACCACAGGAGGAAGAGCAATCAGACAAAAGGCTCTGAGCACTGACCCACAAGTTAAAGTGCTGGAGCTGGGTGAGTGGTTTTTGTCCCAGAGCAGGGAAAGCTGCCAGAACAGGAGCTCAGGCAGCTGTGCAGGGGCACAGTGATTACCTGACCCCAGCTGTGTGTCAACGGAGCTGGCAGAGGGGGATCTGGAATGACAAAACTTACCTGAGTGAGATCTGGTGTAAAAATATTGCATCCGAGTTTTGCAAGGGGTTCATCTGGTTAGTGAATCATGCCGGGTCCATAGCCTAGAGGGAAGAAGAAGAGAAGGGCCAGCTAGAGAGATCTGCCCCGTGAAGAGGAGGAGCTCATCCCCATACCAGGGATAGAACATGAAGTTAGCCAGGGGACTGAGTAGGCTGGCTGTGGTGCCCAGTTGGAGACTCCTGAATTAGGAGAGAGGTGAACTAAAGTTTGGTGTTATTCTGGATACTGGCAGAGAGGGGGGAAAGATAATCATGAGAGTGGGTGAAGAACCATTCTTTTGAGACTTTGAAGGCAAGTAAGCTGAAGTATGGACATAGAGCTGGTAAGAGTGTAAGCCTCAGTGCTGAGAAAGAAGTCTTAACGTACACAGGGTGTAATTTGCAGGCATTTCAAAGAGGAACTGTGTGAGAGCACTAAGCACAGACTAAAATTCAGAAATCACACCCCTAAACATCTGGTGTGGTAGGGGCAGGGTATGGGGATAGAGGAGCCCTGCAAACAATCTGGTTGGCCAGAGGAATTGCATTAAGAAAAAGGAGTTTGCCTCCCAATGTGTTCTTTTCCCTTTGGTTTTTCTTTAATATCAAAGGCATGGTGGGTGAGAACCAAAAAGCATAAGCAGGTCCTAAGTGGGAGGATTATACATATTTCTATGAGAGCCCTAGACTTTTATGGAGAGCCTCAGACTTCCACAGCTTCCAAATTGCTTTAAAATTGTAAATATATCAATAAAGCATTGTGTTCAATTGATACCTATATATATATAATGGTGTTTCTTTTTAATTGCAGATTTGGGGTGTTTTTAATAAGAAAAATTGTAATTTTTAGACAGAGAAAACCAGGATCCCTGCTTATAATACATGTTACTAAATTTATCCCAGGAATAAAATGTGATAAGTGTTATTACTGCTGAACTGCAATAATACAGTTCTGAACTCTTACCCTGTAGGCCTGAAAGTCTCCATCATTTTTAAATCAAGACTCTTTCTAAGGCCTCCAGCAGATGTTAATTTAATCACTTGATGGGATCTGTGGAATTTTATCTCAGATCACC
>JAGPOW010001296.1:92120927-92139256 GCA_030014935.1 Caiman crocodilus
CCTATGGATGGCAGATATACTGATGGGATATCTCATGGTTTCTTCAGAAACAATAGCTAGCTTGCAGCATCAGGATTTTGGATTTTTACTTGTTGTGCATAAGCCTCAGCTTAGCATGATTTTCCGGATCTTACTATAGTCTTTTAACAGATTTAAGATAATTATTGGGGTGTTCACAACCTTTTGTGGAGAGGACTCCCACCAGTCGTTTCAGGAAAAGTATGACAACACCTGTGATTAAGCCTCCAATGGGCTGGACACTAGGATGAACCCTTAACCATTGTTCAAATGTTGTCCATACCCCCTCTGACTCGGTCTCTTGCCTCAGCATGCCCTAACCCGGCAACCGAGTTTTTGTCAACCAAGTTTAAATTGGCCTCCCATAATGGGACTGGGGAATGTACAGCCCAAGATGCCTATTAAACTTAGAGGTGTGTGTGTGTCTTGGGGGGGAAAAGTCCTTAGTAAATCCAGATTAGAACTGGTCTCATAAATGCTGAGCTGGGTGTGTGTGAACATGGGTTGATTAGCATTTGGAACACAGATTCCCATCTTGCAGTGCTCCCCTGCTTCGCTGGTCCCAGAATTCACTGCAGTCTCTGCTTCAGGCTTTCTGTTCTCCATTTCTCATGTAAATGAATGGTCATCTGGTTCTATCTCAGATGCAAATGAGACCTAGGGCAGTTGTTTCACTCTGATCACCCTTATCTGGAGGGTCTTAGGTGTGTCTCTCACTGCATCTTAATCAGTTTCATTTAGGTAGAGAAGGGGAGGGAGGGGGATGAGTCCTTGTGAGACAGACAGACTGCATCCTGTGCCAGGGTTGCCCAAGATCACATAGCTGAGAAGTAACAAGAGCAGCCCTGATATGTCAATTCCCTGCCCATGCCATTGCCCATTATTCCCAAGCCACTGCTACCCAGCCCTGATGGTGCCCCTCATTCCTGACTCAAATACTCCTCTGGGAGCCCCATGCTGACATGGCAAGGCCCCCCCTGTCTTCCCAGCAATAGCAGGGGCAGTGAAATGGAGTTGTCCCCTGCTGCTGCTGAGCAGGCAGAGGACACCTTGTCATGGTGGCATGAGGTTCCTGGGGGTGACACCAAACCTCCCTGCCCCCGCTCTGCCATGCCATGCTGGGTCCTATCTGCTGGGCTTCAAAGGCCCTGGGGGAGCCCAGCAAGGTGGGGAACCCTGAGCCTGCAGCTGGCATCCTGCATCCGACCCCAGGATAAGCCACCTGAAGCTCTGACCCTCTCACCACATGGGCCGTGAAGCCATGCATTCCACCCATAAGCGTCAAGCCCCAGGTCCCACACATGGCCCCATCTGGACAGTGCTCCCAGCCCCAACCCTGCCCAAATCCCCCCCCTCCCTCAGTATGGTGATCTCAATTTCAGATTTACCTTTGGGGTGCTACTCTGATGATGCCTGGCTGCCACATACATGTGTGTACACGCAGATACATGTGGCAGCTCCTGCTCCCCCCCAGCCCCTTGCAAGCTGGAACTATGCAGTCCTGCAAGGAGAAACCTGCCATTTCCCATGTTTTTCTCCTTAAAATGAGAAAAATCTGCATTTTACTGTGTGGTGAACAGAAAACCCAGATCCCTGCTCATGACCCAACATTTTAAAGTGTGTTACCCTGCAGTTCCTCCACTCTGTATACAAAAATATAAAAATATGAGAAAGATATCTCCAAGACGTTCAGATACTATCCTGTTGAACACACAAAACCTATGTAGAAGACTATGTCTACAAATCCAGCATCAAGAAATAATTTATCACTTTTATATTACATATAATACTCACACGATTATATTGTTCTTTTCTAGCTATAGCCATATTACTGAATTCTAATGGCATAACAATACTTCATCTCATTTTCAGGAACTTATTTTTTCAGGCAATTAATTTGCATGTCAAACAGTTTCTGAGAAACTGTGCTGATCAGGTTAACTGTATCATTATCCACAGGTAGGAGATATTTTGATTGCAGACCATTGCTCAGTCTAGGTGATTAAGTTGTCATTCCTTTAAGTAATTTATTACAATATAAGATGCCAGGCATTAGTGGTTTGCAACCTGATTATATGTATGACTATCAGAAGAGAAGAATAAAATACGTGTCACTGGAGAAAACAAAGGAAAGAAAACATACAAGGACAGAAATGATTTATAGATATTTTTCTAGTTCCTTTTAATGTTTTGTTCCCCAGCACTTCAGCATCTTTAACTAGTTCAGTTTCTAACATGTGTTGAGCAGTTTCTAACATGAGCATAACTGTATAATTGTAGCTGACAACTAGTCATTGAAAATATAAGCTACTACTAAGTATGAAGCCCCCAGGTATCTTGCCTTCTAGCTCTTGACCTACGTGAAGAGAAACTGATAAGCTTAGAACAGGTGCTCCTGCAAGAAAACAAACAAAGACATTGACTGAAACAACTGAATTTAAATGATCCCAAATGAGTAAAAGTGTCTTAGCTACTGCAAGAAGGCCTTGTACAAGGTTCCATCCCTCCAAAGGGATGACAAAGGTGACCACAAAAGAAATCATGCATGGATGTTATCCCATTCACCTCCAGTTGCTGCTTGTAATATTTGTGCTAACATTTAATATAGTTAAGATATTTTGTAGAGACTACTATATAGCTTCTCCTTCTAAAGCCACTGAATCAGGTCACTACAAGAGTTGCAATGTCAGTTGTAATGGACCACAACTCTGATCCTGTGAGACCAATTCTATATTCTAAGGTAATGGTCATATATTTTTGTATATAAGATTTAAAGTCCCACTGGCTGCATCTAAACATGCTTTGCTGCTGAGGTGACTAATTAGCTCTGTGGTAAAGCATTGCCATCTACACATTAATAAACTCTACTGTAGGATAGTACTGCCCAGGACAAGTACTATTCTACAGTGGAGTAGTTCTGTAAACTGAAATGCACACGTAGGCAGTTACTGGGTCTGGCTGGTGCACAAGGATGCTACAGTGTGGGAGCTGCCTGCTAGCTAGCCCCATACTAGAACATCCTTGTGCCCCAGCCAGCCACCCTGCATCATGTTGAGCCAAAGCAGAGCAGTTCTCAACTGGCAGGCTGTCCCCCCGAACCCTTGCCAGCTGGGGCTACTACTCCCTGGCTCAATATGCTGTGTTCCCAGGGGCACATGAAAATGGGACACCTGGGAGCAATAAGCTCTGGTGCAAACCGCACCAGAATGTATTTCTCTGTGCTAACTGTACATGTAGATGCATCCTCTTTGATTAAGAGCAGGAAATAAAATATGAGCCTGTCTTTAGAAACTGATAGGGCATTATTTTTGTAAAAAACAAAGCATCATCACAGACACATCAAATTATTTTATTTTGTAATTTTTTTGCTTTGAAATGTGCAGTATAGTTTTTTGTGACCTTTTAGTTCATTTGTATCAATTTAGATATGGCAGGCTTTGAGTGTAATGGTCTATTTATCTATGCAGCTCTTTTAATATCACAGATATTAAAATGTCATAGTCACATGAAGGAACACTTTTACGTACCTTCAAAAGGCATATATACTAATTATATTGTGAATAGATTCACAATTCACCTATGAATACAGCTGAGTTTGTTTTGATGTATGGATGATGATGTTGATGAATCTGTCATAATTTTGGCATATCAATTATCAACAACGGTGGTAATTTCTGGATGAGCATTGGAAACCATTACAATCTCTACAATTTTAAATTAAAAAAGAACCATGCCAAAGTGAATAGACACAGAAATAAAGACACTTGACTAAGGATTGCTATATAGGAAAGAGATAAAAGCTAAAAAATAATGATTTGCAACTAACAAGGGACATAAATGGCATAAAAATGGGAAGAATGCTGCTATAAACTCATTATAAGAAAGAGGAGGGTAAAGGATCATATAGATAGGTAAATGGTACAGAAAGAGCAAATATTGAATAATGCAAAGAAGGCTAAAGGACTGAGTACCTTCCTCCCCTCTATCCTCACAAAAAAAAAATAATAATTATCACCATGTACTTAATGAAATTAACTTGAATAAGGAGATAGGTCAGAGTACCGAAGGACCTATGTAAATGGTAAAGACTATTTACATATGTTAGAAGTATTCCAGTTGGCAGGGCCTGATGAAATTCACCTTACACTGCTTAAGGGGCAACCAAATTCATCTGTGAACCTTTAGTAATTATCTTTGAGAATTTCTGCAGGACAGAGGAGGCAACTGGAGAAGGGCAAACCATTATGCCTATTTTTAACAAGGTGGAAAATGAGGATATAGGAATTACAGACTTGACAGCCTAACCATAATCCTGGGAAAGGTTTGGGGAAAAAAATGATTATTTAATATTTTGTAAGCACCTGGTGCATATTCTGATTAGGAAAACAGGTACTCATGTAAACTTAACTTTCTTTTCATTTTTGACAGGTTTACTAGCTTCAACTTGATTTTAGTAAGCCTTTTGATACTGTTCTGCATTGTTATAAGCAATCTAGGAAACTATGATCCAGATGAAATCATCATAAGGATTTACACAATGTTCACAATGGTTTGAAAATGACTTTAAAAGACTAGTCATCAATGTCTCACTGTCAAGCTAGAAGGAAATTTCAAGTAGGGTCCTGCAGAGTTCTATTCAATATTTTCATTAACAACTTAAATGACAGAATAGAGAGCACACTTAATAAAATTTGTGAATGACACTACACTAAAAGGGGTTGGAAACACTCTGAAAGCTGGGAATAGAATTCAGATGATCTGACAAATTGGAGAATTGGTTTGACATAAACAGCATATAATTTGATAAGGACAAAATGCTACTCTTAGGAGGGAGAAATCAAATATGTGAATACAAAATGAAGAATAAATGGCTGGGTAGCATTGCAGTGGAAAGTGATCCACTATAATCTCAGAATTATAGTGAATCACAGCCATTTTACAGGAATGGATCACTGTAAGAATTGGCAATATCATATTGTGGCAAAAAGGAAAATTTCATTCAAGGAATATTAGTATGTGTTTTGTATGTAAGACATTGGACATAATTATTTTGAAGTATTCAGTGCAAACTCAGCTGGAATTCCAGGTTTCAGAACTACACTTTAAGCAAGATGCAGACAAAATGAGGAAAGGCCAAAGACGAGAACCAGGAATGCTACATGGCATAAAAAGCATGACCTTTGATGATCTAATAAAAGATATCAGATTTATCCAAAGAACCGTGTCTGCTTATGACCTTTGGGGGAAATTTGAAAGAAATCAGTTAATTTGGTCTGGAAAGAGAAGACTAAGCTGGCTATACGATAATAGTCAACCAATATGCAATAGAGGAGACAGTGATCAATTTTCCTTCATGGTCACTTGGAGAAAGAGCAATGGGAAATCATCTTAAATTGCAGCAAAGACAATTTAGGTATGATATATGGAAAAACTGTTTAAATATATAACAACAGTGATAGGTATCTAGGTTGTAGCCATATTGGTCTAGAGGTAAAAGAAATCAGATATCTACCACTAGTTCTGATTCCTAACAACAGTGAAACACTAGAATAGATTACCTAGGAAAATTGTGGAATTCCCTTCAATAAAACTTATTAAACAAGAACTTCTGATGATGATCTAGCTATAGTTGATCTTTCCTCACCGTATATAGTTGCAATAGATGATTTTTTAAGTTGCTTCTAGGCCATGTCTCATATTACATGAAAATTAATAAGGTTATCTCCTTACTAAAGACTTATGACCTTTCTGAGTTCTCTAATCACTGCTACTTCAAAAGTTTTACCAAACATTTCTTCCCTGTAATGTGGTCAAAGAACCTGGAATAATGCAACCAACCTACACAAATGGCATGTAAAGAACTATATTTGAAGTAATTGAATACATACAGCATGACTGAGAAACAGAGCTCTTTGAGTGACTGAATTTCCATCCTTTTGGGGGATTCTGATATTCTGACATTTGATTTGATTGACAGAATGGTACAAAGTCATAATATCAGATAAATCATTAAACAGTAAGTCTGAAATATTTCAATTTGAAAAAACCTAAACAAAAAGCCAGCATTTTCAACTGAAATGACACGTTTTTGACCTTTTGGCCATATGAGAAATAAAATTGTTAATTTGAACCATTTCCTCTCTAATGTCCCATTAAAAAAATCATAAAATGTTGTTAAATTATGAATTTTCTGCAAAATAAAAGTATATGAACCCTCACATTCCTTTAAGAACACTTTTTCATTATACAATTTCAATATGCTCTACAAGCCATCACCAAACAAACAGAATGGTTTCAAAACACCAGCTGAACACACATTGTAAATAAATCTTCCATTTCAGACATGTATAGCTACAATCAGTAATAGTATCCAGTTCAACATGCATCTTTTTCATTATTTATCACCGTGATTCTCAACCCAGGTATTGCAGTTCTTTGGGATGTTATGAGATTCTACTAAGAGTGATGCCACACAATAGTAGCACTGTTAAATGTGAAAATATCTTCACCTAATTCACAAGATAAACTCAGAGATTCAAATAGCATTTTTTCTGAGATCTTTGCAATAGAAATCTTGTTCCATTATTTTTTCTTAGCTAAAACAGTATTTAAATGTTAAGAGCTGATATCTTCCAAGGGGTTCCTTGAGTTTAAAGAGGGGTTGCCTTGAGTGAAAATGTTGAAAACCATTGATTTAACAGGAAACATAGTATCCTTCTACACAGGACAAAAAAAAGTGTTTCTTCTCCTTTGTCAGAAATTTCTTTTCTCTTCCCTATTTTTTTGTGTTCTCTTTAATATTAAGAGAAAGTATTAAGAAGTAGCCAGTAAGTATCAGGCTAAAACTGGCATTGGTCCAGGTGCATACACCCCTCCCCCATTTTTTCATGATATAGAAGTATTTTGAAATAGCTAATGATTATAAGACAAAGAAAACACATCCTTTTTCTTTCTCTTTTAAAACTACGTAAGTTTCCAGAGCAGAGGCAAAAAGTCTATGGAATGAAAAGTCTTCTGTTAGCTATGGACAGTTTGTTCTAGAAACAAATTAATTATACTTGCTGCTTGTTATGAACCTTCAGATTCTGGAAATAAAATCGATTGAGTTGAGGCATATTGAAGAAATAATGTGTGTTTTTCCCTTTAGGAAAAGGATCTCATGATGTGATCAACATCCAAAAGTCTTTCACTATGTACTGATCTTATTGTTCCAGGAATTGTGATTCTCTCTATTCAGAAGTCCTCTGATTGTAAAAAACCAGATGAGCAATGCATAGTTATAATCCCAAAACTGAGTTAGAAAATAGTAAAGATTTTACAACTTGTGTAGAAGCAATGGCATGAAAGTTTTGCATAATCTTACAAAGGTCAATTGGTTAGAAAGATCCATTTATCCTTTAATTGAAATTCAGCAATACTAAGCCATTTCTAGCTGGTTTTTACCAATACAAACATGAATGTTTGTATATAGGGTGCACACATACACAAACATGCACACACAAGGAAGAAAAAGCCAATTCTCAAATAAACCACTTAGAAACATTATAGTCAAAATTCTCCTGTCAGAACAAAGCGTAGGGGAGAGGGTATTGTGGGAAGGGGGGTGGTGGTCTGTTTTTTGGTTTGTTTGCTGCTATTCAAGCAACTATTCAGAATTGCTTATGGATCTTCCAAGTCCATTGAGGTAAAAATAACAGCTTTTTTCATTAATTCCTATATTAGTGCATCTACCTGTGTGCTTTACTGTGGAGTTGACTAATTATTTCTGCAGTAAAGCATCACCATCTACATGTGCACCCATATTAGGATGCAGTAAATTAATTAAATCTGCCATAGGATAGTATGGTCCAGGACAAGTTCTATCCTAGGGTGGAGTAATTTATGCCACCACAATGAATGTGTAGATAGTGACCAGAGCTGGCTGAGGCATGAGGGTGCTCCAGTGTGGGGGCTGCCTGCTGGCTATCCCTGCACTGGAGCACACTTATGCCCCAGCCAGGTCTTCCACTGCCCAACACAGTCACTTGGAGTCCAGGGCTGACAAACCCCCCTGCCCCCACTACACCTCCTGCCAGCCCAGTGCTGCTGCACCCTGGTTCAACAGGCTGTGCTTATAAGAAATATTTTTCTGGTGCAAACTGCACCAGAGTTTATTTCTTTGCCCTAGTTGCATGTGTAGATGCATCCAGTATTATTGAAATGAAGCTGGTGTGCATGTGTGTGTTTTTAATGGACCATGTGTGAGAGGTACCATAAGAAGGACATCATAGATTAGATGATATTACTGTGAGTCTTAATTCTTTCTTATTAGCATATACATTTATATTTTTTCTTTTAACTACATCTAGATAGTTTCCTAATGAACGGAAGTATTTCCAAAAATACTTAAAACTATTCATGGCTAAGTACATTTATTAGAGTTTCAGTAATGCATATATTTGGAATTATATTAAATAATAATGAAACCAAATTAATTTGGGAGAACCTGTAATATAAGAATGTTGTTTAAAAACTCGGTAACGTTGGTATAATTCTTTCCATTCTTTAATTCCTTTCATTACTGAAAATAAACTGAAAGTGATTATTTGTGTATTCTTATTTTATATTCAGTTAACATTTCTTTTCTTGAAGTTTTCTTCTGCACCATCTTCCTTTCAGGAGGGTCAATCAGAACCCCTTACTATTTACTATATGTGGGTGCAGTGGGGAAAAAATGTGATTTCCTTTATTTTGCACAAAGCCTAGTCTAAACCAGTGTAAATAAGAGCTGAATCTGGCCAGTTGAACATGGTTTGCCATCAAAGGACTCCCATTTCAAGCTGTGTTATGCAGCTTTCCAAAAATGACATCTGGCCTACTGGCAGACTCCTTGGGCAGCTGTGCTGGTGGCTCAGAAATTGCTCATGGGTCTGCCATATGCAGTACCTTCAGTTTGGCAGCTTCAGGCTTACTCAGATTCTTTGCCCTAATGAATAAAATTTGCTTTGAATTATCTTCTGTCTGAAGGCACTGGCATATTGTTGTCTGTCCAAATTTTTTGTCAGCACTCTGGTTAGGGGAAAGAGGGAGAAAAAAAGGATGGTTATATGTTATTCTACATGTGCTAAGCTTGAAAAGACAATAATGCGGTCCAGGAACAGTTTTATACTGGCAGCTGTTATAAACAGAATTACCTGTGTACTAGTCTTAATGGGACTGTATAGCACACCTGCCAGTTGTTGCCTACCTGTAGTGATTTGTATCTGTGTATTTATGGCATAAAGTAGTTTTATCATATGACAACATCTGTCCTACTTTTCCAGTGTTTATTGAAACCTTGAAAATGATTAAATGTATTATTCCTGTAAGAATTTACAAGCATAAATAACTGCATAAATCCCTGCTCAGATATACTGTCTGTGAATTAATCTTATATTCATGGAAATGCCCCACTGGTTGGAGGTTAGTAAGATGAAAAATAGGATATAAGTTTTAAGATTTCTGAAAATGGGAACCCAGAGAGAGTGTTATACTCTATAGCAGGATTTCCTAACCATAGCTCACCATTTTTGTTTTTTGTTTTTTACTACAATGGATACAGAACCATTTTTCTTTCTTTAATATTTTTACTGTGATTGCATATAGAAGCCCAAGTTTGTAATGAGACACACTATACTATGTTTAGTACAACAAACCAGTGAAAGTAAAAAAATAATTTATACCTGATTTTTAAAGTTTTATTAAAGACTCCAAGGATAAAATTACCCATTACATTTAGATCATACTGAATCTGTGAAATGTCAAGTGGTGTTAAAGTGAGAATGTGCTTTGAGTAGTTGCTCATTAAGGTTTAATATTGTGTCTTGCCTGCACAGCCCTTACTTGCCAATAGCAGGCTGGTAAACAGGGATGTGGCTAGGAGCCAGGGCACCTGGGCTCTATCCTTGCTCCACGTGGCCAGAGAGGGCTGGAAGTGGTGTGTCCTGGGATGCTAGAGGACTAAAAAGTGCTCATTTGATCTCTTTGGAGCAAATGAAAGTTACCCTAACAAAAGAGGGGTAGCATATCCCAGAGTTAACTCACTCCTGAAGTAGCATAACTCTGAGATGCTCAGGGGGCACTTAGCATGAGTTAATGAGCTTTAGCTTGAAGAATCCCCCATTTTAAGTGCCCACAATACAGTCTAAATGTAACATGTAACTTTACCCAACAAACACTTTGAAATTAAGTTTTTTTAAAGGCATTTTTCACTGACCTTGACATGGACATAGATATACACTGTAAGGATCTCTGCTTTAAAATATTTATTCGTTAAAACATATGATATTAAGTATAATGCACTCACACAAAGGGAAGAATCAGTATTTATAGATTATATAAATATAGCCTGCAGTCATATGACCATTTAATATAACACCTTATAATGATTTCTCTATAATCTGAAACAAATGAACACTTTGTAATATTTTTCATTTGTATGTGCATCTACACACATTTGTCTACATATTTATACACACACACTTATAGGTATAATTAGGGGTAGATTTGGCAGCCTACATTTATGTATTTTCTTTTTACTAAGAAACACAATGATCCTGAACCTTAAGTAAGAAACGAAGAATAGTTGGATAAATTTATTATTAGGATTATATTAGTGGCAGTAGCAGGAAATGAAGTCAATGTGCCAGGCATTCCCTTGCAGTCATGTGTTCCTAATTTCAAAGTGGATTTAAACATGCATAGTTCACGTGAATTCAGCATACCTTTTCAAGGGCAGTGTCAGGTTAGGTGCAATTGATCATTTAATTGTGATACATGTTTGACAGGTAATTTTGTATATTTGTTCATAAAAGATAAATAATTTCTAGTTTTGCAAGTAACATATCAGCAACAAACATGACAAATTGTAGGAAATGCAAGAAGTCACGCTGAACATGCAGTCTTATTATTTTAAAACCAACCTGACACTTTCATTTGGAGAACATGTTTTAACAAATTCCCTTATAACAGGTGTGAAAAACAAAGTTTCAAGATAGGAAGCCTGTTCTTTTTTAACTAATAATTTTCCTTACATTGTGTTCATTTACATCAGCTGAGGACCAGGGTTTTTTTAAAATATGGACTCTACATAACATATTTCAACAGTCTTTTCTTCACATACCCCAAAAAGAGTCCATTAATTTTTTCAAGAAATATCTTAAAAGAATTCCAGTATTCATACAGCTCCCCATGTAAAAGATCCGATGTGATTAATACTTGTCTCTGGTCATGGCCTACATTCTTTCCTCAATGTGTTTACATAATTGTTGTACATCTGAATTTAATTTATTTGTAGGCATATATTTCTGAGATCCAGAAATCCTATTTTAATTCCACATGAGTTGGACACCTAAATCCCATGGACTCCTTTGGACACTTCAGTTGCACGGCTTATGAATCCTATCCATCCTCAACATCTAGCACCTCAGTATTTAGTGGAACTGACTATCATTACTTTTATATTCCTTCCAATACCTTGAAGTATTCATTATTTATCACTTCTTTTCTGTTAAAAGAAGTCAAGAGACCAAGAAAAAAAATTAAGTCAGCCTTCTCTAAAAGCATAGAGCTATCAAATCATGTGATATTTTTCTAATGAAAACACCATCCTAAATCTTCAGCTGATGTAAATCAGCATAGCTCTGTAAAACACAGTGGAGCTACACTGATATATACTTGCTGTCAGTCTAGTTCATTATTGACTTCTTTCCATAGCCCTTTATCTCAGAATATGCCATAAGGAACACTTTTATTTCTCTGATTATAAAGATTATCAGAAATGCTTAACTTAAAATAAGTTGAAGTTTGTATGTAAAACTATTCTATCAGAAGTTACTGGGCAAGTTAAGTAAAGTGGAAACCATTATCATTTTTAATTGTTTGTAAGGATTACAAGTTGGTTATACATGGAGAAAATGCTAAAAATGATTTCTAAAAAATAAAGGAGTTAATGCTTTATGCTACTTAGAATAGCAGTAAAGCAAAACTGTAAAGATGACTTAAGTAAAGACAAATTATATATATATATATATATATACACATATATATATATATATATATATATACATTTTTATATACCTTATTTATTTTGGAAAGTTGTCTTATTTATGCTAAAAATATTATTGTATAATGATTTACTTTTTGCACATGATGCCAAATGTAACCATATCTGTAACCCTCTCAAAACAAATAATTGAGAAATATTTAAATATCAATCTCTTTGGAAAGCAGAAAAGACAGCATGACACATCCCATTTCATGTTTGTGTTGAAATGAGTCCATATGCCAATCACAGTTTTAAGCAAGGTAGACTATTACTCATTACTGTTGCCCAGATATGATCAAATTGAGGATCAGAAATCAATTTTTCTAGGGACTATAAAAATATTGAATAAAATGATTCCTGCCCCATTGAGCTTGCAGGCTAGTTATCTAGATATCAGAATGCAACAGATGGATTTTAAAGTGAACAAGTCAAAAAAATGAGACTGAGGATAGATAATTAGAATGAGGTACGAATAAAACTAACACAGTTTAGTGTTAAAATAGAAGCTTCAGATGTCTTCTAAGATGCCTTGGAGATACCTAATTTTGACTGTGATGAGATTTGACAGGTTAAAGAAGTGTAAGCCTTTTACACCTTGCTGAAGCCCTAGAGTATTCAATTCCTTCACCTCATGGCTAGAGGATCACAGCCATCAGATCAAGGCTTATAAAAGAGATAGGGCTCTTGCCTTTACAGTGTAAATCATAACCAACAGTTTGAGTTATTGTGTGCAAAAGGAATCATAAGAAGACCCTGAAAAGCTTAGCTGTGAGGATTGCTCTGGTGAGATCTTAGCATTTTTATCTGCATGCTATTTATATGATGCAACTGCAACATGATCATGCTGGATCCTTTGCTGCTCCTGAGGGGGCCAGCATGGTCTGCAGTAAACAACATATGATAGATGCACGAATACAGGCATCTATAAAGCCACCAGAAGATATTATAACCCAGCTTATTCCTCTAGATATTTTTCCATGCTTATCAATACCAAATCCCCTATGTAAAGTTACTCTAACTCAATATGGGCATGTCTACATGTGCATTTTAATATGCCTGAATTTACTGCACAGTAAATTCGGGTGCATTAAACTGTGCCTACATGTGCACCTGGGTTGGGAGCAAATAAGCCTGACAGGAGCAGTTGAGTCTAGGGCTGCTCCTGCCCTATTTTGCCACCCTGCAACAGCCAGAGGGAATTCCAGGCTCCAGCTGCAGCTGCATGGGTGCCAGCCTGAGCCTGGCAGGGGGCACAGAAGTCAGGCCTGGGCTCTGGGGGGCAGAGGAAGAGTTGGGGTTTGGGGGCAGCTTTGGACAATACATTGCTTGGCAGGAGCAGGAGTTGTAGTGCAGCTTGGGGCAACACTCAGGACTAAGCTGACCAGGAGTTGTGGCCCCCTGCCATCTGGGATGACAAGGAGCAATTTGCTCCTGGACTGACATGTACACAATCCTTAGGCACATGAATATAAAGTGTCATTGGCTAGAATTTGTATCTGTCGGGACTAGAAAATAGTACTTTACATTAATGTACTGTGCAGTAATTGCTGTGCATATATAAACAATGATGCTTTATTGCATTTTAGATTAGTCTAATGTGCAGTAAAGTGCACATGTAGATGTGCCTTATGTGTCCTTCCTTGTATATAGTAGGTATTTATATAGCAATCATTCCAGGATTATTAAAGTGCCCTATCTTGGCTCGGCTGTGGTAGAATAAGACAGTGTTATCTGTGTTTAGTAAAAAAAAAGATCAGTATCATCAGAAAAAACTGCTGACACTGCTGGTCAAAATCTTTTGATAAAACTTTCAACCAGTGAACCCACTACAAAACAGATGTCAATAAAATGAGGAAAACTAATTTCTACTCGTGCCTACAAAGAAAAGTTATTTTAAATACTTACATGTCTTAGGTATAACTTAAAAAAATTAACAACAGATGTTTATATTATTACATACAGGATGACTTAGATAAAGCAAAATAGGACTTCTGAATGCTAGAGAAAGGAAAGAGGCATGTAGTATCTTTTCTTAGACCAACTAAATAGTTCAAAAAAAGTTCTTTGCAAACTTTTGGGCACAAACATCCCTCATCAGGCATAGGAAGACTGCTGGTGTTATTTAGAAACCTTCTTGCAACTTTTGTTATGATGTTTCTATTAAAAGCCAAGACTTTTAAATGCATTTGGACATATAAGTATTACAAACAATTAAAAAAAAACACATTGGATTTATGTCACATTACAACCTGCCTGACATCTGATACCCCATGTAACCTGCCTACAGCTGACCACCTGCATTAATTTATCAAGATAATGACCAATGTTCCTAAAAAACTTATTATAATTATATAGTTCTATTAGCAATTTTTTATTTTGCTTTATATAACTTTATAACAATTTAGGTAGCAACCGGTATCCTACATTTCTTAAAAGATGTCTTCATACTTCAACAATTCACGTAAGTTTGCTAGTCATAGGCCACTGAAAGATGTTACACTTAAGATGCGACTAACTGGTTAATCATGTCTAAAATAGTGACCCAGCCACAGGATCAGTTAATTAATGACATGACATGATAAAGCCATAGATTCATAGATTGTAAGGTTGAAGGGACCTTGGAAAACCATCGGGTCCATCCCCCTGCACTAGGCAGGAAAGACAACTGAGGTCAGGAAACCCCAGCAAGTTGACCATCCAGTCTGCTCTTGAAGATTTCCAGAGTAGGCAATTCCACCAACTCCGGAGAGAGCTTATTCCACAGTCTGGACACCCTAATTGTGAAGAAGTTTTTCTTAATGTTGAGCCTGAAATTGTCTTCCAGGAGTTTGTTGTCATTACTACTAGTTACCTCAAGGATGCCCTGGTGAACAGTTGTTCACTGAGCCCTTGATGTACTCCCCTGATGTATTGGGAAGCTGCTACCAAGTCCCCTCTCAGCCTTCTCTTCTCTAGGCTGAAGAGTCCCAGGTCCCTCAGCCTTTCCTCATATGGCTTACCTTGCAATTCTCTGATCATATGGGTGGCTCTTCTCTAGACTCTCTCAAGTTTTACCATATTCTTGTTGAAGCTCACACCCAGAACTGGAAGCAGTACTCCAGCGGCGGTCTCACCAGTGTTGAGTAAAGTGAAAGAATCACTTACTTGGTTTTGCTTGAGATGCACTGATTGACGCACACCAGAGTATTATTTGCCCTACTGGCTACAGCATTGAACTGATGGCTAATATTCACACTATGGTCTATTATTACCCCTAGGTCCCTTTCATTCACGGTGCTGGTCAGTTTGTCTCTGCCAAGGCAGTAGGTATTTTGAGGATTATTTGTCCCTGGGTGGAGCACTTTACATTTTTCAAAGTTGAACTTCATCTGGTTTTAATCTGCCCAACTTGCCAGCCTGTCTAGGTCCATCTGCATCTGCAGCCTATCTTCAAGCATGAGGACACTTCCCCATAACTTGGTGCTGTCCACAAACTTAGCCAGTGAGCTCTTCACCCCCACATCCAAATCATTGATACAGAAGTTGAAAAGAACTGGACCAACCGCCAACCCCTGAGGAACACCACTGGCCACTTCTTACCATGATAACACAAATCCATTCATTAGGACTCTTTGGGTCCTACCCCACAGGCAGCTTCATACCCACCTAACTGTCATGCAGTTAAGATCACAATTTTCCCATTTTCTTGTGAGAACATTGTGGGATACTGGATCAAAGGCCTTTTGGAAATTAAGATATACAATGTCAACTTCCTCTCTCTTATCCAGGTGGCAAGTTACCTGGTCATAGAAGGAGATGAGATTGATAAGAAAGATCTCCCCACAATGAAGCCATGCTGGCTATTGTTCAGAATCCTACCTTATGCAAGATAGACTCCTTAATGATTTTTTCCAGGATTTTCCCTGGGATAGAAGTTAGGCTAATTGGCCTATAGCTACTCTGGTCCTCGCTCCTCCCCTTCTGGAAGATGGGCACAGCTCTGGCCCTCTTACAGTCCTAAGGGACCTCTCTGGAGCACCACAAGTTTTGAAAGAGTTTCACCAGGGTTCCACAATGACTTCAGCCAGCTCCTTCAGCACTCTCGGATGAAGGTCATCCAGTCCTTCTGACTTATATATGTCTAATTTTTACTAATTTATGTTAATAGTAGGAAGGCAGCTATTCCTACCATGCCTATTCTGTATCCTATCTGGCATGATTTCCCCACTTGGCCTGGTGAAATACTGAAGCAAAGTAGTCATTCAAGACTTCAGTTTTCTCTTGAGTGCCAGTAACCAGCTGTCCCAAGTTATTGAGCAATGGCGCCACACTCTCATTTGTTTTTCTTCTGTTCCCCATATTCCTAAAGAAGGACTTCTTGTTGTCCTTGATTTCCATTGCTAAATTCAGTCACTACCTTAGCCTTTCTAATCTGTTCCCTACAAGTGCAGGCCATTGTTGCATAGTCCTTCTTGGGGCCTGTCCCAAACTTCCATTGTTTGTACACCCCTTTCTTCTTTTTTAAGAAGACCATGATTTTGCTGTATAGTCAAGAGGGCTTCTCAGGCCTTCTGCTACCTTTCCACCACATGGGGGTGGACTTCCTTTGTGCTTCAAAGATTGTGTCCATAAGAAATGACTACTCTTCATGCACTCCTTTTGCCATCAGTCCCTGGTCTCAGAGCAATTCCCCTGTTAGTGACCTGAGCTTGTTTAAATTTGCATTTTTGAAGTCCAAAACTTCAACCCTGCTATCTAATTTGTCTGCCTTGTGACAGACAGTTAATGTGATGGTTTTGTGATTGCTATAGCCCAGGCTACCCTCCATGTCCAAGCTAGTCACCAGGTTGTCTCCTTTGGCCAGGACCAAGTCTAGAAGAGAGTTACTGGTGCACCTCCGGAGTCAGAAAGAGCTTTTTGATGCAGGTCGAGAAGGAATGCGACCAATCTGACTTGGCCAAGTGTCCTCCCAAAAGATGTCTGCATAATTGAAGTTGCCTGTGATAACCATGTCCCAAGCATGTGCAGCCTCTGTCAGTTCATGAGAAAACTTTAGATTGAGCTCCTTCTCCTGGTTTGTTTGTCTGTAGTTTGCACCTACAGTTAGGTCTCTTTTGCTGCCCCCCACCTCCTATAGTTTAACCCAGAGGATTTCAAGCTGTTCTTCTTTGGAGCTGATGTCAGCCTCCAAGGAAGTATACTGCTTCTTCATATGGAGAGCTACACCTCTACCTTTTTTCCCTACTCAGTCCCTTCTATGAAGGGCATAGCCCTCCTTGGCTATGCTCCAATCATGTGAGGAGTCCCACCAGGTCTCCATAATCCCTACTAGATAATAATGCCTGTAAGTGGATTAATGCACAGGCCAGCTGGGCATGAGCCCAGGGGCCCCTACCAATTCGAGGCTCCAACCCCAGGATCCTCATCAGCAGGGAAGCAAAAGCGGGGCTTTAAATTTGGCATGTTTTTGTCTCCAAGCAGGGACACAAACATAACACCAAGTTTAAAAGCTTGACTTTCACATTTGTTTTTAGCCGTGGGCTGGGGCCCTCCCCCAGAGCCCTCCAGAGCCACCCCTCCCAGTGCTGCCATTTACCTGCTGAGGTACAGCACTCCCGGCCTGATCTGCCTCAGCCCTGTGCATGTATGTGGCCTCATGGACACAACTGGGCACCTGCAGGTCAGTGTAACAGGGGCTGGGTGGGGAGTGGGACAGACTTGTGGGTGGGTCCTTGGGGGGAGGAGAGGGAATGGGGTAAGGTGAGGGGGCTGCCTTATAATGATCAAAAGAAAGTGAGGGAGATACTGTGTAGGGAAAGTGTGTGGCCCGGCTCTGTGTATGTGTGCCTATGTGCACCTTTGTATGTCTCTGTGTGTAGGCTTCTGTATGCATGGGTGTATCTGTGCATGCATGTATGTGCATCTCTGCATGTGCATCTCTGTATATATGTGCATGCGTCTGTGTGTAAGTGCGCATCTGTGTAGCTCTGTGTCTGTGTGCATGTGCGTGTGTCTGTACC
This sequence comes from Caiman crocodilus, assembly GCA_030014935.1. Classification (NCBI taxonomy): domain Eukaryota; kingdom Metazoa; phylum Chordata; order Crocodylia; family Alligatoridae; genus Caiman; species Caiman crocodilus. The sequence continues at coordinate 92,139,009 of JAGPOW010001296.1, forward strand.
TATGGCAGGGAGAGTGTGTTTGTGCATCCACATGAAGAGAGTGAATATAGTGCGTGCCCATCTGCATCTGTCTGTGTGTGCATGTCTGTGTGTGCGTGTCTATGTGCATCTGCATCTGTGTCTGCATGTGTGTGTCTGTGTTCATGACAGGAAAAGTGTGTTTGCATCTGCACATCCATGTGCAGAGAGTGAGTAGAGTCCATGCCCATCTGTATCTATGTGTGCGCATGTCTGCGAGTGCATGTGTG
>JAGPOW010001296.1:92139356-92232979 GCA_030014935.1 Caiman crocodilus
GCAAATGGGTAGATAAGAACCTGATGGTGCTTAACACTGAAAATGCAAGGTTCTCCACCTTGGGAGGAAAGCATCCTTACAGGCTTGGCAATGCTATGCCGGCTAGTACTAGGGAAGAAAGAGAGTTGGGGGTCATCATTGACCACAAGATGAACATAAGCCTGCAATGCGATGCTGCAGCTAGTAAAGTGACCAAAATGCTGGCTTGCATCCATAGATGCTTCTTAGGCAAATCCCAGGACATCATTCTACCCTCATACTCGGCCTTGGCAAGGCCACAGCTGGAGTACTGCATCCAGTTTTGGGCCCCACACTTCAAAAAGGATGTGGAGAAGTTTGAGAGAGTCCAGAAAAAAGCCATGTGCATGATCTGAGGTCAGGAAAACAGACTTTATGACAACAGGCTGAGATCTATGAGGCTCTTTATCCTGGAAAAGTGCAGGCTTATGGGTGATCTGATGGCCACCTAAAAGTTTATCAGGGGTGACCTTTGTATCTGGGGGAACGTTTGTTCACCAGAGCAGCCCAAGGGATGATGAGGTCAAATGGTTATAAACTACTGCAAGACCATTTCAGGCTGGACATAAGAAAGAATTTCTTTACTGTCCAAGCCCCCAAGATCTGGAATAGCCTGCCATCAGAGGTGGTAGCACCTACATTGAACACCTTCAAGAGTAAATTGGATGCTTATCTTGCTGGGATCCTATGACCCCAGCTGACTTCCTGTCCTTTGGGTTGGGGGCTGGACTCGATTATCTTCTGAGGTCTCTTCCAGCCCTAATGTCGATGAAATCTATGAAATATGTGGCAAACAGAAGCAAGATTAATAATTTGCATTTAGAGGAAGGCTTAAATTTTATGTATTAAGCAAGCTTCAGAACTCAGACAAGGGAGTCAGGAACCCCAGAAAAGACCTTATGGACTGATCAACCAGTGACATCACATTTGTTAAATCTTAGGGAGGTGGGCAGGTTGTATTGTTTTTGACTGACTACAGTAATAAAATTGTAACTGCTAAGGCTATTTTGGCTTTTTGATTTAGAATTGTAACTATTAGGGTTTAATCTACATTTGCATATAGTTAAGAACAACCATGCCTTAATCTCCATAGCTGGTAAAAAGACCTGTAATAGCATCACTGGACATAACAGCACATGTATATGCTGCTCCCAGGAGCTGCTGACTCTGAAACAACCTGTGCTGGAGTTTATTGTTCCAAATTAGTTTCATGTGCAGATGCACCCAGTGGGCACGTCCAGATGAGTGTCATGATACTGCAGAGTCCGGTGTTCTCTGTGCTGCAAGGCTGCATTGCCCGAGTATGCATTGCTTTGTGTGGGCTTTTTTTCTTCAGGCTTTTCTGGATATTGAGGGGTAAAAAAAAAACCATGGGGGGAAAAATACTGAAGCAGTACATGCTGGGGTAGTACTAGCTGCTGAAAAGCTAGCTGGACCACCCAGAGCCACACCACGACTGCCAGCCAGGCTTCACCCAGCAGGATTGCCATGGTTGCAGCTCCAGGAGGCTCCTAAGAGCCTAGGTAAGGCTACTAGGGCCAGCACAGTGCTGGTCCCAGTCTGCCCTATCACCCCAGGCTATCTTGCCACACACCAACCCACTCGTGGTACAGGTTTTCCCCAGGGGCAAGTAGCTGCCGTCCAAGGCATGCCACTTCTATTTGTTCCTGGGAGCCAAACATCCCTACATGTCTGAACATGTCCAGTTAGTTCAAAATACAACAAGCAGTATGTCTTCTGAATCAAACCCTTGAGTTATTTATAAAGCTTTTTGGAATCATAGGCATATTTCATTTTAAAAAAATATGCATATGAAGCAATAGTAAATTAATTAAATGTAAAGGAATCTCGGAAACACAATTGATGGGCTGGGATGGCAGCCTGAAATATTGAGAAATTATAAACCCAGTGGCAGTTGCCTGAGGAAATAGTTAAACAATAGACAGTATTGTAAAAGGTTTGCCTGACTATAATTTACTGTGTGCAATGTGTTCAGTATGTGTGCTATACCTGCCAACTGTAAGGATTTTGCAAGTAGATATTTTCACAAGGATATTTTTCCAGGTGTTGTTAAAAAACACAGAATGTGTTTAAAAAAGATTATTGTGGGAATTCTGGTCCCTATGCATTTTGACAACGGACAACTCTCTTAATGGTGATCAAATTCTGGTCTCGTATAGAGTAAACAAGAAATATCACATGCAGGTTTGCTGAAGTTGGAAGCGGCAAAGCAGAGAGTGAGCAAGCTGAAATAAAACTAACTAAAATTAACTAAAAGACACAGAGAGTTGGAAGATGCTCTCTTTTAAGCCACTAGATCTTTCCCAAGAATTTCTAAGCAAAATCAAAATAGAATAAAACAGAATAACATGGAAAATGATATAAGGGTTGATGGGCATAGTACAGTGATTTTTCAACCAGGGATCCTTTTAAGGATAGCCTAGAGCAGTTTTTCAACTTGTGGTACATGTACCCCTGGGGGTATGTGAGACACAGGTAGGGGATACGCGTGTATTTCAACAGTCTCTCCCCCTCTTTTCCTCTCTCTTACCCCTTCCTCTTCTCAAAACTATGGCAAAAAAAATTGGTGCAATTTAAAATGTTTAATTCCGCAGTAATAATTTGGTTCAGCCCTTCTAGCTTTGGCCAACATCATCTCTAGCCCAGGTACATACTTGAGTTGTACACCTCTGGTGTAAAAGGTGGCACCCCCTACCCACACTAGATCATACATCTATCATATCATGGCCTTATATACACAGCCTTTCTTCCAACATATGGCACACATTAGTCTGTAAATATAAAATCCCCTGGAAAAATTGAGTGTTGGGGTACTTATTAAAATTTCCAGAAGTTAAGGGGTACTTGCTACTTAAAAGGTTGAGAAACATTGTCCTAGAGTACCGCTCAATATTCATGCTCTTAGATGTTCAAACATGCATACATGATTCACAAGATAAAGATTTGAATCTGAAAAGATTAAAAACCAGTGACCTAGGCATATCCAGGGTTTTAAAAAGGGGGATGTGGGAACACGGACTGTTGCTGCAGGGTTTGCTACACCTTCCACTCACAGCCTCTCCGTCAGGGCAGATAGACCATGTCATGGGAGGAGCAGCCAGAGACCTTTTTAAGTCCCTTAATCAGATAAGACTATTACCCTCCTCCCACCCCCAGTGTCAGCACCTGCTTCTTTCTCCTCTGCACTTAGCAGAACTTCTTCCTCCATCCCATTCCCTGCACCTCTACTTATACCTCTGAGCAGGACATTTGCATTCCACTGCTGTTATCTCAGGGCATGTGTAGACGATATGAGAGTTGATGTAGAGTGCCTGAAATTTTTAAAGCAGATTTTTTTAGTGCACTGGATTTTCATTTGCATGGCATGGCATTCACGTTTATACAAATGGCACTTTCAAGTGAGTTAAGCCTCATGTGTCATTCCCCACAAATTTCAGTAGGGGGAGTCAAATATCAATTTACCCCCTATAATGTCTTTCCTAATATATTACAGCAAGAGGCACGTGTAAACCACCCAGGCTTCCTAGTCCCTACCCCTGGACTCTTATTGGGCAGTCCTGACTCTCTCCGGGAGTCTCCCCTGGGCACGGTCATGGTCACCCCAAAATCCTTGTCACTTGCCCCCACCTATGCTTGATCAGTCTCGTCTCTCTCAGCACACAATCCCAAAGACCCCATCCCAATCCAAAGACAAGCCACTTGAATCCTCCACTCCCATTCCTTTCCCTTCCAATCCCATCATGTTACAAATATGTGTTTTTTCTTTCATTTACCATAGCTGCTATAACAACTGCTATGATATCATAAAATAGTCAGGGCTTAGAGTACAAGATGGGTGGGTGTTTGTTGCTGCCTAGTTGATTGGCAATGCTGTCAATGTTGGTGGTGGTGAGCTCTTCTGGCTTTTTTTGTTTGCTTCCTTGTTTTGGACTACATTTCCCAGCACTCCCAAGCTCATTGACCTTCATACAGTTTCCAATGGGAACTCCCATTGGAACCCTCCCATTCTCTGCCCAGGTATACCATCAATTTGTTTGTGTAGCGCCACATACAGCTTTTGGAGGTGTGTTGTGCATTGTTTGATGCATGTTTTTGGAATATTTTTGAAAATGTGGGTTGCTGTTCAGCTTCGTCCCTCACCCACCTAGCCCACCAAGAGCTATAATAGTTATCCTTCTCACCTACTTGGAGGCAGGTGGCTCAGTCAGATGTGGGTGATGGTGCGTAATGCCCCCCTCCCCCAAACCACTTGCAGTCTGGAAGCAGCAAATCCCTAGCCCAGCCCAGATTTCTTCCCCCTTCTGCTGACCATCCTCCCTTCTGCCCCCTGTCTGCAACAACACACACCCCTGTAGACAGACACAGACTTAAAGTGTAAATGAATTTATTTTAACATAACTAAGAGAAAGAACAAAGCACTCCTAGGTGTTGTTGCTAGCAATATAACCTGCCAGGCAATCATGTGCAAGGGCCACCAACCAGCCACTCCTTGAGGATATCTACTAGGTCCCTGTGCTGCTGCCCAGACATGTCTCTGTTGTCTGGCCACTGCCTGTCATGCTTCTTCTTCCCACGACTGCTTGAAAATCTCTCCGCAGCTCTCATAGATATTGTGCAGCACACAGGCTACCACTAATGCGCAGTGTGATATTTTGTTGCTCCATCTTAAACTGACATGTAAGCACCCTCCATTGTTCTTTCAGTTGGCCAAAAGCACATTCCATAGCCATTCTGCAGCTTCTCAGATAGTAGTTAAAAACCAGCTTTTGCGGGTTGGTGACATTCCCCCCATAAGGCTTCATGATCCAGGGCTTTAGGGGGTAAGCAGTGTCTATTAATATAACCAGGGGAACAGTGACACCACGGATCACTGTCTCCTCCACCTTGGGTTCGTAGTGTCCTTTCTCCAGGCCAAGCAGAGGGGAGTTTTTGAACACGTGCATCATGCACGTTGCTGGCCCACTCAGTATACATGTTCATGAACCAGCCCCAGTGGTCCACCACAGCTTGCAGGATCATGGAGGTATATCCGTTCCTATTTGTGAAAGCCCTCCCCCACCCCACAGAGCACATCACTGGGGTATGAGTGCTGTCTAAAGCCCCTACGCAGTTTAGGAACCCCTTCTTATTAAAGCTATCTATGATTTGCTGCAGATTTGCCAGGCAGATAATTTTGTTTGAAGCAATCTCCTTAAGCAGCTGGCATACCACATGAGTTGCCAGCCTGACCATGCAGGCAGCCACATCAAACTGGTTCATGATGTAACAGAGGCTGGATGGGCTGGCCTGTTTCATGATGGCCATTGCAACCCCCTTGTCTGATGGAATGGCCCAACACATGTTAGTATCCAGCCTCGTGATTTGGGGCCCCAGCATTGGGATGATATGATAGAACAGCTCCCTTTTCAGTAGTAATAGTCATGATGATTTTTTTATGGTCAATAATAATTGTAACAGTTTAATTCCTTATCACAGCATTTCAAAGCAGGTAGATCTGCCTTATCACCCTGCACACATCACACACATCCTGGGTCTCCACCATATATAGATCTATATCTACATCCATATATATATATATATATATCATACATTGGCTATATATGTATGATATAGACTCATGATATATAGACTTATGTTACATAGACTTATAATTACAGTTTGATACCTTATGATGAGAGAGCAGATACTGAGCATAAGGCAGGTCATTATGTGCCCTCCCTGCCTCTTTCCCCATGGGGGAGGGGAAAAGAAAGGAAATGCCCACCTCCTGGTTAAAGCTCCTCCCTAGGTCCTTGATTTCCATAGAGAAGAGATATATACTCTTCTGCTTTACATACTACCCTTACTGAACTTTTATTATTTCCTCCTCCTGGTTCCGGGCAACAAGTACTGCTGAGGCTTCTCTTCTGTGTACTACTTGAAATGTGTACGCTTTCTTCACAGGCTTTGGCCCAAACATCAGCCCAAGTCTAGTAAGAGTTGCACAAGTCCTGCAGATCAATTTCATATTGTTTTAGCCCTTCTCCTGGTTGCTGGCCCTGTTTGCTAATGAGCATATTGTAAAATTGTAATTAGAGGATTGTTGCTGGCCACAAATGAAGAGGCGTTCTTCTTAGTTGCTGGTCAAGAATTCCAGCAAATTCCCTTTCAGGGTCTGGGTAATAGGCCCAGGCCTGTGGGCTCTTCACCCCACTTGCCCACCTCTGCACCTCTCTGTTGCACCCTTGTAACTTTCAAATCGTTGCTGGCCTCAAAGGAAGCTGTACTCAGGAGCTGTGACCACTGCAGTGGCAGAAGTTGAGGCTTGGGTTTCTTTTTCTGAATTATAGAGGCCTTCTTGGTTGTTGGCCAAGACCTCCAGGGTCCAGTAGTAGGCTCTTTGCCCCACTTGCCCACCTCTGCCTTACACCTATCCATTGCACCCTTGGAACTTTGGAATCATTGCTGGCCACAAAGCAAGCTGTGCTAGGAAGCTATGACCACTGCAGTGGCAGGGGGCTTGGGTTGCAGGTAGGGCCTTCCATTCAGGAAGCTGAGGTTTCTGTCTGCTTGAGTTTCTTCTCTGACTTGTGGAAGGAAGAAAGATTGAAAATAAATAAGGATAACAGGAAGTAGAAAGTCCCCTCTCAACTGAGAAGGTCCCTAGGGAACCATGCCTGGGGTCTCCCACCAGAGGGGGCCTCTTTGGGGCCATGCCTGGGGGACCCACTTGACCCAGCTATCTTCTTTCTGGGACATGTTCAGTAACCAGGAAGGTAGCGCAGGATGCCTCCCTCTGTCCCACCCACCCATGGCTTGCCTCAGCCAGCCAGTTGAGTCCAGCCATACATCTCTACCTGAAGGGGTCCCTAGGGGACTATGCCTGGGGGTCCCCACCTGAAGTGTCCCCTCCCTTCCTTACTAAGCTTTGTGGATGAGTTTGTTTAGTCTTCTTTCTTGCAATAAAATGCTGGCTGCACACTAGCACTGGCCAAGCATTTGACTTCCCTCCATCCAATAATATTCCACCCTGCAACTTTCCAGTAATGCCATGACTCCATAAAGTTGCATGGTCATCAGTAACTAGGAACAGCCAGTAACCAGACTGACTGACTGCCAGCCTCCCTCCCTTTTGCCCTCCTACCATGCCCTCCTACCTTCATCTATCCATATCATATGCAAGGATTACTCAAGGGACCTTGGGGGAGCATATTGTGAATTGGTGTTTTCTCCTACTATATTGTGTTTGCTGGCAATGGCTGTACTGTAAAAAATGTATTCACCAGTTGACTACCAATGGCACCATTGAGTAAAAAAAATGTCTATACTGTTTTAGCTTGAGTGTGATTTCTCAGTCAAATTGGTTACAATTCAATTTATTGTGAAAAAATAAAGATGAGGAACAAAAAATTCTGATTTGTACTTGCTCCTGCTTGATTTCAGGGGATGGACCTGGGAGTGGGGGAGTGGTTTACAGCTGGCCCAGGGTGGGAGTGCAATAGTTTTGCAGGCTGGACACAAAGCTGGTCAGGACCTGTATTTCAGATTGGTTGGCTTCTCCTCCAGGCATCTCAATAATATGTCTGGGAAGAGCCATCTGCTGCATAACACTTCTGGTCTCTCTATAGGGAGAAGTGTACTTATTTGAAACCCTGGCCTTGGCTAATTAGCAGCTCCTTGCTTAGTTGAGACCCATCTGATGAGGACATGCCAATACCTAGTGTAGGAGAAGGAGGTATTACAAATTTCTTGAATTCAGATAAAAAGTTCTCCCACAATGACGCATTCTTTGAATACACTTAATTCTTCAGATGCCTATAGGTTTTCAGAAATTTTATGGACATTCGGGCTGGATGGGACCCCAGAGGATCATAGAATCCAGCCTCCTGCCCAGGGGCGGGAAGTCAGCAGAGATCAAAAGATCCCAGCAAGATAAACATCCAAAAGTTTCTTGAAGGCGTTCAAAGTGGGTGCTTGAACCACCTCCAGTGGCAGTCTATTCCAAACATTGGGGGCTCAGACAGTAAAGAAGTTCTTTCTTATGTCCAGCCTGAATCAGTCATGGAGAAGTTTGTGACCGTTCTATCTTGTTATCCTTTGGGACGCTCTGGTGAACAAATGTTCCCCCAGAACCTCGTGAACATCCCTAATAAACTTATAGATGGCCACCAAATCGCCCCCAAGCCTGCACTTTTCCAGGCTGAAGAGTCCCATGGCTTCCAGCCTCTCATCATAAGATATGTTATCCTGACCTCTGATCATGAGCATGGATCTCTTCTTCACTCTCTCAAGCTTCTCCACATCCTTTTTTGAATTGTGGAGCCCAAAACTGGACTCAGTACACCAGCTGCGGCCTCGCCAAGGCTGAGTACAATGGAAGAATGACATCCAGGGATTTGCCTGAGAAGCATCTATGGATGCAAGCCAGCATTTTGCTCGCTTTACTAGCAGCAGCATCACACTGCAGGCTCATGTTCATCTTGTGGTCAATCATGACCCCCAAGTCCCTTTCCTCTGTAGTGCTAACCAGTGTAGCACTGCCAAACCTATAAGGATGCTGCAGGTTTTTCCTCCCAAAGTGCAGAACCTTGCATTTTTTGGTGTTAAACACCATCAGGTTCTCATCTACCCGTTTCATAAGCCTGTCAAGATCTGCCTGGATCACCCCCCTGTCCTCAGGTGTGGATGCCATACGACAGAATTTGTCATCAGCGAACTTGACCAGCCTGCTTCTGAGACATATGTCTACATCATTAATGAAGATGTTGAACAATATGGGTCCAAGAACAGAGCCTTGGGGGACCCCACTGGTCACAGGGCACTATCACGACTGACTTCCATGAATTACCACCCTCTGGGTCCCAACAAGGAGCCAATTTCCCAGTCAGCGGATCGTGATGGACCCAAGGCTACAATTGGCCAGTTTCACCAAGAGGTGATCATGGGATACCAGATTGAAGGCTTTTTTAAAGTCAAGATATATGATATTAATCTCTTTCCCCTTGTCCAGGTGATAGGGCACCTGGTCGTAAAAGGAAATCAGATTGGTCATGCAAGACCTACCCGCAACGTAACCATGCTAGGTATCCCTCAGAATATTGCCATCAGCTAGCCTGTATAGGATGGCCTCTTTGATAATCTTTTCCAAGACCTTTCCCAGGATACAGGTCAGGTTGATGGGTCTGTGGTTTGGGCTCCATCTGGGTGGAGGCCTCTGAGGCACCAGAGGGGGAGGCCGCAGAGAGGCTTCAGGTAGCTGAAAAGATTATCCTGGGCTGCCTTGGGATTACTGCTCCTCCTTTCCCTCTCACTTTCTCCCTGTCCTTTGAGAAGGCTGAGAGGAGAGATATGGCAAGGAAGGACAAAGCAATCCTGAACAAAATTTGATGAGCTTTCTCCTGGAGGGGGCAAGTTGCAGCCAACTGGGGAGGTGGGGGGCTGCAAACCCAGCTCTGAAAGGTGCTGCATACAGGATTTTGTGAAGAAAACATTGCATTACAAACAAAGCTTTAAAAAAATAATAATTTTTGCATCACACATACCATAACAGTACAGCCTGCAAAGAAGAAACTCAGGGAAAAAAAGAAGCTATTTTGGAGCTGCGACAGAAGGCATTAACTCTAATCTCCCCCTCCCCCTTTGGTGACCATTCATATGAAATGCATTATAATGTATTAAAGACTTACTCAAATCTTTAAAGTTTTGCTAAAGGCTCTGGGAGGTCCATGCACAGAAGAATTTTGCAGATTGCCTGCTTGCTGCTGGGGGTGGGTGGGGTTGTTTAGTTTTGGGGTTTTTTTACAAGACATGCTGGCTACACTACACCCTAGCTAGCACTTAACAAGCATTCAACCTCCCTCCCTCTGATAACAGTCCACCCCACAACTCTTTGCAACTCTTTCCAGTAATGCCTTGACTCCATAAACCCTCCCCAAGCACAGCATCCCCATCATGCTGAGGTGGGCATGGTCTCTGAAAACCAACCCAACCACCCACCCCAAAGAAAACATGACACATATACAGACCAAAAATAAAATACCCTACTGAAAATGCTGCAGCTTAACAATAACTATATACAACTTAACAATATAAAATATATACAAAATATAAAAACATTTTAAAAATCTAAAGATATTTTCACTCTACTTCTCTTCACTACCTTCATGCTACTCTCCTCATCACTGGGCTGTGGCCTGGTTGTTACCCCTGGCAAATTCTGCCCATGAAAGTTTTCTGCTGGGGGGGGGTGTTGAGGAAGGAAGAAGAGGAAGAGGATGGGGGTTTGGCACAGAGTTGAAAAATCGAACTTTTGCCACCCCCCTTCCGCCACCACATACACACACAAGGTCAGTGGGACATATTACCTAAATATCACCTGGGACACTGCATATCCTGGGCATCCGATCTGGCAGGCAGTGTCCTGCCCCTGGACTTCTGGTCATGGTTCTGAAATGGAATGTGATGAAGTTCAGAATGTTTGCAATATTGAAAGAAGTCATGTAACCACTCACTCCAACAAAGTTTCAAACTGCTTGCAAAAAACTTACCATTATGGTGATGCTGCAGCTGTCATCAAGAGCTATGTCTACTGCAGTGGTAGCACATGACAGGAAGTGCAGGGGGGTCGCAGGTGGAGGGTACATGGGGGGGCAGGAGGACAGAAGGGTACATGGGCAGGGTGGAGGACACACTACATGTGATGCAGGGCAGAAGAATTAAGAGAAGACGGGGTAGAAAATTAAGGGATTATTTATTTCCCCCATTTTAAAATAATAATTGGTCTGAGTGGGCCCATCCTGACCTGAACTGCATGCTGTGAGGGAGGAGGGAGGAGTGAAGAAGGGTGAAAAAGAACACACAGTGGCACCTACTGGCTCAAGGGCAGAACACAGTTCCCCCCAGTGGCAAAGGAGATTAAGTAGAAGTCTTTGGGGTCTGGCTGTTTGCATGAACAAATTCACAGTTGGAGCAGTGGAATTGGAGACCGCAGCAAATTAACATATCTCTGAGTAGTATGAGTTTAAGGTACTGAATGGACTTTAGAGCAGCAGGAAATCTCGGGTTCTGCAAACACAAACACAGGTGTGTCAGTGTAAAGGGCAAATATTATTTACTCTACACATGCCTCCAGCCACTTCTGTCCTGCTCAAACTGGAGCTGAAGAGAGTGGCTGCATGTGAAGCTAGGGTCTGCTAGAGACAGAGATGGCAACAGGAGAGATCTCCCTCACCCCTGTGTCTGCTCCTGGGCTAAAGGATATGTCCAGAGAGGCTGGCAGGAAGGGAAAACTCACCACCAGTGCTGCTGTCCACAGCTGAGCCTGGCTCCTCATTTAGCTGTATTTACAAGTATGATCCTGCTGTGGAGTTAATTCATTTCCTGTGGCTTAATAGAGATGCACATGTAAATGCAAGATGTTTATTGATGAGCTAATTAGTCCACTGCACAGTAAATGTCTTGTGTAGATGTGCCCAGTTTGCAGTAGTTCTTTTAAGGGGTAAAGAACATATATTTGGGTGGAAGCTATAGTCTTTAATACTTAAGCTTTCTTAAGTAAGCAGTTACTTGGGGTGGAAAAAAAGAAAAAAGCTTTGGAGATCACAAAAATATTGGTGCTTTCTCAACATTAAGACTAGGAGTATGTGATGAATTATCCTGCTAATGCTACAGTGTAAATACAAAGGATGATGATACATGATTCTGCAGTGAAGTCTTTGTCTTGTTAATCATGCCCAAAACTTTGACCTCTCTGATTTTGTGTAAAATATGAATCTCTCTAAAAATGTGGGATCTTGATGTAATTTAGCCAGAGCCTTACAGGTACGTTGGTGATGCAAACAGCAAGTTTCTAAGTTCATGCTAGAAAATCTAGGTTAAGTGATGTACATGATCTCTATTTCTCACTTAAGTTAAGAAAAAAAATAAGGACAACATCACATAGGGTGTGCCTACATGTGATGCTAACTGCGCAGTAGCTGAATAATACTGCGCAGTAGCATACCACAACACAAACAGTGCTAATATGCTACTGCACAGTATTATTAGGTTGCACGGTAGCATTACTAAAAAGACATTTGCTGGTGCTACTGTGCAGTAAATCTGGTTACTGTGCATTTATTTAGTACTTGATTATACAACTACTGAATAAATGCTCAGTAACCACTGTGCAATAGGATCTCATGTAGATGTGCCCAAACTTTATTTTCCATGTAAATTACCATGGAAAAAGCATAGAAAATAAAAGATAAATCTATTACTTGACATGATAAATGTCTAGGGCATCATAGTTCCAATTTGAGCACACAAATGAAAAACTGAATACCCTAATCTAGGAAATCAACTTTAAGCATTGGTCCCAGTAGGCACGTCCAGCCATCACCCTACACCGGTGTAACAATCACATGGGTCTACCCCAGTATAGAGCACTACGGTGATGTAGTTAGGAAATGTACCCCTGCACTGCACACGCAGTAGTAACAGCTCATACTGTGCGCCATGCCTTAGTACTTCCAAAACTACTAAACCACATTGCCATAGCAATGTTGCCGTATGGCAATGTGTAGATGCCCCCAGTGTGTGTTAATAACTGAGAACATAGCAAATTGTGTTTATAGCACAACAGAGCCAGAAAAACACTCTCTGAGATCCCTGAGTATACAAATATCCTTTATCACCTTGTGGCAGTTAGATCAATCTCTAAGTCAGAAAAATGCACTTGCTTAAGAAATCAGTTTTGTGTGTGTTATCATAACAACAATACCACTGCTCCCAGAATATGTTCATTTTGACTGAGTAGTTGAATGCCTCAGAGGGTTTTGAATACCTAATTGAATGAATACTTCATACAAATTCCCTATGGTACAATAATTTTCCCTGATATCTACTAAATCTCAAAAGTAAATTATCTTGATTTTTACAGACTTGCAGATCAGGCATAAAATTCCATTGATGTGTTTGTTAAAAATATGAATATGTTTTACAGGACTTTCTTAATTATTGTTCATATAAAATGCTTTGAAATACTCTAGTTACATATACTGTTTCATATATTGAGCATTTTTTTAGTAAAATCATTTAAATTTCAGAAATTTAAAATCATCAAAACTATCAAAATAGTTTAAAACTTCAATCTATTTACCCATACTTATTATATTCATAATTGATTTAAAAGGTACTAGTAATTAGAGTACAGTTTGGACAATGTGCAGTTTAAATTGGCAATGTGTAGTTGAATAAACAACATTTCAATTAAAAGATTCATATTTCATATAGACCACCTTTAAAAGGTAAAATAATCTAAACATTGTTCCTAGAAGCACCATTTCAAACTAATCATTATGTTAAGTTAAACATCATTATTCAAATTTAAAATTTAAAGTATTTTGGCAGGAGCTGGTGGTATAATCATACTCATTCATGGCTATGACTTGCATATTCATACTTTCATTAACACTATGCCAAAATTATTCTGATTTTTTATGCTACATGTATAGCTTTCAAAGTTCAATTTACTCCAAAATGTTTTTTCAGTTGGATATAATGTTCCCAGAAATGCAAAAGGCATGGTATAAAGGTGCATCAGAGGACAAGTACAGTAAATAAGAAATTATGCATATAGTATTTAGTTCTGCTTTTGATTTCTTATTCCAGAGATACTCATTGGTAGGGTGCACACAATTTGTATTGAAAACACTCCTGTTCTTGAAACTAACATAAAAATAAAATGTTTTGAACTCAAGGAAGTTACTGAAGGTAAGAATGGAGATACGTAATCACAAGACAAGGTGTGGGGCAAAGAAGTATCATAAACTAGACAGCAGACATGAGCGAGCTATAAAAAGCTCCAAGCACTAGGAAGGCAGAAGAAATAAATGCTGTAGCCACTGACTCAACTGAGCCAAGGCTGCTAAAGGCAACAGGAAAAAGCCAACAGCAGTTAAGAAACTGGAGCACTTTATAGACTTAATGCCATGGAAGATACAGGTGACAAGATAAAGGGAGGATAAGCATTGTGAAATGTATTAAGAAAATGCAGTAACTGGAAAGTAGAAACTAAAAAACAAATGATCTGGAGCTAAGAGAAAGGGAATAGCATTTCTTTAAAAGGTCCATTCAATCAAGAGATTTCCTAGATGAGTGAGACAGTTAATTCAAAGCTGGAAATTAGGGGGGGAAATGAACAGCACTGAAGACAGGGATAAGTTTTATGAACCTGTACAGCACAAAATAGATAACAGGAATCTGAGGGAAACTAGGACTTTGTAGCGAACAAAGTAGCCAAGAAACTAATTCAAGATCAAGATCACCCTCCAATGGAGACTAAAAGGAAGACCTTGGGAATTAATATGGAGCTCTGTGAGTGGAAGGAACTCTGGGCCCATCTACACAAGATGCTTTACTCGACATTAGAGCTGATTACTGTGAAATAAGTGTCACCATCTACACATGCAGATGCTTACTTCGCAGTAATTGGATATAATTGTGAGTAAATTTACTACATGCAAATGGAAGTAGCAAATATATTCGAGATTCCTTACTGCACAGTAGCACATGTGTAGACGCCTCACCGGGAGCACATACGCTCCCAATCAGCCAGGCAGCAGGGGGCGGGAGATTGTCCCCACCCAGGCCCTGGTGGCGGAGCCGACCCCAGCAGCAGGCAGCTCCTGGGGGCAGGGAGCAATGTCCCCATGCCCTGGAAGCAGGGAGCTCCCAGGCCCTATTCCCAGATCACAGGGCTGGGAGATCCTTATCTCCCAGGCCCAGCCCTTTGGTCACTGGGCTCAGGATGGAAGATGCCTATTTTCCAGCCTGAGCCCTGTGACCATAGGGGTGGAGCTGGGAGACTCTTCTATCCAAGCACCAGCTCTGTGGTCACAGGGCCAGAAGAATCTCCCAGCACCAGTCCCACAACCACAGAGCTGACACTGGGAGAAAAGAATTGCCCAGCCTGGGCCCTATGACCATGGTGGTGGGGCAGAGAGATAAGGATCCCCCATCCTCATGATTGTGGAGTGACGGCTGAGAGCGGCAGGGAGCAATGTCCCAGCTCCTGCCAGGAGCTAGTTGTATCCTGGCCCTGTGCTCCCTGCCAGCCCCTGGGCCAGCTCCCAGGGGAAGCCTAGAGCTCTCCCTGGCTGCTGCAGGGGTCCAGTGCAAGGCCACAGGGAGTGGGAGCAGTCTGCTGCTAGGAACAGCAAATCTTCTCCTGCATCCCTACATTTGTAGCCATATGCCCAGGACAGTTTATTCTAGAGTACTTTAGAGTAAACTGCTTGTGGATCATTTGCACATGCAGATGTGCCCTCTCAGTTGGAAACCCTTTAAAGGAGACAGGATAAAGTGAAGACCCAATGACTGTGAGGGAATGTCCCAATGAGTGTGCACATGCAGCTTGTAGTTCCCCAACGCAGTATGAGGAATGGCAAACTTCATGCAGTACACATGTACCCATTCACTGTGCTGCTAATTTGAAGCGTAGCAGGGAGGTTTTGACACCAGGAGTTAAAAAAAAATGCTGCTACAAAAAACAGCACAGTGCATGCAGCAGCATCATGAGGCAACAGAAAAGGCCTGGTTGGCCAGAGTCATGTTGTCTGCTAGCCAGGCTCCAAGCAGCTGGCTTAGTGCTGCTGCTGTCCTGGGTTACTTTGCGGTGCTCCGGAGTGCATGAAGGGACATGCTTAGGGACAACTAGCAGAAGCACAAATATGTGCCACTGCTATTTGTTCCACAGGAAACACACACCCTAAATGTGCACACTTTTCAAGAAGTACCCTGAGAGTTTAAGTCAATCCTGGGAAGGGGCTTTGGGAATATGGCCAAAAGATGAGGAGGTGGAAATAGCAAAAGCCAGGATTCAAAGTTCCTAGAAACTTGATCTTAAGATCCTGGAGTAGCGTGCAGTGGAGAGGATGGCTAATATCCCCATATTTCAAATTATTTCTCACTGGACAGGGCAGACCTTACTATTAGGAAGTAGAAGAGTGGTGAATGGACAAAAAAGCAAGAATTGAATCTAGGATCCCAGAGCTCACCAGTTCACTGACTCATAATTGCAGGATTCTCATTTTGTTTTGCTTCCTCAGCTCCAAGGGAGAGATATCAAGCAGACTTAAAGAGAAGAAAGACCCCCTTACATAAATTTGGTAATGCATAATGTGGACTTGATGTGAACTTGCAAGAATTACTTAGTATAACATCATACTTGGTATATTGAGAGAGGTCCAATGTTCAGTAGACTTCTGCAAAGAGATTCAGCATGATCTAGAGTTTTCCTCAGTGTGTGCAAGGAAGGCACACTCATCAGTGTATTGCAGGGTTTTTTGATGGTTGTTTAAAATACTTTGATCTTCAAGCAAAAATGCCCAGGACTGGAAAGCCCCCATTTGGAACTGACATTTACTACTGAATGGAAAGGAGGAGGTCCTTAACATGAACTAGGTTGATGGTCAAAGTAATGGAGAACAGAATTGGGGAGACCCCAATCCAGATGACACATGGATATGTCTCTGATTCAGTACAAAGAATAGGCACATTCATCTGGTCATAGGGAAGTCTCCAAACCTTGATGTATCTTATAAGGCACCCAAATCTGGCCAATATTTTCCAGCATTTGGTGCTGTCTCTCAACAATAAGAAGACGAAAGTGCTCTATCAGCTAGCTCCAGGACACAAATACAACCCCTCTCCTCAAATTACCATTGAGGGAAAGACCTTGGAGGTAGCTGAGCATTTACCTTACTTCAGTAGCCATCTCTCTGAGAGAGCAAACATTGATGAGGAGATCCAGCATGGGATCCAGTACACAAACATCTCCTTCAGGAAATTGCTTTGGCGTGTTTTAATTGATCACAATCTTTGGAATGATATCAAGATCCAAATCTACAATGCAGTCATCATTCCCATCATATGGATGTAAATCAAGGGTGACTTACCATTCTAATCTCAAGAGTCTGGAGAGGTATCACCAATGACACCTCTGGGAAATCCTCTGGAAAGATCTCCACACAAATGCCAGCATCAGTAGTGAAGCCAGTGTTGCCAGCATTGAGTTAGTAATCCTCAAGCACCAACCTCACTGGGCTGGCCATTGTGTGCAGGTGCTCAGTTTGACTCCCAAAACAAGTTCTTTACCTTCACCTTACTTGCAGCTTGAGATCTCATAACAGCCAAAAGAAATCCTATAAGGACACTTTGAAAGCACACCTCAAGACAACAGATGCTGACTTCAAAAGCTGGGAGGAGCTGTCTGCTAAGTGACTCCAATGGTACAGCAACCTCAACCAAATAGCAGCCAGCTTGAGGTAAAAAGTTCTTGCCATTGAAGCAGAGAAGAGAGAAAAGAGGAAAGAAAATTAAAGAAATCTCAGCGTAAGAACTACTTTCCCCTGCAGAAAAACCTACAACTTCTGTGGATACATGCATGGATGAAGGATTAGACTCTTAAATTATCTTAAGATCCATCAATGAGCCATGGTAGAGATTATCCTCAAAACATGACCTTGCTGATGATGACTTGGTATGTATGAAATATACTACTGTGTACTACAGATCATTGTATTCTATGTTTTTACACAGAGACTTCTATGGTTTTGAGTTCACCGAAGATTTTATTAATTGCAATGTGCTTGGCTACTAGAGGTGTGTGAAGCAGGCCCTATTCAATTCAGATTTACATCTGGACCAAATCAGAGACAGTAATTCAATTCATTGATTCGGATCACTGTCCCTGATTCAATTCAGCTGAATCCAAATCTGAAAATTCGATATGGATTCAGAGAACCAAAGGTTCAGACATAGACACAGCTTTAAAACAATTTTCTACTTACTTTGAGATAGCAGATGCAGCTTGTGATTGCTCCAATGCTGGGGCAGAAGGAGCATCCCACAAGAGTGCAAAGGGGTCATCCATGTGCTTGCCAGTGAACCCAGAAGTGGACCAGAAGTACTTCCAGGCCACCTCTGGGTCTGCTGTGCTTCCCCAGCTCAACCATCGGTCACAGATCCAGGTGCCCCACTCCAGACCCAGAAGGTACCAGTTATTGAGCCAGGGGCATGGTGGGGCCCCCCATACACTCCCCAGTGGACCCAGAAAGGGACCAGAAGTTCTTCTGGTCCACTTCTGGGTCTGCTGGGGAGCCCTCCATGCTTCTGTGGGACATTCCATGTGCCCCACCATCACAGAATTTATGAGCCCCTTCTACCTAGAGGTATGTAGAAAAAACATTTAAAGCTATGTATATGTCTGAATCTCTGAATCTTTCTGAATCTCTCCAAATTGATTTGGAGGGTTCCAATTCAATTCAGAGAGATTAAAGGGTCCTCTGATTCAATTCAGATTCGGAGGTTCAGCCACCGAATCGAGCCAAATCTCCATCAAATAGAATCAGGGACTGAAGCTTTTCATAGCCCTATTGGCTACGATACATTTTGCCTGCATATACAAATCTGTATATATAAAAAAGCAAACAGCTGGTCGTGAATAGCAGCATATCAATGGCTGATTTGTTATGAGAAGTTCCCCAGAGCATCAGCTTCTTAGCACTGTAAACTTAGCAATTTGTAAGTTTTTTCCAATTAATAGGTCATTCCTTATTTATGTTTTCACTCTTTATATATTTTACATCCATGGCTGATAATGTAGATAGAACAAGTGACAAATACATTAGAAATACCAGATGGGTAAAAATTAGACTGCTCATTCTTTCATTACCATAAAAAGTCTTACTGAACTAGGAATATGCTTCATCCTTCATTAGTCAAATCCCATAATCAGTGAGGAAGTAACATGTTTACAAAAGATTCATGGTCAGCAAGGTGAACATCTAGAGAGTAGGTTTCATCTCTTCCTCACTTTGCATGTACGAACCTAAGACACTTAGTTGATCAGTTTTTACTTCTGACCAGTCTATCATAGCATATATCCACAGTGAATCAAAATATATTCAGTTTCCACCAGTGTTTCACATTATATCCTACACTGAGATAATTTGAAGAAAGAAAAGGTAGGTTCTAGACTATCTACAGATACAGAGGCCTCACTCAGACCTTTTTTCAGATGACACTATAATGGTTCAGGAAATGTCTAAGACACAAAGACTTCTTGTGATATCTTTTATTAGACTAACTGTACAGTTGGGAGAACTGTTGGACTAGCTTTTGAGCATCAGGTGTCCTTTATCGGGTCTAATAAAGAAGAAGAGGCAATTTGAGTTCAATATCAGAGGGGAAACTCCATGCAAATATAGCATGCTTAAAGGGATGAAGAAGGTCTGTGAAGAAGTTAAGAGATGAAGATGTTACAAGGCAAAAGAAGTACAGTAGAACAGTCTAGTTAGTCACAGAGCAAGGTCATTCAAGGAGGGAGAGTGTAGTTAATATGATACCTATGAAGTGAAGTGCAGCAAGATTAGTGGCAGTGGTTGTTAGGTTGTAATGAGTCATTAAGCTACTGTTTATATTAAGCCCAGTTTTTTTCCTGTCCAGTGGAATTACGAATTTCTGTTCAGCCGATCTTCTGAAAGTGTTTTGTAAATTCCCTTTGAACACAAAATTTCCTCTGCTGGAGGGTTCTTGCTGGGTAAAGGCCATTTTCAGATTGGTGAGGTACATGCCACAAGCATTTTCCTCCAAGCAGATGCAGTGCCATCTGAAGGCCTAACTAGAGATTACAACTTCCTTGGTCTGTCTAGTTTTGTGGATATAAGCCTGATGGTCCATGGGTTTTTTTCTATATAGTTGTTGGTGTTAGTGTAGGAGCATTCCAGAGAGATTTTCATCAAAGGGTGGTAGTTGTTGAATCTGTATAGGAAGTCAACTATCAGTTCCAGGTGTTCTGTCCAGTTGATAAAAATAACATCTATGAAGAGCAGGTACAGTGCAGATTTAGTGTAACAGTTTTCCGAAAATTCTTCATCAAGGTGGCTTATGAAGAAGTTGGCATAGTGGGAGTAGAGTTTTGTGTTCATAGCTGCACCCATGGTTTGGAGAAAATGATGGTTGTTGAAAGTAAAGAAAGTAAGTAAAGAAAGTAATGTCTTAAAATGTCTTAAACCATTAAGCTAAAGTATAAACCATATAAGGAAAACATATGTATTGATTCTCTTCTATTGAGAATGGGGTGGCTCAGCCCTTTTATAAATGTACTTAACATGCACAAGGGAGCAAGGATTCGTTATACAAAAGCTAACGATTTTGATACGTACCTTGACTTTTGTTTTCAAGTACTGTATCCTGCTATGCAATAACAACTCCAGAGTAGCAAGTGATAATACCATACAGAAATAAGAATAAAAGCCAGTCTAGAGCCCTGTAGGTTTGTAGTACAGGTATGCATCATACTTATGAATCTAAATCTTTGTAAGTGTTCTCAAAATTGGCCCTAATATACAATCACTTTGCAGGTTATGCCACTGTTTTAATACAAGATATTTTTACAGCTTTATGGCAATTGATATAAGCAAGGAACAGCAAAGAGATTCTTTAATAGAGATTTATGTAGTTTTTCTAATGCTTTAATCATTTATTCCATGATTTCTCCTCTATCTCATCCTCTTGTTACAATACTGTCAACCCATGTCATCCATTTTATACTTACATTCCCTATCATCTGCTACAATCCTACATATCTTAATAAATTAGATGTATGGGAGTGAGATACTATTTAGTGGTGCAGGGTTGGGGGAGGGTTTTCATAGAACAGAAGATTATTTCTGTCTGTCCCTTCTTCTGTATATATTGGCTACAAATTTATCCCCTCCATTTTCTTCTAATATGTCCAGGTAACGTATCTGTCTTGCACTAAATGATGCAGTAAATTTGATAAACCTGTGTACATGATTCAAATATTCTAGGAAACTTCCCAGTTCCACGGTATTTTCTTTCCATCATAAATATTGATATATTAAAATCAAGTTGTCCAAGCCAGAGACTTGTACTGAATGAAAATATTATCTCAGACCATATTAGAACCTAGGCTGGACCATCAGTTATAGGAGACCAGCATTAAAATATATATATTTTTGTATGGTTCTATTCTTGTCTACAGTATACTACAATATGTGCGTGTGTGTGTGTGTGTGGCATTGCATGTGTGTGAAAATGTCTCATTTAGAGTAATTACAGCAGTGTTTGCTTGCTCAGATGTTCTACATATGGGGCCAGGGACTATCCTTTTTGATTCATGTCTGCAAAGTGTCTGGTAAGGGGCTTCTATGTGCTACTGACATACTAGGTATGATAACTATTAGGAAGAAATGGTTTGATTTTTCTCTCATTCCCTAGACATCTTCAAAAATCACACCAGGAAAGTAAGCCAGAGAAATCTAACACAAAAACACTCCAGACTACTCTTCTGTAAGTTTCCAGCAGTAGACTCAAATGTTTCCAGGCACAAAAACCAAAGGTCAAAATTGCATTGAGCTGAAGTTAATGCAAATCAGAAATGTCAAAATACCCACTATTTAAGCAACAGCTTGGGGTATAACCAAATTCTATCTTGCTGTGGTGATGTCACATAGTAGCAGTCTAACTTAATTATGAAAGATAGCTCTTAAGCAATTCAACATAGCATGTTCTTAATGCATTGGTTTGGAACCTTATGGCCATATGTAGGCATGTTTATCACTTTTGTAAACCATGTTAACTGATTCACACCATACAGTGAAAGAAAATTTCAATTTGAATTAAGAGTTAATCCAGGGGTGGGCAAAATATGGCCCATGGGCCAGATCTGACCTGCAAAGCCATTCTATCCGGCCTGTGGAGCCCCTAAAAAATTTAGAAAATTAACATTTATCTATCTTTGGTTCCTGTAAAAAATGACAGGAGCCAGGGTCAGTAGGACCCAGGGGAAGCTCGGTGGGCTCCCTCAACAGCAGGGCCCGCCTGGCCCTGCCTGCACCCCCCCCAATCAGAAGCCTCAATAGGGGCTTCTGGCCTTAGGACCATGTGGAAGCCTCTCCACTTGCCATGCTGGGCAGTGTTTGCTGCGTCTCCCCACGCAGAGCTCGCACGTTGCGCAGCACAGAGGCGGTGGTGGCAAACACTGCCCAGCGCAGCAAACGGGGGAAGGGGGGGTCGTAGCTGCTGCCGCCACAGTGCAGCCCTGATGGGTGAGCCTGGAGCTGGCATGGGGCCCAGGCTGGCAGCAGGGGCAGGTTACAAACTGGTGCTGAGCACAGGGAAAGAAGCCCCTTGCATGTCCCGTGGACAGTGCCCCACACTGCAGCCACTCGCAACCTTTGTGGGGCTGCAGCAGGGAGCACTGGCCACGAGACAGGGGAGGGGTCACTTTTCCTTGCACTCAGCACCAGCTCCTTCCCTCCTGGTGAGCAAGGGGTTGGGGGGGGCACTGGGAGTAAGCAGGTGCATGGGACCCACACCAGTGTCCCAGGGCCCAGAGCTGGGTGGCAGGAGTACAGGGGTCCTGGGTGGCAGGAGCTCTGTGGAGCTGGGCCAGCTTCCCTGTCTCCCTGCTGGTGCAGCCCAAACCAGCGTCACTGACCCCTGCCAGCCTGCACCCTGCTATGGGCCCCACCGGTGCTGGCCTTGAAACATTGGTCAGAAGACACTGGGACATTGGTCCCAAGATGGTGACCAGGGGGCGGGGCTACCCATGCAGCCCTTGACAGATTGCCAAAACTGGGTAAGTGGCCCTCCACTCAAAATAATTGCTTGCCCCTGGGTTAATCAATGATCATTGACCATCAGGGAAGGTTTTGTGTATTTTTGCACTTCTGCAACAGAGACAGCAGGGGCCACCTAGTGGTGGGCAGAACAACAACAAGCCCTAGATACCTGCTGCATAAAAATGTTAATTAATACAGTTTAAATTGCCCTTGTTCAGATTGCCCTAGTGTGCATTAAATTTAATCCTCATTCAAAGAGGTTTAGTTAATTCATACTGGAGCCAATTTTTATTCGGACTACAGACATACAAATACTGTAATGCAGATTAAATCTAGAAAAATGTAATATCTAGCAATGCCCTATGACTGCTACTTGTAGGTGGTGCATAAAGCAAGATGGTACTTATTAGCAAGAAGGTGAACACTTACATGAGTTAAGTTTTGGATGCCTTCACTCCCTGCATTATATGGATAATCCTTGCCTAAATGCCCATTTTTCTTTTGGATTAAACTGCTGTTTAAATGCTACTAATCTGTCCCTCTGTTTAAACAGTTTTACTTTGCACCTGCCCATCTTTTCCCTAACTGAAATCCCAAATCCCAAAATATTGTGGAGTTAAATCTGTCCCCCAGGATGTATAAGGGGACAAAGATCATTCTCAAAACCACAGTCTTTTATTCTTCCTTTGCACAGCATTTGAGAACTCAGCATACGTTCTGCTCAGGATGCTTTGTGACTATAATGATAGTGCTGACATTTTGGTTAAGGAAGTATGAGAGCTTCAGTATTTTCAAATATAATTCTCCTGTGCAAGCTGAAGTATCTATATGCGATAAACTCTGTGTTTTTATAAGCGCTAGATTACTCAAAGAAAAAAAATGATAGTGCTAGCTACCACCCAAGACAGTAAATTACAACTGTTCTCTGCCTCTCTTGTCCAAAGTTAATGGCTCTGCTTTTACAGCATCTTTCAGTCAGTTGTACAAATATTTCCTTTTTGTCAGATGAATTCATTGTTGTTCTCATCATAAATATATGAATTTACAGCAGTGGTTATCTCACTCTTTATTCTCCCCTTCCTATACACATATACCTGATGTCCAAAAGATAGCTTTAGAAACTAAATTTTGGCACAGATACAGAGTGGTTTTCTGATTCTAAAATTTAAATGGAATGAAATCCCATTTATAATTTTTCTGTCTTTCTTCAGTATTTTAAAGCTATATTTCTTCCAGCTAAGCCCTTTTTTATACCTCAACATTTCATAGATGGGGATGTGCTTAACAAAGGACTTCAAAGACCTTCATTTCAATAAATAAATAAGTAAATAAATATATAAATAAATCGGTGATAAGGCAGGGTCTATTTGCTAACTCAGCATAGAAAAAATGCAATCATAGATAAGAAACCAGACTTTATCCTAACTATAGGAGCAGCATACTACATAGCTGCTTGTTAAATAAATAAACCCTATAACAAATAGGTTAAAAATAAGCTCTCCAAACTGCAAAAAGGCTTTGCTGAAATTATTACAAGGTAATATATGCTGCAGGAAGATAGCAGAGTTATCTCACTGTCTTCCAAAACTCCAGATTTTTTAGTAAGACCTTCAGCTGGATGATATAGACTTCAAACCAAATGCTTCAAACAGGCACCTCATAGCTTTCGTGGGGGAATATGAAACACTAATTTTGGAAATAAGTTGATGAGAACAATACATTTAATTGCATTTACTTTGAATATATCAAATTGGCTTTTAGAACAGGCCTTGAATTCAAATTCAGCAATCTGTCATGAGGAAAAGTACATAATAGGGGACTCTTTTTATCTTATATTCAGTACATTTTTTTCTTTTTTCCTTACATTTTTTTAAACTGTAGAAAGCATAACATTAACTTCTTTACTTGAACCTATGTATTATTAATTTTATGTTGGATTTATGTAGCAATAACTTTTCAGAGTAGAAGTGTATCACAGGAGTGAATACCTCGTCTGTCCAATCCATTTACAATAGTTGCAGTGCAAAAGAATCCAAGTTAGTCCTAATTCTTATAGCTACATACTTTTCAGTTAAATACGTTTCTATCTTTCAATAATATTAAAGCACAGCCTGTAGTTAAGGCCATTTTTCAAGTTCTATTGGAAGCACCTTCTCTAAAATTAATTTGTGGTGCAAAGAACTCAGCATGAGTAATACAATTGGAAATGTATTTTGATGTTGCCACCTTTACTCCCACAGTAAGCTGTGATACAAAATGAATTAAAGTTACAAAAAAGGCCCTTGAAAGATAAAAGGAGCTTGAAAAGCTCTTCAACAATAAAAGGAATAAAGTTTTCCCTTAGCCATGCCTGTGTAATCACATTGATGACAACAGACATGGCAAGGTACAGCTAAAGGTCCAGATTTTGAAAAGCGTTAAGTGTTGCTCCACACAGGGTTTATTACTTAGGTCAGAGAAGCACTGTAGAGCTGAACAATGATATTTCTATGACTTCTATGAAAGGATTTTTTCCAGAAAATTCTATAGACTGTTTATTTTTACATATCATAATGTAAAATATTTTTATCTGATCCACACCTTGTTGTGCAAACGAATTATTTACATTAGCATTACTGTGACATTCTCCATCTCACCCTACCCATTTTTTCTACATAGGATATGAATAGATGAATAAATTGTTAATGGCTGTCCAACTTCTTGACAGATAAAAGGAGACTAACAAAGTTAGTCAATCAATGGTGCTTGGCAGTGGCGCGGGAGAAGACCCCGATGCGTAAGTGGCGAACCTTCCTGCAATGGCTACAGGTCCACTTATTATACACACAATGCACACTGCTTCCTGGCTCACCTGTGAGTCTCAGCCTGGGCTCCCTGATGGCGCTTCATGGTGACTGCACCAGCCTTGACCCAGCTTCTCCAGACTGAGTTCTCCCAGTTGTCAGTAGGAATGCTGAATTTCTTGAGACCTTGTTTGACCTTATTGCTGTATCAAAGTTTTGGCCTTCCTCTGCATTATAGGCAGTTCTTGAGCTGGCCATAGAGCACAGCCTTCAGCAGACAGTCTTGAGGCTCCATGTGCCCTAGCAAGTGAAGTCTGTGAATGTCCAGCATAGTTTGCATAGACTGTAGGCTAGTTCTCTAATGGATTTTGTTGGTGATCTGTTGGTCCCACATGACTTCAGGGATTTTTCTGACACACCAAAAGTGGAAACTGTTCAATATTTTCTCCTGCTTGAAGTACATGACTCAACTTTTACAGTCATGAAGAAGGGTACTGAGGACACAGGCCTGACAGATGAACACCTTTGTGTTCAGGATTAGAAACTTGTTCTTCCAGATGTGAGATAAGTGATAGAGGTTTTGATGATTCTTGCATCAAGTTCTCTACCAAGACTGAGTGAGTTGGTAAGAGTTGAGCTAAGATAGCAGAAGTGATCTATGCTGTTCAGAGCTTCATTATTGACATAGACTTTGGGTGGGATGTTAGTGTCCTGCAACATAACAACTGCTTTCTTGATATTGATTGGCCATACCAAACTTGGTGCATGTATCAGAGACCTTGTTCATCATGATCTGCAATTTGCCAAGCGAGCTAGAGAGGAATACAGAATCATCTGTGAAGAGAAGATCTCAAATAGTAAGCTGGGTGACATGCCTTTTGCTCTGAAATTGTCTGATGTTGAACAAGCTGCCACCTGTCCTTTATTCATTTAGTACATCAAATTAATCATTTCCAAAAGCGTACTTGAGAAGGAGAGAGAAGAAGATGCCAAAGCTGGTAGGTGTTAAAACACAGCCTTGCTTCATGCCTGTATCAATCCTAAACAAAAATGATGTTTCGTTTTTATACTGGATGGTTGCCTTAGGGAGAGCACACCTTTTCTGAACAGCCATTTTGGCCTTCTGTAGAAGCCATTCCTGCTAACTGTTTTGAAGGCCTTTTGTAGGTCAATGAATGCTACATAGACAGGTTCCTGTTGTTCACAGCTTTTTTATAGCAAAAAACACAGTATGAAGGACATGTCAGCTGTGTAGCATCCAACTCTGAGCCCACACTGGATCTCTAGGTAGACTCTCTCAGCAAGGACTTGGAGTCTTTTCAACAAGACCCTTGCAAGCACTTTGCCAGCTACACTGAGCACAGACATCCCTTGGCAGTTATTACAGTCTACTCTGTCCCCTTTCTTTTTGTATGGAGTAATTATCTTTGCATCTTTCAGATCTCAGGATATGTGACTTTCTTCCCAGCAGTTGTAGAGAAGTGTATGGATGTTGCTTGCAAGCTTTCTCTCCCTTGTCTTCAGGCGCTCCGGAAGTATCTGATCATTGTCTGCTGCTCTCCCAGTTCCTATCTCTTTGATAGCTTTCTAGCTTTCTCTGCATCTTCAAAAGTTAGTCCATCTCCTGAATCATTGTAAGCTGGGAAATGGCAGCTAAGGCAATATCACAGATAACGGCATCCTTTGAGTAGAGTTCTCTGTAATGCTCAGTCAAATTGTTGTTGGTCAAGTTGTTCATGCCTATGAGTCAGGATGGTACCATCTTTCGCTTTCAAGGTTGCAGTCTTTTTACAAATAGGACCAATTGCCTATTTAATTCCATCATAGGTACCACAAAGGTCACCTCTTTTTACCCATTTTTTTTCTACTTAGGATATGAATATATGAATAAACTGTTAAAAGAAAGTTAAAAAAACCAGACTGACCATCAGATGCTCAATGTGCATATCCTTGCCTCCATGGTAAGTGAAAGCTAAACCAGGCCAGCTTAACTCTCAGTGAAATAAAGCTAAGATTACTTGAATTTAGCTTTCATTGTAGAAAGATAAGAGCATGAATGTAGTATTGCAGAGCAGCTGATGTGATGTAGGCCCCTGCCCCACCCATTTTTTCAATTTCTGCTTTTATCTCCAAGTCAATTAAAATTTGTGAAAAAAAATTCTTGGTCCAGCTCTGTCAGGCTTTCTCTCTGCCAGACACTTTTCACACTGCTATGTTGGATCTCAGTCAATTGGAACGTTGTGTTCTTAAGCTTCCCTAACTTTAAGTGGACTGGAGTACTGTTTTCCTCATGGGGAATCCTCAGAAATGTAAGCACCAACTGCCCTGCCCTCCAGCTATGTAGGCATTCTGGGTTGACACATTTTTCAGGGGTACATGATGCTGCATGCAACACATACAGATTTTGCATAGTCTCTAAAATAAATTACTCTTAGATATCTTGAGAGAAACTTACGTCTTAACACATTTGTATGAATACCCCTGCTTCAGCCACCTAATTATTTTGGAGAATTCTTAGGCTTTTCCTCTGAAACGTAGGGCATGGTCTTTCCCTCTCTCTCTGTTCTAAATCCAAAGCAACTTTTGTTCTTGTAGTCCTACAGGTAGTCACATTATCCCTTTGCCGATGCAAAAATATACTCCCTTCATTACCTCTCCAACCAAGTGCTTTATATGGCCACATCCAGATGAGCAGGGCATGCAGCCTGTGACACCACAAACTGCACATGGTGAATGTTAAAAAATGTGCCATGATGCAAATTTTTTTACTGAAAAATCCTAGTAGCAATATAAAAAACACAGAGAAAAAAGTAGCTACTGCAAGTGCATGTCCCTGCCCATCTGGATGTGACCTATATGTCTCACTAAGTCTCCTTAGCCCATTAATCTTCTGTGGCTGTTAAAGAATCAATAACTTGTTTCCTTTTTTCTGTTTCTGGGGATTTTTCACATTTCTAACTGTAGTCCGTTTATGAAAATGTGAGGAAAATGGTTCTCCTAGTTTCACCCAACCCAGTGTGCAAGGTGTTTTAACTTGAATTAGGCCTTTGCTATTAATAATCTTTATCACTAATATGTAAAGATGTATCCTTGTACTTGTCCTGACACGAAGTAACTGATGCTTTCCTTCTATGTCCATTGGCATTACATGACCCCACAACATTACAACATACATGAACCAACAGCCTTTGGAAGTGCGCAGATTTCCCCAAATCATTACATTGTCATTGATTTCATAAGGCTTTGAGTCAGATCTTTATTAAATAAAGACAAAATTGCTGGAAAATTAATATTTGTATAATATTGGAACATGAAAACATTTTATTGTGTAAGAATTGTTTAAGTCACTTCTGTGTGCCCAAAACTATAGTAAAAAAGGGAAATGAACCTTGTTTTCCTTTGTTTGTTTTATCTGGATTTGGAGATCCCAAATATATTACCCTATGTGTTTATTTCTGTGATTTCTTTTTGCTTAGCAGCCATAGGGCAGAGAAAACTAAAGTGACTATTTTTTTGCTATTCTGCTGTGGTAAAATGTACACATCACAAGAATTTCATCTCTTAACATTAAATTAAATCTTTCAGACAATATGTACCCAGTCAGAATTGTTTGCTGACCTGTTACCCAAGATATTTAAAAAACAAAATCATAGGAAATTATCATGTTGGGAAAGCCCTAGAAGTTATGATGATTACAGTTAACTTTGTTTCACCCTATCACATATTTTAGCACAATACATGAATACAAAACAATGTAATAAATACAGCCCTGCCCCCAACAAAAATTGCAAAAATAATCCTCTCTTTAGCCTCTATAGCCAAAATTCTATCTATGAGCTTTCTCAGGCCTTCTGTTTTGGGCTGCATGCAAACATTTGGGGAGGTTAGGGCATACTGAAAATGGCCACCCAATCTAACCTAGTTTGCCTACATGCAGACCTTATCTTAGTTAGATAGATTTACACGCATACTGTAGAGAAGTTTAGGACAGTTAGAGTGGTCTAAAAATGGCCAACCTGATCTAAGTACATCTCTGAGCTAGTCTAACTTAGCTCAGGTCTGGTGAGACCAATCTTAAAGAACTTTTGCACAGTTCCCAGTGCAGACCCAGGCCTGGAAAAGTCCAGCCGCTGGTCCCAGACCCAGGGCTGCATTTTTCTTACCCCTTCCCTGGCACTGGACCCCAGCAGCCCTCTAATAGACCCTGTCTGTCCTCCTAGGTCCCCCCACAGGGGACTCTGCATGCACCCCTGATCAACCTGACCCCTTCTATGGACCCTGCCTGCCTCCTCAATGCCTCCATGGACAACACTGATCCTCCCTCCAGAGCCTTCTTGCCTCCCCAATCTCCCTTGCTAACACCCCCCGTTCCAATTTACCTTAGACTGGATAGCTATTACTCAATCTAACCTTCCCCTGATGTCCCCAAATGTATTTACATAGCCTTGAAGTCAGGGATTGTTAGGTATTTCTCATTAATTAATTGTTTATGAATAATTGTACGAAGGTATCAATTACTTTTTATTCACTGGATATTATTATTCAGTGCTGGGTGATATGGGACTAAGGCCATAGACAGGCATTAATTTGTAGTAGTAATACTTTCTCTGAAATTCTGACCAATAGGAAAGTATCTGGGATCTGGACCAGACATGCATTCCCTGTCTGAAGTGCTACCCAGACCAGCTCTCCAACCATGGGGCACTAGAGGGTTGCACCCTAGGCACTCATGTCCTTTGAAAAGCCCTTTGACAGCCTGTCCTCTTCCATACCCAGGAAGGGGGAAGCCTGTATATAGGAAGGCCCCTCACTCTTAAAACATCACATGTGTAGCCCAGATGGGCTGCATATGGGGTGATTTAACACCGCAGGCACAGGGAAGCAGGACTGGGAATAGCCTGCCCAACCCAGGCAGTTCCTGACTTCACAATTTTAAATCACCAGGTGTGCTGCCCAGCTGGGTGGCACATCTGAAATTTAAAGACTGGGGATGGGAGAGCCTTCTTGGGCCCACTTCCCAGCTCCACTGGCTTTTAAATTGCCTTGCAAGGAAAATTCCTTGCCCCCGCCCCCTACCCACTGCTGATCACCTGGAGCATTCCCACAGAGCTCCCTGATAGTTTGCCCCGGACAGTCAGAGCTTTCTCTCCCTTCTCTCCCTTTGGATGAGAGAGATTGAGAGCCAGGTCTTTTCTGCAAGAAAGCTCTTGAATGCCTGTATATTTTGTGTTTGTGCTAAGAGTAAGACCTGTCTCTCAACACAAATGTAACACCTGTTTGTGGCCTAAGCATCTGGATCTAGACCTCTGTTCCAGCCTTATCATGTGCTTTCTATGATATGTTGTTTGCTTAATAAAGTGAAGAGAATTGATCATTTTGATGTTCAACACACTTAACTGGGTCCCTAGTAGTGCTTAGCATTAGATTGAAGTCAAAGCCTTGATTCAGGTTCAAAGTCCTTGATGAAAAAAACCCCAACTACCTGAACAGCCTTCTCTCTCTCTCTGAACTACTCAAAAATAAAGATTGACTGTACAGCTAATAGAACACCAGATCAAGGTTCATGGGATCTGCAAACACCTTGGTTCTTGAGAGGGTGTCAGCTGTATTTCTCTCTTGTGCTGAAGCTTAGGATAAGATCATTTGCCTTCTGTTCACACAGGTCTTTTTCTAAAGTGATGCAGTGGCTTTTAAAGCACTTACCCTCTTTCTCCAGAAATATGCCTGACAAAAAAGAACTAAAAATACAGTTTTCCCTAAAATCCAAAGCAGTAAATTATGGAGTTCCATTGTTAGTCTGTAGCTTATGAATGTAAAACAACACTTACATAAAATTTAGTTGTTCAGGCCAAAATAACAATCTTGAAAAGCGTACTCAGGCTTTGTCTCAGTCTGAAGATGCTACACGTACCTGCAATGTAGCGTACAGTTACCTAAGATGTAAAATGGTAACTTTATCTGCAGTATGTCTATACTGCATACTGTAGGGCAGCATGAAAAAGGCCAAGCTATCTCATGATCTGGAAGCTGTCTAATTATGGTATATCAGAGCTCTGTGCAGGATAATTTGTAGGTCAGAGGAAATAATTGGCCACTGGCAGACATTCAGTTAAATGTGTAATTAGATCTGTTCCACTATCCCAATATATGGGCCTCCTGCCATGCCATGGGGGCTCAGTTTGTTTGGTATCATGATCCCAGGCTCCCTCTGCACCAGGAAAGATGCCTGACAATCAGCTGGGGCCAGTTTGAGGTGCTGGAGCCAGCCAACAATTAGGTTATCACTGAATGCATCAGGATTTCACGGGGGCTCCAATGGGTGCAGTCCTGTTACTTGCTGATCAGCCAATCATCAGCTGGCTCCAGGACTGCAGTAGGGTCCATATGACTGCACCAGGACTTGTTATTCACATTATCTTTTAAGAATAATTTCTGGCTGGTTTTGCTTTTTGTTGCCCTATTAATTGTATAAATGTGTGGCCAGGTTACAATTTAAGATGTGATCAAGTGGTTAATTGCATCTTAAGGGTAATGTTTGCCGGGGGCCTCAATTTATTATGTTAGCCCATGCATAGTTCCTTGCTTTTGTGACTTGTTGCCAAATGCAGTGTCAACATACCCTGGGTGAAGTTAGTATTTTAATTCTTGTCTTTTATGTTTCATTATCACGGTGTGCAATCCACTAGGAATATGTATGAAGCCCTATTGTAAATAGCCTTTTGTGAAGTTAACTGAATTATTGCCCACAATACCCCTTATTATAAGTTTGTACATGTATCTATTCTACTACCATTTGAAATGTAGCCAGAAAAATTATATAATATTACTAATATATTGTATAATGCTACTTAGCATGCATGCGTCTGATTTCTCATCTGGTATTGTTATGCTAAATGTTGGGTGTTTACATTTACATCTAATATATTGCCCAGTTTCAACACAGGTACTTTTTATTCATTCTTCTCATACTTCAGTAGAGAAGAGAAATCAAAAGGAAGACAAAAACTCCATTATTAATTCTCTATATAGTTAGAATTTTTTCTATGCTACTCAGACTTACTATGCCCTGGGACTCTGATCTTTGGGCCAGATCTAGACACTTAAGAATTTAAAGTGGGACTTAGGCAAAATATAAGTGTCAAAGCCAATATTATCATTCTGATAACCATGCCTAGCCACCATTTTGCCACAGAGGTGCCATAGATGTTTTACTATTTTACCTTAAAGTACTCCAGGTGTCTTAAATTATGGTTTTGCATATCCCAAAAGAATGTAAAAAACAACTAGAAAAAAATTTACCTGGCCTTCATGAACTTTCTAAGCTCCGTTTTGCATGTGGTCACTTTCCCTCTCCTCATCCCACAATGAATCTTGATTGCCTTGCTGCACATAATAGGGCATGAAATGATCGATAAGGTCTCTAGATTATTTTGTCATAGACAACTCAGTGTGTTTCAGGTAGAGGTGGTCTACTCATATCAGAAAAGTCAAGTTGACAATCTTGTAAGAAGTGCAGTATCTGCCATATTGGAATCCAAAATGGCTGACATGAACTCATGTTTTGGTCAATATGTTTTGGATCCCTCTAAAATGGTACTTATATAAAATTCAGTTTTTCAAGCCAAAATAACAATCTTGAAAAGCATACTCAGCCTTTCTCTCAGTCTGAAGGTGCCACACGTACCTGCAATGTAGTGTACAGTTACCTAAGATGTAAAATGGTAACTTTATCTAGCGTTAGAAAATTAATTCCAATGACAAAACCAACATTTTATGAACTGGAGAGATCAATCATAACATTGATAACATAATTAGCTTGGTGACAGTGACCATGAATTGGTCGCCACCTTAGTTCACTGAAGAGCAGACAAACCCCTCAGTAAAACAGACATTCTTAACTTTGGGAAGGCTGACTTTTACAAACTCAGCGAATTGATCAGTCGGGCAATTAGAGGCCATACCCCCCTAGAAAAGGGAGTCGACGAGGAATGGTCATCTCTCAAAAGCATAATCCTAGAAGCATAGGGGAAAGCCATTCCATCTTGCAAGAAATGCAGTCAATGGGCAAAGAAGCCGCCTTAGCTAAACAAGGAACTGTTGGACCTCATTAAGCTCCAAAGAGTAGCCTACGCCAGCTGGAAAACAGGAAGCATTTCCAAAGAGGATTATTCTGCACTTGCCCGCACCTATAGTATAGGAGAGCAGTCAAGAAAAGCCAAGGCACAAACCAAACTCAGGCTAGCTATGGAAATCAAGGATAACAAAAAGTCCTCCTTTAGATATGTGGGGAGTCAGAAAAAGAACAAAGATAGCATTGGGCCCCTGTGAGATCTAATAGGGCAACTGACATCTGACACCCAAGAAAGGACCAATATCCTAAATGACTTTTTTGCATCAGTTTTGCATCCTCCCGGGAGGATCACACTGTCAGAAAGGACACAACCCATCCTGAGAGCAGGTGAAACCCTCTCAAAAACCAAGGTGTTTGCAGATCCCATGAGCCTTGATCTGGTGTTCTATTAGCTGTACAGTCAATCTTTATTTTTGAGTAGTTCAGAGAGAGAGAGATGGCTGTTCAGGTAGTGGGTTTTTTTTCATCAAGGACTTTGAACCTGAACCAAGGCTTTGACTTCAATCTAATGCTAAGCACTACTGCGGGCCCAAAATTGATGTGGATCAGGTGAGGGAACACCTCAAGAAACTAGACATTCATAAGTCTGTGGGCCCAGACTGAATGTACCTGAGAGTCTTGAAGGAGCTGGCAGACATCAGTGCATCCCTCTTGGCAGAAATATTTGAAAATTTATGGTGCTCAGGAGAGGTCCTGGAAGACTGGAAATGAGCCAATGTGGTCCCTATCTACAAAAAAAAGAGACGGGATGACCCGGGGAACTGTAGACCAATCAGTCTGATGTCCATCCCTGGAAAAATCCTGGAGAAAATTGTGAAGGGATCCATCAACACCAGATTAATGCAAGGCAAGCTTCTGAATGTCGACCAACATGGCTCTATGACTAGCAGGTCTTTCCTGACTAACCTCATCTTCTTCTATGGTCAAGCAACATGTATCTTGGACAAGGGAGATGATGTGGACCTCATAAACCTGGACTTCAAGAAGGCCTT
The DNA here is from genome assembly GCA_030014935.1 of Caiman crocodilus. NCBI lineage: Eukaryota > Metazoa > Chordata > Crocodylia > Alligatoridae > Caiman > Caiman crocodilus. The sequence goes on from JAGPOW010001296.1 coordinate 92,173,912, forward strand.
TGACCTAGTTCCCCATGATATCCTCATGGTTAAGCTGGGGAACTGTGGCCTTGATTATCATATTGTCCGATGACTAGGCAACTGGCTACGGGGTTGGACCCAAAGTGTACTAGTTGACAGAAACAAGTTTACATGGTGCAGGGTGAACAGTGGAGTCCCTCAGAGCTTGGTACTTGGGCCAGTACTCTTTAATATCTTTATCAATAATATGGAGAGAAGTATAAGGTGTTTCACCTTGGTAGGAAGAAACATGAATATACTTATAGGCTCCGCAGCGCTATACTTGCTAGCACCATGACTGAAAGGGACTTGGGGGTCTTGATTGACCACAAGATGAATATGAGCCACCAATGTGATGCTGTGGCTGGAAAATCTAACCAAACTCTGGCATGCATCCATCAATGCATCTCAAGCAAAACCAGGGAAGTCATCCTTCCACTTTACTCATCCCTGCTGAGACCATAGCTGGAGTACTGAATCCAGGATTGGGTCCCCCACTTCAGGAAGGATGTGGAGAAGTTTAAGAGAGTCCATAGAAGAGCCACTTGTATGATCCAAGGCTGGGAGAGAAGGCCATATGAGGAGAGGCTGAGGGATTTGGGACTTTTCAGTCTGGAGAAGAGAAAGCTTAGGGGGGACTTGGTGGCAGCCTACAGTTACATAAGAGGGTACATCAGGACCTGGTAGAAAAGCTGTTCACCAGAGCTCCCCAAGGAATAACAAGATCTAAAGGCCATAAACTTCAGTAAGGCTGATTTAAACTAGATGTAAGAAAAAAGTTCTTTACAGTGTATGTGTCCAGGGTCTGGAACAAACTTCCCCCAGAGGTGGTACAAGCACCTATTTAGGACTCTTTCAAAAACAGGTGGATACATTTCTTGCTGGGGTCACTTGATTCCAGCTGACTTCCTGCCTATGGTGGAGGAGCACGACCCAGTGATCTCATGAGGTCCCTTCCAGCCCCTAAGGTCTATGAAATCTATGAAATTTCCAATGTGGTAGCCATATTAGATTCCAAAACAGCTTACACATTAATGTAATGTGTAATGTAATGTGTAAGCACATTAACTCCTTAATGGGTATTTTGCATCGGTCTTTCACCAGCACCAAGGGACCACCCTGCTCAACATGATTCAAGATGGTCAGGGTGAGGGAGAATTGTTACCCTTAATCACTATAGACCATGTAAAAGAACACCTTGAGAAGCTGGACACCTTCTAGTCAGCTGTCTCAGACAGATTATTATACTTAAGAAGCTGGCAGGCATCATAGCTCAGCTACTGGCACAGATCTCTGAGAACCTGTGGTGCTCAGGTGATGTGCCTGAAGATTGGAAGAAAGCCAATGTGGTGCCCATCTTCAAGAAAGGGAGGAAAGTAGATCTGGAGAACTACTACAGGCCTATCAGCCTGACCTCTATCCCAGGGAAGATCTTGGAAAAATTATCAAAGACACCACTCTAGACAAACTGGCTGAAGGCAACATCCTGAGGGACAGCCAGCATGGGTTTGTTGCAGGTAGGTCTTGCCTGGCCAATCTCATCTCCTTCTATGGCCAGGTAACATATCACCTGGACACAGGAGAAGAGATTGACATCATATAACTTGACTTTAAAAAAGCCTTTGATCTGGTATCCCATGATCTCCTCATGGAAAAATTGGCCAACTGCAGCCTTGGCCACATTACAGTCTGATGACTGGGGAATTGACTCTGAGGTCGGACCCAGAGGTAATTGATGGAAGTAAATCATTGTGGTGTACCATGACCAGTGGGATCTCCCCCCCAAGCTCCATCTTTGGGCCCATACTCTTTAACATCTTTATTAATGATTTTGACATTGGTGTCAGAAGTGGACCTGCCAAGTTCACTGACGACACCAAACTTTGGAGTAAAGTGTCCACACCTGAGGATAGCCTGGTGATCCAGGCCAACCTCAACAGGCTCAGAAAATGGGTGGACAAAAACCTGATGGCATTCAACACCAAAAAATGCAAAGAACTCCACCTGGGGGAAAAAAACCCTGCAGCATGCTTATAGGCTTGGCAGTGCTACACTTGCTAGCACCATGGCCAAAAGGGTTTTGAGGGTCATGACTGACCACAAGATGAGTATGAGCCATGAATGCAATGTTGCAGCTGGTAAAGCAAGCACAATTCTGGCTTGCATCCATAGATGCGTCTCAAGCAAATCCCAGGATGCCATCTTCCTGCTGCATTCAGCCTTAGTGAGGCAACAGCTGGAGTACTGCATCCAATTCTGGACTCCACAATTTTAAAAGGATGTGGAAAAACTTCAGAGACTCCAAAGGAGAGCCACACACATGATCAGAGGGCAGGAAAATAGACCCTATGATGGTATGAGTGGCTGAAAGCCATGGGACTCTTCAGCTTGGAAAAGCACAGGCTCAAGGGGGACTTAGAGGCTGCCTATAAGTATATAAGGGGTGTACATCAGGATCTGGGAGAACACCTGTTCACCAGAACACCTCAAGGGATGATAAATTCAAATGGTCACAAACTGCTCCAAGACCATTTCAGTCTGGACATAAGGAAAAACTTCTTTACCGTCCAAGCCCCCAAGGCCTGGAATAGACTCCCTCCAGAGGTGGTACAAGCACATACTCTGGACTCTTTTAAGAAACATTTGAACATCTGTCTTCCTGGGATCCTTTGATCCTGGCTAACTTCCTGCCCCTGGGGCAGGGGGCTGGACTCAATGATCTTCCGAGGTTCCTTCCACCCTAATGTCTATGAAATCTATGAAATGTGTATGTATCAACTCAATGTAATTAAAAAACAATACTTTTAAGTAAATAATACTTGAGTAGTTAAAACTCACAAATTCTATCATTATATATTTTGTAGCAGGCCTATAGTACTGAAAACATAATAACTCAGGCTAGCCTACTTGTTGGAATTATACTGAATAAGACAATACATTTTTAATTTCAGAATGTAGATAAGTCAGATATTAAAAATACATAACTCAGTGACAATGAAATGCACAGACATATGAAGCGATAGGAAAATGTAATGGTCTAATCCAATTTTAATATAAGGTAATGTAATGGCATATATAATGCTAATACAATGAGTAATTGCAGTTTTTCAGATCTCTTCATCACTTGAATCTATTTCTGAATCTGTGTAGTTATTATATAGATTGCAACATGCTGTTGCATAGCATTCACAGCCAGGAGTGCATGGCACATTAACTTGCTTGTATGAGCATGCTGGTCCCCGGCAGTCTATCTTTCACTTGCAACTTGGTATACGAAGGTATTCTGCTGGTGTTAGATCAAGCATGTTTATGATAGGACCATAACTGTCATTTTCAGTTTGCTAACCACACTGGTTAGGTGATAGCAATGGTGGTTTAGGTTCAAGCACACTTTGTCAAATGACTCTTTGATAATAGGCTCTACATAGATGGTGCACAAAGTTGCTGTATGTAGGTGGAAGTTTATCCATAAAATTGGGTATGTTTGTGCATAGAAGCTCTCGGTAGCATCTGCTGTAAAACATTTCTGGATAAAGATATTCACAATTTCTCTTTCTTTGTCACATGGATTCAGAATGTCTTGTGCAATGTCTTCTGGCAAAGTATCTCCCATAGAAATATGAAACAGCTCATCATTGGAAACTTTAAACAAGTGGAACCTTTCAAGTGGCTCTTTTAGCAATTTGACATCATTGTAATCACGTTTCAGTCATGTCCTTTGTCTTTCATGATTGAAATATGTTGTTGTTTTGATCCAAAACATTTGATTTATCATCTTGTTTAGGTGACCCCTTTCATTGTAGTTCACCTCCCATCATTGTCTAGCTGATTCATTGATTCATTACATTTACTATGTCAGAAGCAATTTTGCAAACTTGTTAATTTGCTTTATTGCCATGGCTGGTTGAAGCTTTCACAAATGGGAGATTAGTTGTCTTGACTCCAAATCCTTTGGAGTCAAGACAAACTCAGCATACATCATAGGAGCAAAATTCACTAAACCTTTCATACATTCAAGCTATACTGGACCCCATCTCATGTAACTGGTAAGATCATGCACAGGTATTAATGAAAGCATTTATCCGAAGACACATGCCAGTTGCCTTCACGTTCAGCCCTGATGAAGAACAAGAGAGTATTGATTACTTCCAATAGTTCATCCAGTCCTTTAATGTACCTTGATGGGATTGTTCTTCCATAAATGCTTGAAGTAGTGACAGTTGTTGGCAACACACTAATAGTTCTTTCACCACATTCCTTCTCGCTTCACAGTCATTGTTTCTGAATGCAACAGCTATGCTACTGGAAGGTTGGTCAATGACATATAATATAATTCTTTGCTTGAGCTGAACAGCCATATAATGAATTAATTTATCAAAATATAAAATATTTCTTAAATGTTATCTTGTGTGCTCTAATAATGCAGTGGTAGAACTTTCCTTTCATTATGTTGGTTGCAGTGTTTTCTGAAAATAATCCACAACCTTCAAATCCTGAAGTGGCAAAATGCTGACCAATTGCTGTTAGGTAAACCAGGATGATATGGAAGCCTCCAAGTCAATTGTTTACTCCTTCAGTCTCTTCTGACCAACCCCAGTCTCTTCTAACCAATGACAAGTTCATCCACATTGCAATACAATGCCTGATCAAATCTTATGACCGTGTGCTGTTGTCCCAGGTGTCCTGCAATTATTTTACAATGCTTAATGACAGTCCAAATGGTGTCATACTCAGATGCTGGTGCAGGAAGTAAGGGACAAAATCCAACAATCAATGGTGATGAAATATCATCAGAAAGAAACTGGCTAAACACTGTTCACCCTGGTATGACAACTTTTTTCTGGTTGTCAGTTGATATGCTACCCAGTATCCATGATAACTCTGCTGACATCTGTTGAATATATGTTTTGTGGAGCTTCTCATTTTTATTATTACCCATGCTATGGATGGATGGTTTCAATGACTTGTTATAGGCGTTCAGCACAGGAATGGTTTTGTTACATTCAGGTGATCCCTCTTTCAAGGTTCTTTTCCTTCCTATTACATTGGTGCTTTCTTCAATCTCAGCTAGCTGTAATGGTCCTCTTTGAAATGCTACAATTTGCATAGCATGAAATGTTTGTTTTTTATCCAATGTCTGCTCCAATATGTCCATGTTGTCCTCTGAAAACTGAACAAAATGACAAGGAATACGATTCCTTGGAATAGCAACTCCATTTTCCAAAAATTCCTTTAAGTTTTTCTCAGCAGTGGTGATCTCAGAGACAATACTTGTCATATGGTATGCTGCATCCAGCAAAGTGGAGACTGCACCAGCTTCTAAAATATAGTTGTGTGATATATGAACAAGCCTAACCCAATGTGTTTTGGTGTTATCTTTTTGCCCCATAACTGTAGGTAAACCAAATCCTTAAATATATTCAATACATCTCTGTCTAGAATCTTACCTTGCTCATGATTTTCAACATCTAAGTCATCATTGTAATCTTCCAAAATTAAATAAAGCAATGTTTAAAGGCTATTAAGAACACATTTTGGGGCTTGTTCTTCATGCAAGTTGCTATGTGCCTGCATGTTGGCTATAACTTTCAAATCTGCTTTGATTCTGGAAGCAGCATAGTACACATTTCATGAGTTTAAAAACTCTTCTCTGAACTACAGGCCAATGATTTTCTCATCATTTATATGCAAAGTTACAACTGCTTGCTTGTATGGCTTTACCAGTTGTCACAGTTCAGAAGACAAAAGCAGAAGATTTGAATTTCTTTGAAGCTGAAACTGAATGGCTGTCATATTAAGGCTGAAGTTCTTGCTTCATTTGCTTCATTGTGGTCATAGGACATTCACCACCTTCATCTCATATTAAATCACATATATCTTTCAGACCGTACATATTTTTCTGTACAAAACCAGCATCTAGTTCATCAGTCACTTGATGCCATGCTCTTGCTTCAGGAGAAAAAAAAAAATATTTTTGGCACACTTTTGACCTGCAAACGGGCACAAGAGACTTGTTGCTTCTGTTGTTCATCCTACCTGCATTGGGGATGGTAACGTGCCTCAGCAGCCATTAGATCTTCAACACCAATTCAGCAATTTAACACTTCATTCTTTTCTGACAGCTTCTGTATTGCATTGGCTGATTCATACAACAACACTTGACTCAGTCTCTTCTTATTAGAATGGTTCTCACAGAATATGTACATCATCCAGTGAACTGCTGGAGCAGATGATCTGCTTGATGTCCTACTGTGTTCTTCACTTGATGTTGTTGGTATGGTTTCTCTTTCATGTTCTACCTTGCACAATTTTTTTAGCAGTCTCTCTGTATGGAAAAAAAATGTAGTAATAATGGTGTCAACTGAAGCTTTTGGAAAGTTTCAGTGCGGGATCATCACACCTTGATAAACTGTCAAGAATACTGCCATAACAAGTGTCAAATTCAGCAACTTTCTGACATTGAATGAGCACCTCATTTATCTGTGCAGTTCTAGCAGTACTTTGGCTAATCATTGACTGTGAACTTACTTCAAAGCATCTCATGCATCTTGTAGGTTCTGAGTCATATTTCCTATGCTTCACTGGACTCCATGATGCTCCATTGTAACATTTACTTAAGGTCAATAAGGACAAATCTCTTGTTGACAATATCCATTGGAGGTTTTCAAGCTGAGGTAATCTGAAACAAAATAGAGTTGATATAGCAATTTTGCAAATCTTTTGGGTAACTAATAATGAACAAAACTGTAAATTTGTGGCAGACATCTTGGAAGCCGGTAAGACTACCATGATATAAATGTTACAATTGATCTCCTCAGTTCATGCAATATTGGTTTTGTCACTAAAATTAATTTTCTGACCCTGAAAATATTTACCAATATGTGAATTCATGGTAGCCCTCTTGGATTCCAATATTGTGGCTACACACACTACTTACCAGATTGGCAACATGACTTTCCAGACATGGGTAGACCACCTCTCCCTGAGTGACAAGTGGCACACTCTTGTTACTTATGGAAATGAGTTACCTATGGGGTGACACCTTTACCCTTCTTGTTTACTCTATTAACAGTGGCACATCAGCACCTAGCCTAATCATCTTAGCCTGATGATTAAGGTGCCTTACACTATGGCAGAATGTTACCATTTTTAGTATAAAACAATACTTTACAATTATCTTCCTTCCCCTTCCCTCTGTCTCTATTTGATTTTTGATAATCACACAAGTAGAGGATATTTGTGGGACAGTTAGAGAGATGGTTCATTGGTTTGCACCAAACATCTAGCAGACTCATTAAAGTAATAGTGAAGAAGTAATGATGTCAAGTCACTTGTTCCAGCATACAGCTAATAGTGTTTTAACATTTTTAAGGCTCTTGTATATTTGGGGAAAAAGGTGAGAAACATTACTCTGTTAATAATGAAAACTTAAGTTTTCTTTTTGCATTTGCAATGTATCTCAATCAGGGAGACAAGCTTTTAAAGAAGGGAGTTGTTAATCATCTTGCATACTCCCTGATTTTTTTTGCATACAGATTTCCTACTAACTATACCAGAACCTGAACTCAGAATTTGTTTTGGAAGAAACCTTCCTGTCCATGAGGCTTGAGGGATGATTGTATATTAGGAAAGTAGGGTTTGAAACAATGAAATGATTAAGGAATAATATATATGTATAAAAAATATTTTGGCATCAGGTCTTAATCCAAAGCCTATGAAGTCAACAAAAAACTGCCCAATAATATCAAAGGCTTTGGACAGAGCACTGATAAACAAATACAAGAACAAAGATTAAAGTAAAATAGGTCTAAATGACAATGTACAGTTTAGTAAACATTTTTTTCTAACCGTCCTTACAGCATGACTACTGTCTAATACAGTCATTTATCAGTAAAACTTGTGTGAAAAATCATTAAAATGGGGCTTTGATCTGTAAAAGAAAACATAAAATTAGCTTATCACTTTTTAACTGCTTACTAAAAATATCAGAGGTTTGTTAGACAATTCATCACTAGAAGATTGGCTGTCAGTGAATACAATAATCTCTTTCAGCAAGAACAATGTACTTATTAAAAAGTGTGAATTGCTGCTACATCACACAGTTTTACCCATGTTGGTCTGAAAATGCTAATCTTCCTCAGGTACTTTTGCAATTACAAAATTAACTGTACTTTATGGAGTCAAAATGACAAATATAATTAAAGGAGGAGATGATGCAAGTTTTAAGATTTGTTTTGGGGGAAAATATGCATTGGACTTTGTACTGGTCATGTAGCAAATCCTTTTTGAGCATGTGTTGTCATTTCAGAATATTGGTTAAGAAGTTGTTTTTCTCATGCCTGGTTTCTGTTTGTATAATAATGTTAATTCATTACAATTATAATCATGTATGTTTATTTTTACCTTCCAGTCACCTATATTGACATATTAAAAAATATCTTGTATCCAGAAGAAATCTGTTTTCCTACAAAATACCTCCAAGCAGAAAAGAGTTCTTTTTCAATGGCAATACAATGTAAAGTGTAAAACTCTCTTCAAACAAGTAACACAATCTCCTTTCCTCAGGCTTCATAGGGTGAGGGAACAAAGTAAGATTGCATGTGATCAAGCTAGCCCTTGGGAATGGGAGGGAGTTCACAGCACAAGCTGCAGTTAGCAAAAGCAAGAAAAAAGACATAGACTGCTGCCCCCCGGGTCCTCTGTCCAAAACAGATATTGTCCCTTCACTTTTATGGAAAGTCTGCTGCTTTTCCATACTTTGGCAAATTAACCTTGTATGCTAATTTGCTTCTGCTGATAACTTGTTTCTCCCATCTTATTTCTTTTCTGTCTCTCTTACAATTCTTCTTTAGCCAGCCTTTTTCTCACTTGAGCTTGGTACTTCACATTACCAGAAGTGATAATAAAGTAAATAAACACATAAGAATGTTAATGAATAAAAATGTATACTTTTCCTTGATTTGCATAGTATCCAAAATTTATTTTATTACTCACCTATAAGATAATAAGTACACAGAGATGTTTCTGCTATTTTTAGTTCAGAACATGCTTTACTCCCTTTGGCTTCATTTGTACTTTTTAGGGTACAGGTACTGGGCTAGACCTGTGCCTGTGTAGATCTACATGAATATAAGGAACCTGTACTTTCTCTGCTAGTAGCCTGATGCAGGCAAACTAAAAAAGACAGGCCTGGATTACTAGGCCAGCTGTCTGGATCAGTGTGGTAGATGCTTGTGATAGGGCTAGTGATTCCCACACAAGAAGGAAAAGGTTAAACTTTGAGAAGCTCCAAATGGTGGATTTTTAAGACATAGAGATCTTACAGCTTCTAGTTCCACCCCCAGAACTATAAAGACTGTGAATAGGAGTCAGAGAAGGGAGAGGTTAATCTAGGTTGGGAAGCTGAAGCAGCAGAAGTATTCAGATGTCAGATTCCTTGTGAGAGTATTTCCCAGACCATGATCACACTGCATAGACTTTGAAGGTACAATTCATAGACTTTGGAGATATTTCATCTGTTGGTGATACAGCACTAAGCCAAAACACAGAAACTACCATTGCTGAGTTGAGAGGTAAAAAGTGGTCCAGTGAGTTTTGTCTATCTGACCTAGTTTTAGTCAGAAATTGGAATATGACCTCATTAGGGGAAAGCTGTTATTAAGACCTCACACCACCAAGTGGGGTTTCCAGATACTACCAGAATCCAACTAATAATGATGATAATAACAGGACCATTCTGCGGTCCTGCACAGCTTTGGTCTTGTTTACATCGTATATTTACAACTTTTCATACGATAGTCTGATTCTGTTATGCACCTTTGAAAATCCTAACCTTAAAATACTTCTGTATGAAAGTACTGGATGCATAACTGGAGCAATCCATTGATAAGGAACTTGTAATTAAACAGTACAGGTGAAACAAAATGATTATGTAAAGCATTTAGTGGTTCACTGGACATTCAGGGCTAATACTTATTCTTTGCATTAAAATGCACATTTTAATGGATTTAGCTTTAAGGTCCAAGCTCATTTCACCCTAAGAGGTCTGCTGGAAACTTGCCCACTTCCTGCTAAGTAAATGGGCTTATATCAAAGGAAGGAGTTTGACAGGACATTACAGGGTAGTTTTACTCTGGAACTGAGCAAGAGAGTGGATTATATTGCTACTTCTCTAGAATTCCTAAGTAATGTTGTCTTCTTTCCAAGTATCTTTGCATGATGTCTGAGTAAATGCAATACATTTAATGTAAGGGAAGCTTGAACCTTTCAGTGCTTGCTTTGGCAGCTTCCCAGCACTACCCATGAAACACTATTATAGTAATGCCTCAATCATGTTGGAAGCTGTATCTTTGGTTATCTAGCAGTTTTAGCCTTGGATATTTTCCTGGTATAAATAACAGAATTTATTTATTCAGAAGAAAGATGAAAAAGTATACCTACCACCACTGATAAGGTGGGGAGCTCACATGAACCATTATAAACAAACCAACTTCTGTGTTCCATGAAGAGCTTTGTTGTTCATCTTTTTAGAGAAATTAAATCTGTAGCCTCTTCCTTTGTAAAAATAGTCTTAAACATGTGAACAATGGAAATAAATAAAATAAAAGTAATGGTTCTACTTAGGCAGAAGGATGTTGAAGGGAAAGAACAAAATGTCCCCAGCCACTGGAAAATTATGTTTAGTTCTGGACGCCCATAACTAAGGAAAATGAATTCAAACTAAAAGTGGTACAGAGAAGGGCCACAAGCTTCATTATGGGAATGAAGAGCCTAAGGGAGCTTAACTTGTTTAATTAACAAATTGAAGTCGGGGGTGAATAACATTGCTCATTATAAGCATGCAAGGGAGATAAATGTGAATGAGGGAGAAGACCTAGTTAAATTAAAGATTAACATTGGCACACAAACACATGAGGGTAAATACAATGATTATCTTGAAAATTAGAGACTGCTTGCTCACCACTACGACAGTGAGATTCTTGCGCAGTTTTCCAATGGAAGTAAGGTGGGAATTGGGGGGACCTTTCTAGTTTTAACGTGAATATCAACAAGTTTATGTATAGGCTTATACAACATGATTTCCTGTGATGGCAGAGCATTGAACTTAATTACCCTGGAGGCCCCTTAATTTTCTAAATCCCATATTCCTAAGAACCAACCTGCCACCAAAGGAAACTCATTAGCCCATTTAGCCACCCAACCCATCACCAGAAGCCACAGGAAGATCTGCCAAAAGAGACACCAACCTGGTTCCATCATGCCTGTTGTAAGCAATAAATGCTAGGGCTGTAGAAGATCCAGAAGATAGCTTCAATGATGGAAAGCAGAAGGCACACTGAGCAAAAATATGCTAAATGATGGAATAGTGGGAAAAGGGTGAGGATGAAGCAGAGAACAGAACTTTAGAGAGAAGTCATTTCATGCATTTTGAATCATGTCTTGCCAAATGAGAGAGAACATTTTTTTAGGGATCTGTTTGCTAAATACTAGCAGCATGTAGCTATCACTACATTAAAGATAATCATTACTTACCACAAAGAGCAGCAGGCTGGCTGGCTAATCATTTTGCAGTAAAAAGATTAGACAAAAACATTCCTATGTGACTTTTAGGAAAACATTTAACATATAAATAAAATGAATGAAGAAAACTTGGCCAATAATTTCAAAGTGTATGCCTTAGCAAGGGAAGTCTTTTACTGCAAAACTCTAAACAAGCCCATATTCCTTTCAGATAACAGCTTCACAATACAGTTCATAAAATCCATGGATCTCAGTAGAATAACAGACTCCCAAACTCTGAAGAGCTCAGTAAATCTATGTTAACCAGTTAGAAAAGAGCCATTACAAGGAATTTGGACAAAAAAAGTCAAAATATAGGTTTTACTTTAAGACCTGTGTGAAAAAATGATGGGTTAGATTTAACTGTGATCCACCAACCTGAAAATACTGTATTGTGTCTTCAGTAGACCTCTACAGGAAATTGAGTCAGAATTTGTGTTAATTTATGTGTTATCAAACATGATTTGACACTTAATGTAGGCCTAAATGGGTATATTTAACATTATGTCATGCTCTCTTAATTACCTGAAGGTTTACCACAAGGTAACCACCATAACCAGCTGTTGACATGAGGTTAAAGACAATAGTCAATATATGAGCTGAGTGCTGGATTGTCAGTTGTAATTTAGGATCATATTTCTGAATTCAAGGATAATATGCAACTGCACCAGGTGAGGATCTGGCCCTGAGGGGTAAGATCAAGTCATTTACATAACACACAAAATGTAACTTTATAGATATATAGGCTATATTCTTCTCTTAGAGATATATCTTGCCTGCAAAAAAAGTGAAATTTGCATCCACACAGCCACGTACAAGTTTTAGAACTGTCCTAATATGTATGATCTTGTGTTTTCACACAGAATTCACCCTAGCAAGTTTGCAGATGACACTAAACTGGCGGGAGTAGTAGATACATTGGAGGGTACAGCTAGGATTCTAAATTGAAGAATACAAATATTTGCCTGTGCATCATTTTTCTTATACCCCTTTTCATAGCTTCCTCATTGTTCTTTGTTTAACAATGAGAATTCTGTGTTTCACATCCTTACGGATAACACTGGTTGTAATTTTGACTTACACAAACACGTCACTTACACTTTGTGGGCATAACTCTACTTTACTGAGTACTTTACTCCAATTTTAAGTCTCCTGAATGAAGTCTAGGGGCCTTAGTATAAATGGAAGTCAGGTCCACTTAGCTGACAGTTATTTTAGGCAGCTCCTGGAGCAGTCTTCCAGCATTCCAGAATTCAGTGTTCCCTTCCCTACCCTCCTGTTCTGTTTGGACAAACTTTCTATCTCCTGAACTTTCTTGGTACCAAGCCAACTCTTCCTCCCACCCATAAGGGAGTGATGTTCCTGCCCCCAAAGGTGCAATCCCATGCAAACGGCCTTCAGAGCACATGCCAGCTACCTACATCACAGGGCATGGATGATTCTGGGAGTGCGGTGTAAGGGGAGTGTTGAGGGGAGCAAAGTCGGGAGCTGGATCAGGTCAGCATGAGCTGCAGCTTTCTTGCTGGGGCAGGGGCTTCCCCAAAAGTGCCTTCCTTCACTACTCCCACCTCCTATTCGCCCTGGGGAAGCATGACAAGCACCCCCCACATCCCAATCTGAAAATCCCAATTTACTATAACATGAGTTTTCTTTAATGTACTTTTTTTTATTTCTTTTTCTTTTAGTAGCTGAATTTCTTAATTTCATCACCCTTCTCCATTCCCATTTCCTTTCTACTTCCCATTTCATTACCTATCCCCATACCATTAACTCTGTCTCACAGCTTCACATTCTTGCCCCCCACAACCCATCGCTCCTACACCCTCATCTAGAGCAGGGATAGTAGCCTGTCTTGGCTCACCAGACCTGTCATGGCAACTCACAGCTGCATGCCAGAACTTTAGTGGCACATCTCAGCTGTACAGGTGGTGGAAAGTCAGAGAAGGTTTTTAGCTTTAATGTGTGACTACTCCAGACTCGAGCTAGCACCAACACTGATAAAAATTTAGGCAGCTTAAAGTGCAATGTGTAACAAGGTCCTTATGTACACCACTTTTGAGTAGCCAATCTCTTATAGAAAATGTTATTGTATTGTTTAGGCAGTCATCCTGGAATGGGGTCAAAACCCTGTAAGTATTTCTTCGTTTCATTCTTTGAATACCTCCCAAACCTAAGTCCCATTTTTAATATTAGAACCATAATCAAGGTATCCAAAACAGAATGCTCTTTTGTATCACATTTGTCTTACACAGTTCTTTTCATTGTGACTTTCTTTGTGTATCAAATTTATGGTTCTTCCTGGAAGGCAAGTATTACTGGTTTCATCATAAAAAGCTGTCCTTTCTTCAAAAAATGTCAAAATTTTGCCTTGGATACAGTGATTTAATTTAATAATGGTAATTTTATTCTGCTGTTCTCTTTAAATTGATTCCAGTAAAGGCTATGGATTGCTCTTATGTAAAATCTAATACTTTTTTTTTCCCACTGCTATGCCCTAGAGTCTCATTTCAGTGTTACATTATAAAAGTTGTGCTCGGCTTTAATCCTAATTTGGATTCAGAAGCATTAATTTTATGGTTCTGTAGAAATTTAGTTTAAATCCAAACCTTATAAAACTTAACATGTTTTATGAGGAAGCTAATCCTGATGCCATATAAATCAGGGGTAAATTCTGTGTTGCTTTTAGTAGCATAGGACCAGAACCTTAATTGTTTAGTGGTTTTTAATGTGAAAATCAAACTTACACAGGGGGTGCAAAACCTCATGAATTAAACCAAAATAAGAACTTGCAGATCTTGGCAGAGCAGGAAAACTGAGAGTTCTAGCCTCATAAACTGGTACTACCAAAGTTTTCATATCAGTATCTACTGTCCTAAACCTGTGGAGATATAAACTAGCCCCAGATGGAGTATGATTATTTTCTCATTTTGTTTGGCAGGTTTGGATCTGGGAATAATTTTTAATCTTCACTTTCTCAGTTTTACCCTACTATGTGTTTTTACTGAAGCTTGGAAACAAGGATTTGATTTTAAAAACAATTTAAATTCTAGTAAAATATTTCTGAATAGAAAAGTGATGACTCGGTGTTGCAAAATTTATACCATAATTTACTGAACAAAAGGTTTTTTAGAATCAGAATGGGAAGGGGGACTGAAGGGCAATCCATGACATGATGCAATGAAAACAAAACACAAAACTTTCAAGTTTCAATTTCCCTCACAAAACAACCTAATTAAGTCCTACCAGACTTCCAGGGTTGCAGTCTACTGGGTGATGCCATCTGCCACTTGCAGAAATATTTCAGTAGAAATACTGCAAGAAAGCTTTTTCTTGCAGTATTTCATTAATTTGTAACATGATATCACCAAGAGATATTCCCCAGGAGAACTTTTCAATTTATTAAAGATTATAATAGGTTGCATCCATAAAACATTTTAATGATGCCTTTAATTTGGGGGCCTCATCATTGCAGGCTCTCAGGTTTGTAAGATCCCTTACTAAAATTGGTGAAGAGTGAGCTGCTTTTTTCCCTCTGCTTTTTAAAGTAATATAGTTATTAGAAAACAAACTGTGAAATTCCATATCTTCCAAAATATTGATGCAGACTTAGCTACATTCTACAATATCAGTTAAAAATCATGAAACAAAGACCCAGTTCAAAAGATTGGCTTCAAATAATAACATTTTTAAAGCCCTACATTTTTGTTTCTAATAAATACATCTGTGCATATGTGTACATAATGTAATTTGAAATAAAAATATGCATATTCATTAATGTAAAGTCCCTCTTTCTCCTTTTTCTGTGCAAATATTCCATTTGAAATGTCCATGGATTTCACTCAAGGGATAGGTTAAAAAGGAGACTCACATCTCTTCTTCCTAAATGATGGCATGGATATGGATTCCAATACCTTATCTTTCCCTCACCATAGCTCCTTAGGCATTACGCATTTGATTTACTGTAACCACCCTATGTACACATGTTCACCAGTGCAAAATAGATACCATATTTACTCCCATACCACATATATGCTTCCCAAAAAATTAGCCTTCCAAAACTGGGCTGCATCTTTTAAGCAGGTTTTCTACCCAAAATAGAAGCCTGGAAGCACTGTTAAATTGCTGCTGCTTGTTTTCCCTTTTCTTCCCTCCAGCAGCCATAAGGAGGTAGGGCTGGAGTCCAAGAGGAGTAGATCCAGGGGTAGGAGAAGGTATGTAGTGATACAATCACAACCCTGTTTGACTTCTGGCCCATACAAAGTTTAAAAACAACCGCCCAGAAACAGAAGTGGCATTTCTATTTAGGTACAATGAGGGAATCAATTTACTTCATGGCTCATTATAATCTGCTTGATTCCTGCTAATTGCTTCACTCTACAAACGTTAATAACGCTCCTTACCCAGCAACTCATAGGCTTTTATTTTGCCCTTCTTTCTAAAGGATCCTTGTACATGTTATTCTCAGCCCAGAACCTGAAATCAGGCACCTTTGCCCTAAATCCCATAAATTGACCAGGGCCTGCTACTCCGTTTCAGAAAGAAGAGTGGGGGAGGAGGTGGGGCCAGTAATTTACTGAGGGGTAAAACCACCCACCCAGGAGGTGAGAGACCATAGTTTCTCTCTCTAAACATTACATTTACATTTCTACTTGGAGGGCATAATTAAATATACTTGTTGGGACAGAGAGAATGACTTAAAGAGTGAGCAGGTGTGATCATCTTAGTGCAGTGGTTTTCAACCTTCTCTTCATTTGTGGACCTGTAACAGGTTGCAAGCCTGCCTACAGGCCAGTTGATAAGGAGATAATTAGCAGGATCACAGGAAATAAAAGGCTTCTAGAAAGAAGAAATGGAGTGAGACAGGGAGAGCTAGAGGCTGGAAGCAGGAGCCTAACCCAGCTCACTCTCTCAAGGTCTGAGAAAAGACTGTGGAGTGTGGCAATTTGCCCCGGGGAAATAAAGACTGTGATTCTTGTGCTGCAAAGAGAGACTGCTGTGAACTATTTACCCTAAGCCTGCTATAAGACCTCTCAAAATTTTGAATGGAGGAGCAAACCCCTTCCAAGTCTTCAAATGGAGGTGTGGACTGCTTTGAATTGTAAGTGATGGTGTTCACTTATTTTTGATTGATCATAGTTATCTTTCATGGACCCCTTAATCATAGTGTGTGGACTCCCAGGAGGTTTGAGGACCAATGGTTGAAAACCACTGGCCTCCTTGCAAAAGGAGATACATAGAGTCAGGTCTAATATATTTTTCAGTGAATAACACGCCATTTTAATGTTTCCAAGCAGCTATGTGTAGCTTGCACAGCCTCACACGTCACGCTGTTGGAATTTCTCACATCTTTTAACTTCTTACTCAGCTGGGTGACCTCTTCCCAGAGCTGGGCATTCTCTTCAGCCCCTAACTGCAGGCACGTGGCCAGCAGCCACAAGCACTCTTTCTTGGATTTACCCCAAGCAGCAGTAGCAAACCTGGCCCAATGATTGGATACAGTTCTCGGGTCACTCCAGGCAAGTCTCAACCTATCCCTATCTCACCCAGGATTCTCCATCCCTGTCACTTCCTTAAGCAAAGCCACTAACAGGGGCCAGGCAAATCTCTCCATTCTGCCCTTTCTCTCCAAACCAGAGCCTCTCAATCCTGTTTGTGCTGCCAATTGAGAGTATGATTGGGGATAGAAAGGTAAGAAAAGTTTATTTACTTAACAAAAACACAACTACACGTAGTAACAAGACAAACAATGACAGACAAGAATAATTTGTGTCAGCAACTTACCAGCAGTCCCCTCTGATGCCTGATGTACAGCAAGTTTCTCTTTCCACAAAGATCAGCAGTCAGGTGTCCCCAATCAGCGCTGTGTGAGAGGTACCAGGAAGGACCCTGGAATGCAGTTCTTGGGCTCCTTGAGGTCCACGATTCCACTGATCCAGGCAACAGCTAACTAATTCTTTTCACAGAGCTGTATCTTCCTTCTGAATGGTTTCCAGATATTCCAGCTAATTTATAGCTTCTGAATGGTACAGCTACTCAGATGCATTTTACTTTAACTGTCCTTAGACTGACCAATAGCAGTACAAGCTTTGCATTCCTTTGATAAGGTAATTTTAACTATGTCACAGAGCCTTACTACTTTAAGGCTTTGCTAAATTTACTAGGCCTTACTTTATACAAGGCCTCACTACATCTTAAACTTTAATTAGGCTTTTAGCAACAACATATACCTTAATATCTAAACAAATACAGAAAAACACTTAGTCTAATCTTCATAGAGGCTTCAGCAAGCACCTTTATCATACAGACATATTTTTCAGCTGTCATACCACCCTTAACCCCTGACCTGTGCCCCTCCTCCTGCCCCTGAATATACTCCTTTTGGAAGCAAGGGGTTGCCATCTTGGAACCAGAAAAAAAAAATCATATACTAAAAGTCAAACATCTACTATAACATTATTTTATTTTATTTTTTAAAAAATTGTTCTGATTTATTTATATTTGCATAGTGTATAGAGAGATGATTGCATAAGAGCTCAAAAATAAAATCTAACTTTTTGTATATTATGCTTAGGGTGCAGTTGGGGGACATTTGTGTATGGTGGAGTATGAGGAGAGGTTGCAAAGGGGTGTGGCTGTGTGGGCAAGGTGTAGGGTATATTGCAAGATGTGTGTGTGTGTGTGTATACATGTAGAGGGGTATAGGGCTAGTGTGTAGATATATGGGGTTTGAGGGAAGGTGATGAGTTGTGTGTGCGTCCCACATACCTCCCTTCATGGCATACATCTCCCAGCAGCAGCAGGTGGTAGGCCCTCAGGATGCTTGTAACCTTTAATATGCTATGTATTTAGCTAGGCTATATAAATAGGCTATATAAATAGCCTATATTTCAAGGGGGAAAAATGAACTATTCAAATTAAATTGGGTAAATGTAAATTAGTCAGCATATAGGGGTGGATGCAACAATGTTATCACTTCAATTGTGAAGGGTAAAGTAAACAATCAAGAATCACTACAAATCCTCAGCCATAAGCATGTCATACTCTGTGAACATTTAAGTAAATTTCTAATTCTGACATTTAAGAAAAAAGAATGAGAGCAGCAATCCATGATTTAAGATTTATTTATATGTAAATATACCAGCATGTACATACATGCATAAATGTACTGATGTAGAATCTGTCTCCCACACAGAGAAACCTGATACCACTATTATCTATCTGCACTTAAAAGTATTTTTCAGTGTATTGTTAGAAAAGTCATCTGACAATGACAACTGCATTCCAGCCTTGCTAACAATATTCTGTTTTTGACATGTGTGAGCAATAAGGGCCATGAAGTATGCTTGAACAGCAGATGTTGCAAGTTTTGGAGTTCTTGCCTATATGTTGAACCTTTATCTTGTGAACTTAAAATGTGAAATTATGAATTGGTTGCAGTAATACTGTGTAAAGCTTATCTCTGAGTCTTGCCTTGCAGTTGTCTGATAGTCAAGAAAATAAATTCTATCTAGAGCAGATTAGGAGACTTGATGAAGCTTCATGAAAAGGTTTTTAAATCTGATGAATTTGATAGTAGGAAGTTGTGACTTCCAACAGTGTTTTTCATATTTATTACTTTGCTTTTGTACATTCTAAACAAACATGACGTTTAGCTGGACAAAAAAACCCTCATAAACTTGACAGAATTATTAATTTTCAAGGCAATGCTATATAATTTTTCAATGTTTTGGCAGAATGAAGTAAACAAGTTGAGTAGAACTAGACAAGTATTGCAAAAATACTATCAATGAATATTAATCATAATTTTAAATATACATTTTTCATATATTTTTTATACATCATCTCCATGAATATTCTTGGAAAGATGTTTCCTGTAGGTTACATGCTCTTTGTATATATAAGTGTGCCTCCTGTTCAAAGTTTGAATAATATACCCTGAGCTGGAAGGAATGTATTTTAAGTGACTAAAGAATAAACTTTAAGTAAATAATTGTTTCAGATCTTGAATTCTGAATTTGCAATTTTGAGCATTTGTACTGGAAATCTGATTCTAAATCCAATTAAATTCATCATCCAATTAAATGTTCAATATGTGTTATAGATCTCCAGCTAAAACAGAAGTAATTTGCCAAATTTAGATACCTACAGCAACACTTTTATCAAACTGTTCATGTGAGGACCAATCTTCAAGCTGACATACTTTTCCAGGTATGGAGCTGATCCTGTATTCCTTGCATAGGCAAAACCCTAAATGAACTCCAGGGAATCATTTCACTACATATCAAACACTTAATGCTGTGCGGCTGTCACATCCATCAATCTACTCTGAACAACTTTTCCTTTTGAAGCCACAAGTGGTGGCATGTAGGGGGGTCATCAATTTATGCCCAGTCAAGAAGCATCCAAATCCAAAGCAAGGTAGCAGGGGCCAGTACAGAGTCTGGATCTCTCTGAGGAGAGAACAAGCTTCAGAAGAACAATCTAGCACAGATATTATTAAAAACTGCTTAATCTAGCCTATGTGGTATTGTATTCTACTCATAGAAAGGAATAATGGTGAAGTACTTAGTTTGTTATTTTAGCATTTTAAGGGCACATCTACATGTTGCCCTATGGCAACATAGTGATCACATGTACCTATACGTGATCAGAAGCTGTGTCACCGTAGTGGTGCACTTCGCTGGTATAGTGTGCCACTATGACAATGTAGCAGTGAAATCTAACCACGTGCCACACACACGGTGCAGGAAGCACTCCCACCTATCATAGTCCAGGAGGTCTCCAATATGGGTGACACTAGCCAGGATCAACCTCTGTTACAACTGGGGTTCCTGTACCATCGGTACCTTCAGCTGGGGGTTCCAGAGGAGAGGCTCAATGAGCAGTTTGGCACCCTGGGTGACTGTTGCAGGGGACCTG
Source organism: Caiman crocodilus (assembly GCA_030014935.1). Taxonomy (NCBI): domain Eukaryota; kingdom Metazoa; phylum Chordata; order Crocodylia; family Alligatoridae; genus Caiman; species Caiman crocodilus. The sequence goes on from JAGPOW010001296.1 coordinate 92,194,390, forward strand.
GATGTGGAGACCAGCCTCCAGACCTGGAGGAGGTCCTGGTAGAAATCTGGCAGCCCTTGCAGGTCCTGCAGGGAGAAGCCCCACAGGTTGAGGAGCTTCCAGCCATATCAGAGCCCCTGGAAGTGGCGGAAAAAAGTGTGCCCCAGGTGGCACCATGCCACATGGCTACTGACACCGTATAGCAGTCACTGAATGGCCTGAGGGTGGAAAGCCAAGACCTGGCTGTGCAGGCAAACAAGGCTATCATGATACAGCCACCCCTGAGATGGCCATGGTATCCCTAGGGCACTGTGACCATGCAAGTTCCACCCTATGGGCACCTACTAATCTCATCTGCAACATCTTGTTGTTATGAATGATGGATTGGGAGGCTGCCCTCGAGTTTCTGTTTGGTCACAGTCCTGACAGACTCCCCTAACCCTGTCAGTTGTTGGACCCCTTTTTTGGGCCTCACACCTGGAAGGGGTCTTGTGATTATGCTCCCCCAGCCTGATGGGCTAGATGCGTGACTCCAAAACCACCCCTTTATCATGCACCAAGCCTCATAGATGTTATGTAAACATTGTCTTCTTGTGTTGAGGCCTCAACTTAGTCCAGCTTCAGTAACTACACCCTTTCTGGTGCTGAGGTTTCCTCTCCCCCCCCCATCACGGCACCCACAGTGGTGCTGGGGTCTGTTCACCCCCTCTCACTGCACCTGCACTGGTGCTGGGGTCTCCACATTGTGGTGGTCCCCAAATGAGGCCTCATCCTTTCCCAATAGCTTCAGCACGATCCACCAATTTATCAACAGTAATCAAAATATGAGCCCCTGGACTATAACGTAATAAAAATGTAGCAGTGAAATCTAACCACATGCCACACACACGGTGCAGGAACCACTCCCACCTGTCATAGTCCAGGAGGTCTCCAATATGGGTGACACTGGGAGTTCTCTGTCTCTTTAATAGATTCACCCTTCCTCCCAGCACTATGTGCCTTGTAGGCCAGGGTATCTAGTGAGCTCCTGAAGTCCCTTAATCCTACCAGAAGCAGAATGGGCAACCAAGCATCTTCACTTGGCTTCTTCTAAGAGAGCTCCTCCCCCTTTTGCTGCTGGCAGAGAACTGACTCTCTAGACCCAGCCCTGGGGTTTGTGCCCAGGGCCCTGCCTCTTCTGGTCAGCTGACCAGCTGTAGGTGCAGCCTGCTGCCACAATAACCTGTACCTATGGGGTTCCTGCCTGACTGCTAGGGCTCTCTCCCTGGGCAGTTTATGCCCTTAAAGGTGCAGACACCTTAGTGACCGGCAACATAAGACCTGGCTGCCCTCCCACAAGGGGAGGCTCAGGACCTCTGCAGTGACCCAGTGCCATCCTAGCCAGAAAAACTCCAGCACCCATCTTTGAAGTCCCACCAGGACTTCGGGGGTGGAGGGGAGGGCACAGGCAGGGTGTGTAAGTCGTGCCAGAGCATGGACAGAACATGCTGATTCAGCCCTAGCACTCTCCCATGCAGATAGGGACATCTGAGGAGCCCTGTCCATACCCAGAGCTGCTCCATTACCCTTGCCTCCAGCTAGTACCAGTTCTCTGGTGGGGAGAGGTCTGTGGGAGACAGGTAGAGCAGTAAGCCTATGCTCCAGTGGATCCTGCTGAGTCCTGGACCATGAGGAGTAAGTCATCAGCATGTGCTGACAGGATCAGCCACAATGCTGGCTCCCAGAGCATCAACCCCACCACCCTCTTCCTCAGGAGAATGAGGAAAGCCTCCAAGGCCCAGCCTGACAGCTGGCCTGACAGCAGGCAGTCTTGATGCACCCCTCTCCTGAATGGGATGGGCTCTGTCAGGGTCTGGCTGAGCTTGACCAAACACTCTGCAGAGGCATACAGCAGCTGGAAAGCCTGCACAAAGTGGGGCTCGAATCCAAAGGCCCATAGTATGCCTCTGTCAAATGCCTTCTCCTTGTCCAGGGAAAAGATTGTGAAAGACAGGCCTTTCTAGTGTACTAGCTCCAGGAGGTCCCAAACCAGGTACAGGTTGTCAAAGATGGAACATCCAGGTACTGTGTATGTCTGGTTGGGATGGATCATGTCCTTCAGCATGGACCACAGGTACAGCAAGTTGGCCTCTGCTTCCACCTTGTAGTCCATGCAGAGGAAGGACATGGGATGCCAGTTCCTCAGGTTGTGGGGAACCCCTTCTTTGGCAGGAGAGTCAGCATGGCCCTCCAGCATGATGGGGAGCTCCCCACTTACCTCTGATTCCACCCAGACTGCAGCAAGGTCCAGGCCAAGGATGTTCCAGAAGGCCTGGTAGAACTCCATGGTCAGTCCATCAATTCCCGGTGCCTTCTTGGCAAACATCAGGCAGAAGGCAGCCAAAAATTCAGCCAGAATGGGAGAAGCTTCCAGTTGGTCCTGGTCACCCATATTGAGCTGCAGGAGTCCCTCACACAGGGTCTGACAGGCTTTGGCCCTGGTCAGCAGAATGAGGGGCTTCCTCCATGAGCTCCTGTTCAGGACTATCTAGCAGCCCTGAAGCCTCCTCCATGGGGATCACCCATTTTGATCCTTCCCATGGGTGGGGTGTCAGGTGCAGCAGAGGAGACCCCTGGAGGCTGGGTTGCTCCTTGCCTCCAGATGGTGGTCTTAGGAGGGGGAGAGGAGTCCTCCATGTCAGAAGACTCCAGCTGAACCCAGGCCTTCCTCTTTATGCCCAAAGGGGACTTGCACCCACTTAGCCATGGGGTGGTCTTCAGTTGGACTGGCTCCAGTAAGAGAAGGTGAGGGTTGTGGGGGTGGGGGCAGCTATGATGAGGGCATGACTAGGGGCAGGGGGGCCCTGCTCCCTCTCTCAACCTAGTTGCTGCTGCCCTCTCTGGGACTCAGCCAAACTTGGTTGGGGGGCGGGGTCACTTGAGCTCATGGGGGGTGCTCATAATTCTTGCTGGGGTACCAGGGGGCCTGAGAAAGCAGGGGTACCAGTGGGACGCATGAATGCCCTCCCTGCCTGGCCCATGGGGCACTCATGATGCAAGTGCTCTAGGGCATAGCACCAGAAGCACCACAGGTCTCCCAATGTGTAGAAAATCCTCAACCAGGCTCCCCGGTAAGGAATTGCCAGGCACCCATCAGCCTCCAGCCATGCTTATGGTACTAGCTGGATCATGACCTGGTGACAGAAAAAGCACACGTGGAAGAGGCCGGGGTCTCAGCACCCCAGTGAGAGGGCCACCACCAGGGAGATAACTCTCCCCAGGGTTTGGAGCTGGGGGAGCAGGGCCCAATTGGGCATATAGGGAGGGACAGAGCTGAGGACAACCCTGGTCCCCAGCTCTTCTAGAGGCTCAAGGGGGATGTATTTGCCCTCCACCAGGAGCCCCCTCTCTACCGCTTTTTGTGCGGTGGTGTCAGAGGCAAGGAAAAAGTCTCCCTTGTCATGAAAGCAGGACGCCACCATGACCTTGGGGGCCTCCACTACCTGAGCCAGGGCCTCCACCCAGGTCTCAAAGTGCAGGTTCTCCCACTTGGGCAGCTGGCACTTCACCTTGTGCCTACGGGTGAGTGCCAGAAACAAGGCACCACCACCCAAGCTGGAAAGGCTGACGCTGGAGGGTCCAGGCCCCCCAGCTTTAGGTCTTCTCACAGCTTCCTGTGCATAGCTGCAGTTCCCCCCTGGGGGGCCATGTTGGTGAGGCTGGGGGCTAAGACCAGGGACAGGTGGAGTGGGTGTGCTGGCTGGTGTAGTGCACCTGGTCCCCTCAGGCACTGGTGGTCTAGGCTTGGGGGCAGGGCCCTTGCCTTTCCCAACCCCACCTGCAGAGGAGGCTGAAGAGGAGCCCTCCCCACTGCCATTGCCCTTGGTCCCTGATGATGGGAGAAGGGGAACCCTACAGCCCCGCAGGTAAAAAAAAACACTAGGCCTATGCTTTAAGAATGTGTGGGAGGGGAAATACCCAGCCCTTGTGCATGTAAACTGGAGATGGCTTACTCAGCCACACAACAAACACCAGGGCAGAGGAAGTGGACCACAGGACTTACCACACAAGGGCAAGAACACACAGGAAAGGCTGCTAAGGCAGATGTAAAAGATGGCTGGAGCAGTGGAGGGGCAGTAGAAGATCTGTCCAGAAGCCCTTCAGGCCTCCAGCCAGGCACTCAACAGCAGAGCAGTAGGCAGGAAGACAAAGCGGGATCAAAAGCAGTGAGGTAGCTGTGGGGGAGGGAAGGAGCAGTCAGTCAATTAGAAAGTAATCTAGTGCAGGTGTCATGTCAGGTGGTACAGCAGTGAATCTCCCTCTCTTCTGATAGGGTGTAGCAGCAGAAACAATGGCAACAGCAGCAGTGATGGTGGGAGCTTCCCAGTTCAGCCATTCACGGTGTGCTTCTTGTAAAAGTGGAGGTGAAGGAATGGGTGGCATGCCAAGGCAGCTGGGGTAGGCAAGGCATCTTTAGGCTTCGGCAGTGATGGTGGGAGAGGAGGGGCCTACAGGCAGTGCAGGCCCCCTCCATAGGCTGTCCTTTGACTGTGGCTTGGTGGCAGGCTAGGCAGCAGGTCAGAAGCTGGGGTGCGGTGCTGTGGCGCAGTGCAGTGGGCCCCTCTCCGAGGGGGGACAGCTGCGTGCAGCAGAGGAACGCCCCCCCATGGGGGGGCAGCAACAGCAGCAGCCCAAGGCAGGAAGAGGTAAAGCCAACTCACTCCCAAAAGCTCTGAGACCAAGCCAGCAGCTAGTAGTAGCTACAGGCAGAAAAGGGCCTGGCCCTCTTCCCCACCAGAAGTTCCTCAGACCAAGCTTGCAGCAGCATCAGCCGCATGGGACAGGAAGGGGTATAGCCAGCTTCCTCCCAGAGGCTCCTTCCCCAGAAGCTCCTGAGAGAAAGTAGCCCTGAGTTGCTTGTCAGGATAGCTTTTTATACTGCTGCAGATCCAGGAGGAGTTGGGCAGAGTCATTTTGCCCTAAGCGGCACAACCTGCCCCACACCAAAGTGCATGTCCAGGCAGGTGCACAAAGGCAAAAATCTTCGGCACAAATTTGTGCCACTCCTATTGAGCTGCTGCAAGTGCACGCCTGCATGTATGAATATGACCTCAAAATGCAACAGCGCCAGGTTCTAGGCTGAAACTATGTTCTCCTTCTCAATATAATGTTTTAACAACCAGGTACCAGTTTAGCTATTACCCTGTCCCTGTCTCTAGCTCTGCTCTTGAACTTGGCCCCTAGGCAGCTAAGAAAGGAAGGTATGTGGGGCCAGGAAAAAATAAACAAACCGTAGTGTGTGACTCAGTGAGATAGTTGTTGTCCTGGACAGGAGAATTTCCCTACATTCTAGCCTGAGATCTTCTTCCCAGTAGGGCAGAATATTCCTCATTCCTCTGTATCTAGTGAATATCAAAATCAAGCTACAGTGGATCAGGGCTAAAGGGTAATGTTTTCCATGGTCACTGTTCATAAATGGTGTTGCATGTTTCACAAACCTTGCTATTCACAAGGTCTTTACCAGTCCCACTGTTTCATGCTTAAGAATATTACCTAATTAAATTAATATGTTTATGGTTAAGTGAATTGGGGTTTTTTAGTTGGGCTTTTTTGGGGGTGGGAGGAGTGTTCTGTCTAAATTCTTATAAGTTTATTCTGCATCAACTATTACAGCTACCTTACAGATATCAAACATCGTTGTCTTCCTGTGGTGCTAGGTGAATCAAATATACCAATATTTTTCATGAGTTTTCTTAAGGTTTCTTTCCCTTGACAGGGTTAATGGATTGGCAATACAGGTCACCTCATTCCCATCCACAGTTTAAAATCCTTGAAGACCCAAGATAATAAGAAAAATAGAATTCTAGAATCCTTCTGTTTTATAAAGAAATCAGTCTCATGTTGAGACTGTTGAGATATAACTAGGTCATGTCCCTCAAAAAGGACAGGTTTTCCTTACTGTACCTTCCAAGTAAGTGCACTGCAACGTTCATTAGTATTTGCCCTCTGTTTTGTTATTTCCAGGCAGGAGGCCAAGTGATTACATTGCTACATTTTTTTTATATGTTCAGGGAAATAACCTATCAACCAGTATATTAGATATCCACATCACGTTTCACATGCAAAAAGCCTACTTTAAAATTGCTTTTAACTTGTAACATAACTTCTCCAATATTAAGGAAATTAAATCTAGTTCCTAATGTACTTATTACATATCACTATCCTGCTACAGAATGTGTATTACATTTTATCTCAGTAAAGTCAGTGCCAGCCCACAACACATCTTGGGAGAGACTTTCAAAGGGGCAGTTAGTTCTACCTATGAGTAGAAAGAGGTAATTATCTAGGTTATTCTGAAGTCAGGCAAAAGGTAGGGTGAGATTGTAGACTAACTTGTTCGGAATTGCATACCCTTTGGTAGTCAACAACCTATCAAATTAGCATCTGACAAAATAGCCTGTTGCATAAGAGAACTTACGTATTTCTGAACAAGGTGGTTTATAAAGTGCTACTCTGCCCTGTCTTCTGCAGTTGGTTCTGCAAAAAATCACAAGAGTCTCTTAAAACATGAAAAATCCAAGCCCACATACAATGATTTATGGTCATATGTGGGGAAAGCAGACATATCAACACTGTGCATTAGTACTAAGGGACTAATGAAGAAGTGAAGCTTTGCCACTGGTTCAATCTCTAGCACAGAGCTTCAGACTACACATTACCTTCTGCAAGGCCCACTGCTTGAAGGCACACATACAATAAAAGATCTTGCAAAGTACAATAAATGATCACAAGCATAACAAAATGGGCAAATGTGGTGTAGAGACCCGAGAAGAAGAAGAAGCATTATGCAGAGGTTACCTGCTTGCCACTTCTAGATAGCTTCACATAAGTGACTCTCTAATTTACATTTCCAAGGTAAAAATTCCAGTAAAACAAGCTCTGTGGACAGCTTTCATATGTGCTATATATTTCAATAGATCATAGTACACATTATGAAGACTACAGAATTTTTTTTACCTGCTCAAGACAAAGTTATGGGAAATGTAAAGTGAGAAATATTGTAAAAATATACACAAATAAACATGTATTTCTTGTGTCATACACTGAGCAGCCTACCAGGATGATGGTGACCTAGAAATGTTGATCCCAAAGTTCAGTTGGCAATTGGCATCAGTAACTGGTAACTGCTCCATTGAGTGCTAAATATTATCAGTAACTGCTAATAATCTGAAATGCATATTCTGAAATTTTAATGCATGTAATGTAAAGTGTAGGCAGCAAAAACTAAGCTTAAACCAAGACTTCACATCAATAGGAGTGAAATGGATGGTGTCATGGTGAGCAATTAAATGAACTCTGTGACTTGGAGCTTATTGTTGCAGAAGAGACAGCACAGTGAGAGACTTCTGTGACCACAGCAAACAAAATTCAATTACTGTTTGAATATGATCAATTATTGCCAAAATGCCTGCCAAGTCTGTTTTGTCTGCTGGCACAAATATAGCAGTTACTTTAGCAAGGATATAAAGTGTTTCTGCTGCAAAGAAAGAGGAAATAGAGAACAAAACATTGAGATATGCTACTGAAACATGGTAAGTTCATTTTGATTCAGAGAAGCCCACAATTTTGCAATGTAAAGCCTCTAAGTATGGTAAGACAAGTACTGCCACAAAGAATCCCAGATGGAACTGAAAAGCTGATCAGCTGTGCTTTACAGATATTTAACTGCACCAGTAGCAAAAAACTACTTGTAGCTCGTCAGTGGAAAAAGCATTGTAATATCCAGTTTTAAAATGTCATCAATATTGCTGCTGCTATTGCTATAATTTACAGAGACAACAAACATCATCTGAGCTTTTTTCAATTAAACCAAAGAAGACTTGCCAACTGCTTGTGGAAACAGGCAATGATATGTACTGATGCTTGTAGAGTCTGAATATAGAAACAGGACAGAAATAGAAGCCTACTTGCTTATGCAAATGCCTTCAATCATTTACTGTTAATTGACATGAAGTAACACAACTCTAGTAGGGCCATAGTGTTGAAGAATCATTTAGAAATCTTTTAGTAAGCGATTGCCAACTAAGCATTGGACCGTGGTAGATTGATTATTGCTCCAAATGATCATGACCTTGTTAAGAAAAAGAGGGACTGAGGTAATACAGTCCTTAATAAAGCTCAGCTAAGGATAGAAAAAGGAAAGTTCATGTTATGGAACAGAGTTATATCACTTCATTACTCATACACAGGAAGGAAAGATTTTGGGCTGACTTTTAGAATATATAAATGTGTGTACTGCATTAATTTACCAGGAGCCAGAATGTCATACAGAATTCATAGGTTACCACTACTAACACTCCATGCTTTAAGTAGAGATTCTGGTAAGAAAACCAAACCATATGAACGTTGCAGGCTTACCCAATGAAAAGATATCTATCCAATTTGTATTCCAGTCTTGTTCTCTCTAAGTTAAACCTGTGGCATGTGCAGTTTTAGAAAATTTTGATACTGACATTGTTCTAAATTAGAATAATGAAGAAATTGTTATTCCCTCTAATTAATTTCTACAAACAGTAATGATGTACAAGTGAGTGCAGAGACCATTACAGGGCTTGTAAGGAAATGGAACACTTTAGTAAAAATGCTTCTAGGTTCCTCTCCACCCTCAATACTTCATTTTTTCTTTTCCATCATCTCCATCACTAACTGTCCTTCCTGCCAAGGAGTATTAGATACTACTGTCCTTCTTAACCAGTTTAAGTATCAGATACAGAGTCACATATGAATTAAGCAAGCTGTTTTCTCTCTGCACAGAGTGCACTTGTGTTCTCAAGCTCCCTAAGGAAGTAAAATACACCAGAAGGATTCCAGTTTGCACTCCATTGCCATTTAGCTTCTAAATTCACCTTTGCAGCAATTAAAAGAAAATATAGGATTGTAAATCTGTAAAGTCCTGGATAAACCAACATATAAGGGTCAGTGAAGCTCTAACTTTAATTTTGTCATTGGATATCACTGTTACAATGGGTTCATGAGTTAATTGCCTCCATATAAAGTAATAAGCTAAATAAACTAATGTTCTTACAAAGCCACTGTTATCATGAAAAACGTTTCATAGAATCAGCCTATTAAAAATCTTGGTAAAATACCAAATGTATCTTTATTGAGCCTCCACATAAATATGTAGGTATCACCTACATATTTATGTGGAGGCTCAATAAATTGTCATACAACATAATTTCCTGAATGGCAATGACAAATAAATCAGAAAAATCATAAAGATTATTTGCATATTACTATCATTTATTTTAATACAAAATACCTTAAAAGAATGATGCCAGTAGTGTTTCTCAATAGTCACTTTTTTCTGTAGTTCTTCATATTTCGTAAGTTTCCATTTGTTCAATAAATGATCACAGGTACATAAGGATTCATCAGACATTGTATGTTACTCATATAAGCAATAACATTTTATTGATGCAAGATATCATTACAGGAACCTCAGGTATCCTTAAAAAATATTATGATTAACAATAACTGACTTTAAAATACCACCTTTTAAATCCATTTTCCAGAATCCAGGAATATCCTAGCCTCTGTATTCAGATACTACAATGCTGAATGCCATTGAAAATTCATGAGGAAAAGAACCACTCTGTCTGGCGAGCACAGTGTGAAGTAAATAAGAATGGGGCTAGTCATTGAAGAAAATGAAGAAAACAAAATATTGAATAACTTCCCATTAAGTGAGTACCATCCATTCTGTGCACTAGATAAAGTAGAAGTCTTTGGGGAAAAATAGTCCATGGTGCTATAATTAAACCTATATCTTGGGGTGTATGCCCCAGGGATAAACTAAGACTGCACAGGCAACCTTAATTCTTGCATCTCCTAAACCTTAATAATAATCTTTTTAATATAGCTTTTGTGTATGTGTAAAATGGGTATTTTGCATATACAAACACACCCAGATTGCAACCATGCACTATGAGCAATTGTAGGATTTCACTTAGAATGAAAGAAGTTCTCTCAGACTAACTGAGGAAGAGAGTTTAGAGCAAATATTACAAACCGAGGAAAGTTTTATTCATAAAGCAGCCAAATAGCATATCAAATTAGAAAGTACTGGCTGATGAAAGGAGGTAGAAACGAGACACAAAAAAAGAAATAGGCACATAAGTAGAGAAGGACAGAATTATTTTATTTAGGACCTTAATAAAATGCTTGAACTGGATGCACTGATGGAAGTGATACATGCCATAATAACAGATAAGAAAGATGCATAGACAGAGGGGTGTGTAAGGTGTGTCAGGTAGAGGCACCTATAACAATCAGGACAGGAGATCATGGTGGCCTGCATGAAAGCTCTAGCTGTGTTAATATAGAAAAATGAAACCATGTAAAAATATTAGGGAAAAGGAACAGGGTTTGATTATGGCTTACTCATAAACAACAAAGTAGTGAAGAAGTCAGATAATCTTCAGAATATCTATATAATAGAAAAGGTGAAGAAGCTACCAACAAAAACATAGAACAAGGGGGTATGTTGAGTAAAAAACAGCAGTATTAATAAGGTTTGAAAATTTAGCTTCAGGTTAAAGTTAGGCTATTATCAGGAAACTAAATTTTATAGTTTCCTGATTTGCTTATTTTTCTGGATCTATCCACAGGAGTATTTAAACACCTGACTACCACACTATGGTCCAAACTCTAAAACTGAGTTCCCCAAAACCCCAATCAGCTGATGACTGATATCAGAGACACTTGAAGTCTGCAAGTCCCTATGTTTCTGACATTAAATGTCTCTTGGTATCTGATGTATGGGTTTTACTCGGAAGTGTTTTAGTGTTGACAGTATTGAATACTATTTCTAGTTTGTAAATTATGTAAAATATGTATTCCTCCGTCAGACCCCTGGAATGCACTATTTGAAAGGCATTCTCAGAATAAACCTAATTGTTGAGGCTGGAAAAGCATGGCTTGAGGATGTGGTGGAGCCTCTTCCTTATTCCATAGTACTCAAACAAGGTGTGGGAGGTCTGGATTTAAATGCCTCCCTTGCCTGAGGTGATCTGAACCTGCCTTACCTAACCTTAAAGACACTGCCCTAACGGTAAGACTATGTTATTCTTGAAGGAGTGGTATGCAGTCCTTCATATCTTCTGTTAAATCTGTTTCCCTCTGAATTAAATCATTATTAATGTGTTGATCACCAGCTGCAAGATTGAGTAGGACTCAAACCTACTCGTTAGGGCACTCACTTTGGAAAGGAGTTCCAGTTCCTGCACTTCTTATATTTAATTAAAAATGCACTGGATGCACCTATATCTTGCTTTGCATCACTGTATTGATGCATTATGTCACTGTACAACACACGGTGGTGACATAGCAATCACGTGGGTCTACACATAATTGGCAACTACTTTGCCGTAGCAGCACACTTCCCCGTTTTAGTGTGCCACTATGGCAATATTGAGTATGATTGATTGAGTCTGCTCTGACACACTGTAATTACAGTGCATCAGAAAAAGTGTCCTATATGAGAGCTATATGAGATACTCATTCCATAAATTGGCCAGATGCCTAAAATACCTTCAGCATATTATTATCTAAGACTCTTTTGTAGACCTAGTTCTAGGTGCCTAAATATGGATTTAAGAGTCTAACCTATATTTGATTTTGATTTTTGAATCTGATGGTCAAAAATATTTGCTTACAGAAAATATCTGATACCTAATAAAAAAAAATGTTCTACTGAGCCTGACCAGATACAGTAGGCATTGTTTATCACTGCTAAATTATTTTCACTACAGTATATTTATTTATGATGCTCATGGCAGTGGTAATAACAGGTCTATCAATTCTGGTGCCAGATGGGCAATTATTGGTTCCAGCTGCAGTACAGTTTGCATCACCATGAGACTCTTTGCACTAAAACATAGAACCAGCAGCACCACAGGAACATACAAGCCTGCCATTTGTCATTAAAATTGCCTGTGTTATTTAATGCAATCCTGAGTGGCTCCATTTGTAGATAATCTGGGATTTTCTCCTTTGTTATTTTTAGAGTCTGCTCACTGCTAATTTTATTTTACTTCTAATACATATTCCTAAATGCACATGTGGGATTGCATGACATTGTTGACTGTAATAGCAGTAGATTGGATTGATGTCCTAAGGTGATTTTCTACTTCTATTGTTCTGATACTTACAGCCAAACCTGTCTAGCACCAAAATCCATCATATGGAATTGATTATTGTGGATCAGAGAATGGGGATTTTGTTGTGAATTTTAGCTTTAGGCAAGAAAGAAACAGAGGGATATTTGTATCCTGTTGGAATTTCCATGTGTACAAAATCTTGTTCAACTCTTAAATCCCTGATCTTTTCGTTTTATTAAAGTAGGTCAAATTAGGTGGTGGCCTCAAATCAACATTTTCTGTAAGTATTTGGTCATTCAGACTTTATCAAATAGTACCATATTCTTTTTGAGTGCTATTAATTCATTGTTGCACAAGACCAGCATAAACTCGTATGCACCACAGAGGACCTACCTTAGTTCTTCACAAAAGCAAACCAAGTGAAAAATGTTCCTGTGCACTTATGCCCACTCTGAAAATTCTGATAAAAAAACCAGCAATGGAGCAAGTTAGAAGACAGGCCTCAGTACACATGTGTACATGGATCCCACCATCTTGTGAAAATGAGGAGAAATCCCTGCAGTCTCCATTCTGCACAAGGAGAATTCCATGTGCCATAGCCTTGGACTGCAGACTGATGCTACGTTCCCAATCTGAACTCATCTCTCAAGGAGCTGAGTTATATTTTATTAAAACAAAGCAAAACTGACACACAGAGTCGTTGTGTGGAAGGGGGTAAAAAAATGATCTGCCCTTTAGTTTTGTTATCTTGTGGTATATGCTGCCCATTTCATTGTTTGCTAAAGACTTCAAGTGTCAGATTTTAAGTTAGGTCTCAATCTGACATCATTCCTCTGTAATTATGCCGCCCTTCACTTCTGAGTACAAATGATAGAATCTAGATATCTAATTACCTGACATTTAGTAGGTTGAAGGCCAAATTATATTGCTGATACCTACAAGAAATCACATATCAAACTTGCAAATGTTAAGTAATCGTACGTTCTGATATAGTAGCTGTTTTTGAAAATGTCTCAGCTTTACATCAGCTGTATAGCGCGCTGGCACTTTCAGCTAACAACTCAGTAGTGATAGTGGGTTTTCATATTTTTTGTGTATCAGTACCATGAGGACAAACACATTGCTTGTAGGTTTCACTGCTATTTGCTGATGATAATAAATGTAAAAGTTAGGAACTGTTCAATCTTTGGTATGCTGTGGGCTGGGGCCATGTACACCAGTGGGTCATTTTCTCTATATGTATTATTTTCTGCTTTATTCTCTTTTACCTGTCTTGTCCCCAATCTGATCTTTTCCTCAGTCCAGGCCACTTGTCTCAGACCCTTGTTTCTCGTTTATTATGGCCTAGTTTCCACTTGTCAGGCTCTTATTCTGACCTTTTTGCTCACCTGAATCCCTCCAATGATTTCAACCTCCAGCAGTGCAGGGAGCCATTAAGCACACAGAAGAGACAGCCTCCTGGTGCTCAGTTCTGGTGCCTCTCCCCATTTCAGGACACCTCTTATAAAGAGGTCCCAGGCCCCATAGTCCATGCTCAGTTGCTCTGTGAGGATAGCAGGAACACAGTGCAGTCAGCATTAGGAGCTGCAAGAGACTTGAATGTTCTCAGTAAAAATAGACACTTCAGGAATATTAACTGCTTAAATCAAAGAAATCTTGATAGCACATGTGTGAAATGTAATTTCTTTTCCCCCAAAGGTTTATAACACCACAAATCTGTGAACAGGCAAAAGAAAACCCTGGCACAAAACTAAAACCCTGCTAAAATTTTAAGCCCCTGGCCAATGTTTAGGGACATTAGAATTGTTCAAACAAAAGATCCCTCAAATGTTTGATGTGGTTTAAACAACATGCTTTTTTCTACTCTTATTCACAGAAATATTTGAACAACTTTGTGATTATCTCATTATGGCATGATAAAGTCATGACTAAGTGGCAAAGTTATTATGCAATATATGTATAATAACTTTGTTGCTGGATTGTATCATGCTTTTAATTGAATGTGTGACCAGTGCTCTCAGCCTCCAGAGAGCACTTCCCTGTGCTCCAGGGGCTGGGAGCACTGATTCACTGATCAAGAGTCCTAGCTGAGGGAGCACAGTAAGCTCCCCTGGCTGGAAGCCTTGATCAGCTGTCAGAGCTCCTGTCAGTGATCAGAGCTATCAGTTATGGGGGCATACCATATGCTTCTGCAGGTGGTAACTCCATCAGCTGATGGAGCTCCCAGCCACAGGAACAAGGATTGCTAATATAGGGGAAGCCTGGGGTCAGGGCTCCTCCTGTACCAGGTATATTGTGTGACAGTATCTGACACCTGATCCCACAGTTATGTTTCCTCCCATGCATGTGTGGCAATGCAGAAGGCATGACTGTTGGAACCATCTTCAGAAAAGATTCAGAGAGCTTTGATTCGGGCAGTTCTTGGTGGCTGCAGCAGGGAGCTGAAGCTGGACTCCGTGCTGGTAAGTACTAGGGGTGGGGGAAGAGGGTCTGGGGAGGGAGAAGACCATGGGGGGACCCCTGACAGCCCCTCCCTCTGCTAAAGCTCCTGGCCCTTTAAAGAAAAGCCCCGGTGCTCACTGGGTGCTGCCAGGCGGGGAGCAATCCCTGCTGCCCCTCACTGCATGGAGGGACTCTGCATGAGCCTCCCAACGCCCCCCTCCTCTGGCCCCACCACAGGTGCCCCATCCAGGCCAGCTCTGTCCTTTAAGAAGAAAAAAAAACAGAGGAAAGCCCCAGGACTCACCACTCCTGCTTCAGGGGCTCATGCAGAGCCCCCACATGGCACAGGGCAGTGTGGGGCAGCAGAGATCGCCCCCCCCCCCCACCACCACCAGCAGGAGCGGTGATTGTGGGGATTTTCTTGGAGGTTTTTTTCTAAAGGGCCAGAGCTGGCATGTGTGGGGGGGCTGCAGGAGTGAGGAGGGGTTGGGGGGCTCATGCAGAGCCCCTTATACAGCATGGGGCAGTGAGGGGGAGCAGGGATCATCCCCCCCACCTGGCACCACCTGGTGCGTTGAGGCTTTTTTTTTCAAAGAGACCCAGGAGCTGGGGCAGGCAGGGCAGCCATTGCCACGCTGGTGGGGATAGACCTGGCTGATTCAGAGATTTGACAGCAGCTGAATTTCTGAATCAGAATCAGTTAAATCAATCAGGACAGTGATTCAGATAACCAAATCAAATCACTGTCCCCAAAATTGGCCGCATCCAAATCCAAAGAGAACACTAGCCACTTCACACAGGCCTAGGCATTGCTATATGTAGTCTCAGGTTCTTTGTTTTAGTATTTAAATAAGTTTAGACTCCTGAAAAGACATTTTGAATTGTTTGTTTCAGATTATATAAGACTGGTGTAGAGGAGAGTTCTGAAGAGCTTTGTTTCTGTCTTTGGCTCTGGTGAGAACTAATTCTTGAGGCTGGACTGATCCTCTGAAAGAGGCATTAATAATGGGCTGCTTTCCTGGAAGAAGAATGTTGTCCTGCAGGCCATTTTAGGACTAGCATATGCATATAAATAGAATGAAAATGTATCTATAATAGGAACATTTTGCTAGCATAGGTAAAACATGAAACTGGGAGAACATCTGTTTACCAGGGCACCCCAAGGGAAGACACAGTCTAATGGTCATAAACTACTGGAAGACTGTTTTAGACTGGACATAAGGAAAAACTTCTTTACTGTCTGAGTTTCCAAGGCTTCCAGCCTTAATGTCTATGAAATCTATAGTAACAAAACACTCTTAGCATGGACACTTGCAGAGTTGCATTTCATACTGGAATGGTAAATGCATGTATAAAAGGAAAAAATGCAGCTCTAGGTCCATCAGGAGAGATGTAGAAACAAGGAAGTATTAATAATATTGTACATGTACTAGAACACTATATATTTAGATCTGGTCACCAACATTAAAAAAAAAGATTAATACAAACTTAACAGGTACAAAGAAGGACCATTACCATAGTTAATGAAAAAAGAGTGGCGAAGTTGCTTTCATTAGCTTAGCTTAAAAAATGGAAATTTAAAGACAGATACGACTATTTCTTTACAAATACATTTATCAGATGAATATCGGGGAGTAGACCTTATTAGGCTAAAATCTGGAACTGACACAAAATAAAATGAAACTGAATAAAAACAATTTTGAATTGAAATTAGAAGAAAATTTCTATCAGAAGAATGCTATTAGAGGAGTGAAGTTTTGGAATGGTGTTAGCGAAACAACAAGGGGAAAAAGCATCCACTTTAATATTGAATTTGGTAATTTTATGAATGGCATAAAACAAACTATCCTTTGTTCTATTGTTCTAAATTCAATATTAAAGTGATTTAGCATGAATGATATGCAGAATCAGGTATTTGCAATCCCTAGGTTACAGTATAACTCTCTCACAGTGTCACAGGTGATGGCTACAAAATGGTATTTATAAATTGGCTTGTAGAGACTATCTTGTAGGTAAACACTGCATTAATACAATGCCCCAGGGGAAGAACAAGGGTTAATTGATTTCTAAAAGTCTGTTGGTGACAATACTTCATGTTCTCAGCCTTTGAGGCAGAAACTGTGTCTGAAGCTAGCAAACAAACAGGCTGGGAAATTGAAAACATGCACAATGTTCACTGAAAACCCATAACAATAGATGATAAGGAATTCTGCAGCATTGGTACCAGGTCACAGTGACCAGCTGTAAAGCCCCTGGAATTTCCAGTTCTGGTGGATGGACCAAATTAGGAAGCTGAGGATGGCCAAATTAAGACACCAGTAAATTAACAAATTAAGATGTATGCATGTGATATGTTTGTGAAACAAAGGGATATACTAACAAAATGGAACTTGGACAGTATGATGACCACGGGGAGATCAATCAATGGTACTCAGAAGAGAAGAGTCATTAGAAGAAAGAGAATAGAAAAGGAGAGATTTTCAGAGCAGGAGTGGGGATCCAAAGGCCACTATAGGCACAGAGATCACCACCAGGGGCATTGGCACTCAACCTCTAAAACTGCTGATATTCAAGAAAGAACCACAGGATGGTGCTCACATACTGGCAAGGCATACCATCCCTCTGTGAACCCCGGAACTGGTAGATAAGTAGAATATTGAAGGGGGGGGGGTGTTTCTATCACTGGGTATCAATAAAATTTGTCTACTATAGAATACAAGAAGTCATGATTGGTCTGAGGGTTTGGGTCCTCCTAGAACAAAATATCAGGATGGGGTCATGTATCTAGTGCCAACAATAAGTGCCTAGCAGTTTCATTTTCAGGGCTTTGACTATTGACCTGTAAGATTCTGGAAGGATTTGTTTTTAATTTCTACTCGTGTTTGGTTTCTGCAAGTAGGAGGGGTTCAGTCTTCTCTGAAACAGCAGTCACTGGACACAGATAAGGTTTTGCTTTAAACAGGGTGGGTATCAGTGCTTCTGCTGGTACTTGCAAGGCTAAGAAGTATCAGAGTAGAGGTTCTTGTCCTTCTGTTCAGTATCATACTAGTTATCTTTATGGCGTAAGGAAGGATTTTTCCCCCTACCGAAAAGGACAGTAATGGGATTTGTAGTATGGGGCATAGGCCTCTTCCTATGATCCTACAAGCATATATTAACTTTTCTATTATTATAGTAAATAATAGTATGTTTGAGCCTAATTTACATACTAACCGGGCAGCTTTTTCACAACCAAACTTTCCAACCCAAGAGAACCATACCATCTTTTAGTTGTCCTGTGCAACATGAAGATGCATTTCTACCTGGGAGAAATTTTACAATCTTTGAATTCTCCTTTGCTTAACAAAGGCCTTTTGGGTCTGAAAGATTGCAAATAGATATATAGAGAGATATATATATCTATATAGAGAGATCTCTATATCTCTATATATCTCTATATATATCTATTTGCAACAATCTAGTTGATCTAATAAAATATATCACCTCTACCCCAAGAGTTTTGCCTGCCTATGCCTTTAGATTAATATGCCTACAACCAGTATCCCTAAATAATAATAATACATTTGTGACAGGATGTTTCTTAAATTCTGTTACCTATCCATCTCCCCTCCACATGGTTTGCTTGCTTCACAGAGTTTATATGAGGGACCTGAAAAAAGACAGAGGCATTTTCAGATGTGCCTTCTTTTTGTCTCCATTCACACCTTCCTGTATCTCTACATGATCACATTTTTTTTTCTTTTCTCCACTATGCTGTACAGCTGAGTTGCATATTTGCCTGCATCTTTATTTACCTGATGAGCAGCATGTCCTAGTTATTGCCAGTTTCTATGAGATGAGAGGTATTCTCCCTTTCCTAACTCTGCTTTAACCTTTTGCTGCCTTTATGTACTTGAACAACAAAAGGCTCATTTACATGCATGTTTCTCAGAAACTCAGTATAATCTTCATGTTCTCCCCAGCTTCAGAAGCTATAACATGTACTTCCTTCTACATGAAAGAAACCAACATTTAAATCAAGCTATTTTACTTCAGTTTTCTTACTTATTATAATGGTCTTTATCATTTTATACAAGTCTATAATATTGTCTTCATTTCTCTAATTCATGTAAATAAATAGTTACTTGATGAAATGGTATAATATGGTTGCAGCAGCAGTTGCCTTAAAACAACACATTTCCCCTGATTTAGTCAGTTATTTGACATATTTCTACAGCTCTTTCTCATTACATTAGTTACCACATACCCATCCTTAATGTGCCTTAATTATGGTGGCTAAGAGTGATCTGGGGGTAAATTTGATACCTGCTTTTTGCTCAAGTACTTAAAACTCTGTGAGCTACGTGTTGACACAATATGGTGCCTTAGCACTCTGTCAGCTGTGCTAGCTGCAGCCAAGTCGTCAGGGCCATGCACTGCTCCTGAGCACCAGCAGGAAGAACAGCAGCAGAAGAAAGAATGTGCCTCTACCTTGAGAGGGATTTCTGGCTGGGTAATGCAGTGCTGTAGGTGGCAGGATGCCTCGCTGCCCACACAGAATTCAGGTGCCACATAAGAGAGCAGGCAGGATGGCTCTGCATCTACTCCAGCACCTGGCAGATCATTTCCTGTTCCAGTGTGGTATGGCTCCAGCCTGGCAGGCCTGTCTCCTGCACAGCTCCTGCACCTGGCACAACTTTCCCCAACCTATATTGCACCCACGTGCCCAGGAGGAACCCCAAGAAGCTGACACTGCCTCTCTCAAAGGCAGTATCCAGCAGGGAAGCAGGCAGCATCAGCTCTTAAGGGCTCACCCTGGGCAGGTGGGGGAAAGCCATGCCCAGTAATCAAGCCATGATGGAGAAAACTGTGCCATGCTGGAGCCACACTGACTATGAAGCAGGCAATGCCACATCAGATGCTGGGGAAGTTGCAGACTTAGGTTGTAGGCCTGTGCAAATAGGCAACTATTCAATTCAGACTCAGCTGATTCAGATTCAATCTATTCAATTTGGAGACTTAAATGTATTCAATTTACTTCACAGTTAGGGTGGCTAGGATGTGGAACCAGCTTCCTAGGGAAGTTGTTCTTGCTCCTACCTTGGGCATCTTTAAGACTAGATTAGATAGGTACTAGGCCCCTTCTGACCCTAGATACTATGATACTATGATACTATGAGATTCAAATTGCTTTTCCAATTCAATTCGGGCAAATCGATTCATAAAAGATTCAGATATTCGGCCATCGGGTATAACGGGGAATCAATGAAATATCTATAACTTTGTTGTCTTTTGGCTTATCTGAATTAAACTTTCAGTGGTGGTAGGCCCTCATAAGGGCCAAATTTCAAGGTTATAGGTGCAGGGGGTTTGGGGACACTGCACCTCAAAAGTCTTGAAAACAAAACTCATGTCATGTATGGGTGTTAAGCCACAGTGGGGTGAAAACTACAGAGATGGTAGCTCTTGCTGAGGCCACAGAGCCTGCCAGGTTTCAAGGAGATAGGTGCAGGGATTTCTGGGGAACTGCACCTCAAACTGCTGACAAGCAAAACTCATGACATAGGTGACACTGTGTGTGTGTTAAGGTGCAGCGGCATGAAAACTGCAGGGATGGTAGCCGCTGCTGAGGCCATGAAGCCTGAAAGCTTTCAAGGAGAGAGGTGCAGAGGTTTCTGGGAAACTGCACCTCTACATTTTTACCTGCGCTGCGACATCCCTCACCCAGCCTGTCCGTCACCCCATGACACCTCCATTTCCATTTCACTGACTGGCTTTCTTGTTTGCATTGCATGCCAGGCCAGCCTCTGGCTTCTTTACTCTTCCTTCCATCCAGGACTAGGAGACACACCAACTGCAGGTACTTCCTCGGCCTGACAAAGGGTTTTTCAAACCCTAAAGCTTCCTAAGAAATATTTTTCTAACTATTTGGGGGTTTTTTCATAATAAACATATAAACATAAAAACACAAAATAAGCCATCACACACCATGAGTAACATATAGCCAATACATCATCTTTACTTCTTGCAGTCAATTTCTTTATAAAAATAAAGGCTCTGTGACAGTTCTGTTCAGGTACCTTTGTTTCTACTGGTGCTATTGGTGATGAGCCAGCTAAGTTATTTTGACCTGCTGTTGTTTACAGTGGTAGACTGTGATGAGGCTGTAGGGGAAGAGGAGACCTCATGGAGAAACACTTCCATGCCATGTAGAGGCCCCAGTGCCAAGAAGGGGGCACCTGAACACACACCCCGTCCCACAAGCACCCATGTCACAAGTTTTGCCTGCCTGAGACCTGAGATGCAGGGTCCCAGAACCCAGAGTCCCCCTGCATCTATCTCCTTGACAACTGGACAGCTTTGTGGCTTAGGAGGCATGTAGTTGTTTTCACCCCCCTGTGCCTTAACACACAACGTCACCTATGTCATAAGTTTTGCTTTTCAGCAGTTTCACGTGCAGTTTCCCAGAAACCCCTACACCTATCTCTTTGAAACTTGGTGAGCTTTGTGGCCTTAGCATGAGCTACTATCCCTGAAGTTTTCTCTCCACTGTGGCTTAACACATACATGTGACATAAGTTTTGCTTTCAGAAGTTTGAGATGCAGTTTCCCAGAAACCCCTGCACCCATCACCTTGATATTTGGCAGGATTCATGCCCTTATGAGAGGCTACCACCCCTGCGTATTTAATCCAAGTCATACAAAAAACAACAACATTATAGATACTTCATTGATGCCCCATTATACTCTATGGCGGAAACTCTGAATCACCAAATCTTTTCTGAATCGATTCAGAAACCCTAAAGCTTCTAGTGATTCAATTCAGATTTGTAGATTCACCCTCATCTGAATCATCTCTGAATCTGAATCATGATCCGAAGCTTTGCACAGCTGTATCAATCTGCCCACCCTCTGGCAGGGAGCCACAGTGCCAGCTTCCATGGGTGCCTGAATCCCAGGAAGGCAGCAAGGGGTCCTGCTGCCTGCAGTGCAGCATTGTCTGGTCACAAACCCCTCTTAGTGTCAAACAAGTCAGACACTAGCTGCAGAAACACCCTTGCTCCTTCCTGCTTTTGTCTGCTGGGGAGGGGCTTAGAGCTTGGCCATGAGGTAGCCCTTAAGGCACATTAGGCTTAATCATATGTTAATGTACGTGTAGACAAGCCCTATTTTTCCTAAACCCTGCCCAATGCAGTCCAGGTAATAAAATCAGAATTTAAGAAACTGTGCAATATATAGCCACAACCTTTAAAAATCCTAAATATTAATTTGTCTATTATAATACCAGAGATACCAGCTTCCTAAGTAATTACACCTGAATACGTAAAATATTATTTTTCCAGACAACATAATTATTTGCCGGATGATTACATTGCATAGTGGATTTATCTTTGTCAAATACATTTTTTATTTGGCAGCCATAACCAGTCTTAGTAGATCTCATTTGCTACAAGGAAGAAAGGGAAAATAATAGATAACTTAGTGAATTACTGTTTCATCCCAAGCTTGAAAACTCTTTAGGCAAAGCTATTCAAAGTACAGATAAAATTAAAATGTAATTTATGCTTTTCATCCACCTCAGAAATTAAAGTCACTCTTCTTTGTGTGGTCCCTATTGTTCTCACAATGGCAAGTTCTAGGTCATTGCATACAGGCAGCTGATTTTTAGTTACTGATCATAGTAGACTTAATTGGTTGTCTAGTGAAAAATGTCTCTCTCCTGAGTAAAGACCCAATACATTCCTGCTAATAACACCTTGTTTTTTACCAGGACACTTATGAGACTGATTACTGACAAGCAAATGCACTATTCAATAGAACTATTCACCACTTAACTTTATTTGGAGCTTAAACTGCATCTTACTAAATTTACTGGAAGTTCTTCTATGGATTTTAGTGGGAAATTGATCACATCCTGTTCTTTTTACTTAAAAAAACTAACTTAGATCCCCAATTGCTGCTTTAGTGAATCAGATCCTCTGATTTACCACTCTCTCTTGCAGATTCTGAGCATAAAGCAACTGTAGCAAGATCCAGAAGGCCCACCCTTGCTCAGAGAGGCTATTCCAATCAAATAAAGCCAAAATAGAAACATCAAAACTTTCATCTTTTCTGGTACAAGCCACTGCTCCCCAGTAGGAACTACAAGCATTCAAATGTTCATGCAATTTCTCCTGGAGGAAATATGTCCCCTCTGGGAGAAAGATCTTCCAGGTCAAAACGTAGAAGATCTCCCCTATGAGAAATTCTTGCAAGAAGAGAATTTGAATTTGGTCTGATAGGGGAGTGGAATACTGGGGTAATACTCCCTGTTCTTCCCTAAACCCGAGGCTGACTGGTTAGGAATGGGTTGAAGTGTTGCCCTGCTGCTCCAGCCTCATCCTCAGAAAGAGAATGGAGCAACTGTCTGCTGCTCCCTGCCTCCTTCCCAGACCAGAGGTTCTCAGGAATTTTCACTGCTAGAAAGGATCACCTGTTCGTACCTTTAGAAGAAAGCACCCATAGTTAGGATGTATCATTTCTTTGCTGACACCAGAGACAATCCAAGCCCGGTGTGGGGTCCAAGGCAAATCAGCTTGGGTGCCCCCACCCCACCCCTGGATGCAAGGAAGCCAGCAGCAGATTTAGCAGCAGAGGGAGGAGGGGTGCTGAGCAGCCAGACATGAAGCCAGTGGCAGTGCAGAGTTGCTGCAGCTTCTCTGCCCGGCTCCACAGGGCCCCCCAAAATGTAGGGTCTGGGGTGGTCACCCTGATTCACACCCCACCCAGGGGCAGCCCTGTCTGCCTTACATTACAGTAGCCTATAGCTTCTTATCATTAACTTCTGCTTCAGACCTGGCATCACTTGTCCAAACAGCTTGTTCTCTGAGGATGTCTAATGGATGACTAGTCATAAACTCAAAGTCAACAAGACTACAACAGAACTCTTAATCTCCCACCTCAAACCCTTCCTGCTGCCTTTTTTCTGTGTCACTGTGGAAAACAACTATATGCTGCCTGCCACTCAAGCCCATAATCTGGGTATCATCTTGGACTCAGACCTTTCTCTCTACATCTTTGCAGTCATGCTATCTGTAAATCTCATAATTTGTGTAAAATCCAAGAAGCAGCTCTTCCTATTCATCTACAAAGGTAAAACTCTCATGCAGACTCTCACTGTCTCACACCTTAGTTAAACAACATCCTTTTTCTCTGATCTAGGAAGATTCAACTGGCACCCACTCAAAATGCTTCTGCAACGATCACTCTCCTAAGCCTATTGCTTTGACCATGTCTCTCCTCTCTTTCAAAGTCTATTCATTCTCAGTCTATTCTTTCTTCGTTGCATCAATACACATTGCTTGTCTTCTCTTTCAAAGCCCTTCCCTTACCTATCATTTCTCGCTGAGTTACTGAGAGATTTGTTCTGACAGGCCCATGATACTATCAGCCACCTGTTAACATTTCAAACTGCTTCATGCTTTCGCTAATGCTGTCATTCATGATTAGAAGAAACTTCTCATTATCTTCCTTCAAATCCCTCCTTAAATCTCCCTCTTGCCAAAATGTCTACAAAAAACTTGGCAGTAGTTAGGATGCTGATGTTCTATGACTGCTGTCTATTACGTTGAACTGTTTTGTCTCATTGTTTTCTTGTGCACTCTCCTCTGTGTGTATCTGCTTGCTGTTATCTTCAGCGTAGCTTGTAAGCTCTCGGGGTGGAGACATGAATTGACAAGGTTCTATGCTGCCCTGTCTTCTGCCTAGCATCTAACACAGCCAACTTCCTCTGTATTTTTGCTCTCAGTTTGTACAACAACTTGAACAATTTGGTCCTGGTCTATGACAAGGACTCTTAGGCATCATGGCAATACAGAAAACAACAATTTACTCTGAGAGACCAGCCCTGCACACAACAGTTCTAGAATCTAAGAACTGAAAAAATGAGCATTGTCCTACCTTTTTAACCCTGTGAATATTCATGCCCCGATTTTGCAATGTATGCTCATCAGACAGTCAAAGGTCTAGCCAATGTCTATATGAAAATTATTACAAGTTGCTGCAAGTAAAAATACTGGATTTATACTAGTTGACATTTTACTTTTTATCTTTTACTTTGGAGCAATTATACTAGCAAAAGTCTGCACATTATTTAGGAAATCTCTCATGAATCATCCTGATCTTTTGTACCATTTAAGTGCCTAGGTTGATCCTGCTCCAATGACCACAAAATGGCTTATGTAGATTCATTAAGTGCCTCCATGTTGGCCTGAAAAGACTTAGGCACTCCTTGAAGGAGTTCTAGTTTGCTGCCCCTACAGCTGTGGAGCGAAGCACCGGGCTCCGTACAGCTCCATGGCTCTGCAGGAAGCCCTGCAGGCAGCCTGGCAGCAGATCAGGAAAGCAGCTCCGCCCAAGATAAGTGGTGAACCTGATCTCCCCCCCAGCCCCAAGAGCATGCCTACCTGAGCTACGTGGCGGCCTGGTGCTTCCCTCTGCAGCTGCGGTGCCCCCTGGGACCTCTCAAGCCGGGTGCCTGCAGGCAGGTGCTGCCGAGGGGGGGCACAGCTGCATGGAGGAAAGCACCAGTCCTATCCCCCCACAGCCTAGGGACCATTCCACCCCCTGGAGTGGTCTAGGGACCACTCCAATGCCCTCCCCTCCCCACCAGCTAGGTAGGTAAGTCAGCAGGGTGTATGCATGACACAGGGATTTAATCAGCCCTATGTTGAAGCAGTGTTTTTTTCAACTGACCACGGCCCCTGTTTTGTCTACACATGCCCTAACTTACCAGACTTTAAATAAAGTGCAATAAGTTTTAGAGCAGGACCCCACAAAACAAACATTCACTGTTCAGCGGTGGGACTCAGAGCCTACCTGCATTGTCCACTGGGAGTGCTCCTGCATGCCTCCCAGTAGGCTGCCAGAATAGCCACCCTCCCCAGCCCCAACTTCCTGTCAGCTGCTGACTGTCAACAGTGGCTGGGCGAAAGAGACCCCAGAGCCCTTTGCCTATAACAGCCCCAGCTGCTTCAGAAACACAGACCCCAGATCCTGGACCTTTTCCACACCCCTCTGGCCAGGCTGTGCCACACAGTTGACTGGAGGAAGGAGGCAGGGCTGCTATCAGAGGCTGTCACTGACCCAGATCAATGACAGCCAAGGGGCCAGGGCCAATCTGGAGCTCAGGGCAAGGCTGACCTGGGCAAACCTGGAACTTGGACAGAGCAGAGAGCTCTCTCTGAGGCTAGAATGTAGCTTTGTACAACGCCACCTGGGATGGTGGTGATCATGCCCTAAATTAACGCTCAATGGGATGTGGTACTGACTATCACTCTAACAGAAAGTATATTAGATTAGTGCACATCCATCAAGGCTTAATTTAGAGTTCAATCTGCCATTTTAAGGCCTCTCAGAGCCATGAATATCTGTTCAGTTA
Organism: Caiman crocodilus; assembly: GCA_030014935.1. Taxonomy (NCBI): domain Eukaryota; kingdom Metazoa; phylum Chordata; order Crocodylia; family Alligatoridae; genus Caiman; species Caiman crocodilus. Next base: position 92,220,349 of record JAGPOW010001296.1, read on the forward strand.
CAGCTTTAGAGCATTTTTTGCATGCTTAAAGTGCCATAGGTGTAATGCCTATATCTAGCCCTAAAGTCTTCCTAATTCCCAAAGAGGGACAAATAGTTTGGTGCTTATAAGACATTGTATGCAATAATCTGTGGAATGAGTGAATGAGGAACTAGAGAATTTGTATTACAGAACCAACTAGATCAAATCAATACATAGGATACACTAGAAGGTCATTAAAATACAAAGAACAAACAAGGACTTCTGTTAATGTGCTGATGGAGGTATTTCATATGACTCTCTGAAGTAATTTAATAACAAGATGCAGGTGTTCATCATGAAGTATTTTTTTCCAATATTTTATTACTCTTATTTATTTTGTAGCTTACACGCATTTCCAGCACCACTCTCAGACTTTCTCAGAGGAGCTGCAGAGTGGTTCTGAGAACACACCCCAATGTCAATCTGAGCCAGTCAGGGCAGCTCCAAAGCAGTCTGTGCCACCTAATTTCTTGTCTTTGGTTTGCCAGAGTGGGAGTGAGGTTGAGCACCAGTCCCAATGTCTACAGGGAGGATCGTTGCTCCTTTTTTTCCTTGTACAATTTAAACCAAAATAATTACATATTTAAAAAGGTTTAAAAATGGTGATTTGAAAATGCAGACCCAGAGAACTGACTTCAAAAACATCAGACACATTGCATATGCTTCCATGCTTACTACATTCTTGAGTATAGGAACACTGTATATAAAGCTCTGCTTCAGTTTGCTTGTGTTCCCCAAGCCTCTACCTAATTTTGTAGTTACCTAAATTTCCTTGGAGTTTTCATTTCTACTTGTTTTTAAATGCTAAATATTACTTTCAAGTAGATCTATAACACAAATACCTCCTTTTCTTACCTGTGGAATGTATCCCAATTTCTGCCTGCAGTGAGAAAGCTGTATTACATCTAACTACAGAAGGGCTTCCAGATCCTCACTGCTCAATTACATTATAAGTGCTACTTCATTATTGATCCCAAAGTTTGTCAGAAGCAAATCCCTTCTCATCACTTAGTCGCAGATCCAAAGTGGCTAGTGAGCTGCATAGATAGGATGCCTGTTAAATTTAGGTGCCCAAGTCCTAGACTGATCCTGTTCCCGTGGCCACAAAATAGCTTAGACACATAAATTCATTAAGCATCGCCATGTTGGTCTGAAAAGAATTAGGCATGTAAAGTCTGTTTAAATCCTGAAGTGGGACAAACGGTTGGGTGCTGTTTGAGCTGATCAAACTCATACTGACAACATTGAGTTCTTCTGTAATTGTCACTTGGCAATGTAGTCTTGATGGTACTGCCTATCTTTTGCATGGTGGCCTACTGGTAAAACCACTCAGGAATAGGAGGCTTACCCCAACCTGAAGGGAGTCAAACCCTTCCTAGGAAAGTGTCCTACCTCCCTCACAATAGGTGCAGCGATCCCACACGATACGTGCAGAAAAGCTAAAGAAAGAACTTGACTCTAGATACTTACATGGTAGAGAGGAGACCTGGATTGCAATCCCTGCTCCCTGAGCAGTTTATACATTTTATATTAGATAATTTCTTGCTTAAAACTGGAAACAATCTTGGCAGGAAGGACTACAAATTAAGATTCCCTATGGGATTATCTTATAGAGCCAGGCACGTTGTTACTTGCTCTCCCTCTGGTCCAACCTCTGCAGACCTTTGCAACACGAAGTGCAGGAGATGCCCTGCTGCCTGCTTAATAGGATGGGAGCACTGCCCTGCAAAGTGGGTGATGTCAGTTGGAATCTTCTCAAAATGAGGAGGTCCTAGAATCCAGGTCTCCCCTTCCTGGGTGAGTACTCTAATCACTAAGCTATTATGCAAAAGGTGAAGAGCAGCAGCATTATCACCGACATCAGTCATAAACAGTTGAACAGTAGGGGTGAAGGACTGGAGCCCTCTGTAAGGAAACATTTGAAAAAGAAATGCAGTTGTACAAAACTGCACTTCAGAAATGAGGAACGTAGCCAATTAAGAGGGAACGGGTCAAACGTTATATGATATCCAAGGTTTAGTTCATGCTAAAGAAATAAATACAGTGAAAGAGGAAACACACAAAGAGAAGTGCAAAATTGGACCTCTAGAAAATAGCTAAGGGACATTGATTGTGGATGTGTGACTGTCTGAGAGGAAGTGAAAATTAAAGACTAGCTAGCTATTCCCCTCTAGTGCAAATTTGCAAGTTTCCTTCAGCTGCTACTGGATCCAAAGAAGAAAAACTTGTCTTGGCACATACTTACTGAAGTTTTACTTTCTCCACAAGATTACCAGATATGAACAAACCAAAGTTTAGAGGCACAATGAACTGGCCAATGAAAAAAGAATCTCACTAATCACAAGGGAAACACTTTTTGATATGGTGATTTTTTTTCCCTTTGTATTTATTTAAGTGTATGTACTGAACTATTTAAATTGAAATGCTGTCAGGAAACAAATATAATTTATCTGGGAACTTCCCTGACTGGTGACCTACCAATTTTTTTTTCCCTCTTAAATTGGTTTGTGCCCGCTTTGGTTTCTTTGGGATGTATAAAGAAAGCTTGAATTTTTCATTAAATAATGCAATTCTACTTGATTTCTTTTCCTTATCAGAATCCTCAGTGTGAATGCTGATCGTCTCTGTCTTGCTGAAATACCTGCTGAAGTCTCAGAAGATTGTATATTTTAGGTTTCAAAGTGACAACATATATTTTCTGATTAAAATGTTACAGTTTTATCCAAATCACTTGCACATATTTTCCTTAAATCTCTTATTCTGTGAATTGGCTGTGGGTAAGGGCGGGGAATGGGGGGCATGCCATTAGTTTTTCAACTGAATGAATTAAATAAGCTACTGTAGTGAATTATGTAATAGGCCTGATGACAAATACAATCTTGCTTTAGCAGATCATGGCCTATGCTTTTACTCAAAGGTCTTTTTTGAGTTTTCTAGTGAATACTGATTCATTTGAATGTGCTTGGCTGTCTAAGGCACCAGTATTATAATTTTATACACTGCAACTGAGCTTATTTTCAAGTCTGAAAGACCTCAGAGGGTATAACCTCTGGATGGAGCTACGGTCAAAAGAAGATCAATAGAAGTATCTCCTGTGGGAACCTTCCTCAAGAATGACATTGCACGTATGTTCACCAGAGACTAATATTGTGAGTTCCTTTCTGAATTTAATAGGAAAGTCATAGTCATAGTCTTCACTAGAGAAAATCGTTTGACCTTTTCTATTTTTAAAAAATACTTTTTTCTGGACTTGTGTTCACTATGCACAAAAATTCATAATTGCAATGCACAGTATGTTGTGCCTGTAAAACAAGACTGGTCCTCAATAATACCCACGTTCAGATAATTAGAGCTGTGCACTCTACAAATGCAATTGTCATGTTTTCAAAGAGCTCTTCACTCACAATTGGACCAGATTGTTTAAAAAAGAACCATGTTCCTAGTTAGGCACCTAAAAATGTGAACATATTTTAGCTCCAGCTAAGAACAGCTACATGCTAAACACTTTTGAAAATGTAGCCCCTGCCCTCCTGTAAACTGTACATGTTGGTAACTGAAGGAATATAAGGATTTTGGACTTAAGCAGCTGTAGGCAAGCACATTTGTCGTCTAGCCCTTTCAAAGACTTTTAAGTTCATAAAGCTAGTTAGCTTTTTTATGCCTCTGCTACTTATACTGAAAGGCTGGTCCAAAACTTTACACCTGGGATGATTAGAACCCTTTTAATTTCTAGCCTAAATTTATCCGGTTTCTATCCATTTGTTCTTATGCCAAATGTTCTTCTATCCTTGAGCTCAGATCTTTTCCCTTTCTGGTGTTTACCCTCATCTTTTCATTATGAATATGTTCAGTAAAATTAGTCCCTAGACTAAATGTTGATGAACTCCATTAAACTACTTCCCTCCAGCCTACTACTACTCCTTTTAACACTGACCACTATCATGTTCCCTTCAGCAAGTTCCTTACTCACATTGTAATTCTTTTATTAATCTGTATCTTATCCAGTTTAGCTAATAATTTCCTATGTTACTCTGTAAAAATTCTTTACTGAAGTCCAGATAGATGAGATCTTTTACATTTCCTTTGGCTAGAAAATATGTTACCTAATCAAAGAAAATTATCCAGTTAGCAAAATCTACCGAGAATTCTTTTTATTATGTTTTCTTTTTCCTTGCACAACTTCAGTTATTCTTTCCTTCAAAGTTGTTCTCAAATACTTTCATATTATTGCAGGAATATCAAATTAATGGGTCTTCCAGTGTCCTAATCACCATCCCCAACCCTCCAGGTTAAATTTACATATTCTGTGCCTTAATCTCAAATCATACGATTTCACTCTGAACTTGATATATTATTAAAATTCTTGCTATTGAACTATCTATGTGTCAGGTCTGTCAGCATTTGGTCTCCTTGATTTAAGTGCATTAAGTTTGAGTTTTACTTCTTTCTACTTTAGTTGTAGAAATTTTCATTTCTATATCCTTGTTTTTATTAGACATCCTGTTCTGACCACCAGGTTCAACATCATTGACAACTGAAGGTGTATATAGTTGTTTTTTTCACCATTTCTAGTGCTTTATTGCCATGATTTAACAGAAGCTCATGAATTTATAGGACTTTACAAATATGTACAGTGCTTTAAATTAATCCTTGTTAAATGAGGTATTAAATTTGAAGTGCTGTATTTAACAGCACTTTAACAAACCTACAGCCTTTTAAATAACTTCTGTATGGTGGTCAAATTTCTGACCAGTGAAAAAGCTTCAGGAGGCTGTGGAAAGTGCAGGGAGCCTCAGAGGCCCTGGGCCTCACCTGTCACCAAACAGTACACTTTTCTTGTTTAAGAACACTGTAACTTTACAGTGCTATAAAAAGTGCTCTAAATTATAGCACTATAAAATGTGTATGCAGCACTTCTGTATACACTTAAGGATAAGCATTTATTTAGTTTTGAAATTACAGCTAGATTGGGGTGGGCAATTATTTGGTCAGGATGGCTATTTAATGAGTTTTGATGAGTTGTTGAGGGCTTGGAGCTCCCCTCAACCCCCAGGGCAGCATGCACTCACCTTCTAGCAGTGCCTGGGTGGGGTGGGGAGAGGATGGATGTGGTGGGGCAGAGGAATCTGTGTGCTGTGTGACTTGGCCTAGCTCTGGCTGTAGCAGAGTGGAATAGCACAGGGTATAGCCCTTCTCTCTCAGGTTTCTGGCAGTGGCCAACAGGCTGGACAAGATCAATTATCATCTACTCCCTACCCCCTGCTTTGCCTCCCTTGTAGCTCTCAACAGCTCACTAAAACTTGTTAAGTCGTCATCCAGCCCAAATAACTGCTGTCCCCTGTCAGGGTGCAGTGCCAGGACTGCACAATGCCAACAGGAAGTCAAGTGGGGGAGGTGGGATGAATATTTTGCCTACTCCTAGATAGGGTGCTAGATGATATTGTATCTTTACCCCACTGTCACTTCATAGCAGTCTTTCTTTCATTAAATTCTTTACTTACATGGCTGAAGATCCTTTTCCTATTGTCTAAATTCCCTTTACAAGTTCTAATACAGATTGATGTTTGGTAATGTTCACTTTATTCCTATACTTCTTGACCTGAATTACAGTTTTCTTGTGAACTGTCATGGATATGTCCTTTAGAGTTTATACTCATTACTAACATCCTAAAGGTAGGCAGAAGGCAGGGCAGAGTATCACCTTATTGACTAATTAATTCAGAGAGCCTTAAGCTTTTGTATGTGACAGTTTACTTCATCAGATGCTCATCTTAAAAGTAGTTATTCATCCAGGTATGTCAGCCCCTCCCTGCAAGTTTTTCTTCCTTGCTTCAGATAATTTTGGCACTTATGGGGAGGTCCACACATGCAAGCATATGCACTTGCAGCAGCTCAAATAGAAGCAGTGAAAATTTGAGCCTGGGCTTTTTGCCTCAGTGCATGTGCCTAGACACTTTGGTATGGGGCAAATTGTGCCACTTGGGGCAAAAATAACCCTGCCTTGCTTCTCCTAGTTCTGCAGCCACGATGAGCTAGAGCCCAGGGCCAGTACCTGTGCTGTCCCCAGAAGTATAAAAAGCTACCATGTCCTGGTCCCATCAGTACAAAAACCTGCCCTGGCAAGTAGCTTGGGGTTACTTACTCTCAAGAGTTTCTGGGGACCAGCCTGGGGACATGACCCCTTGTGCCAGCTGGACTGGTGAAGTAGCCCTGAGATTTCCCTTCACCTTCTACCCACTGCAGCAGCCTGGCAGTGGGGGATGCTGCCTGGCCATGACATGCTGCACACCTGCCAGACCTGGATGGGGACTGCACACCCAGTAGAGACATCTGCCCATCAGGGCTAGCTGTCAGTGGGCTGGCCTTTGTGCAGCACTACTGCCATGTGTGGCCAGGTGGGGCAGTGTTTGGGGGCTTGTGGAGTAGGTGGGGGTTGAGGCCAGGCACAGCAGTGGTTGGGGGAGCTGGAAGAGCAGGTAGGGCCAGCAGAAGTCCCCCCCATGGCCCTCTCCCCCATCCTCCAGCCCCCTCACCCCTTACTTACCAGCACTGGAGCCCAGGTCCAGGTCTCTGTGGCTGGTACACTGCCTGCCCTGCATGGTCAGGCAGCGTGCTTCAGCACCAGGATGAGGGCCAGCCATTGAGATGCTCTGGCTGCTACCAGAGTGACTCTGTGAAGGACCCAGCTCCCAGTTGCCTCAGGGTGTGGGACCATGTCCTGCCCCATTTTTTCTCTGCAATTTTTTTTACCCCTGTATATCCAGGGGTCTAATTTGGCCCCCATGCTGCAAATTTGCAGGACAGGGAACATTTTCTCGTTCCTGCATGTGCCTTTTGTACTATCAAAGGACATTTGAGATGCTGCAAGATGCATGTGCACTCTTATCTGGACGTACCCCATGAGTTTAAACAAATTTCAGATGTCCTCCTTCTAGTGCCTCTTAGCTCCTCATGCTAGTTGAGCTTTAGTCATAAATGTTGTGTCTTTTTTTTATGTTATTCTTCAAAGGATCACTTGAATATTTTGGTTCATATATGCTTCAGCACATATTTGCGTTGTCCAGCATCTAAGCAAAAAATCCTTTTCTGGATTGGAACACATACATAGTGAACATATTTGGAACATCAGTCATTTTGTTTGAGATGTGCCTAAAGCCAGGTTTTATTTCAGTTTAGAAGCACAAGCCCACATAAGATGTATGCTTGAGCCATTTCCAAGGAGGACTCACTATATGCCAAGCCAGCCACATCATAACTGTCACAACCTAAATGTGATGTAAATGGCTACTTAGCACTCTAGCTTGCCATAGGCATGCATATAATTGTTCTTTCAATTTGTGGTATACTTAAAAGTCTTATTGTATACTTTCCAATGGCCAATTTGAGCAGCTATTCCAAGGTACCTGGTTTGGTTTGGCTACCTAGTGAAGGCTTTATTTTCCATCTAGACATGACCCTTCACAGTTAGACTTATAAAGATAAACCTTATATCCAAAGATAGGGCAACTGTCCTGGAATTTCCAATGTGAGCATCTCCTCAAAATAGTCTATGACTTCAGCAGTTGTAACTGCACCCTCATGCTTTTGAGGTTATATCTAAGGAGACACTGAATATTTCAGAAGCCCTTGAAATTTGAATTAAGAAAGGCAAACAAGCACAGCAGTCATCATGACTAATGAAAAAGGTGCATCTCACAACCAGCTGTTTTAGAGCCTCAGAGCAATATTGATTTATTATATGTATATATGGCCACTTTTTTTCCAAAAGACTGAAAGAATTCATTAAAAAGTGTAAATAAATAAAATATAGGAAAATATAGGAAAAGATGTGAATATTTTGTAGGAAAAAAGCAAGAAGTAACATGACAAAAAAGAATTTTTTTAACCTTCCACAGAAAGAGCTCAGGGCTGTGATTCTTCTTTACTGTCACTGATAGAAGCATTTAAGCCCCCACAGTGTTCATTTGGGTGTATAAACCTATGTTGTGCTCCTCTAGGAGATAATTTATGCACCCATGCTTATATAGGGATTTATATCACTGAATGCAAGAGTCAAGGTCCCAGACTACTATTAAGCTCCAGCAGAAGGCAGGGTTCCAAACTCCTCTCTCATCTTTCCACGCTTCCTATTGATTGGTTTCTGCACCCTGCTTAGCATGCTGGCCTTACTACTTTTATTTAGTAAGGTATGTCTTTTGAGAATTGAGATAGTACAAGCAACTGCGTACAAGTGCAACATAAGAAAGATTGGTGTAGGCACAAACATATAATACAATTCATCTTTACATATTGTACGCATTCTTTGTATGTCTTGTATTCTTTGTGTGTCTGCCACTCTAAAAGTGATGTAAAGAAGCTATTTTAATATGCTTCTGCCATTCTTTAGTTCTATATAGCTTCTAATACCATCTTCTTTGGATCCTTTGTCAGTCATTCAGAAATCTTCTTTCTTCTGCTATCCAAGATGGAGAGTTCTCCAGGTGGCATGATCTTCCTGAGCAAAAAGACATGAATTCTAGTAAGAAAACAGACAGGAAAACTTGGGATACCTGGGGAAAGGTTTAGGTAAGAAAGTAGAAGTGTATGGAGTGAAAGTCACCGGGACTGGGATTAGAAGGACCTGGGCTGAAGAACTGAGGCTGGGAGTAACTTTAGGTTAATTGGTCTTAATTGATTAAAAGACAATGCCCGAAGCCTGCAGAAGAGGGAAGCATGCTGGCACAGAGGCTGGGACTGGAGCCAGAGCTACGGGGAGCTGAAAAGGTAGGTAAGGAGTAAGAAAATGGGACTAAGGGAAAGTGTGGGTGTTAAAGAGGGGCTCTGGGCATGGGGAGCCAGAGGATGGCTCTGGAGCAGCTAGAGAAGTTGCAGGGAGTGGCAGTACGTGCTATGAGCTGGAGAAAGGATCCAGCTGCTGGAAAAAAAATGAAGGACAGCCACAAGGAGCTGGGAAGCTACAGGAGTGATGGGGAGGACTACAGAAGGTGCAGGGGGAGCCTGAAAACAGAGAGAGGGGAAAATGGGACTAAGGGAAAGTGTGGGTATTAAAGAGGGACTCTTATTGTTGGGAGTCAGAGGATGGCTCCAGAGCAGTTCGAGAAGTTGTAGGGAGTACCAGTAGGTGCTGGAAGCCGCAGCAAAGCTCCAGCTGCTGGAGCAAACTGCGGGACAGCTAATAGGAGCTGGGAAGCTGCAGGGGTGGGGGAGGAATACAGAAGGTGTGGGGGAAGCCTGAAAAGAGAGAGATGGACAGCAGAAAATCACAGGAAAAGCAGAAGGATGCAGGGCAGCAAGAAAGTAGAGAAAGGCAACAGAAAATCACAGGAAAAAGGCAGTAGGAGCAGGAGAGGCTGAGAGGTGGCAGAAAAGGTGAGATGGAATTGGGAGGCGATCGGGAAACAAACAGAGAGGGTGGGGACTGGAGCTGAGAGAGAAAGAGAGAGAATGAGGCTGGAATTTAAAATCAGGAAGGGTGCTCAGCAGGTCCGGCCAGGCAAAACCCCCACTCCATTGCCAGACTGCTGCAGTGGGTAGAGGGTGCAGGGAAATCTCAGGGCTACTTCAGCAGTCTAGCTGGTACAAGGGGTAGTGTCCCCAGGTACCAATTGGCTGGGCTCCAGAAACTCCTGAGAGCAAGAAACCCTGAGCTATTTACCAGAACAGGCTTTTGTACTGATGGGGCCAAGACGCAGCAGCTTTTTATACTGCTGGGGACAGCACAGGTGCTAGCCCTGGGGTCTAGCTCCCCCTGGCTGCAGAACTCGGAGGAGCAAGGCAGGGTTATTTTGCTCCAAGTGGCACAATTTGCCCCATACCAAAGTGCATGTCTGGGCACATGCACTGAGGCAAAAAGCCCAGACTCAAATTTTCACTGCTTCTATCTGAGCTGCTGCAAGTGCACGTGCCTGCATGTGTGGACATGCCCAGTGAGCGCACCTACATGTGATGTTATGTTGCCATAATGACACATTATACAACACTGCACATTGCTATAGCAACATAGCATGGGCAGGCACAAACTGTGATGCCAATGCTACCTCACCATAATGATGAGCTACCTTGTTATATCACACCTAAAAATAACTGTGCGCCACCCGTTTGACACAATAATGGCTGCTACTGCACCATCATTTAGTACTTCCTTTTGGTGCAGTAACAACGGCACCATGGGGGGCAAGTGAAGATGTGCCCAACAAAAACAAAGAAAAAAGATTCTCTGCCACAGAAGTCTTACAATATAACAGACTCGCACATTTATAGAAGCATACACTGAAGACATTCAAATCCTTTTACAGAGAAAGGACTGTACAACTTTTAATTCAAATGTTGTTTCCAAACCAGCTCATTTAGAACGCCATTAGGCCTTCACACCATCTGAGATCAGCAAAAATTTCATTGTGGAGACAAAAAAGAGTGTTATGATAGGAAACCAGGCAAAGTGATACAAATGTGAGACCATGGAGATGATTTTACAATCTGAGGAACAAACTGAGGTCAATACCAGTAAAGGAAAAAAAGTGATAATATGATAGCTTGACATTGTCACTATGAGTTTTTTGTCACAGAACAATTCTTTTATGCATATGAATCTCCAAATGTATTAAATATGTATTACTTTTTTAGGAAGTCCATTAAAATAACATTATGTTTTATTGCTTTATAAAAAAAAAAATTAAAAAACCCAAGGAGAATAGAATTCAAGTTCAAATATACAAAACAAACAATAGTAATTTTATAAGATTCAACCCATGCTCATTTTATTGTCATGGCCACACAACAGTGAAAGATACTTTATAAATATTTCAGTCACAAAAGGACCAGGCCTAAAGTATTATTGCAAAACATTTATTCCCTGAGGAATGACGAAGATTGTTCCCACTGGTAATGTCACCATTGACTTCTGTGGGACCAGGTTTTATTTTTTGTTTCTCCTGTGGGCTGTAGCAAAATGGTGTCAATGTGCTTCAGTTTCTTTTCTGAAAAGTCAAGGTAATATTATTTACCATGTAGTTTTTAGAAGCATCATTTACTAAGAACAATCTTTATGAGCAACACCTGAACTAAAGCCCGTTCAGATTCCTAGAGGACTGAAGAGGCGTAGTTAACTATGTTAATTTGAAGTCAGGCAGAAACCTAGGCAGGGTTGGCTCTTAGGGCATGTACAGATATTACATTTAGGCTGGTCTAAGTTAATGTAGATTGATCTAAACCTATAACCATAGAGAAGTTTGGCGCACACAGACCAGTCTAAAAATAGCACGGGGAACCTAGAACAGACCTTATCCAAGGTACACTCAGTTGACATCAATTCAGGTTTCATAGTTTAATAGTTTCATAGTAGTTAGGGATCAGAAGGGACCTAAATAGATCATCTAGTCTGACCCCCTCACCACTGGCCAGAGCACACGCTGGGATCACACAATTCCAGACAGTGTTAATCCAACCTCTTTTTGAATTTACCCAAGGTAGGAGCGAGGACCACGTCCCTAGGTTAAAGTGAATTTATGTATTATTCCCCTATAGATTCAAGTTAGATCTCTGTCCTTTGGCATCCCCGCTTGGTTTGTGGCCCTTGCTTCTCCTCCCTCTCAGGAAGGTGTGCTAGAACTTGGCCTGCATTTGGATGCTCTAGATGAACCCCAAGCAAACACAGGCCTTCTTCCAGCCTCACCTCCAGCCCCCAGCTACCTGTCAGCTGCAGACATGCATTTGGGGGAAATCAAGTATCTCTGTCCCCTGCATGGACCCTGGGACATGGGCACCAGGCCATACCCTGGCACCCCAACACCATGTCCCAAAGCACCCCATAATGTACATGCAGACTCCCAATACTAAGCACCTATACATGTGCCTGATGCCTGATTAATCGAGTCTGCTAGAGTGTACTAATTAGCATACTCCAGCAGCTTCAGCATCATGTATATTCAGCATCTCCATGCTTCAAAATGATGTTGGGGGGTGCTCATTGAATGAGCTTTCATTAAAGCATCCCTGCTGCCATTCTGAAGTTTGAGATGCTGACTACACAAGATGCTGAACACATGAGATACTTTAATTAAAGCCAGGTTCATTCCTAGTGGGGGGCAAATTGGGGTGACCACCCCAGTCCCTGCACTTTGGGGGGGCCCATGGAGTGGGGCAGAGCAGTGGCAGTGCAGAGCCAGGGAGAGTGGTGGCTCTGCGTCCAGCCACTTGCTACCCACCCCTCCCCACCATCAATACCACCACTGGCATTGGCAGCAGCAGCTTCTTTGGGTCCAGGATCCAGATTGGAATGGGGGCAGGGACCTGCATGGGCTGATTTGCCTTGGGCTCCACACCTTGCTCTGGTCAGCTCTGATGAGAGTGACTCCTGATGACCACTCTAATTAAAATGCTTGACACCCTGGAACATATGTAAAGAATCTGAGTCCTCACATTTAGACACAGCCCCAAAGACCCCAGCACTGGCACCTGCACACCCAGGGACTCCCACGGCCTCAGTGTTGAAGGTAGAGGTCACTGGAAATTCCCAGGCTGGGGCATGGGGTGTTGCCAGTATCATGGGGGTGTTTGCTGGAAGCCCACTGAGGTCATGGTGATGGCCTAGCCAGTGAAGCTCTGGTCACTC
>JAGPOW010001296.1:92233079-92281448 GCA_030014935.1 Caiman crocodilus
GGATGATGGTGTCGCTGTGGACATAGTCTTTCTAGACTTTAAGAAGGCCTTTGACACTGTCTCTCACCCCATCCTCATCAATAAATTAAGTGACTGTGGTATTGATGCCTGCACAGTTGGATAGGTAAAAATTTGGCTGATGGGGCGCACCCAGAGAGTAGTGGTGGACGGGCTGTGCTCAACCTGGAGAGATGTGAGAAGTGGGGTACCCCAGGGCTCGGTCCTCAGGACCACACTGTTTAACATCTTCATCAGCAACTTGGACAAGGGGGTGGAAAGCACACTGTCCAAGTTTGCTGATGACACTAAGATGTGGGATGAGGTGGACACACTTGAAGGGAGAAAGAGGCTGCAATTAGATTTAGAAAGACTACAAAAGTGGGCAGATAAGAATAGGATGGGGTTCAACATAGACAAATGCAGGGTGCTGCACCTTGGGAGAAGGAATCCACAGCATACACACATTTTGGTGAGGTCCCTTCTTGAAAGCACAGAGGCAGAAAGGGATCTCAGAGTCATTATTGACTCCAAGATGCAAAAGACCCCACTGGTCAATGCCAGACCGCAGCCAGCAAGGCCAGCCATACCATATCATGCATCCAAAGATGCATCTCAAGCTAGTCCAGAGAGGTGATACTCCCCCACTATGCAACTTTGGTCAGGCCACAGTTGAAGTACTGCGTCCAGTACTGGGCACCACACTTCAAAAGGGATGTGGCCAGCCTGGAGAGAGTTCAGAGGAGGGCCACCCGCTTGGTTAGAAGGCAGAAGGACAGGTCCTACAACGAGAGACTGATGGACCTGAACCTGTTCAGCCTCAGCAAGAGGAGGCTGAGGGGCGACCTGGTGGCTGCCTACAAGCTCATCAAGGGGGATCAACAGCAAATAGGCAGAGGTCTTTCTCCCCAGCACCACCTGGGGTGATGAGGAACAATGGTCAGAAGCTGATGGAGAATAGGTTTAGGCTGGAGATCAGAAGGCAATATTTTACAGTTAGGGTGGCCAAAATCTGGAACCAACTTCCCAGGGAAGTGGTCCTTGCCCCTACTTTGGGCAAATTCAAGAGAAAATTAGATGATCACCTGCCTGGGGTCTTGTAAACCCAGCATTCATTCCTGCCTGTGGCAGGGGGTCAGGCTAGATCATCTGTTCAAGTCCCCCCTGACCCTAGCTGCTATGAAACTATGAAACCCAACACAGGGTTACAAATGATAGTGGTTTTATTGAACAGGGGAGATGATAACATGATATTTTATTGCTTCTTTTGTGCGCGCACACACACGGACAATAGCATCAGGGGTTAAAGGGGCTTGGTGCAGGGGCTGAAGTCCGGGAGGAGAGAGAGAGTCCAAATTGGAGGAGGAAATATGCAGGTGATATCTACCTATCCCAGGCTGAAAGTGGGTTCTCGATGGCCAGTCGGGGTCTCCTTCAGCTCGGTGTTGTCCAAAGGGGGCAGCTGGCAGGGCCTCTGGGGTGGATAGGTAGTGTGATGTGGAGCTGGTCTGGTCCAGATGAAAATGGTGTTCCCAAGGAGTCAATCTTCACTATCTTTTTTATGGGGTAGACTGCCTATGATCTCCTATGGGGAGGGCCTGTCTAGTCATGGTCAGTCCTGTGCAACAGCCAGAACCAGAGGGATTAATAAGCAATATGTGCTTCTTGGAGGTGTTTGGTATTTTGCCTAAACAGGTAATATTAGTTCATATTAGCTTATAAATTTGTAAACTGCAAATGTAACTTGTCTGTCATAAGTTTAACCAAAATGATAAATTAACCGTTCATTGAACTGACTGGGCCCCAGAGGCAAAGCTGTAGCTGTCAGGTTAGCTGGCCTAACAGTTTTTTGCTCAGGGTTCAACCTTAGCGATAAAAACTGGATCTAACCGCTTGGCATACCCAACACATTCCAGGAAAGCATATCCCAAGAAAGCATATTCAAATGAAGCCTAAAAGGTGCTGGGATTTAGGCAGAGTGATGTCAATTTCAAACCTAAAAGTGCTGCATCATAATTTGCTTATTGGATAAACCTGAGTCTGAGTAGTAACCTTTTATGATAATTTTAACACTTTTCAATCCCATAGGCTAACAGCTATAGGGCTACATTGTGAGTGGCCCTGAGGCCAACAGATTAACATAAGACTAGGTATAAAAAACACATGCATCAGGTAACCAGCATTAGGAGATTAGGAACAGAACGGTCATTTGTGTTCCACACCCAGACCCCAGACTCCCGGTGTGAGTCTCCCTGATCAAGGGATCTTCCCCGGTAATCCCTCTGACAGCATTGATCATCAGGTACACCTGACTTTGCTAGAATCACTTGGCGGGCACCTGACATTGAGGGATTATCGATAAATTGCCAACCCATGTCTGTCTAGTTGTTGTTTTGAACAGCCCAGTGTGGCTAATACCCCTGCAGTGCCCAGCTGGCCTGTGACAGATTGATCTATCTATCTGTTATTATTATCTGTTGTTATTATTTACCGTTAGCTCTTTTATACTGCCTTATCTGCTTACCACTTATCTTTCTGTTAACTGTGGTGTGCGTGTAAGCTATAATTTTGCCTTTATTCCACTACCAACTTTGCCTCCTCAATCTGAAACTGAATCAAACACCCAGTTGGCCTGTGATAGAAGTGATATATTCACAGTGCCCAGCTGGCCTGTGACAGTCCTGTTCCAGAGGGTTCCAGATGTTCATACTAACCATGTGCAGCTTTTGTACAATGCTGAGTTGCCTCATCTGTTGTATTTTGAATTCTAAGGGTGGTTCCAGTAGCTGGGTCATTGGTCCAGGCATTGGTGATGATGGTTCAGTCATTCAGAAGGAGCTATTTTTAGACTGACTGCCATTGTCTCTCAAGCACCTGCATTCATCCCTATTCATTCAGGAACCAAGTTACATAGAAGGGGTAGGTGTGAGTCATAGGTTACACAACAGAGGAGACAAGATGGAGGCTTGACATTACAAGATGGAAACTTGACATGACTCATGCTAACTTACATATATAGGCTTAAAACAGCCATCACACAATATAAAAGCAGTACAAACATAATAATGATCACTTATAAAACAGTGGATATCCATATCAAAATAGCAGGGCACTTACTTGCAAACAGGGGAGAGAAAAATAAAACTTACTACCTAAAATAAAATGTTAAAGTTTATCCTACATCTTAGCTTACTTATAATTATCTATAGGGAATACAGAGAGAAAGGAAAAGTCAGAAATAGTTGAGGAAGGGAATACATATATATATATATATATATATATATAAAAGAGAGGGGAAAAAAAAGAAACTGGGGGTTATGTTACAGCCTGAAGGCCCTGAGACAACAGGATAATAGGTGCCCAGGACCAGATCCCTGGGGCCATAGGGCACAACATCTGCTTCTGGTGGTGGTCCCTGAGAACAAGGGGGAGATCATAGCCCACCAGTCCATCATACCAGGTTGTCACTGGGACAGCAGTTGGCTTTCCAGACCCCATCTTCACTATCACATTCACCTGCCAGGTGAGGGGCCTGTGCAAGAGCTTTTTTACTCCCCATGACCCTTCTCCAGAGCCAGATCCTGCTATAGAGGAGTGCCTCAGCCACAGCAGGAATGTGCAAACCCACATCTTGGTCTCACCATTTGAGGGCCGTAGGCATGGCCCAAGGTTTCAGGGTTGGGGTCCCCACAAAGGGAGACTGGAACCTGGGGTGGACAGAGGGGCAGGGGGAACTACAAGGAGCACCAGTTCATGGCCCCTGCTGTGGTGATGTCTTCCACCCTGCAGCAACCTCCCCTGCTCTCCAACTCTGCAGCCCTCTCAGGAAGACACCCACCTGTCCAGCTTCTATGTAGAATACCTAGTCTTCACTCTCAAGGCTGGGAATTAGTATGCTAGGTCTCAAGTCATCTTCCCCATGCTTCTCCTCCAAGTTTCTGTGTCGAGTGCTACTCCTGTGGCATCTCACCTGACACGAATCCCTTTTTCATTCCCCAGACTAACCATCTCTCCAGGTTATTTTGCCCTTTTCACAAACCTCCCCAATTCTCACCCCTCCTCCAAAGGTTTGCTGGCTTGCATTGATGGGAAGAGGGACTGAGTTTTGTCCTAGGCAAAATTCAACAGGTTTTCTTTACTAAAAACAAGTTTGGCAGCTGCAACATTGTAATCTGAGGCACATATCTTCCAGCGTGTGACCCTTAGGAGAGTGCAGGGGGCAGGAATAGTGTGCAGGAAGCCAGGATTGTGGGCAGAATGGCCTGGGATGCAGAGCTAAAGAAGCCTGGGACAGGGTGTGGGAACTCAAGGATTTGAAGCCCTTTGGCCCTACTCATCCAGGGGGCACTTCTGGTCCCTCTACGCCACAAGTCAATCAGCCAAGGCTTCACAAGCTTAGAATTCCTGCCAGTGTGTGGGACCACCAGTGGTCCTGATATCACTGTGGGGCTTGCTCTCCCCAGCTTCCTTGAACCACTCATGCACAACATGCTATGCTTGTTCCTCTTCCCAGGCTTTGTGGAACACCTCCCCACCACCCCAGTCTCATAGATATTGTGGAGGATGCATGTGGTGATGATGATACACAACTGCAGGTTCTCCACCTTCATCTTGAGGTGCATGCTGAGAACCTGCTAATGTGCACTGAGGTGGCCAAAGGCACACCACACAGTCATACAACACCTGCTCAGACAGTAGTTGAACTGCTCCTTTCAGTGGTCCAGCTGCTTAATGAAAGGCTTCATGAACCATGGCAGGAGTGGGTAAGTTGGATCCTTGATGATGAGAGAAAGGATGAGGACAATGCCTATGACAAAACTGGGGACTTCTGGAGCATAGTTCCCATTCTCCATCAGCTGCGGAAGGGGAGAGTTGCGGAAGACACAGACATCATAAGCACTGCTTGCCTACATGGTGAAGATGTGGGTGAAGTGCCCCTACTCACCGATGACATCCTGCAGAACAATGGTAAAGTAGCTCCTGTGGTTGATGAAGAGAATGAAAATGGTTTCAGGGCTGGGATACATCACTTCTGAGGAGAGGCTGAGGGAACTGGGTTTATTTACTTTGGAGAAGACAAGGCCGAGAGGAGACTTGATATCAAACTTTAACTATCTGAAGGGTGGTTCTAAAGAGGAGGGAGCTAGATGCAACGGTCTCAAGTTGCAGCAAGAGTGGTTTAGGTTGGATATTAGGGAAAACTTGCTTACTAGGAGGGTGGTGAAGCACTAGAAAAAGTTACTTAGAGAGGTGGCGGAAGCTTCATCCTTGGAGGTTTTTAAGGCCTAGATTGACAAAGGCCTGGCTGGAATGATCCAACTGGGAATGGTCCTGCTTTGAGGACCTGCTTTGGTCCAACCCTCATTTTCTATGATTCTAATATTCTATGACATTCTTGATGACCACATCCTGGACAGCATCTCCACCTGCAGATGCTGTCCAGGGATGTCCAGCTTCAAGATGGTGATGGCCAATTGCTTCTCTACTGTGAAGGCTGGCCACAGGCTGATGTCCTGGAGTGTAATGTTGGAGGCCGCCTGGGAGACAATATCTATGAAGAAACTCCATGTGAAAGTTGATGGCCCACTCCAGGACACTGACTGATGACTCATGGGCTGGAAGCCACATCCTATGATGACAAACTTTTGGTTTATGTCCAGATGACTGGGTATGATGTCCCGCAACCTCCAGAGAAAGTTGCCCAGGGTGACAAGCAGAACAAACCACAGCTCCTGAGTCTGTAGGTTTGGACTTAGATGGTGGGGTGCCATGGTGAGATATAGACAGGTTGGGACACAAAGGCATGTAAAATTAAAAAGAGAGGGGACTCACTCTAGGGCTTTTCTGGAAGCCTCTGATCAGGACACAAGGGAAGGTTCATGATGAGGTAGCAGGGGGTTAAGGGCACCTTCCCCATGCCCAGCAGCCAATCACAGGTGGCCTGTTCATTTGCCTGTGCTTGGCAGTCTCTGGCAGCCTGGGGAGCCTGCAGGGAATGCTGGCAGGCATGAAGGAGTGCTCTCTGCCTGCAAACACCTGCCAGGATAGGCAGCCTGCTTGCATCTTCCTCCCCCTCACCCCTCCCCACACGCCAACCCCACTCTATGAAAAGGAGGTTGTGGATACTGTTTACTCGCAATCTAAGCTAGGTCACTCAGTCAAAATCATGTAACTTAAATAAGTTCCTCCCCCCACTTTTTGAACATCTGTACTTGGCCCTAGAAGATAACTTGTTTAGAGAAGTATACACTCTTATAGGCAATGAAAGTTTATGCTTCTCTGAACCAAATAATCTCCAAGGTGTGACCATGCCCAGGCTGCTACATAAAAGGACTAAGGTTATGTCTACCAAACAAAAATGGCTACACTGCTTCTGGTTTAAGAAGTAGCCCACACAAATCAGCCCAGCATACTTGAGGGTGCAAATCTGTAGTACAGACATCCCAGAAGATCATTTGATTATGCTCAGGTCATGCTGATTAGCACCTAACTTGGCAAATTGTGTCCCTGAAATCAATGGAACTACTCAATGAGTAAGACACTACTTACCTTGTGTAATAGAATTAAATCTAGCTCAAAGTACTTTTGATAAAACACAAGACATGAAGTAAGGCATATTAAAAAACATTAACAACTACCATGGCCTTTTACAAATAGCTTTGTTGATCAATATAATACTCTACGTTGTTAGAGTCTCTGATAAAAAAAATCATTTCAAATTCATTATAACTTCAGTCATCCTGCTTGTGCTTCCTGTTAGCAACAAATTCCCATCTTCATCTTGATATAATTCCCTATTTAATAATAAAGAAACTAGAAAGTCACCTTTTGAATCATATTTTTATACCAGCTGGTGTTTTATTTTCTCTATCTCTCTACTTATGTCCTCCCTGGTCTTGCATACTGACTTTCTCTTTTCTGTGATCCTCATTTAATTAAAATATAAAAATGTCACTCACTTCTTTATAATATCAAACCAATTTCATTTAGCTTCTCCTCCTACCAGCTGCAGGCACGTTCCTCATCTAAATACCAGTTCTTCTGAACATTTAGTATAGATCTCTTTCTCTTTTTGTTCCTATCCCTTCTCTAACTGCATTCCCCATCTTTTGACACCTGGGATAGTAAAAAGAAAAAGAACCTTGAAGGGCAGAGAAGGTTGGGAAACAACCAGCTACAGACTGAGTGAAAGGTGCAAAGGAAAAGGCTTAACTTTGGAAGTGAAAAGCTAAAAATTGCACAGTGCTCAGATAAAATTAATATGGGGATAATTGCTAGGTCAGTGGGAAAAAGTTTCTCTTCCTCACATTTATGCTATAGAAAGGAAGAAAATGAAATGTCTGTAGTTATTATTATTTCAGTCATTAAAGATGCATTTGAGAATTAATTAACAACAATCAGATGTATTTAAATGAATAGTAATAGAGGATCATAGATGAGCATACTACAAAAATCTACTCCTCATAGAAGATACCTATCATAAGTAGATACCCCTTTGAGATGCTATACAAGCCAGTTTTTTAAGTCATTATGACTCCTCCTTGAAAGTGGAAAATACATACATCTCTTTCAGTACATCAATGGTTATAATGCCTCTGGTCAGCTACAGAAGTTACACCTATTGTGCAGTAGGCATGCAGAAAGTACTTTACAGCTGTAACCAAACAGATGGCCAGGGCCCATAAACAGCTGTAAAAATCCCACTCTAAGATACCCCTGGGTGGATGCAGTATCAGAATTTATTGCTGAAGGCTAGAGCCCCATAAAAAATATCTGTACAACATCCCATTGCAACACATGGTAGGTCACATTCTGCCAAAATCTCATGCATTGTTTCACCCCTGATCACCATCCTTCAAGGGATGGTCATTTAACCTAGGCCAGAGCTTGATTCCTCTTCCCAAGTGCCAGGCCAGCTCGCTTTCAAGCTGCTATTTCCCGCCCTCAAGCCACCTATGAGCTACTATCTGGTATTATTGCTCAGTGTGTGCATTCCATCTACCCCATCTGAGTATTTGTAAAGTTTGCAGCTTTTGATTAAGTGCTGTGTTGCTTGTGGACCCTGCAGTCACACAGGGGTCTTTCCAAGATGTACAGTGGGCTTATAGTCTCTTGTACAGTGTTGTTTTAAAGCATCCATATCCAGATCTGTCTGTTCAGCTTGACCCATGCTTCCCTGTCAAGGTTGTGCATAGAAGAGCACCTGTTTGGTGTTGGTATAAAACACTGTAAGAATAGATTTCAAACTGGATTACTCTGAATGATCATTTCATTTCCATTTATCCCACCCTTTATCTAAATGTAGCACAATACACAAGATGACAGTACCCAGCCTGCTGGGCTCTCCATGGACCCAGAAACATGGCAGCAGGAGGAGCAGTTAGAGTCTGTTTTCTTATGTATATTTTTGTTCTAATGCCTGAGAGCGCAGAGACTACATCTGTGTGTGTGCAAGTTGGGCAGCCTGTTATGACTGTGCACTGTTAAGTACAGTGTGGAGCTCTTTAATGCAACAACTTCTGGACCATACAGGAGACAGTAATCTGCTGGGGCATATACCATTGCAAGTACAGCAGTTTTGAGCACTTTGAAGTTGGCACACCATGTTGTGCTAACTAACATCTTAAGGCAGCTACCCATGCAGAGATTTTACTTCTGACCTTCTGAATGTGATGTTTATAGGTGAGGGAAGTCTACTCTGACTCTTTGGTAGCTTGGGGTATACTCATAGGGAAAGATGTGGTTACCTACTCAGATGTTCAGCATGCTTTTGCTCCTCACGAACCTTCTGCTTCTCAAACAACCCTACTCCTTAACCCCCATGCCACTGGCCTGGAATGAGGGTATGGTGCCAGGCTCAGTCCCCCTACTCTTTTGGGGGTCTTATGGGTCTGTGTTGCATTGAGCGGGGCCATAAATCTATGTTATTGTCAACAGACCACCCCATCCCTCAGGTCATGTTGCTTTCCTGAGAGAGGCTAGCATGTTTACTCAGATCCATTTGACACAAAACAGATCCGATATAAACTGAAAGCTTTTTTTTAAGCCCCACAGCCAAGGTGTAACCAACAGGCAAATATGCACATCTTTGCTGGTGATCTTCCAGGAGCCCTTTGAATGAATGAGCATTGTTGCAGGTAAGAATGAGTACTTCCGACTGCTGCAGGTAGAGTGGGAAATGAAAATTCTGCCTAGCAAAACCACCCCCATCTCTCTCCTTCTCTGACTTCACTTTTAACAACTGTTTTATAAAGCTCAATTTTCACAGTTAATCTGAAAGTTTTTTTTGTCAATTTGCCATGCCATTTTACTTTATTCCATCAACCTGGCAAGAAGCTAATATACAAATGACCCCATTTTGCTAATTCCAGAAATCCCTTCCTCCTAATGCCACTATCCATGGCTAACAATCGATAGAAGGATTATTATTTGAATTAATTATCTGAAAGATTTCATCAAAACTTTAGGAAAAATTGTAAACTTTTCTCTTCTATCAGACTTTGGAGAGAATCGATGAACTCTGTGTTTTAACTCCTTTTTTGTCTGCAACAGAGAATGCAAGACCATGTAGAAATGTTATAGCACAACAGGGTTGACAAATATGTTATGTTTATTTGATTATACACTGGTATAAGAAACTAAGTCCCCAAGGCTCACCCCCTCTCTCTACCTTCTTTTCCCTTTCTGGAAAAAAAAATACTGGGAGTAAGGAATGGCTTGATTAGACAATAAACTCTGTGGTTATAAAGAACAGTCTTATTTTTTTTCTAAACTAGAAAATTGTACAATAATAAAAGACATACTTTGAACAATAATAAAAAAGAAATACTTACAATTCCTGAAATGAACCACATTTTCTTATATCCATATGGAAACATTTGCTAATTTCTAAAAGGTTTAGCTTATTATAAAAACCATAATTTTTTAAAATGTCTTTCTAGTCATTTAAATGGATTGACCGACAGTGACAATAAAGTTTGAATTGGATGTGTCTACAAGTGTGCCACACAGCGCAATTGGTACTGTGCAGTCATTTAGTATTTGCTTTGGCACAGTGCAGGACTGAGCAATTGGTACTGCACAGTCCTGGCAGGACACAGGTTGTTTCCAACCCTGTAAGATGGGAAACTCCTTATAAGATGGGAAACTCACTTCTTGAGAGCACAGAGGCAGAAAGGGATCTTGGAGTCATCACTGACTCCAAGATGAACATGGGCCAACAATGCGAGGTCACAGTCGGCAGGAATAACTGGACTCTATCGTGCATCCACAGGTGTATCTCAAGTAGGGCCAAGGAGGTGATCCTCCCTCTCTACGCAACACTGGTCAGGTCACAGCTGGTACTCCACAGCTATGTTCAGTTCTGGACATCCCACTTCAAGAGGGATGTGGACAACATTGAGAGGGACCAGAGGAGAGCCACCCGCATGATCTGGGGACAGCAGGACAGACCCTACAATGAGAGGCTACAAGACCTGAACCTGTTCAGCCTTCACAAGAAAAGGCTGAGGGGGGACCTTGTGACCACCTATAAACTCACTAGGGGGGAACCAGAAGGGTTTGGGGGACACCTTGTTTCCCCTAGCACCCCCCCCCCGGGATAACAAGGAATAATGGCCACAAGTTGTTGGAGCGTAGGTTTAAATTAGACATCCGTAAGAACTACTTCACAGTCAGGGTGGCTAGGATCTGGAACTGACTTCCAAGGGAAGTGGTGCTGGCTCCTACCCTGGGGGTCTTTAAGAAGCGGCTTGATGCCTACCTGGCTGGGGTCACTTGAGCCCGGTTTCTCTCCTGCCCAGGCAGGGGGTCGGACTTGAAGATCTACAAGGTCCCTTCCCACCCTACTTCTATGATTCTAGTGTGCAGTAGCAATGAGATACCCTGCAGTAGCTCATTACTACTGCACAGTACTAGCAGTGTCATGGTTAGTGCCTGCCAATGCTATGTTGCCATAGTGATGAGCTATGTTGCTGTAGCTTATCGCTACTGTGACATAGCATCTGTGTAAATTTGCCCAGTGTATATAAATGGTTGAACAACACAGCATGACAGTCATCTTATCCTTTTGTGCTCTCCATCATATCAGCTACCTATTTTAGTTAAGGTTGGAAATAAGCAGTCATACTGGGTACAAACCAGTGTTCATGGCACCCAGTTTATTTTTAGACATCTTAAAGTAAGGTGCCTAAAATTAGACTGGGTGTAGCACACTTCACTCCTGTGTCTAAACCCAGACCAGGAGTGGCATGTGTAGTCATTTGTCACTGTTAGGAGTGGTGTGTGCAGCTGCTCACTGCTTCCAGGAGCAGCTCCAGGCAGCCTAAGGTAAGTAACTCAGGATGCGGGGAAAGTACTTCCAGTCCACTTCCAGGTTCACTGCCAAGCATGTTGGAGAGCTCCCATGCTGCTGTGGGATGCTCCATCTGTCCCAGCACCTCAGCAATCACAAGGCATGCCTGCTACCTCAAGGTATGTAGAAAAAAACTTTTAAAGCTGTGCCTGTGTCCATCCCTAATTCGCCGAATCAACATCAAATCTTCAGATTCAGCCGAATCAAATCAGGGATAGTGATTCTAATCAATGGATTGAATCACTGTCCCTGATTTGGGCCTAATCCACATAGAATAGGGTCCATTTCACACAGCCCTACTTTTTGACTTGGCATTTTCTTACAGTGGCTGTGTGTTACCTTCTTTCCCTCCTACATGTTGTAGCAGGCTCTCCCTTATGGGAAATATCCATCTGGTTCTTTGCCCATCAGTTTCTGGGTTGAGATACTATGAAGTCCTGAAGAGTGTGGACTACTATGGTCCAAAAGAGTCAAATAAGCATGTCCAGTTCTTTTTGCCCTTCCCATTAGTCTTCTGGTTATCTTGACAGCTGATTCTGCCTTCATATTGCTCTGCAGATTCCCTGGGGAAGAAGTCTCATTCTCAAACTGCCATTGTATGGGTACATCCTTCCAATTGTGCTGCTGTATACTGTGTCCAGCTGTCTGAATACAACGTATGGGGTGTGCCATACCTGACAAAGTGTGCCTTCAACTTACTGATTACTATTCATGTTTGAGTATCCTCTAGGTGGTCCACCTCCCCAAAATTACAGTAGTCATCTATTGTAACCATACAGTTTCTATCACTGAACACAAACTGGACTTTTCTTAACCTTTTCCCAAGTTTGTGTTGGGATTTCATGAAGCTGCAACATCTCCTGTTGTCTATCTCACTGCTTGTTATGCACCTCATGCTGTTCCATGTATATCCTCATCTAGGAATTCATGACTGGCCAGTAGACATAGTCCTGAGTTTGCCACAGGCATGCTGCTAGTCCCAGATTTGGAGCATGTATTCTACTTATGATAGCCTGTCTTGAATTGTCACCTTTAAATAAGATCCATCTTAAACACATAGCTCATCCCTAATGTGCCATTACAGAATGACTTGCTAGGACACTTGTTCCTTGTGACCTTCCTAATCCTGGAATTCAATTCATATCACAGGCTATGGCACATTTGTGCTAGAAATACCTTTTCAGTGTACAGCTGTTCAAGGGGTTTCTTGAAGAACAGAACTGATGAATTAGCATGAAGGTACAGTGTAAAAACACTAGCAGGACAAAAGCCTCCAAAACTATTTAAACCTCCTTGAGCATTTCTTCCTGAGTGGCATGAAGGCAGGGTGGGAGAAGGCCTATTAAAAGCAGAGGAACTGCAGGGGCTTAGGCCTAAGCTTTGAAGAGCTAAAAGTGTAAGTTCTTTTTAAATGTATAACTAATGTATGCTGTTAACCTTTGTAAGAGGTGTGGTCATTTATTTTAGGTCCTTTCAGAGACTGCACTCAGAAAAGTACGATTTGCAAAGAGAAATGGATGTAAGCAATGTAAAACAGTAATCACCCTTACTTTTATGTCACATTTTTCCAAACATAGCCTGGAATTGTAGAAATCACTGTTTTAAGAATGATTCAGACTTGTACAGTGAAAAACCTTAGAACAGTTCTAGCTTTTCAGGTGTTATTAGTAGATCTATCACAGCTTATTTTGACATAACAGAACATTTCAGCCATCACTACTGTTGTTCTGCTAATTTTGATCTAAATGCTGATATTTGTAATATTTATAATTTAGGCATAAGCTAACCATATAAAGTTCTGAAATGTGTTGCAAGAGTTGATTGATATGATATACACTGCATTTAAATACATTTATATGTGAACAGTCACTTAAGTATATCTAATACAAGACTTCCAATATCACAGTCATCATTCCTTTCAAGTCCCTGTTACAAAAAGTAAGTGAACTGTTAAACTTTAGCTCAAGGGCACAATAATCCTCAGATCAGCGTAATTTAATCATCAACATAAGCTAATGGAAAGTTAAATACGATGTTCAAGACAGTCAGATTTTTTTTTGTTTCACATATTCCATGCCTATAGATTTTCCAAAACAGATTAATTTTAAACATCAAAATGTCATCCAAGACATAAATGCCTTTATACCTTTTTTATATCCTTATTATTCTTTAAATTGGAAATATCTTATTTCTCCTTTATCTACCTTGAAAATTATATTTTTATCATGCTGAAAAATACTTCCTGATGCATAACTTTTAGGAAAGCTAAGCATATATTTATCTTTATTAGTGGCCTTTGCAGCTTTTTCTTACAAAATTTTTCTGTAAAATATTGAAAACTAGAAAAATATATGCAATTTGCCCTGCAGAATTCTATGGAGATTTTCTCCTACTGGGACCTAGCTTAACAAAAATTCAGAAAATACATTTTTCTATAGGAATTAACATATTCCAAAGATCTTATTTTTCTTTTTGAAACTGTGTAATTTATGGCCTGATACTAACCCACAGGCAGAGAACATTCAGTGAAACTCAAGAGACAAAGTGGGTGACAGGTTAGTTCATTAAACACAAGTCAAAACAAACTATCAGCTATTGTAAACTGCATCAGCTGCTCTACTTCAGTTGTAGTTAGAGAATCCAAACCGAAGTCTCTTTCCACTTGCCAGTTCTGTATGGCAGCTGCAGTGTGACAGGAAGAAGCAGAAATGCATTACACTGCCATCTTATGGTTCACTCTATGGTAAGGTGATCCACTTGTAGTTGAGTAAGCCATTATTGGGTTGCTCTATATTAGTAATATGCTGCAAAATCATCTAAATGTAGAAGACAACTTCACTCAGTATTGTAGGGCTTCGGCTGTCACTATAAATTATGGCTTTGTGTACATGCCCCCAGAGAGATTTTCCTGTAATTATTCTCACAAGAATTTCCCTGAACATAAGCCCTGTGCAACTTCAACCTACTCTACCAAAATCCTCATCAAAATGTATTCCCTTTGTTTCAGTCACTGATATCCACCACTGCCCTAATGGACGCAGTATCCACATTCCAAAAAATAAACACAGGCTTTCATCTTTGTTCTTTCTTTCAGGCTCTTCCTTCTGTTCTTTGGGTTAATAATAGGCCTGTGTGAGTAGGCAGCTATTCGATCTGGCTTCAGATCTGGCTGCTTCAGATGCCAGGGATCCAGTCCAGAGCTCCAGATCAGTTTTCCACCTATCTGGCTGAAGTGGCTCTGAAGCTCTGGAGCCGCCTCGGAGCTCTGGCCATGGGGTATAATGGGGAACCAATGAAGTATCTATAACTTTATTGTTTTGTTCTCTGATTTGAATTAAACTTGCAGGAGTGGTAGCCTCTGCTGAGAGCATGAAAGTTTCAAGAAGATCAGAGCAGGGGTTTGGGAAGAACTGTACCCCAAATTCTTGAAAGCAAAACTCATGTAACGTGTATGTGTTACACCACAGGGGGATGAAAACCTCAGGCAAACTAGCCCCTGCTGAGGCCACAAAGCCTGCCAAGTGTCCAGGGAATAGGTGCAGAAATTTGGGGAGAACTGCACCTCAAGCTGCTGACAGGCAAAACTCATGACATAGATGACTCAGTGCGTGTTAGGGCACAATGGGCTGAAAACTGCAGGGTTAGTGGCCCCTGATGAGGCCACAAAGCCTGCCAAGTTTCAAGGCAATATATGCAGGGGTTTAGTGGAAACTTTACCTCAAGCTGTGGACAAGCAAAACTTGTGACACAGGTGACACTGTGTGTGTTAAGGAGCAGCAGGGTGAAAGCTGCAGGCCTGCTAGTCCCTGCTGTGGTCATGAAGCTTGCCAGCTGTCAAGGTGATCGGTGCAGGCTTCTGGGGCCCTGCACCTCTAGCTGCTGACAGGCAAAAGTCGTGTTATGGGGGCTTGTGCAACTCTGTGCGTCTTGGGGCATGGGGTTGGGCTGAGGAACTACTGCAGGCCTGGCTGCTAAGCTACTGTATTACTAGATACCAATCAATCATGATTCAGTCAGGGACCAGCTCAATACATAGTACCTAGCTCACTAGTAACTAACTAGATAATGAGTTACTTAGCAATGATTAACACCTACAAAACCACAGACTAAGGAGAGGAAATAATCAATACAGACAATCAAGTGCCCCAAAACAGAGACAATCAGTTGCACAAGCACCCATGACATGAGTTTTGCCTGTCAGCAGCTAGAGGTGCAGGGCCCCAGAACCCAGAAGCCCTGCACCCATCTCCTTGACAGATGGCAGGCTTCATGGCCACAGCAAGGACTAGCAGGCCTGCAGCTTTCACCCTGCTGTGCCTTAACACATACAGCGTCACCCATGTCACGAGTTTTGCCTGTCCACAGCTTGAGGTGAAGTTCCCCCCAAAACCCTGCACCTATCTCCTTGAAACTTGGCAGGCTTTGTGGCCTCAGCAGGGACTAGCATGTCTGCAGTTTTGACCCCCCTGTGGTGTAACACATACACATGACATGAATTTTGCTTTCAGGCATTTAGGGTACAGTTCTCCCCAAACCCCTAGTCCAATCTTCTTGAAACTTGTCAGGTGTTATGCTTGCAGCAGATGCTACCACCCCTGCAAGTTCATCCAATTCAGACAACAAACAACAAAGTTATAGATATTAAATTGACTCCCTATGATACCCTATGGCTGGATCTCTGAAGTGCCTTCAAAACACTTTGGAAAGCCTAACAAATTCAGTGCTTCAATCCTGACATGCTGTTTCAGCGTCTGAAGCATCCAGAACTTCTCTGAATCTGAAGCACAGTCCGAAGCCTCATGGCAGCCTTGTTAAATAACTATCCTACATGCTATTTAACTTTCTTCTTAAACATGGCCTGGTTCCCTTGCAACACTCATAGAGAAGGCATGCATGGGGTCTGATTTTGATCACAAGTAGACATGTGTAAATCAAGTTTAAATCAGTGAAAATCGAGAGTCAGACTGGTGAAAACGTGGTTTCTGTCAGATCCATGTCAACTCACCAACAGTGATTACAGCCCTTTCCCCATCCTTGTAAATAAATGTTTGTCTTTTACAGCCTAAAAATACACTTAGCAAGAATCTTTAAGGCTTTAGCCTTCATACTTTCCTGTGGGGTAATTTCCTACCCCAAATGTATATTTTGTGCAGTATCTTAAAGTAAATTCATTCTAAAAATGTTATTTTTTAGGACATTGTCACTGGCAATGCAATGCACAAAACCCCAAAGAACACCCAGCTTACACGAATGGTTTGCCCTCTGTGGATGAAAAAATGCCCAGGGTAACAAGTTACCCCAGGCATGAATGTGTTTTTCCATATGGGGTAATTTACGCAAAGCCCGTGTTAATGCATTGGGGTAACTTGTTACCCCAATGCAATTTCTGTATAAATGACAGGCCTAGACCTGTTTGGACACTTTGGGTGGATGCATCTGAAAGGTCAGCATTCAATGACACCTCATTCATATCCACTTCAGATGTCTATGGTAACTAATGGATGGCCATCCTCCACTCCGCCTTTGCAGAAGATGTGGTAATCCCTTTTGCTAACCACTTTGTTTGCAGGCTTCAAGGTCATGAAAACACCCTGACCTTTGCCAAAAAACAAAAAAATGCTTTTTCATACCCAAATCCACCTCTGCTCTCTTTTCTCATGGAAAAGCTCTGCCTTACCTCCACTGCAGCAGGAACTAACCTATGCAGTATGATTTGGAAAAACAACTCCAATATTCCAAATGAAATGCAAGAAAATTGAAGAAGGGAAACTTTTTCATCCATTTTTGCTTTTGATGGGGAACTCACCCTAGTTTCCTTTGTTCCAAAGAAGTCCAAATTTGTGCTGTTGCTGTCAAGCACACGCCCTGACCTATCAGTGGGTGGAGAGCAAAGAAAGCCGGACATCATCCATGACTACAATAAAAACAAGAGTGGGGTGGATAATCTCGACCACTTAGTCTGTATGACCACCTGGAAATGGAAAATCAACAGGTGGACAATGACACTATTTTACAATATGTTGGATGTGGCTGCCTTTGGCAGCCTCATAATTGAGCTAGGCCACAACACAAATCGGAAGCAAAGATCACAATTAAGAAGATGGTGCTTTTTATTTCAGGAGCTTGGAGAACAGTTGATAGATGGACAAATAAAGCAAAGAATGATGGATATACATAATCTGTCCAAGTCCATTGAATCTGCTATGACTGCCTAAGTTACAAATTGCCACAAAGCACCCCAATAAAGTATTCTGCAAGCATGAGTGGACATTGTGCTTTTTGTCCAAGAAAAGATGACCACAAAACCCAGAAATGATACAAAGATTGTAAGTGATTTGCTTGTGTGCACCACAGTACATCACTGCTGCTTTGTGAGGAATGCAATATTTAGTTAAAACAGTTAGGAAATGTTTTGGAAAGTAATTGTTAGTATGAAAACAGTGTGAACTGCAAACTTAGCAAATTGTTCATTCACATTTTGAAACACTAAAAAAAGTTTAAACTTTGTTCATAGGTCTAGTTAAATAATAGTTTGGGTTCAAAGCACCATAAATAATCTTTCAAACAATCTATATGTTTAATAAATAGTTGCTGGTACATTTATATGGTTGTCACTGGTTCCATTTTGTTCATGCGGGTGGAATAACAAGTTACCCCAGGAGAACAACAACAGTTACAGTTTCATGAGAACGAACGAGGGTTAAACTAATAGCAAGTCTGTCTGTGAAAGTGTAGAGGCTCTGATGATGTAAGTGGTGTCAGAATGTTGACTGATAACCAGGGATCCTGGTTTTCTCTGTTTAAAAATCTCAAATTTTCTTATTAAAATTGCAGATTCTCTGATAAAAATCCCAAAATCTGTGATTAAAATGAAACACCACTATATATATAGGTGTTAGTTTTACACAATGTTTTATTGATATATTTATAATTTTAAAGCAATTTGGAAGCCTGCCAGTGCCTCAGTCACTATAATAAAGTAAATTTGAAACACCTACAAACTTTGGTATTTGATTTTGGGTTTTTTATCATGGAAAATTTGAGCTCCCCCTTCCCTCCACCAGGATGCAGGTCCAAACCCCATACCCCCAAGCCACAGTGGGTGCCCATCACTCCTCTCCCACAGCCCCCTGACCCTGCTGGTGTCTCTCACACACCACCCACAGCCCTCTGGGCCCTGCTGGTGTCTCTCACACACCACCCACAGCCCTCTGGGCCCTGCTGGTGTCTCTCACACACCACCCACAGCCCCCTGACCCTGCTGGTGTCTCTCACACACCACCCACAGCCCCCTGACCCTGCTGGTGTCTCTCACACACCACCCACAGCCCTCTGGGCCCTGCTGGTGACTTTCACCTCCAACTAGTCACAGCCCCCTGCCCACCCAGCACTGCTGGAGGGGGCCCTCAGCTGCCAGGGCTATGGGGCCAGGGACCTAGGTCCACAGCCCTGTGCCCTCTGCTGCAGCATCCAAGCCCTAGATACCACACCCTGGAGGTGGCAGCTGCCATGGCCTGAGCAGGGAACAGAGTGCAGAGTATGGCTCACCTCCCCCAGCAAGCAAGGCCAGAGTGGAGCCTGTGAAGTGGGGGTGTGGGATGCCCTTTACAGGCTTGGGCTTTCCACCCTGCTGCCCTCTCCTCAGGGCCTCTGGGGCCCAGCGGGTGGGGCCTGGCACAGCATGACAGAGCAGAGATGGGCAGGCAAGCTCCTTGCCACTGTGAACCCTTTGCTGCCTGGCAAAGTGCCTCCTGCCTGCCCAGCAGCAGTGCGGGTGGCAGTGTGGAGTTGTGTCCCTCACTGCTGTTGGGAAGGCAGGGGGAACCTCACCAGGGCAGTGCAGAGCTCCAACTGGTGGCATGAGCCTCCCTGGTTGCCCCTGCTCTGTCCTGCCATGCCAGGTCTTGTCATAGGGGCCCTGAGGGGAAGGCAGCAGGGTGATAAGCCCTGAGCCCACAGCAGGCAGCCTGCATCCACCCCCACTTTCACCCCTACCCTGTGCACAGACCTTGGGGGCATGTGTCCTTCCCCGCCCCCCCAGGAGTGCACTCAATGGTGAGGAGCCAGGCCCTCCCCCTGCCCCCTGGACAAGCTTCCTGCAGCCCCATTCCACTCCCCACCATGGCCCTTCAGCCACATGTCCCAGCCCCGGCCCCAAGCTCCATGCACTTCTCCCTCATTATAGCACATTGCTACAGTGATGCAGCAACAAACAATAACCGTGCACAGTCAGCACAGCTCAGTATGGACTGTTACTGTGCCATCTTTCAGTACTTCCAAAAAGCCTCCAGCACTGTTAAAAAAAAAAAAAAAGCCTACGCTCTCCCCAGGGCTGTGGAGTGTCTGGAGCTTCCTGGCAGAGCCCTTCCAGGCAGCACTGGGCAGGGAGGGGTGAGCAGCAGGGCCCAGGCTGGGGATGCTGGGTCTGTCACCCATCCTCACTGTGCAGCCAGGGCCCAGCGACTCGGATGGGCAGTTGTACTGCCAGGGACAGTTGTTGCTTTTTCAATTGTGGGGATACTGGACCAGGTGTGGCAGGCATTGTGGCGGGGCTCAGAGAGCTGGGAGGATGGGGCTTGGCAGGGCAGTGATTGGGGGCTGAGGAGGCAGATGGGGGGTGAAGCCAAGTGGAGCAGGGATCAGGAGGGCTGAGGGGCAGGTGGGGAGTGGAGCTAGGAGGCAGAAGGGCAGGGATTGGCAGGGCTCGAGGGGGAAGGTGGGAGATAGGCTGAGGTCAGACAGGGATTAAGGGGGCTTGGGGGGATGGGTCCATTTGGGGCAGGGATGGGGGAATGGGGGGGATTGGGGCCAAGTGGGGGAGGGATAAGGGAGGATGGGAGAGTGGATGGGGCCAGTGGAGATCCTCCCCATGGCCCCCTCCCCGCTTCTCAAGCCCCTCCAACCCCTTACTTACCTGCACTGGAGCCTAGGTCCAGCTCCCTGCAGCTAGCATGCTGCCTGCCCTGCATGGGCAAGCAGCGTGCTACAGCACGAGGGTGAGGGCCAACCAGATGGATAGGAGTTTGAGATGCTGCAAGAGGCACGTGCAGGCTCATCTGGGCACAACTACTGAGTACAAGGGGTTGCAGCAATCTCTGGCTACAAAGTTGAGAGTCTTCCAATAAGTGGGTAAGCCATCAGTGGGCAACTGAGGAGGCTGATACAAGATCCACATGCTGTACTGCAAATGTTGCAAACAGCACATATACCAAGTAAATAATCAAGTAAACAATATTTTATAGGATATTTCTTTTTCTTTTCTAATTATAAAATGATTCCAGGTCAGATCACTACTTTGGCCATGGTATAACTTAATCATTAGAGTAGAAACATAAAGTGAAGGTTTTAAAACAATTTTTCAATCTGTTTAAATGGGGATAATGTATAACATTTTACATCTCTAAAGGGAGAATAACAAGTCTTTAAATGTAAAGGTGTAGTAAGCAGCCTTGCAACTACCCAAACTCAGGAGAACAAATTGCGTTCCTGTAGACTCACTTCAATAAGTTCACAACCTAAGTTGAAAAAGAGGAATATAAAAGGAAATGTTGAATCTTTTCTCTGATAACAACACATCCTCTGTATTCCCAAATGCTGCTTGTGAATGCCAAAAAATCTAATTTCCCTATGCCACCTAATTCTTTCAAACTACAAACGGAGACTGGATTTACCCGAATAGAAACCATTTTATCCCAGGACAAAATGCAATTGTTCAGACATCCATATCTAATTTAGTTGATCTAGCTGATCAAAATTACCTTCTCAGTGGGCTAATATACCACCTAGATATTGATCATTTAGTTTAGAATGTTCTTAATAAAGTACTAAATTGGCAGTATCTAAAGTTACTGTGTAGTAGCATTGGTGCATGGTTATTTAGTGGTGCTTACTGTGCATTAACCTAATAACACTGCAGAGTAGGTTATTAGTATGGTTTGTGCCATGACATGCTACTGCACAGTGTTATATTAGGCTAATATGCAGTGAGTGTCTCTTGTAGACATGCCCAGTTGGCGGTGAGATATATCCAGGTTTCTTAATTTACTAACGAATTCTTCAGTTCAATATAGGTCTATTATGCAACATATTCAAGAACACGATTTTTTTAATTTTGCTATTGGTTTTTGTTATTCTTTAAAAAACTGATTTTAGTAACAGTTCACTGAGACCCCCAAATACTTAGTAAATTTAAAATATATTTCAAAACTGTACAGTTCACCTCTTCCTCTTTAGAGATCTTTTAGTATTCCATGCAGAATTCCATATCTCTATATTATTTTGTAACATACTTTGTTTTTATTTATAAGACATTAATTCATGTATATCACAATTTCTATGTTTTGTTTACTTAAAAAGGTCAGAAACATGTTTAAAAATGTTTTCTACCCAGCATTTTCCAAACATGAAACCTCTTTTCACCCATTCATCCATATGCATTTCTTCAGTAAGTTTATGGTTTAAAATATTCAGCTTGCTTGAAAAGAAGGCACAAAGCAAGTGTTTGTTTGCTGGGGAAAGGGTGAAGAGGTTAAACAAGTACAGTATTTCTCATTACAATCCAGCAACTAGTTGTGGCAGTAAATGTGAATGAATTAATTATAGAAGCATTTCTAAGAAACTTTGTGCACTCTGTAACTTTATGAGTTTGAAATTTCCTCAAGGATTGGAGCCTTCAAAGGTCTGAGTTATATTAAACCAGTTTCCTTTCAAGTCTGCATACACTGTTTACCAGAAGGGTGAGTAAATAGGAGCAAGAAAAGGTAGACCTTCTAAATTCTTAGATAATGAGTTAAAGTTCTTTGAGTTCTTAGGTATTGGTTTAAGGAGTTATTAAACTACTGCACAGTGAAGCTTTTTACTCAACTAATAGGATAAGTAGTGGATGCCTATCTTTCAAAAGTGTCACAAAAAGTTTGCATGATAGAGCTGCCTCATGAGTTGATAGTAATTCAATGAAAACATGTTAAGTATCTATGACTTATAAAATTAAATATCAAATATTTATGCCAAGCAACACATTGCAAAACATTAACTATAACATTTATAATGTAATATAAATAATAGTTGTATTGAAAATATAGCGCTACATTGCATTATGCTATGCTGTTTTCAATTGCCTTTAATTTAGCAAACAGTCAGTCATTTGGCCTAAAATTTTGTACACTAGCGCTCTTCCATTAGCAGTCTCTCTCTTTCTTTGTCTGTGCACAGACATTCAAACAATCTGGGAGAATTCTCTTAGGTTTTTTCTCCTGGTAGAAAAACTTACCTACAGATATTTGAATGCTGAAGCACTAGAGAATGGTGACTTTGCAGTCCTGACAATGTGCAGCTGGGGAGGGGGTGTCCTGTGCATTCATCTCAACATGCTTAGTCACTTGGAGACAGATGTCAGCAATGCACAGTGGAGCCCCAATCAGGTGACCCAGACTGTCCATGGTTAATCTGTGTTTCTGTGTTTCCCTGTACTGCAATGTAGGGATTGTGAAGGATCATATTCTGCTCCCTGTGGGAGTTGAAGAACCCAGCAATGACACATTGTCCCCCTGATGGAAGGGGGAGGGGATACTAGAGAACTATGTCCTCTTCTGCGAGAAGCCAGAGCATGTACAGATGTTTTCTCTCCCAGGATAAATTCTCCTAGTAATGATTTAACCGTGGTTGTTCCCAAGTTATGCTTCTCCTGGAGATTTATTTTTTCTCTGAGAAAAATATCTGTACACTTATCTTTTCTTCTGGGACAGCATCAACTCTCCTAGGAGGAGCTGAATGTCTGTGTGAAGCCTTTCTTCCAGAAAATTATAGCCAAAACAATTTTGCCATTTTTAAGACTGATGCCAGGGAAAAATATCTAATTTTGCCCATGTTCAAAATTCTTGCCCTCTTGTACACTCTAGCTCTCCTGTCCTTACAGGAACTGAATTGAAATTTAACAAACTAATAATTGATTATTGCCTTGGGGATTTTGTATTCTTCATGGATCCCAAGAAAATCTGCCCAAATTTGGCCACGTTACAAGCTTTTTAAAATGGTAGAACTTGATTTGGACAAGAAACTCGACCCTGGGTTTACCATATCCCACATGACCACCCTAACCCTGGCTATGGACTCTCAGTACAGAGGGAATGAAGAGATGTAAAATCTTTGTTGGATATGCTTTTCTTGTGTGAAAAATCATGAGTGGACAAAATCTCAAAATTTTTCATGGACAAAATATTTTTTTCAATTGCCTTCTTCCCGCTGCTAAGCATAGTACCTATGTGTGTACCCGTCCTAAAGAGCGCTGATATCCTCATCAGAATGAATGATTAAACAAATTTAGAGATATTGATTATACTTCAAGACTCACAACTTTATCTCCTGGGAACTTGTACTGTTATTCCTCAAATGTCTATATATAAAACCTCCCATTTTCTCCCCAAATAACAATGATTACCTACTAGAAGTGACCCATACAATTGTCATTTTTTTCCTTCCAAATGCTTAGATTTCAGAAAAATTGTAAATGAGTCTTGCAGGTCAAACGTTGGAATGGATGGTACCGTTAGGTTGGGATTCGCATATTGTAAAATACATCCTCTCTGTTGATTTGTTATCAGAACTGTTTTTGAGCAAAACCAACAATCTTAATGATGTCAATAGCTCCAGAAAGAAAGTTAATAAAGAGAGAAGGCATTAAGAATGGTTCAGAAAAAAAAAAAATCACCTTTCTGAGGTTGCTTGGTTTCTGTTGTAACTTTTAGCTTGCTATAATGGTTAGGCATATCAGAATTAATGTTGCAAGTAGGGACCTACCAGAATGTAAGACCAATTACTAAATGGCTTAGCATTTAGAGGTCCACGGTTTGAGGCTTAGGCAGAGCCTAGTGGGCAGAAGTAAATATTTAACTCTTATCCCAAAGTAATAGTTAAATGGCTAGGATGTATAAAATAGTAGGGCACAGTGAAATTTCACCGGCTGTTTCATTTTGACACTGTTTCAACTCATTTCGAGGCCAAAACAGCGAAATAAAAATGAAACAAAGGGCATCAAAACAGCCTTGAAACAAAATGAGACTAATCAAAATGTTTCAAAAGTCAAAACAATTTGACCATAGTGCGGTCAAATCATCCCAGCCAGGCTGACTCCCCATCCCTGGCTGATCCAGCAAAACATTGAAACAGTGTCGAAACAGCCTTACTGTTTTGAAATGAAATTCAATATGAAACACTGTTCTGTCCAAATCTCAAAACTCAAGGCGACAAAGAACAGTGCCATTTCGCAGTCCTACAGATGTCTTGTTTAAATTTGAAGATAATTTAGGGAAAGGCTGGCAGTTTCAGTTTTATCAGCAATAAGGAATAGATACGTTAAAATTAGAGAATGGTATCAAGATAAATCCACAGGATTTTTGGGACACATGAAAATTATGGTGAAAACAGTGTACACAAAGATCATACATATATAAATGTATGATATGAAATAAATAAAGAAGGAAGCACAAGTGTCTGGGTGTGTGGAGAAAGGAAGATACTCAAGTGCGAGACATCCTGATTGTCTACTAACTCTGGGGTCTTCTCCAAAGAAGCAAGAGTAAACCTGATAGCACAAGGGTTGCTCCTGGTATCCTATTGTATATTTACTTTCCAATTTGATGCTGTGTCTTTTATATTTTGATTTATAGGGGGAAATACTGAATCACTGGTAGTCATACTGTTTAAGTCACTGGCTACCTTTTACAGGCTGCTGTAATAAATATTCATATGTAGTATATGCAGATAAACTTTGTCTGGTACTCAAATCTAAGTTTAATCCCGCCAAGAAGGCCACTGTGCTCTTATATCTTCATCCTTGGTGAACTAGCAAAAAAGCCAAGTATCATTTAAGTCTCACTAGCAGGATACTTGAGGGAAGAGGAACAGTATATGTGTAAGTTAAAGTGACTTTTAGCTAACATAGCTCCCTAACACATAACTGTTTACAGTGAGCTGCATTAAGTGCAGTTCAGATAACCCAAAATCTGCACTAATAGACTTTTGGTATCACCTAATCAATACACTGTATTAATCATCCCACTTCTCAGTCTTGCTGTGATTATGATAGTATCTCATTGTTGAACCTTTGCCCTCAGTTGTACTTTATTTGCTACATTATTTCTGCATTAATCAATAGAAATACATCACCAACTCTTACAGTGAGGTTTTGTTTATTGTGTGAGATTTTTTGCTTCCCTGTTTTTGCTTCATGTTATATTTCATTTTGTAATCTATAACGTGTGCATTAAGAAATAGATATACTGCTGGTGGGTAACTGCAGCACAGTAGTCAGTAAACACAACATTAAGTCAAAAAAGAGAAAGCATTAAACATTATTTAGATAGGGATATAATGCAAACAGATAACTGAAGTTTTGATGAGCTCAGAAAAAACGAATGGGGAAAATAATATATGCAAGAAATTCATTCAAAAAGACTGCATTCATATGCCACACTGGAGCATCATAAATGGGGGGTGTCACGTGGTAAGAAGATAATAATGAGACTTGAATATCTTACTAACACTGAAATAACACTAATGAAAGGTAAAACAAGATCTATGCAGAAAAATATGAAAGGTTATAAAATCCCTGGTTAACTTAATAAATATTTCCTGAAATGACTCCTTTTCTGCCTCTTATAGTCTATTACATTGCTTCAGTAGAACTAGGAACACATGACATAATGTTAATACTTTTGTAAGAAAACTGCAGTAAGACTGACAGCAACACTAATTTGTGAAGTCATTTAAATGGATGGCTTGCCCCTATGGACACTAAAAATTTGCTCTCTTCTTGTTGCTTGAGTAACTAACAAAACTTGGACACTACAAGATGCTGGTCAGTATAACACAAAAGTTGAGAAAAGACTTGGTGGCCAAAAGGAAAAGCAGCACATCAATTTTAAAAGGGTGGAACTTAAGGAACAATAGGTAGGAACCTACAGTCTCAGTTGCATTATCTTCAAAACGTCCCTGAGAGACAGAATGAAAAAGGCCTTAATAATGTATTAAGGACACAGAAAAAAATCTTTAAATGAACATTATTTAACATCTACCCAAGGTAGTTCAAAGTAAATGCTGAGACATTCATTGTTTAAAAGACCACTTTGAACCCAGATCTCTGGCTGGGATAGAAATGCTTATTTTCCATTTAAAGTTGTGTCAGGAAACAGAGAGCAAACCTTGTTTCTTCATTTAGAATGTGCTTCCCAGGAGGTTCTAAACATAAAGATAAATTGTGTGCTCTTGTGTCCTTGTAGTACGTGCTCTATAAAAGCACCACATTCAGCACACTGCAATATCATTAGTAGTGTCCCCATCTGTATTATACTGTTTTGTTCCCACATAATTCTGTAATGCTTGAAATGAACAAGTGCTTTCCAGATGTGAGACTGGAGATTAGTTGGCTTATTTTGTGTGGGTGATCATTTTGCTGAATTTGGCATTTGTCCCCACGTACTGACATGCAGCAATAACATTCATTGCAGATGGACAAACACATTATGTCTTAATGAAACTAGCATGCTGCATAAACCACTTCTATGGAACTGTCTTCAAAATGTACTTGAATTACTTAATGCAGAATTCATATAGTTACAGAGTTCATCATCAGATTTCAACTATGAAAGACAGAAGCTAAAGATATTAAAATGTAAATGGCACATTTTCAGAGACTATATAATGAGTTCAAAAAAAGATTATTTCAGTCAACTATTTTACTGAACATGTGTAATGAAAAAATCAGGAGGCATTTCAGGAAGAGAAAAAGACTAAAATCTGTATTAACACTCATAAAATCTAAGTGCCAGAAAGGACCATAGAAATCAATGAGATTAAGCAAAAGTCAAAAGACATACGTCAGGAATTTCCAATATAGGCAAGATGGAATAAATGTTAGAGTGTGTTGATTTTTAAGAATGCAGAGCAAGTGAACCGAAAAGGTGTGTGGTGTATCAAATCCAGAGGACAATTGTCAACTGGAAGTTTTTAAATATAATCAAGACTAGAACCAAACATTTTCTCCTACAACTAAATTGAATGTGTACTCCACACACAGAATTTCTGCTGTGAAAGCAAGGTTCAGGGAATTAAATATATAAGCGTATCCAAATAAGAAAAGATTAAATATGTGTTGAAGCCAAGGAACAAACTTCTAAGGATTTCATGGACTGAACTGAACACCCATACAACCAGCTGCTTTAAATTGGCATTATCTTCTTTGAGTCATTTTTATCAACTGAGAGTCAGGCCCTTGCCACACATTACACTTAAGATGTGATTAACTAGTTAATCATGTCTTAAGTTGTAACCTGGCCACGTTACATTAATTAATAGTGCCATAAAACAAGAAATAAGCCACAAAGTTATTTCACAAAAAATGTTTAATAACTATGCAGTCAGTTCCTATCATGTCATTAACTGAATGTGAGGCCAGGTATGTGCCCTGATCCAGGTTCCCAGTCGTGGGGTTGCACCATGGAGGCCTGTTGGCTGATCCAGGCTTGCAGCCACTGGGGCACACCATGCATGGATCAGCTGATGGTGCCCCCAGCCACAGGAACTCATTGTGAGCCCCCTGGTTGAGAGCCACATCAGCTGATGTCAATCCCAGCTGCAGGAGCTTATTACTTGCTGTTACAAGGAGAGACTGGGGTCATGATCCCAGGCACCCCCTGCACCAGTGATAAGGCATGATGGGATCTGATGCTGGATCCCACAGTCATGCCTCCTGCTATGCACATGTGACACAGCAGGGAATGCAATGTTGTGACTCATGCATCAGATCCCACTGCATCTTTACATGAACATCTGGCAGGGAGCTCAGTCTTATAGCCTCTTAAAATAACAGTACAACATAATAAATAATGATATAACCTATATACAGAAATAGCCACAGTCAAACATTAAAAAATATTTTACCTTATAAAAAAAAAACACAAAACAAGACAAATCCATTATATCCTGATTGCCATAAGGGCAAATTAACTTCTTTTAATTTTCTTCAGGTATCTAATGAGACTGAAATCATTTAAATTCTCTAACATTTGTTGTTTACAGACAGATTTTAAGAGTTCTCTCTGAGATGACTACATGGAAATAGAAACTTTTGTAAAAGATAGCAGTTTAAGAAAGAAACGATAAATTAGCGAAAAAGAACGAAGCAATATTATTGAACTGTACAGCTCAACCGACTAAATTGACTAAAGAAATACCTCAAGGATCCTCCCTAGTCATAAACACTTCTCTTATTTTTCAATTATTTGTGACCCTTGAAATGGCAGAATGAGTACACTGACTACGTGCTGTTCAACACCACCAACAACAAAATTCAGCTATAAAATTCATCCAGATAATTTGGTATACCATTAATTCAAGGGTAGATTGTAAATAGACACATACAGACTAAGCTTTCCATTACTCTACAGGTACATATTCAAGTGATAAGTCAGGGTCAGACCCTGCTTCAACTGCTTCTTATCAAAGGATAAAATTGCCTCTGTGTTTTCATTGGGTTTAGACAGAATCAGTTCCACAGATAATGCATTCTACTCCCTGCTCATTACAGGTGAATTGAAAGCTTTTCATTCAAATCCTGAGTTTAGATCCATGTTTCCCAGAAAAAGGTGACATTACAGTAAGCTAAGAGAGACCAAAAAGGTGTTTCTTATTCACATGTTCCATTGTAGTAAGAGCAACACAAGATCTTCAAATGTTTAAACAGAATGAAACACAGGAGAAAATTCATTAGGCTTCCCAACAAATATTTGTTGGGCTCTAGTGAAGCCAAATTCACAAAGAATCATAAGCAAAAATGTATTAGAGCTTCAATTTGCACAGCCTTGATCTTAATCCTACATTTGGAATGTGTCTTTCTTTTGCATTGTTAGGGAAGCCTAAAAATGTTTCTAACTTGCACTGGCTTTTATTGGACATAAGTGATCAGAAATGCATCCTAGGCTCTGTCTGGAATATGACCACAAACTTGAAGACTCTACCAAGCAAATTCATCCCTTAAACACCACAGTAAAGGCTAGTAGTGGCTACATCAGCACTGCATTGTATACTAAACCCACACACTGCCACAAATACCTTCATACCACCAGCTTTCATCCTAAGCAGACGACTAGATCCATCATCTACATACAACATCTACATTATATCTGCTCTGATCCTGCTGACCCATAGGATGCACATTATAAAAGATCTAGAATAGGCTACAATTACAATATAATCACCAAACTGTAGCCACTCAAATCAACAAGGCCTTACTCAGAACTTGCTCAAGTCTGCTTCAAGAGACAAGAACAACAGAAGCCCTCTGGTTGTGACCTACATCCCCATCTTGACACATCATTAATAACCTCTGAGCCCTCCTGGAAAAAGGTAACTGGTCTCAAAGTAGCTATAAGGTATAAACTTGTCCCGGCTTACAGACAGCTCCCCAACCTCAAACAGCAACAGCAAACAGCAACCTCTCAAGCAACAGGCTACCTAATCACTTCTCTCACTGAGGCACCAAGCCTTGCAATAGACTGATGCCAGCTGTGTCCCCTTATCAATACAGACCACATCATCACTGAACCAAACAACATGGATTATAATACCCAAGGCTCAGTTACCTGCACCTCTAACATCATATATGCCATCACCTGCTTATAGTGCTGCTGTGCTTAACAGATGGGGTGATTTCTACATGTAAGATTGTGTTAAGTATGGTCTAAACAGCAACTGGATTCTTATCCTGTTACCTGTATTAGTTCTTGTGATATCTTCCTCCCTATGGATTTATAATTAGTTTGCCACTCCTAGCACTGTCCCTCCTTCCTTGCCTTTATTCAAATCACTATTTACCTTTGATAGACTACTCAGGGCATGCCCTTTCACAGGATCTGATTAAATGAGCTCAGATTCACAAAAGCTAATGCATCTCCGATTCCTTTTGCAGCAAGGAAATTGCATGGCGCAAAGGTCTCTAATTCAAGCCTACACCACTTCAAGGGTATCCTCACCTTGAGCTGATCCTACCAAAACAGGGTAAGATGCGTATATAGTCACAGTGTAGGAGTTGTATGATGCAAAGCAGATACATAGCCCTTGAGAATCTGGCTACTATTTTTAAATTATTTTTTAACACTGTTAATCTTAATAAGCATTTTCAAAGAGAATGTTGACCTTCCACACATCCTCTTCTGACCGTAAAAAGACAGGAGAAAAGGCATACACAGACAAGATTATTTGGGTAAAGATGATTTGTGTGATATCTTTTATTACACCAACTAAATAGGTGGAGAAATTATTTCTTGCAAGTTTTAGGGCACAAATGCCTTTCTTCAGGCATAGGGAGAGTCTTCTGGGATTTTGTGGTCTCCTGGATGGAATAGAAACCATCAAAATGCAAAATTCAGGTATGTGAAAATGCAGATGAGAAAAGAGAAGAAATGTTGACCCGGTGATCAAATGAAGCTGGTAAAATGTAGAGAGGTTACCTGGGGTTATCGAATGTCAGGCAGTTTATAATGTGTCATAAATCCTATGTCTATATTGAGTCCATGATTTTTTGTATCCAGTAGATTTATCAAGTGAAGTGTGGAAGCTCATCAACAAGAGGTGCTTTGTAAATTCCCTTTGAGCATTAGGACTGAGAGATTGGAGAGCAAGCAGTTGCTTTGTGAGAAGTATGTACCCACAGGTAATTGGATATATTTTTAGGGGTGTACTGATAGAGATTTTGGGGCCCGGTGAGGGAGGCAAAGGAAAGGACAGGAGCAGGTGCAGCATTGGCAGTAGTGAAGGGCGAGTGGGGACTGCCTGTAGATGTCACCGGCCATGTGAGCAGTGAGGGGGTGGGACATGTACAAGCAGCAACCACCCACAGAAGCCAGGGACAGCTTTAGCAGCAGCCAATCTCAGGGAGGGTACATGCCCTGCCATGCCTCCCCTACATGCTGCCTATGGTTCAGTGGAGTGCAAATCAATTTCTTGATTTTACTTGGGACTCCCTATAACTTGGGCAAGGGTCTTGTTAATTTAAGAAGGAAAAG
The DNA here is from genome assembly GCA_030014935.1 of Caiman crocodilus. Taxonomy (NCBI): domain Eukaryota; kingdom Metazoa; phylum Chordata; order Crocodylia; family Alligatoridae; genus Caiman; species Caiman crocodilus. Next base: position 92,264,487 of record JAGPOW010001296.1, read on the forward strand.
TACCAGGCTAGAGCTGCATTTTGATGGGGATAGCTGCATTTACATCATCTGCTGAGTAAGCAGCTTCGCAATGCAAAGTGCTGTAGTGAGGAGCAGGCAATTTGTTGAGCCAAGAGGGACATGTGGGCTCAATAAGGGAGATAAGGAGGCCATGTGATGGGAAAGAGGAGGCGCTCAGGGAGATAAGCGCTCAGCCCTGAGCTAGCACAACCAGTTAGGATCTGCTTCCTGGCCAGCGAGGTACTCCTCAAATAACCAGGAGTTTGCAATGCACAGGGACCTGTGGTGAAGGAACAAGCCTACATTAGGGGTTCCAAAGGTTTATGTTGGTATTTTGTGTTTAAGTAACCAGAGGACTGAGCTGTAGCAATAAGGGTGGTGTGGAGGACACAGGAGCATGCTTGAGGAGCATTTGTGTTTGAGCCCAGAAAGTACCAAGGACCCAGAAGGCAGATCCAGAAGGGGGCTAGGGCTGAGAGGGCCAGTGCCTAAGCCAGAGAGGGACTAGGACTAAAGGGCCAACACCTGTCACAGGCCAGCTGGGCACTGTGAGTGTATCAATTTTATCACAGGCCAACTGGGCTGTTCGATTCAGTTTCAGATTGAAGAGGCAAAGTTGGGAGTGAAGTAAAGGCAAATTTATTATAGTTTACACACGCACAACAGTTAACAGAAAGATAAATGTGATAAGCAGATAATGCAGTATTAAATAGCTAATAGTAAATAACAGATAATAACAACAGATAGATCAATTCCATTACATGTCAAATGGCACTGTGTGGGCATTAGCCGCTGGGCTGTTCAAAACAAAAGACAGACAGACACGGGTTGGCAACTTATTGATAGTCCCTCAATGCCAGGTACGCATCAAGTGATTCCAGTGAAATCAGGCATCCCTGATTGACACGGTCAGAGGGATTACTGGGGAAGGTCCCTTGATCAGGACCTGATCCTCACTCGCACCAAGAGTCTGGGATCTGGGCATGGAACAGAAATGACCATTCTGTTCCCTCCTTCCTGCTGGCTACCTGATGCATGCACTTTTTATGCCTAGTCTTATGCTAATCTGTTGGCTTTAGAGCCACTCACAATGTTGCCCTATAGCTGTTACCCTATGGGATTGAAAGGTATCATAACATTTATCATAAAAGGTTACTACCCAAACTCAGGTTTATCCAATAAACAAATTATAATGCAGCACCTAGGTTTGAAATTGACATTGCTCCACCTAATCCCCAACCCCTTTTAGGCTTCACTTGAATATGCTTTCTTGGGATGTGCTTTCCTGGAATGTGTTGGGTGTGCCAGGCAGTTGGATCCAGTTTTTTTCATTAAAGCTAAACCCTGAGCAGAAACCATTAGGTCACCTAATCTTGCATCTACAGCTATGGGGCCCAGTCAGTTCCACAAACAGTTAATTTTATCATTTTGGTTAAACTTATGACAGACAAGTTACATTTGTGGTTTACAAACTTACAAGCTTTATATTAACTAATATTACCTGTTTAGGCAAAATACCAAATGCCTCCACGAAGCACATATTTATTGCCTAATAATTCCTCTGGTTCTGGCCACCACAGACACCTGAGCCAGAAGCCACGGGCTGGGGCCAAGAGGATTGACACCTGAGCCAGACGGGGAATGTGGTTGAGAGGGTCAAGGCCCAAGGTAGATAGGGGCTGGGGCTAAAAGGGACAACCCCCAAGCTCACAAACCAAATTAGAGTAAAACCTGCAAGGTATGGGCGTGATTATGGGAAAGGCTGGATTATAGCCTCTAAGGTACAGTTAGGGCCAAAAAGGACCACAGTTTGCAACCCAAGGCAATAAGGCTTGGAGAGCCAGGCTCAATACCAAGAGGGCAAGTTTGGTGCCAGCAGGGAATGAGTAGTGTGAGGCAGCAAATAGACAAATTTTGTCAACAGATGGAAAATCTGGTGGCAAGAAGAACTAAGGGTCTAGCAAAGGAAGGGAAGGGAACCTATGGACAGCACCACCAGTATCACTCTAAGGCAGGGGTTCCCAACCACTGATCCATGGCCCAGTACTGAGCTATGGCAGGTTGGCTGTGGGTCATGACATGAGCCCCTGCTTGGAGTCCCATCTGTTTGCCTGGATGAGTGGCTTCTGGGCTTACAGCTGAGCTTCCAGGGTTAAAGCCAGGTGGCAGGGGAACCCCGGGAGAGAGACAGCTGGCTCCGGATATCTCCATCCTACTCCCACAGGGATATGGTATAAAAAAGGTTGGGTATCACTGCTCTAAGGCTCTGGGGAAGCCTCCCTATGTGCTAAAGAAGTTACATAAATGTGTGGTAAGCAAGACAGCAAAAAGGAGTATGCTGGAGAGCCAGAATGAGGAGAAGGATTAGTTTGGCCACTAGGGAGGCCAACACAGCTGCCACTAAGCTGGCCCTGGTGCACACACTCACTAAACAAGTCAATCACCTACTTTGTTCTACTCTTTACCTATCTCAGAAATATGTATAAATAAGCATTTTGCAAGAGTCTATCAATTAAAGCTTGACAATCACTTTGGGACCTGAACAGATTTAAGACCTAATAAGCAATGTTAAGCATTACAACTTCACTAGGTCCACAGTCTTAGGCAATACAACCTCCGTAAAAGACATTGTTTGATGGTGTTTATTTCAATTTCAATACAATCTGGAACAGATTTTATGTTTTTGCTGTAGGCATCATCAGCACTGCTAGTTGTAGTATTCACTTAAAGTTAGCCTTTAAAATCTGGACTTCTGCTAATCCTGTTCAATTAGATGGATCCTGTCACTGGCTTGTATTAAATGAAACAGATCTACTTTTGCCATCAGTCATTACAGGGCACTTCTACATATTGCCATACAGATGCATCAAATGCCCTTGGGGAAACTACTTGGGTGAAAACAAACACTATACACCAAAATGAATGAGCACTGAAAAAAGATAAAGGAGAGAGAGACTGGAACATAGGTAGAATATTTTTCAGAAAAAAAATAAACCACTGACTATCTCACCTCAAAGTTCTTGTGGTCAAAGGAACACTTTTACAAGAAAAGCTTGTGAACAAAAATGCATTAGCTGATTGGACACAGAGGGCTCCTATACACAGGCAGGGAGCCTGCTACAATATGCTGGAAATCCAACACGTCAGAGCAGACTTGATTAATAGAGTCTGCTGGAGCATGGAAATAAACGCAAGCTAGAACCCTTCGGTGTCACGTGTATCAATGTCCCTGTATTCCCCATGCTGAAAAATTAATTAAAGGTCATTCATTGCCATTTTTCAGTCTGAGGGATGCCGATACATGTGACATTCAGGTTTTTAATTACCATGGCTTGCTAACTAAAGACCCCCCCACCCCCCCCACCCCCGGTACCAGGTTTAAAAATGCCCTAAGTATCAGGGACTTAACACAGATTATAACTTCATGGTCCATTAATAATTTTATACTTTCAAATCTCTGCACTTCACAGGTGATAATGACCCTCCTGAAAAACCTTGGTTTTTCCTTTATCAGCTCTTTAATGAATCTCTCCTGCCTGATAATTTCTCTAATATCCTGTTTTTATTTACATATAGAATTTGCACAAACTTTTGTTCCATCTGCTACTTAACTCTGGGGAGGAAGGGTACTGGGCTAACCAAAAACTTTCCTGTCTATAGCAACTATGCAGTTGGTCCCGTAAAGAATTATCATCCACAAGAATTCTAGCTTCTTCTTCTGGACCATTACAATAACATTACTTCAACATTATTTACTAAGAGTAATTTTAGAAAATAATGTAGCTCATCCTACTATGCTTGTTCACACCACTAATCTTTATCAGGCTTTATCAGTAATCTTTAACAGCAATCTTTATTAGCTCTGAAAGAAACAACTCACAAAAATCAGTATTACTCATGTGACTGATCCAAAAGCCATTACAAAGAAAAATTACTTTGGATTCGATCATGTGCTATCAGAACAAGACTTGCAGATCAGGCCCTATAACTGCATTCCACAGTCTGGGTTGCACAATTAATTCATATTTTACATTAGAGATCATATTCATTAGTATACTCTCCCTATTACGTACCACTTGGACACAACAAAGCAACTATAAAAGCAGCTAGTAACTCAGTGTAACCAACTATTTGTTGCAGGTTTGGAGCTGCTGTGTGCTGTTGAAGAATGATCTGGTCCTGCATTTCATGTAATTCCATAAAGCCCAGGAATGGCCATAGAACAAAAAAAAGTCAAATAGGTAATGAACAACCCAAGTATAAGATTATGAAATGTCAGAAGCAGGAAAATTTTAATTCAAAGGAACAATCTTATATAAAAAGTAGATCTTAATGCAACACAAAGATTCCAACACATTGCTCTCTACTATGAGTCCAAGTTTTCTCCTTGTTGTTCCAATCTTATCAGCACACAAATGTCATGGGTTCTGTTTCTTTAACAGATAGATATGTAAGCTAAGTAACAGGAATATAGGTCCTATCAAAATGACAATGCATGGTGATTTTTCTTTTCTTTATGTCTCAAAGACTACAGTTTATGTATAATTTAAATAAAATTGTTCTATATATGAATGCTGCTTCATCAATAAAAAAAGATCAGACTTGCATTTGTTTATTAGGAAGTACCATTTTACAGTGATTCTTTAAACTCTTTAAACTAAGGTAACGTCCTGTCATCCAGCACACAGATCCAGGGGCTGCACCCCTGTGAGGGCTGCGAGGTTGTGCCAGACATTTCTTGGAAGTGCAGGGCCCCAGGTCTATGTACCAGATGACAGGAGGCTGCTGCTGCCACCTGGGCACAGCCCATGCCTAGAGCTGGGAAGACTGCTGCTGCTACTGGCCCCAAGCAGCAGCCTCCTGCCATCCCAAGTGCAGATCTGGGGGCCCACAACCCCGGGAGGAATCTGGCAGTGATGGGAGGGCAGGCTGAGGTCCGTGGGGCTGGTGGAGCCTCTCAGAATGCAGCCCAGTGGCGAGAGGTGGGGGAGAGCCAGGTCTGTACTCCGACTGGCTCTGCCAGCCCCACGGAGCTCAACCCAGCAGCAGGAGGTGGGGGAGAACCAGGGCTGTGCTCCACCTCCCATCATCGGACTGAGCTCCTTGGGGCTGGCAGAGCTGCTCAGAGTGCAGCCCAGTGGTGGGAGGTGGGGGAGAGCCAAGGCTGTACTCCAACTGACTCCATCAGCCCCATGGAGCTCAGCCCAGTGGTGGGAGGTGGAGAGCCAAGGCTGCACTCCACCTCCCACCTCTGGACTGAGTTCCATGGGGTGGCAAAGCTGCTTAGAGTGCAGCTCTGGTTCTCTCCCACCTGTCACTGCTTTGATCCCACTGGGCTGCTTTGAAACTTGAAATGGTTAAACTTTCTAAACATTTCAAGCACCTTCATTTCATTTCAAAGCTGTTTTGAAGCTTTTAGTTTCATTTCAATTTTGCTGTTTCAAAATAGGACTGTGTCTGGCCTTTATGCAAATGGAACAGCCACAATTGCTCTCTCCAGTCACTAACTTCTATACATTAAGCTGATAAGTTCCTAAGAATTGCCATTTACTGTACATTGCCAGTTACACCATGGCTAGGGACAAATGTTATACATAAATTGGTTTAAGTGATCAGAAACTGGTTTAAAGCTGTAACAGAGTGTAAGTTCAATGCACGTAAGATAAACCTTGTTGAGTGTAGTATCAGACTTAACTGATTTGGGTCAAACTGTTTTATGCAAGTTTTGTCCCAGACCTCTTCCTGGTTTAAGTTAAATCAGAGTCCCCCAGCATCGCAGCATGCATTTCAACCCTGGGCTAGACTGGACTGGTCCATCTGCTCCAGAAAGTAGGGCTGACCCCATCCCTCCCACCCTAGCCAGAGCACTATCACTGCTCCAGCTGGCTGAGGAGGAGGGTGGAGGACCACAGGCATAGCAGCATCTGCCTGGCTTCCCCATGCTCCCTGTCACCACTCACTGCTCAAGCAGGGATCCCCTACTCTATCCTTCCTTCTCTTCTCCCACAGCACAGACCCTACCTGGCATCTGGTCATGGTCATGCCACCCCCATGCTAGCTAATGCTGAGAGGTGTCTGTGTATGCGTCTCCAATTTCAGTGGGACAAAGGCAGACAGAACATGAACTAATGTGAGAGTCTTTTGTTTTCTTGATGGGCTAAGAAACTTTGCGTTATCAGCAGGGATCCTTATTTTCCTTGATAAAAAAAATCAAATTCTCGGATTAAAAAATTGCAAATTCTCTAATAAAAAATCCCAAAATCCATTATTAAAATTAAAGCCCCCCTCCACAGCCCCACAGCCCTGCTGGTGCTCCTTATTCCCCCCTCCCACTTCCCCCCAGCCTCCTGCCCTTCACCCCTCCACACACAGCCTCCATAGCCCTACCGGTGACCCACAGGCCCTTGCCTCTTCAGCCCTGTCAGAGGGGCCCCCAGCTGACAGGGCTATGGGGCCAGGGACCTGGGTTCACAGTCCCCGCCCCTGACAGAAGGCAGAGGCTGCTACAGTGGAGCAGAGCCCAGATCCTCTGCACCGCCTGCCTGCTGTGTGCTTGGGTGTGTGTGGTCTGGCTCACTGTGCACACTCCCAGGGGGCAGCGGGGATTCAGTGCTACCCAGATCTGTTCATGGGGGGGAGGGGGGCATGCTGCTCTCCCCTGGGACCATTGCAACCCAAAAGGTGTGACCCAATGCTGCAGGGAACAGTGGAACCATGATGTAGGGAGGGATCTCATTGCTGCTGCAAGCTCTGCGCAGCCCTGGCAATGTGTCTTCTGCAAGCATGGAGACAACCCCACACTGCTACTCCATGCATGCAGGGGAAGCATCACCAGTGCAGTGTTAAGCACAATCAAGCAGTTTTCTTGTACAGCCCCACTACTCCCTGCAGTGCTAGGTCATACTTGCTGGGCTGCAGAGGCCCTGGGGCAGCAGAGCAGGGAGCCTAGGCCCACAGCAGGCAGTGTGCACCTGCATCTGCCCTGCACATAGATCTGGGGGGCATATGCCCTCCCTTCCCCTGGGAGTGTGCACAGCTGTGGGGGGCTGGCCCCACCCCCAGCAAAATTCCTGCAGCTCAATTCTTCTCCCCACTTGGGCCCTGTGGTCACACATTGCGGTCTTGGGCCCCAAACTCCACATACCACCCATTTACGCAGCAGGACCAGCCCTATCCAACTCCTTACATCCCTCCCTATTGTGGCCCCAATCTCCTCCCCACTTACGTGCAGGAGCTGTTGTCCAGGCTGCTAGGGACCATGTGCATATAGATGCACATGGTACCCCCTGCCTGACTGCCTTCCTCCAGCTCCCTCCCAGCCCCCTGCAGCTTGCAACTCTCTCAGCTTGCAGAGAGCTCATTGCAAAACTGCAAAATCCATGGGTTTCTCTGCTAAAATGAGACAATCCATTTGACTCTGGTACAGGAGGAAATCTGCATTTTACTCCATTTTTCTATGGGAAACAGAAAACCTGGATCCCTGGTTATCAGCACCCTGCTGCCTTGCTTGTCTTTCAGTTTGCTGCAGACAGTATGAAGAAGCAGGAAGAGGGAAATTGAAACTCTCAGTATCATCAACAGATGCATGCACTCCACACAAGCAGTCCTCCCTCCCCTGCTCCACCTTGCCTCAGAGTGCCAGCCAGAAATCAGGGTCTGGAAACAATCTCGCTCCTTGAGAAGAAATCCATGAAAAGCCTGGTGAGAGCTGCTTCTCCCTCCCTCTCCAGGCACACGCCAGCTGGGGACTGTGCAGGCATGGTGGGGGATTAAACCCCTTCCTAATCAGAGCATCCTACCAGGACCTGGTCATGCCCCCCTCAGCTCAGCACTGTGGAAAGAACAGGAAGACTGCTCTAGCACTCACTGGCTTGTAAGCCTGAGCTGCTGCAGGCATGTGTCTGCATTTTTTGCAAATTGATTCAAGCTCTGCAGATTAGACTAACCTGTAAAGATTGAATCAATTCAGGCTCAGGCTTTTGGAATATCTGTCCCTTGTCCATTGGTCCATATAGCCCAGTATCCTGTCTCACATTGTGGCAGTGTAGATGCTCAGAGGCAGACAAAGAGTTTACTCTGTCTCCAGTATAGTGTTCTAAAGCCTGCAGGTACATTTGACAGGTTTTAAGTCAATGACACATGTAACCCTGGACATGGCGCTACCCACAACCACGTCCAAATTTCTGGGATCCTGGGATGCCAATAGGTTTCAGTCTACCCACACTCTGTCTACAAGCTGGGAGCACCACTCATGGGAGTGCTTTCCTGTGGTCCTCCCCACACCAGACCACACACTAAATAACTATTTACAATAAGTTATTATTTCCAATAATAATTGAGAGATTGACAAATTTGGCATCCCATAAATAACAAACAAAATATTTTCAATGAGCTCAATAGTAATCTATACCAGTAGATAAAGCAAATACTTATCATATAACAAAAGCAATTATGTTATCAACTTTAAAACTCAGGCAACTTATAAGAGGTATATACACTCAGTCAGCCAGGTTTCCACAAAAATCACTCTGCCTGCAGCAAAGTAGCTCACTGTGGGCTGGATGCACTCCAGAAGAGATGTAGTGATGTCGTGGTCTGGACAGAAGATAGGGGTGCCTGTCAGGACCTCAGGTGTGGCTGCTCTGGAAACCAGGGTTTCTTCCCTTGTCCAGTCTTCCCTGGGCACCTAGTCAATCACACCATTCCCCAGACACTTCCCAAGGCAGCTCTCCTGTGTTTGGCACCTGCAGTGCCCCTTCTTAGCGGTACTTTATTGAGCTCTGCTGGAGCTCCCCCACCGCCACCATTCCCAGCTGCTTTCTCTAGCTCTCCCAGAGAACCTCCTCCAACAACCCCTGTCCCTGATTCCCTCCCAGTGACTTAAGATCTTAAGAGAGCACCCAGGGATCTTAAGAGTGGGGAGGGGAACCCATTTGCACAACCCCTGCTCCTTCAGAAAAGTATACCAGGCAATCCTGAGTACTCATTAGCTGATGGCTCCTGAGCCCTCAGTAGCACCTCACTCTTCTGCCACTCATCTTCAAGAAGCAACTGCCCTGGTAGCAGCCCTGCTCTGCACAGCTTCAGCTCCCCTCTCCCCCGCTAGTCTCCCCTGTTCCTTCCCGGGCTTTCCACCCTGGAGTTCCAGCTGTCCAATCACGTGCATGCATCCTGCCTGCAGAGCCTGGTCCCAAGAGTGGGAGTTAGATGCCCAAAAAGTTTTGTGGATCTGGGCCTATAGGGCACATCCACACAAGTGGAAATGTGAGTTTCCCTGGGGACAAATAGCAGCGGCACAATTTGTGCCGCTGCTACTTGTCCCTAGACAATCTCCTGCATATGTACTCTGGTGTGCAACAGGTTTTCCCAGTGGGATAGTGGAAGCCTTACCTGGGGTCCTGGGGGCCTCCTGGGCCTGCAGCAGTGATCTAAGCATGCAGGCCTGGTGAGCAGCCAGAGCAAGGCTGTGGCCAGCCAGGCTCCAGTTTCAGGTAGCGTATACTGCAGCCATGTGCCCGGCTCTGCTTTTTTTGCTGTTTTTTTTAGATACTGGGAGTTCCTGGTATCTAATTTTGCCTCCTTACTACAAATATGTAGCACAGAGAGCTCTTTTACGTCTCATTTTTGTTTTTTCGTCTTTTAAGGTGCCGCAGTGTGCACATATGCATTTCTCTGGATGAACCAGCCCATAGTTGCTTTTCCCCAAAAAGTCACTTGTTAATATATAAAAGAAATTAGAATTTTTTTCCCTAAACCTATTCTTTCAGAAAAAGAATACACTTTCTATGTATTCATAAAAAGGACTTTTCAGTTTGTTTATTGCTTTAATTAAAATATGAACCCCTTGACGTTAGTGGAATAAAACAGCTGGTTGAACTTTTTGTAGTTACATTTTATTGAAATCTTGTGCACAGGTTATATTTGAAGAACAATGTTTATATCTAATTATTATGATTATATACTCACACCAGAGCAGTAGGGGCATTGTGACATCATAGATAACAACCAGAAACTATATGTTCTTTTTGTATGCAACGTACTATTGGCTATAGTGCATCAGTGAGTTTACAAAGTGAATTGCCCCAACATGTCACTTCCACGACATACCAGTTTAGGCATTAATGTGTGAATGGCTCTCAACAGCACTGCGTCCTTAAGATTGATACTCAGTGAATAGATGTTATTAGAGATAGTAAGGCAGAAGCACAAGAACATTTAAACAAAGTAGATTCCTCTGATTCAACACCCCACCCCTGAACCACCACCCATCCTGGCAGAATCACTAAGAATCTGACACATAGTGACATCATGAGGAGAAAAATGATGAAAAAAATGCATTTTAAAAGCTGGTTTAATCCACACTAGTACTACATTTTCAATACCTTAATCACAAATACATGCTTATTGCACAGCATCACTGCAAGCAAGAATTACGAGTGTTTGCATGTCTTAAATATGCATTTCCATAATTTAACACACTTGGTTTCTTTTAAATATATGCTGAACTTTGAATTTCCTGGATTTGGATGATTACAACATTCCTAAAATTCTTGCCCTTAAATTACAGCTCATTTTTCTCAAGCATAACCTCAGTTTAACCAGAGGCTTGCCTTGGGTAATACATCATTATTTTTATTAAAGTGTTATTTATATAATATTTTGTATGTTATCTAAAGTAATCATAGAGTCATAAATAAGTAGGAGTGGAAGGGACCGCCAAAGGTCTTCTGGTCCGACCTCCTGTTCAAGGCACGGTCACGCATTTGGATGACCAAATCATCCCATTCTGGTCCTTCTCTAACCTATTCCTAAAACTACATGATCAGCTCTGTCATAAGCATACTGCCCAAAGACACAAAAGCACATTCAAACTCTTCCTGAAGAAAAAGTATCAAAGACAAAATAGTCTATTTACTGTTTCTATGTTTTTAATAGCTGGAAAAATATTTTCTTTTTTGAACTATTTCTATTTAATTATTCTTGAAGTTTTGTTGTTCATGGGAGAGTTATCTGGAATGCTAAGATAAAAAGGCTGATGCTTATAGAGTTGTTAATGCCTGATAGCCAGGTGTTATTGTTAATTATTGTTATTAATCATTTATATAGCACCATCAATGTAAATGCTGGTACACAAAAAACAAATTCCCTTTGTTAAAGAGCTTATAATGCAGAACATATACAATAAACAAAGGAAAGACATAAACAGATGGGGCATTTTTACAGGTGTTCCAGGCATGGGGGGGAGGAGCACTTTAATTAAAGTGGGTGTAAGAGCGGCTCTAATTAAAATGCCACAGCATCTCATGCATGAGCAACCCTCGTCTTCAAAATGGCAGCCAGGGCACTTTAACTAAAGCTCATTGAATGAGCTTCAGTTAATGTGCTCTTGTTGCCATATATAAGCATAGAGATTCTGATACATAAGACATGGACTTTGGCTGGAGCAAACTAATCAAGGCTGCTTCATGCACTGTAATTACAGCATGTCAGAGCAGCCTCCCAGCACATCTAGCACCCCAGGCACCCATGGAGAGAGCAGTGATAAGCAGAACAATGTAGGAATGATTTCTGGGGGCACTGGGAGGTTCTAAAAAAGGGTTTGAAAGAAACCAGATTTGCCCATTTGCAAGAACACAGGGCTGCATAAGAAACCTCTAGGTTGTTACCTACTCCAGAATCACTTTCAAAGCCCATCATAAAACTGCTTAGGCTTTTGGATACTCCCAAATCTTTGATCTAATCGTTTTAAACCTTCATCTCATGCCAAACCTAAATGTTTTTTATGACCAGTTTATATCTATGTTTTGTGATAACTTTGTCCTTTAGCTTAAATAGTTTGGTTTTTTTAAAATCTGCCAGTTGTAGTTGCAGATAGTAAGAATCCCCCCTCTCAGTCTTCATTTTACAAGGTTCATAGATTCAGAGATGTAGAGTTAGAAGGGACCTTGTAGATCTTCTAGTCTGACCCTCTGCCCTGGGCAGGAAAGAAAACTGGGCTCAAATGATGGGTACTCCATTCCTTTGTTCATCCTAGAAGCACGTCTCTGCATTTCTTCCATTCCAGTATCCCAAATGAAGCCACATCCATGAATTGTACAATGGCATTCATGTTTCTCTTTATGTACTAGAAGTACCACTCCCAACTGGATAGATTTAATGTGCCAATCCTTTTAGAATTATGTGATGGTAATTCTCCTACCCCTTAACTGAATTCCTTTAAGCACATTTAGTTTTGTTTCCACCTCAGTTATGGTAATTTTCATTTCTGACCCTTCATTCTCATTCACATTTTACCTTTGTCTACAGAACCAACATCATCTTCCTTACTAAATATTAAGCTAAAGTGCTCAATCAGTTTTGTGGCCATAGCTAGATTATCTTATTATTATTTTTTACCCATTCCTCACTGCATAGTAAACTCCAACTTCTTTCCTTCTTTTTACTTAGCAGCTTTCACTGTTTGTTTTACTATCCTTTAGGGGATTCTAACTTTATCCCTATACTTCATGACCTCTGATGTAGCTTTCTTTATTGAACAGTCCTTTTATCTATTATTTTTGGCTTTTTGTCTACTTCTAATATCTTTCTTGAGATGTTTTTTCATTCATTTTAGTCTGGTCTCTTTCCTGTTTTTCCCCTTTGCTTAGAATACAAATTGCAGATTGTTTTTTGTACTATTGTAGTTGGAACTTGGATGGCCTAGAGAATATGTAGGAATCAGGATTTGTGAGATAAGGTAATATCTTTTATTGGACTGACTTCATAGTTGGAAGAGATACTAAATACATAGTTCATAGTTGGGAGAGAGACTTCTCCTGATTATATAAAGGAAGCTAAAATTTCCCTAGTATCCTTTCTCAAAGTAGTTTAAATCCAGATAGCTTATATGCTATTCCTTTTCATCTCTTTAATACTGATTACATCATTAACTTATGCCTTCACCTTTATCTTAATTTCCATCTTTCCTAAACAATGTGTTAACTTAAGCACATCTGTTTCCATTATAGTTACTATTCCACTATAATGAGCAGAGGGCATGTCTACATGAGATGATTTACTAAACAATAGACTAATCTACTGTGCAGTAAAGCATCACTGTCTAGGCATGTGCACATTTTACTGCTCAGTAAATAAAACTACTGAGCAAATAGCTACTACCTGTAAATGCAGGTACTATTTACTTGCATATGTGTGATGCTGACAGGCCACAAGGGACAGAGAACTCCCTGTTGTTCAGCTCCCAGCTGGATTGCTCAGCTCCCAGCTGTCCCCAGGAGCCAGAAGCTAAGCAGCCCCAGGACAGGGTAGTTCTCTGCTGCACCCCTTCAGTCCCAGCACTGCTTAACTCCTGGATCCCCACATAAGCCAAGAGCCAGAAGCCAAGCAGCACTGGGACTGGGGAGCTCTCTGCTTCCCCAAACAGCCAGGGGCTGGCCAGAAGCTGCCCCAGAAGCAGAACCACTCCCAGCCAGCCCCCAGCTGCTCAGGCGTTTCCCCACCTGGCTGAGAGCTGCCCTAAAAGTGAGACAGCTCCCACCCAGCCCCCAACTGCTCAGTGATTTTCCCACCCAGCCTCTGGCTGGGTGGGAACTGCTCCAGAGATGGGACTGCTCCTGGCCAGCCCCCGGCTGTGTGGGGAAGTCCTGCTGGGCACAGGGTTTGTCCCCATGTGCATGGGGCTGGGACAACTCTGCAGCAGCAACTGTCTCCTGGCCCCTTGCACATCAAAACCACTCCTGATGTGGTTCTGATGTGCAAGGGGCCAGGAGACAGCTGCCACTGCAGCCAGTAGAGCTCTCCTGGCCCCATACACATTGAAACCAGCCCCTTTGATCCCTGCCAGCCCCTGGATACCATCCCAGGGGAGCCTGGACCTTCTCCTAGCTGCTCCAGAGGCCCAGAGCAGGGTAGGAGCAGCCCTGGACTGGGTTGCTCCTCAGCAGAGAGCACATGTAGACATGTCCCCAGAGAAACGTTAGTGTGCAGTATTTTACTGCATAGTAAGTCTTTATGGCATTACTACCATGTGTAGATGTGCCCAGACAGAGGTAGCTAGCAGCAATAGTCTGAAGTCAGGCAGAAGGCAGGACAAAGCTTTCATGACCCTGAGCTCACTTTTTCAGATGCTGTGAAAGGACAGAGCATCTATTCATAAGCAACAATTCTTTAAAACAAACATGAATGCAAAATTGCAGAACAAGTAATCTAAACAGGGACAATGGATTCTAATCCCATTACCTGGACTGTTTTGTAACCCCTTTGTAGCTATGGGTTTATTACTTGTTTGCCTCTCCCAGGACCTTCCCCTTCCCCACTAAACTTCCCTGTCTTCTTTTCAAATCAGTCTCTTTGATAGGCTACTAAGTACATGTCCTTTCACAGCATCTGATAAAATGAACTCAGATTCATGAAAGCTCTGATTCAGTTAGTCTATAACATGAATCTCTACCCTGCCTTCTACCTATTCCACTATATTTTGTTATCCCAAGAAAATCTAGTTTTACATATTTCAAAATAAATCTATTTTGTTACCCAGGTTCCAGTTCAACGTTTTCTATTGATTATACTCAGTTCCCTAGCCAGATTAGGTGCCACCCTTTCACTAAATGAATACACTGTCTGTCTTCATTAATATTATTAACTTCTCTCCCCTTGGTGTTCCTCCTTCAACACACTGGGTGTGTCTACACAAGATACTTTACTGAGCAGTAGAGTATTTACTGTGCAGTAAGCATGTGCGTCTAAATGTACACATGCTTAATGCACAGTAAACTGTTCTACTCACAAGTAAATTTGCTACCTGTAAATTCAAGTAGTAAATTTACTCATGAGTACTTACTGCACAGTAGCACACACATAGGGATCATCTACTGGGATCATCTGCTCCCAATCAGTCCTGCCACTAGGAGGCCAGCCTGAGACTAGCCCCAGGGCTCTGCTGCTGGGAGCCTCTCCTGCCCCAGGGCTAGGCCAGCATTTTGGCAGCCCTAGCCACAGGCAATTAAAAGCCTGCAATCACTGTGAGCCCTGGGGTACATGTGCAGGGAGCCTGAGGCAACTTCTGGCCATTGTATGCCTGCATGGGCCACAGGCCAGCTCTGCCAGCCTCTGCTGACAATCCCTGGCACTGCAGTGCCACGTAATAGTCAGAGCTGTGCCATACAGCCCCACAGGGTGTTGCAGGTGTCTGTCACACCTGTCAGCACTTGGACCTAGCTTCAGGCAGCTCCTGGCCACCCGGGCCAACTCCAGCTGGCCACAGAAGCCTGCTTGGATCCTGCAGGTGCTGCGGGGTACTGCCTCACCACATGGCTGCCAGTCCTGTGCTGTACCCCTGCTCAGAGCACTGCAGGCAGCTGCCAGGCCCAGCAGCACCAGAACAGCCATGTGGAGGCCCAGTAAGCTGTCATGTAAGCCATGATGGCATTGTCACTGGCCACTTCCCAGGGGCCCAGCTGCTCAATGGAAAAGACTGGAAACCTCATGGGATGCATGCAGACTACAACAATGACCCAGGGGATGTTGGCCTTTGTGAACTCAATGCAGGCAGTGAGGGTGCACCAGAGTCCCTTCAGCTGGCCAAAGGCACACTGTATGAGGGCACAGGTCCATCCCAGTCTCTTGTCGAAATGTGCCTGGTGGGAGTTCAGCTGACCAGTGTAAGACCACATGAACCAGAGAAGGAACAGATAGGTGGTGTCCCTGATGAGGAGGGGTGGGACCGCAGCTGGCACTGAAATACACAGAGTAGGTGGGCACTGTCCACTGAGCCAACACTCATGTTCATGGTGGTCAAGGATGGCCTGGAACACAACAGAGTAGAAGCCCTACCAGCTGTCATAGGAGTGGTCACATGATGGGGATATGGATCCCATCCAGGGGTGCGATGCACAGGAAATCCCAACATGTGGAACACTGCCACCACTGCAAGAGGATAGTGCATGTAGAACATCACATGTCCCAGCACATCCTGGGGGGCACCACACACCTCCAGCATGGCCCCCCTGGTGGTGGCCTTGCCCACATCAACAAGGTCGCTGACATAGCAGAAACTGGTGGGCATGGCTTGCTTCAGCAGGGTGATGACCAGCAGAGTGTTTGGAGGAGTGGCTGCTGCATGGTGGACAGAGCTGCTCCAGGAGGTCCAGGAAGGTGGCTCAGGTCATCCAAAATGCCTCCAGCCACTGCTCTCATTATTGTCCCAGATGGCCTGGACAACATGCAACCACAAGTCCTAGCTGGCCAAGTAGGCCCAGCAGTTGTGGGGCTGGCAGCCCAGGAGGGCAGGGATGGCCCCAATTATGGCATCCAGGGGCATGTTGTTTGTACTTCTGCTGGGGTCTGGCTAGCAAGACAAGGTCCAGACAGCAGCTGCATAGCAGTGGGAAGCCTGGGAAAATGCAATTAAGCCAGCAAGGCAATCTCTTCTGGGGGAAGAGCTGGCAAGGCCCAGACTGGCCCGGGGAAGATGGCAGTCAGCAAGGTCAGCACAGTGCCCAGCAAGAACCTGGGATGCTGGTTGTCACTGCCAGGGGCATGGGCTGGCGCAGCCATTGAGCAGGGAGGCAAAGGTTGCAGTGACAGAGCTGCTGCATGCTGCCCCTGCACTGTGCATGCTGCTTCTGGCCAGAGAAGCAGCTGGCCAGAGAGCAGGGAGTGAAACTGGCTTTTAAAATGTCCTCCAGCCAGAGGCAGGTATGGCTAGAGCCTCCAGCTCTCCTTGGTGGTGGAAAGGGCCTGTTTCAAGGCCTCAGGAAGTGAGAGCACTTTGCTTCTAGGAGCAGCAAATCTGCTCTCACTTCCCTGCATGTGTAGATGCCTACCTGGGAGCATTTATTCATGAGTAATTTACTCACAAGTAAACTGCTCCTAGATCAAATGCATGTGTAGCCACACTCAAGGATTTTTTTTATCCATTGTTCTATCTGCAGACCAGATTTAAAGATAACACTAAAAATACTT
>JAGPOW010001296.1:92291449-92315281 GCA_030014935.1 Caiman crocodilus
AGTTACCCCTGGTGGTGCCCGGGAAAAAAGAGCCTGCCCTATTTCCTGCTGATCACCCCTCAGCAGCTTATAGGCAGCCACCAGGTCCCCCCCAGCCTCCATTTACTGAGGCTGAACAGGTTCAAACCCATTAGTCATCACAAATAGGGACTTCAGTAATGTCAATTTAATCTATTCTTCCTCTGAATTTGACCCTGTTTCTACAAAACAAAATGGGAAGAGACCTACCACAATGCTATTGAGTGTGATTACAGGGTAAAAGCACAAAGATTTAGGTTCATCTAGATAGGTCAGTGCTGATGTACTTCCCAAAACAGTTTTTAATCTACTGAAAGCCTCTAAACATTCTTCACTGGGAAACTGTACCAATATATTTTCCACAAATAAAATGAGTTGCCCATGTCTAAAAAAGCTTTGTAAAAATTGTTTTAGGTGTAAGTGAAAAATTGCAATGGAATTAATTGTGACCTGCCAGTTGCCATTTGGCTTTCAAACTGGCCAGTCCAGGAAGTTAGAAATGGAAGCCATTTGTTTAAGTATGCCCTGTTTAAGGAAAGCAGGCATATTGTCTAAATGAATTTCATTTGCATTAGGACTGCCACGACCAGGATTTCTTCCTGTGTCTCAATTACTGTACCACACCTTCTTACCCAAACTCCAGTCTTCGGTGGCTGTGATTCTATAGATACATTTTCCTGACTGCCAGTAACCCTTTGAATTTTTCCTTAGTTAACTCCCTTTTAAATGCTTTGTCATTGTGATTGCAGCCCCACTATCTACTGACGTACTAACTTCCGCCTCTGCCATACTGGTGATTATTGTGGGCTATCCCCAGCTGTCCTTTCTAAGGAGCACTGCTGGAAGTAGCTGGAGTTGAGCAGAGGTAAGTCCTCAAAGGCCCTGACCCTGAACCAGCACCAAACCGTTTACCCTTTATTATCTGTTGAGGGTTTTCATGTAAATCAACACAGCCCACCCCTCATCTGCAGTATTATATTCCCCAGTTTCCTGTACTTCTACTTCAGGTTTGCTCCCGTATCTGGTTAAACATAATCCAGTTCCTTTGCCCTGTAGCCTGAATACCGCATCTTTGACCAGGCCCATGGCTCCAACTAAAACCATGTTCTCATCTTGGCCATTTCCCTTGAGCCCCAGCTTCCATTCAACCTAGACCATTGCACTACAGCATTTTTACTTTGCATCCACAAGTTATTAGTCCTAAACAGCATATCAGTGATATCATTAGGGTTGGGATAAACTGTCTCTACATTCCAGGGGCACAGAATGATAAAAGGCCTCCCAGCGGGCTAGTTCCCCCCGTTGCACAGTTTGTGTTGTGCTGTTCCGAGATTCTGCCATCTGAATATTCTGTGTGCTGATTCCTCTGCCTTTCGGTCTTCCACCATTCCTTGTCAGCTAATTTAGCTCCCCAAGAACAAGCCCTGAACACCCTTGCATGTGCAACAGCAACAGCTGTATTTCCTCACTGCAATCCTCTAAGAGCATGAGGTCACAGGGCATGAGGCTACAAAGAAGGGCCCAGTGCTTTCTGCAGCACCAGTCTCCAATCCTCGTTAGAGTGTGTGTTTCCATATAATCGACTCTTCTCAAAACCAACTTTATAAACTTATTGCAATCTTCACATGAAACAGAAATCTGGGACTTCACAAAAGACAAATGGCATACTGGGCTGTTGTAAGAGTGGTGCTAGCAGATCAAGGGAAGTAATTCTTCCCCTCTATTCAGTACTGGTGATACCACACCTTGAATACTGCATCTAGGTTTGGGCTTCCCACAAAAAAGTATATGGACAAATTGGAGAGAGAGCAGTGGAGGCCAATGAAAATGCTTAGAGGGCTCCAGCACATGACTTAATGAGGAGAGGTTGAGAGAACTAGGCTTACGTAGTTTGCAGAAGAGAAGCTTGAGAGGGGACTTAATAGCAGCCTTCAGCTACCTGAAGTGGGGCTCCAAAGAGAAAGGAGCAAGACTGTTTTCAATGATGGTAGATGACAGAACAAGGAGTAATAGTTTCAAGTTGCAGCAAGGGAAGTTTAGGTTAAATATTAGAAAAAACTTTCTCACTAGGAGAGTAGTAAAACACTGAAACAGGTTACCCAAAGATGTTGTGGACTCTTCATCCTTGCAGGTTTTTAAGACCTGGCTAAACAAAGCCTTAGCTGGGATGATCTAGTTGGGAACAGTCCTGCTTTGAGCAGGGGGTTGGACTAGATGGAGTGAGTGAAGCTCCTAAGGTCCCTTCTAATCCAAATTTTCTATGATTCTATGACTCAACCTTAGGCACCTATAATGGTAAAGTCTCAGGAATTTGTTCCTTTTGCTCTTGATTATTGTCAGTAGTTGCAACTCTAACAACCACAGTAGCTTGTAGCAGAAGACTCCCCTCAGCTGCTTTAAATATATATGCCCAAGCATTCTTACTTTTTTCAGAAGATGGATATGAGAGAGGGGCACCAGGGACTGCTGTAGGTGAGGACAATTGTGGTACTGATGAACACTTAAACTGGCACCAGTATAGCTGATCCTGCTGATGAGCCACCTCATTCATGAGCTCATTCTACTCCTGCCAAATACCCTCACAATCCTTACTAACCCGCCCCCCAAGAAGGTTTCTGCTGCTGCTTCAGCATGCAGTCTAACGGGCAGTTTTTGTTCCTGAAAAACAGTTTTTTCCTCCTCCGTGGTTCAATAAATTGATAATTTGCCTGTGAAGGGCACTGACCCCATGCAAAGACCTCATAATAAAATAGCCCTTTTCCTAGTTTTCTTTCCTTTCCTATCCAACACTAGAGCCTGCAGGGCTTTTTCAATACAATTCCAGCCTCCTTCCAACACATCCTTAGGACGCACAAATGGGCTACCGTTCTTCTAAATCCACTTAGTAAGACACTCAGGAAGTTCCAAGTATTTCAAAGCATTAGTCCTTCCTTCTGCTAAAACACTATTTCAGTAGCTTATATTATGCCTTCTTCCTTAGGATTTCCACTTACTATTAGAAGTCTTTCGGTGATCCACAGTGGGTGCATTTACTTTGATCTAAGATCAGTTTACTTGCAAGTGAGTAAATGCTCCCAGGCAGGTGTTTACACTTGCAAGGATGTGGCAGCAGATTTTCTGCTCTTAGCAGCAAACTAGTGCCACTTCTTGTGGCCCTGCAATGGGCCGCTGCCACAAATGGGGAGAGCTCAAGGCTTCAGCTGCAACTGCCAGCAGCTGGCAGCCATCTTGAAAAGCCAGCCCTGCCCCTCTTCTTCCTAGCCAGCCACTTCCCTGGTGAGGAGCAACATGCACACTGTAGGAGGAACACCCAGCATCTCTCTCCCTGCTGCCTCTGACTTCCCATGCCATGGCTGCTCCAACCCCTGTGGCAGCACCGACCAGCACCCTGGGCTCCTGCTGGGTACTGCACTAGCCCTGCTGGCCCACCTTGGCAACTGATAGCTTGCCCATCTGGGACCTCCTGGCTCCCCCACATGCAGCAACCAGCTGTCCAGCCACAGTGTGTCCCAGCATGCAGCTGCCACCTGGACTCCATCCAGCTGCTGCCTGGACTCCATCCAGCTGGCCAGACTCCAGCAGGGACACCAATGAGTTCCTGGACACCACTGCCAGGGCTGCCCTTGCCATACTGAACCTCCAGCCTCACCACCTCTGGGCCCACTGAGCCAGCCAGGACTGGTGGCTGCACGTCATCCAGCAGATCTGGAATGACTAGCAGTGGTTAGAGGAATTCTGGATGACCCAGGTCACCCTCCTGGGCCTCCTGGAGCAGCTCTGGCCACACTGAAGCAGCAGCCCCTCCCCACAGAAACCCAGCTGGCCTTTGCCCTGTTCAAGCTGGCACACCCCACAGCCTCCACTGTGGGCCATCTCTTTGGGCTGGGCAAGGCCACTGTCAGGAATGCCATCCTGGAGGTGTGCAGCACCCTCCAGGTCATGCTGAGGGACGTGGTGCTCTGTGTGCACAACCACCTGATTGGGGTCACAGAGTTCCATGCCCTGGGATTCTCCCAATGCATCAGGGCCCTGAATGGGAGGGACCCTCATCCCCATCACCTGCCTATCCCACAGCCACTGCCCCTACTATGGTTGGAGGGGCTTTCACTCCATTATACTCCAGGCCATTGTTGGACCATGCAGTGCCTTCATGAACATGACTGCTGGCTGACTGGGCAGTGCCCATGATGCCTGCACGTTCTGCAACCCTTCCAGCCCTGGCTCAGAGTGGCCACTTTGCTCTGGAGGTGCTAGACCTGCAGTTGAGTGCTTTGGTGATCCTGTTTCTTCTCATCAGGGACCCAACCTACCCACTCCTGTCTGGCTCATGCAGCCCCACACAAGCCAGCTGGACCCCTGCCCAACTGGTGCCTGGGCCAGACCCACACCCAGGTAGAGTGCACCTTCAGCTGCCCCAAGGGACTCTGGCACATCCTTCTTGCCCACCTTGAGATCACCAAAGACAACCTCCTCCAGCTTATCATCATAGCCTGCATGCTGCATAATATCTGTGAGGCCTTTGGGGAGCTGTTTCATGAGACCTGGGTGGAGGTGGTTTGGCAAATGAAGGACATCTGGTAGTGGAAATACAACCTGTGGTGGCAGTGACAGCAGTGCCCCTCCGCCCTCCCCCCCCCCCAGCTGGGGCCATTTGCTGAGCTACACACCCACCTCCAGGGGCTGGGGCACCAAATGCAAGACGTGCTAGCTAACCACCTCCTCCTACACCCCCCTCTCTAGCCCATTGGGACAGCCACCCACAGACCTCCTCCCAACCCCCAATGCCCAGCCCCAGCATCACACTTACTTCAGTCACATCTCAGAAGAACAAGGTTTTTCTTCCCTTCACACCAAACAGAGCCCCTTTCCCTACCTAACAGAGCCCCCACATCTCCTTCCCTCCCCAACAAACAAATCCTACCTCTACCCTTCCCCACACCAATAAAGCCTCTCCACTACACACCCTACCCACAAATACCCTCTTCCCTGTGCAAACTATTTACAATGTGACTTGTATGCCATCCTGGAGTGGGGGGCTGTGGGGTGAGAGTGCCTAGAAGGAAGAACCCAGGGACAGGCACCCAGCGGCCCAGCCTCTGGCCATTCCTCCACAGATGCATGTTGTGGCAAGCCCAGTAGTCAGGGTGCTCACTGAGGGGCAATGGTGGTGGTAGTCCCCCAGCATGAGTGGCTTTCCCTCTGGCAGTGAGTATCCAGGGCCAGCAGAGCTGGTGTGTCGTCCTGGCCCCACTGCAGGCAGCTCCATGTTCATGTGAATTCCAGGCAGAGGGGGTTCAGTGGCAAGGGACCTGTCGTGGAGTCCAGGGCAGGGGTTCCTGGCTGGTGGAAGTGGTGCTGGACTTCCGTCCAGGCCCACAGGGGGCTTGCTGTTAGGTAGTGGGCTAGGATCAAGGGCCAGGCAGCATGAAGGTGAACACCAGGACTATGACAGTGTCCAGCACCTGGTGGCCCTCCTCCCTGGCTTGCATTTCCCTGGCCACAACAATACCCTGCTCCCACGGGACTTCCACCCGCTCATATTCCAGGGCCAAGAGTTGCATCCAGAACTCCCGGTCCACCCAGTCCTATGCCTTGTCATATCCATCCTGCAACTTCTTGTGGGTCACATCCTCTGCCCATCAGGCCCATGCATCCACCAGGCATCCTCTGATGCCATCACCAGCCAGTCCAGGAGAATAATGTCATCCTGAGTCATCCTCCTGCAGAGAGCTGGAACATCCACAGAGCCACAGCTGTGGACAGTGGTGACCCTGAGCCCACATCTCAGCTGCCAGCTGTGGCCCTTCCACCGTGTGCAGCTGCAGGGCCTGTAGGGAAAGAAATCGTTTGTAAGAGTTTGCAATATTTCTGAGATAAGGGGCTGTGTACTGCCTGACCTCAGATCAGGGGTCAGGAGTGCACGGTAAGTTGACCATGGTAAATGGTCTGGCACTACCACACCGATCAGTAGTGCTCAGGCTCCCACATCTGACCTGTCAGCATCTCATACACATGGGCATTCGAGTGCAAACTGGCGCCGTATCTCCACCTTGCCCCACAGTGTCATGAGATTGCCAGTCTCCTCCTGCAACCAGTTGGGGCCCTGGGTGGTGGGCGCTGGTGTGAGTAATGAAAAGGCCATTAGGGCTCCTGCGCCAGCTCTCCAGGCCTCCATGCAGCTTTCCCTGTGCTGCCAGGCCTGAGAAGTTGCCTGCAGTGCCCAGCACAGTAGCATGGCCTGGGACTGGCAGCTGCACAGTAAAACAATGGCCCACAGCACCTGCAGGCTCCAGGCAGGCTGCTGGGGGTGGGCTGCAGGCAGCTGGAGCTGGCCCTAGTGGCCAGGAGCTTCCTGCAGCTGGGCTTGGGGACTGGCAGGTTTGGCAGAAGCCTGGAGCAGCCTATAGGCCTGGACAGCATGGGCCTGGCAGATGCATGGCACTTACATTTGCAGGTAGCAAATTTATTTGCAAGTAGTATTAGACCCAGACTCCATGTGGTGCCCAATGACTACGGAGACGACAGTCCAATTACCCATGGATCCTGTTAATCATTAGCCAGAGCAGAGCAGGGAGCAAACACCAGCACACATTGCTCACAGCAGCTTTATTCAGAATGGAGACAGCTTTGGGCGAGCTCTCTCGCCATAACAGATGAGGAGCAGCCTTGAACATTAGTTCTTTTCACATTTTATACACCTTGGTTCATAAATATTAACACTTACTCCACCATCGTCCCACCACCGGTTCAACCCATTTCTCCTCCCATCTCAAGCTCCACCTCTGTTTACTGTTTACTTCATTAATATGGAATTGCTTATGCTTTTCCTTCATTTACTTGTCTCTCTGCTAAGAGAGCATACATAAAACCATGAACTCGGGTACTCTCAGTCACTTGCTGGTTCTTTCTTGTTCTTTGCTGATTTCAGCACCAGCTCTAAGGTTCATCTTCCATCTTATCTCCTGACGATAGCTGGTGGGCTGCATCTTGTTCTTTTTACACAATGGGCTCTAACACTACTTTGTTTAGAAAACCACTTGCTTAAGCATTTGCAAAGTTAGTTACTTTTAATATATCATCCAGCCTTGTGACCATCAGATTTTTCCTGAGACACAGGAAAAAGCCTTCATTCAGCTGCACGCTCAGCATCCCCATCTTCCATATTGTTACCCTAACATCCAAAATTCATATCATTACCCTAACAAGTAGCATCAATTATTATGTACTAATTGTGCACATGTGTAGATTCATGCACTTACTGTGCAGTAAACTGTGCTACTGGGCAGAAAAGCCTTGTGAAAACACCCTCAGTATTCTCCTTTTGAAGATCCAAGTCACAGCACCAAAATGTTGCAATTTCCAGGGACTTCTAGTCCCATAGATGCAGGTTCACAAGTGAGTAAAAGAAACAAAATATAAATCAGATAGCTGTTAATCTCTGTCAGTTGGCCAGTCCACTTGACAGGAGAATATGCCATCATACACACAAATCCAGAATGCTCTAGGAAATATACATCTGTATACATATATTCTCCTTTAAGCCATCCAAAAACTAATACAGGGATGACCCATGATGTTCTCATTTATCAGTGCATTACCATTTAAATCCAGCTTCCACACTCCTCAACTATCTGTCAACCTGCAAGCTGCTTAGGAAGCTAGCCTTGATTAAAGGAACATCATTTAACACTTTGACACCTCCCATCCTTTCTGGATATTTACCACTTCATTTATTACATTCCCAGGATGGGTCTGACAATAATCGAACAATATTAAGACATTCAACAAAACACACTAAGCAAGCTACTCAGCTTCTAATACAGGAAGCAGTGTACACAGGGTGGACATATATCTCACTACAGCACTCCATAGAGACATACACTTGCTCTATGGGTCTATCTGCTGTAGAATTTGCATAACTTCATGGTCCTTGAAATTGTGGACGTTTTAAGCTATAGGACAAACCTCGTTATTTACCTATGTATGTGGGAAGCAGAAGTTGATGGTTGAGCTATAATATGTGTATCAACTGTTTTTGAAGAGTACTGTGGTATATGTTTGGTGTTGGTTACTGGCATGGGTAGTATATTAAATATCAGCTTGTGACAAGATCTTTTAAACCTGGGCAGGACACATGCATTCCAATAACTTGTAGAGCCCAGGTGAGGTCAAACACAACTGCATTCCTTGAAAAGAACAATGCAGGGTCTATTCCTTTCTGTTTCTCTGTGTTTCAAGGGATTAAGAAAGCTCTTAGATGGTGCTACCCACAAGAAATATGAAATGCCATTTTAAATACCACCAAAATGACCTAAGAGTACAAACAGGCATCATCTTTGGAGAAGGATCAGCTGTGCTGGAATGTGTCAGCACTGAAGCTCTGCTTCATTGTCATTTACAGAGATTGTCAGAGCTATTGTCTGGTTCCCTGACTCAGGGGCCCAATCCTGCAGGACAATGGCCCTGGGTGCCAAACCACAAGGTGAGATGCAACAGTGCCATAGGAATCCTCTTCAGGATTCTTGCAGCACATGTCTGCTAGCTGGTGAACCCCCATGCATGTTTCCCTACTTACAGACATGCACCCCAAATCAGGGCACAGTACGGGCCACACAAATCCCAGCAGGGGAATTCCTGTGCCACACAATAAATAAAGAGATGCCCTCCCATTAAAGGTGTCACAAATTGTGACTACCTTTGATCACAACAGCATTTGGGGCTCTCAAATGGACTAGGCCCTTGTCACAATCTATTTCACCACAATAATTTTTGTTTTGGTACAAGGGACATATCTGTTTGTGCCTAAGAGAACTTTCCCAGATATAATATTGGCACATTTGGGGATCCTCTATGCTAGTAGGGACCAATCTTTTTGGCAGGAGATTATCACCGGAGCCTCCTCAGTTGCTACTTTGACCCTAATTCACTGCTTTCTGCTCGTGCTTTTTGCCCAAGTTGCTACTTGGCTTTCTGTTCCCTGCCTTACCTACCACTGTGCTGCCTGCCTCCTCCTCAAACTGCTGCATGCCAAACACAAAGACTGCCTGTGTCCATTGTTGCATGCTGTAGGTTGGCCACCCCTATTCTATACTTAGAAGTTAGTGCTATAAGTTACTGCTATGAACCTCACGTTGAGGTTTCAGAATAAAGTTCTACTTTGCCACAATGAGTAGCATGTCCTTCTCAAATGAGTCCCAATAAAATCGTGATTGCATCATCTGGTAGTCTCGCTCTGCGCACACATACAAAAATATATTTAAGTGTGAATGAATAGTCAGGCAATTCCAAATGTGAAAATGCAAAAAAAGAAACTAGGGATGATTTCACTAATTAACTTTTTGATTGCTACATAACAACATCACAGTTCTTTTTTATTAGGTGATAAACGTGATGGTATACCATTACAACAGTTCATATATGGCTGTCAAATTAATCAGTGCTATCATGAAAGTTAAATTAATTAGACATTCAAGAAAAATGGGTCAAAAAGTTAGAGTTATGATCATCTTTTTTTAAATAACTAAAATATACTGTTCTCACTAGTTATCAAACTACTTCTCATGTTCTTCTCATGCTTCTTCCCCTGCAAACTATATATTTATCACATCTCTAAGATGTCCCCATTCCTATCTATCCATGCAGCTAAATGTCTTGTACAGGCTCTATTTTTGGATGTTTTTGTGCTGTTTTTGATGCATACAACCTTGCTCTACTCACATCCATCCAGAAAGCTGATGTAAATATTATTTTCCTAGCCTGTAACTTTGACATGCGGCTCCTCTTGGTGTATCTCTGTTAGTTCTTCCTTCTCTATTGCAGTCTAAGAAAAGCTGCAAGGTAATGCACATAGGGAGGAAAAACCAGCAGCATACCTCCAGGCTGAGGAACTCCCTTTCAATCAGCACAGAGGGCAGAAAAGGATCTTGGGATCAATAATGACACCAAGATGAACATGGGCCACTAATGTGAGGACTCAGTCACAAAGGCTAACCACACCCAGTCATGCATCCACAGACACATCACAAGCAGGTCCAAGGAGGTGATCCTCTCCCTCTATGCGACACTGGTCAGGCTGCAGCTAGAGTACCGTGTCCAGTTCTGGGCGCTGCACTTCAGGAGGGATGTGGACAGCATCAAGAGGGTTTCAGAGGAGGGCCAGTTGCATGATTAGGGGGCACCAAGGCAGGCCCTGCAAGTGGAGGCTACAGGACCTGAACCTGTTCCTGAGAGGGGATCTGGTGGCCATCTACAAACTGGCCAAGGGGGACCAGCAGGCTTTGGAAGAGTCCCTGTTCCCCCGAGCACTACTGGGAGTAACGAGGAATAACGGCCATAAGTTGACAGAGAGTAGATTCAGGTTAGATATCAGAAGGCGCTACTTCACAGGGCGGCTGGGATCTGGAACCAACTTCAAAGGGAGGTGGTGCTCACTCCTACCCTGGGGGTTTTCAAAAGGAGGCTAGATAATCACCTAGCCAGGGTCGTTTGACCCCAGCATTCTTTCCTGCCATGGCAGGGGTTCGGACCTGATGATCCGCTCAGGTCCCTTCTGACCCTAACAACTATGAAACTATGTCTCTATACCACATATGATCATTTCATTACATGTGCTTGTGGTCATTTACTGTGATTTGCAAGATTTTTCATTGTACATGTGCCTTCAAGAAACAAATATGAAGCAGGTATTGCATAATCTGAGGCTCTGTGGCATAGTCAATAGGGTTGACAAATGGTATAACCCCACTTCTTCATTAGTTTCACAAAACATCTGACTTTGGTATGTAGGCAGTTAAGTCTCTGCCATGGTTCAGCTGCTGGAATGTACATTTTTCAGTGTTAGGTACTTCTTCAGCCTTCTGTTCCACATCTCCTTGGGTGTAGCATCAAAAGGTTGGGTGCTGGTGAGGAAGCTCCTGCATGACTTCAGGTGTTTGTTTTCTATGGGATGGTCATACAGCAGTTGTTTAACATCCTCAGTTTATCTCGATTGTTCCATCCTGAACCCAGCTGAAGAATCAATCTGAAGAAATAGTTCATTGGTGGCTTTCAATAACTTTGCTGGCCTTTGACATCACTGGGTTTTACTCATGTATATGCATTTGAGAGTTCACCTTGAAAATGTATTCAAACAGGAGAAGTAATATCAAAGATCTTAGTACAGAAAAAAATTAACATCACTACTACTTCATAACTAAAAGCCCGTGAACTTCACAGCAGGAAGGATGCTATATGACAATAATAAAAATGTAATTATCTCTCCAAGATATGGTGTGTAGGTATGCAATTTTTTTATCCTTAGGATTGGAAAGGGGGTGAGATACAGTACTATTTAATAAAAGAAAAGGATTATTAAAATTTGCTGTCATATTTTGTTATTGGTACCAAAACAAAAAAACAAGCATTTTTTTCTCATTAACTATAACACACAATGATGTCACCTGTATTCCTTATCAATATTGTTCACTTAAGAGATGTCTGTTTTTATCTTATGTTTTCAAATCTGAAGGCTTAACATTTGGTACAGAATGGTGCTTTAACATATTTTGTGCTACTTCTTTAGAAGAGAACCAAAAATTGTTAGTCTTCCAGAACCAGGTATTACTGATTTCTGCTTTTAAATCACAGTCTGTAAGTCAAATTTATCACCAGTGTAGCTTAAACAACATGGTTTCTGTGTATATATTTAATACAATCCATATAAAAATGTGCATTATAACCCTTCATTGCTTGTACTTCTAAATCCCAATGAAGCCAAGATTCTTTGCTTATAAGAGTGTGCCCTGATAGCAATAATGTAATTTTTTTTAGACATGTGATATAAGTACCCAGGTCTGCATGACTGTCTCTATACTACTAAAATAAATAAACTATGGTCATTATGGCACAATTGTAAATATTAAAGAAAAATTATTTGGGCAGCTTCCATCCCAGCCAAGTAATTTAAAATGAATGCAAATATTATTTAAAATAATTAATAAGATTGTCTATAAACTACATCATATGCATCTTCACCACTATTAGAATCTAAGATTATCTTTGCAAATTGGATTATAAGAAACAGTACCAGAGTTTAAAAGTTGCATCAAGTTAATATAGGTATAGCA
Source organism: Caiman crocodilus (assembly GCA_030014935.1). NCBI lineage: Eukaryota > Metazoa > Chordata > Crocodylia > Alligatoridae > Caiman > Caiman crocodilus. The sequence goes on from JAGPOW010001296.1 coordinate 92,303,572, forward strand.
TGTGTCAGAGAAAGGAATTAGGACTCACCTTAACTCACATGCTTAGTTACATCATATATAAACTGTCTAGTAACAACCTTAAGTATATTAATTTAGAGGGTTTTTTTAGTATGAGCCTAGCATGTTGCCCTTCCAGGATATCTTCTCTAACACTTGTAACTGTTGCTGCTAACCCAAAACCCCAGAATATCTGAAGTTAAGTAAGACATGGCTAGTGTATTATAAGTATGGGCATGTCTACATGTACATTCGATGCAGGAACAGTTTACTCATGAGTAAACAGTCCTGGGCAGTAAGGCTGTGCAAAATTTTGGCGACTGTTTTGTTTCAGAGGTGTTTTGGGCTGTTTCAGTGCCCAAAACATCAAATCCAAATTGAAATGGAAGGCTCAGAAGCATCTCCGAAATGACCCACGTGTGCATGACTGTCTCTATACTACTATGCAACTCAGCTCCGCAAGGAACAGAGATCCACACTGTAGGGGGTCTCCTCACTGCCGCTGCCCACCCCGAACCGCCCTGGCAACACAGGGCTGCATGGGGCAGGCAGTGGCAGCAAGGAGACCCTGGTGCAGATCCCTGCTCCCTGCGGAGCCAGGTCACATGGCAGGGCAATGCTGGTCCCTGCTGCACAACCTTGCGCTGCAGGGAGCAGAGATCTGGGACAGCGCAGGGTGAGCAGCGGCATCAAGAAGACCCCAGCATGAATCTCTTCTCCCTTCAGAGCTAGGCAGCACAGCAGAGCAACACTGGTCTCTGCTGTGTGACCTTGCTTCACAAGAAGCAGAGATCTGGGGTAGGGCTGGGCAGGTAGTGGTGACAAGGAGACCTCGGGATGGATCTGTTCTCCCTGTGAAGCTAGGTCATGTGACAGCACAATGCTGGTCCTTGCCATGTGACTTGCCTCTGGAGGAAGCACAGATCTGCACCGGAGTCTCCTTGCCACCACTGCCCACCATGCTCAGTCCCACGTCATTGGGGCAGTTTGAGACAGGCAGCAGTACTGAGGAGACCCCTGGTGCAGATCTCTGCTCCCTGCAGAGCCAGGCCACATGGCAAGGCAGTGTTGGTCCCTGCCACGCAACCTGACTCTGCAGGAAGCAGAGATCTGGGGCAGAGTAGGATAGGCAGCGGCAGCAAAGAGACCCCAACATGAATCTCTGCTCCCTGTGGAGCTAGGTCACATGGCAGGGACCAGCACTGCCCTGCCACGTGACCTGGCTCCACAGGGAGCAGAAATCCATGCCAGGGTCTCCTTGCCACCACTGCCTGCCCTGCACAGCCCCATATCACCAAGCAGTCTGGGATGGGCAGTGGCAGTGAGGAGACTCCTGGCATGGATCTCTGCTCCCTGAGGATCCAAATCACATGTCAGGGACCAGCAGGCTTGCTGTCTGCTCTGTGCTGATTCCCTGCCATGCGACCTGACATGACAGATCAGAGATATGCATGGTGGTCTTCTCACCTGTATGGAGGGCAGCAGCCCTCCTCCTCTCCTGGATGAGCCACCAATGGCCCCATCCTTGTCCCTAACTGGGGCCCTGCAGCCGCAAGCCTGACCTGCCTAGTAGGGCTGTGCAAAGCCTGCCTTGCAGCCCATTCAAAACAGATTTGGCAGAGACTCAGCTGAAACAAAACAGGACAGTGATCTGAAACACTGAAACAAATCACTCTTCTCCAAATTGGCTGAATCCGAAACTGAATCAAAACATAGCCATCTCTCACAGCCCTACTGGGCAGGTGTCTACACATGGAGGGAATCGGGGGCAGATTTGCTGCCAATGGCAGCAAGCTGCTCCCACTTCCTGGAGCCCTGCAATGGGCCTCTGCCACCACCAGGGGGAGCTCTAGACTCCCCCTGAGTGTTAGCTCAGAGCCTGGCAGAAAGCACCAGGTCAGGAGACAACTGTCCCCTGGCCTGGGCTGAGATACTACACCCTGCCCCGAGGAGCTAACAGGAAGCTCCTGGCTCTGGCTCTGGCTCCCCAGTTAGGGGCAGGGGACTTCGAAACAGCTGGAGGGGAGGAGCAGGTCCCAGCCTCCTGCTCTGATCCACAGGTAGGGCAGCTAGCAGCTATCTCACTGCTAGCTGCCCCACCAGCAGATCAGCGCGGGGGGCTGGGACCTACCCCACCCCTGTAGCTCTTTCCAAGACTGGTGCTTCTGATCAAGGCATGGGACTGGGACCCATCCCTGACCAGGACAGTTCCCAGCCACCTGGGGAGCTTGTTCCCTGCTCTGAGCTATGTGGGGAGCAAGTTCCCCAGCCCCTGCCATCAGGAAGCTCCTAGCACCCGTCCCGCAACTAGCTGGTGGGATTTGTATCTCCCAGTGCTGGCCATGTGGTCATGGAGCTGGTGCTGGGAGATTAGGATCTCCCAGCATGAGCCACATGGTTGTGGGGCTGGCCCTGGGATATAAGGATCTCCCAGTCTCCCGCTCCCAGATTGTGATGGCAGAGTGGAGGCTGGAAGATAAGGTTCTCCTAGTACCCGCTCCCCAATTGTGACCTTGGAGCGGGGGGCTTGGAGCTCCCTTCTGCTGAGGCAGAGAGATATAGTTGTTGGCCCCAGAAGCAGACAGATTCTGGGGGCAGGGAGCAGTCTCCCACTCCATGGTGGACAGCTGACCAGGAACAGATTTGCTCCCACTCATGCATCTACACAAGAGCTACTGTGCCATTACTAATCAAAAATAAATTGGATACTTACATTTGCAGGTAGCAAATTTACACTTGATCAATGAGGTTTACTGTGCAGTAAGCATGTGCATGTGTAGGCACACATGTTTACTCTGTAGGAAACTATGCTACTAAGCAGTTAAATGTCTAATGTAGACACACCTTATATGCAGTTTTTACATGTACAGTTATTATATTTTTATCATAAAAACAGTTTACTGCTTTGGACTTAAGCTTGAGTCCTACTTGTCAGTTTTCTCTATGATAAACACCTATAGACACGTTAAGAGCTAACCATTTCATTCCTTACAAACAAAATGAAAGTCTGCTTTGAAATGCAATGTTTATGCATAGGATTCCCACATTGTTTTAACAAAAATGCACTGCCTTATTTAGGAGGAATTTGACAGCACATAAGTGAGAATTTTTTTTAGAACAAAAAACAGCAAATGTGTTATTTATTTATTTATTACAAGTTGTACTTCCAGAAGGGATAGCATAGAATCATCCAGTCCTGCCTGCTGCTACAGTGTTAACATGGGTAGGCTGTCAGTCAGCCACTCTCCCTTTGTCTCTCCCCCTGGGATTGAAGGAGAGAAAACAGAGGATTGTGGGATGCTGGGAGACCTAAAGGCCCCTGTAGCATTACGTGTAATTGTAAAGGTGTTATACTAATGATGCAAAACTGAGACATTTCTCTTTGGAAGAGGTATTATTTTGTATCTTGTTCACTATGTTTGTAGTACTACAAAGAGTTTGAGTAGATCTACACTTGCTTTTAGTAGTGCTAAAAGGGTTTATACAGTCTAATGTCTATCCATGGCCTGTGATTTCTTTGTTTCATATGTGTGAAAAACTTGATATTCCTTTTAATCTTCCTCCAACAGATTTTCCATGGGAAGGGATGTTCAAACTTTCTATTATTATTATGTAAAACTGGTTTTCAGGGTCCATGGTTAGAATTGGGCTACAAGTAGCCATTAGTTCTAACACCTGTCCAATAGTATCTTTTTATAATCAGTTGTTTACTGGTTGCAGACCACTGTTATGCCAGTCACTATGCAGAATATAAGAAATTTATAATCCCTTGCCTATGTGATTCTCTTATCAAAAAGTCTTCTGCACTGAGTATATAGGAAGTTTCGCCGAAATTCTTATAGTTCTAAGAAAAAAAAGTATTTATAAAAAGGTATTCTGCCAAAATACACTGTTCACTTTACAATAGAATTTTCAATAATATCTATATCCCTTTTTCTTATCATATATACTTTTTAATTTTGGTTGGCTTAAATCCAGTTGTAGTGTATGTAATAGTATAGATTGATACACAAGATTCACTCCACATATATGGAGTGGGGCTGGGTTCTTGGCAGTCTGCACTGGAAAGTACTGCTCACAAAAACGGATTTACCTCTTAACCATTGAAACCATGACTCTTGTGAAAGAAGCAAGGTGGACTACAGTCCAATGAGCATATCTGCTACCTTCCAAAGAAAACAAAAGTTATATTAGCCAAGAATTCTCCATACCTACAGAAAGCAACATTAAAAATGGTTTGCGGCACATTCAGAAGGCTCTGATACTCATACCCTGTGTTTATGACAGCAACATTTCATCTTTATGTTATGTATCTATGGGAAAGGATAGACCAGACAAAGGAAGCAAGGTTTATATTCAGCAGATGAGCTTCATTGTTCCTACATTCCAATTACTGTGGTAATTATTCCTACATTTAGCTCTAGTGCTACTTGTTATCTGTGTTTTTTCTGTTTGTCTTTTGGGGGCGAAAGAAAGGAGGACTTCCCCCCAAATTCCCACTTTCTTTAATTTGATTTTCTGGACTAGACATCAGTTGTGAGTCTCTTTTTCCCTACCTAACCCTCCCCACACTCCCAAGCACTGTGTAAAAATATATATATACTTCTGGCAAAAACAGCATCCTGAGCTACATCACAATGTATATTATGTGACAGCATTCATAAAAACAAAGTAGAGACATACAAGCCCAGGAGGAAAGTTGAGAAGATTATGCCTTAGACTGCTCAATGCACCTTTCCAAGCAAGCCTATTATATTTTGTCAAACAAAATGGAAGCATGTCTTGTGCTCTTGAGAAGATGCATTCAAGAATAAATTATATCACCCTCAAAGTTAATTCAGTTACCACTTGTGATATTGGGTTCAAAGAAGACATGATAAAAACAACAGCTACTAGAAAAGTATCATTGACAAAATCCTCACTGATTTCACTGTTACCAAGGTTTCACCCATAAACCTTGTGTAATCTCCAATCCTGTTCTGATGGAAGGCCCCTAACAGGTAGAACAGTTGTCAGTTCCTCCTTTTAATCCTTATTCACATTTTCAGGAATCATTTTTATAGTAACACATTTTTTATTCAATTTCAACTTTACCATGATCACAAATACCATTTTCAGGCTAGTATAAAGGGCTAACCATGATCTGTTCTAGAAATTATTAAAGGTCAGAGTCTCAGATTATGTACATTTTTATGAAGCCATCAACTGCAATGGGACTATATTAGTTTATACCAGCTAAGAATGTGGCTAAGCTGTCCATATCAATTATATTATCTGTTTCTTGATACTTGTGGAATAACAACTGATCAAAAGTTTCCTCATTTTCTCCATTGATATAAATGCCTCTGATCCAAATTACTTTTCTTTACAGTTCTAACCCATTTCTTATACTTTAATTTTAAACCAAAGACATTTAGTCTGGCCATAAAAATCCATGATGCTTAAACTATATGTTTATTTAACTGTGATGTTTTCATAGATTCATAGATGTTAGGGTAGGAAGGGACCTCAATAGATCATCGAGTCCAACTCCCTGCATAGGCAGGAAAGAGTGCTGGGTTCAGATGATCCCAGCCAGATGCCCATCTAACCTTCTGTTGAAGACCCCCAGGGTAGGGGAGAGCACCACCTCCCTTAGGAGCCCATTCCAGATTTTGTCGCGCTCACTGTGAAGAAGTTCCTCCTAATGTCCAGTCTAAATCTGCTCTCTGCTAGCTTGTGGCCATTATTTCTTGTAACCCCCAGGGATACCTAGGTGAGTAGAGTCTCGCCAATTCCCTTCTGTGTCCCCGTGATGAACTTATAGGCAGCCACAAGGTCACCACTCAACCTTCTCTTGTGGAGGCTGAAGAGGTCCAGATGCCCCAGTCTCTCCTCATAGGGTTTGGCCTGCAAGCCCTTAACCATACGAGTGGCCCTTCTCTGTACCCTCTCCAGGTTATCCACATCCCTCTTGAAGTGCAGCGCCCAGAACTGCACGCAGTACTCCAACTGCGGTCTGACCAGCGCCCAATAGAGGGGAAGTATCACTTCTTTGGATTTATTCGTCATGCATCTGCTGATGCTTGATAAAGTGCAGTTAGCTTTTCTGATGACTTCATCACGCTGCCGACTCATGTTCATCTTGGAGTCCACTAGGATCTCATTTGGATCTTTTGTTCAGTCTGATCTAGGACAGTCAAATATCATGCTTTGCAGATGTTTAAGACATAGCTTTGTTTGAGTTTGCTGCCTTGCAGTCTACTGTGTTGAACTATCCAATTTAAAAAGTTAGTAGTGTAACATTATGGGGTTTTCCTCATTTTCTCTAATGTCCATTCAAGTGCCTGAACAAAGCATTTTGCAAGCTAGTATGAGGTTGTGTGGTACCAGTACACACGCATTTTACTGAATTTATGTTAAGAAGAATGCAAAATTCCTTATAAGGAAACAGTGTGCAGTTTTCTGTAGAATAAACTTCAGAAAATGTTGTACTTCAATAGCCTGAGCGCTAAAGTTTTGTCCGAGTTTGTCACATGGGTAATGTGTGTGCTGGTGGGAGGGCACTTGGGATCACACGCCCCCAGATTTCTATGTTGATGCTGGGGCATGGGGCTGCAGCCCGCTGGAGGCTGGTCACAGTAGCAGCCGAGACGACAACAGCAGCATGGAGTTATGCCCCTCCACTGCCAACACTTACACATCATCTATGGTTTGTTACACAGTAAGACATAAGAAATACTATACTGGGTCAGATCAATGGTCTATCTAGACCAGCATCCTGTCTCTGACAGTTGCAGGGGTGGATGCTATAGAGGAAGAACATTGAACAAGATAGATCTAGTGATCCATCCCCTATTCAATATCCCCTGTCATCTACCATTTGTAGTTTAAACATACCATAGGAAATATCTCCAACTATTCTGTTTAACACCTATTAATATATCTACCATTCATACATTTGTCTAGTCTCATTTTGAACCTGGCTATATTATCTGCCTCTAGCACTTCTTGTTGCAATGAATTCCACAAGTTAACTATGCATTGTGTAAGAAAGTACTTTTTCCTGTAAAAAAACCCAAAACCCAGGACAGCCAAACCATACTCTAGACATGACATCTAAGGGCCTCAAACCTAGACTTCCCCCTCACCCATCCCACCCCACCTACTGGTCTGGGCAATAAGTACCACTAAAAACACTGTTCCACACAGCTAGCTGGTAGCCCACTTCCATAAGTTACATGATGCAGCCTATGGCATGTTTTCTATAATGACCTTGAGAGTTCATATTGTCTAATTTGTACTTGTTACAGAATCAGATGATTGGAAGGAATGACAAGAGCCCTCCTCTGCAAAAGTTACTGTCTTTCAGAGTTGGTGACCAGTGATCCTCAACCCCAAACACTTAGGTTTAAACTTGGGTAAACTTTCCATTTATTCACTCACCGTCTCAAGGAACACTCCTGCAAAAAAACAGTGGGAAAGGTAATATCAATTATACCGTTTTGCAGATCTATATCAGTCAATCATACTAATGTTATTTCCGTCTTGTAACACATTGCACCCAATTCTCCTAGTTGGTGCGTTGAAAAAAATATGTTTTTTTCTTGCATTTGCCTCTTTTAGTATTCTATGATTCCCGGGCTGCATTTTTTGTTAATAAAGGTTGCTATCAAAGCAATTCCATCTTCATCACCAGTAATTTTCTTGTTATGTCTTCAAATCCAATTAAACAAATCATGCCTTTTAAATTAACTACAATTACTTTAATTTGATGAGAACAACAACAAAAAAGAAAGCAAAACAACCATCAAAATTAATCAAGTTAGTGGATCCTTATTTACAAGCTGTAATAAGTCCCTACATTTTTAGATCTGTCTCCAAACATCAACCTCATATGACTTCACAGAGGTCGTGTATTTATTTCTACCAATAGGAATATCTCAGAAATTCTCACCGGTAGAAAATTAGGCCAGGAGCTGGAGCACACATACATTCCTCCCCTGTAGCTGGCAATAAAGGGCTTCTCCCTGGGCTACCCCCACCTTTCGGGAGCCCACTCTTTGTAAGCTTTTCCTCTTCCCTGATTGGGAAGGAAGCAGGCCATCAATAGGCAGCTCCCCAAGTTTTAAATCAATTTATGTGCAGCCCAAATGATTTAATGAAGTGACTTAAAGCCCAAAGCGTGAGGTAACAGGGCTGGAGATAGCTTTCCCAGACCTGTATCCTGGCTTCCCAGCTTCTCACCTGGTCAGGACATGCAGCATTTACAGGGATAGCTGCCCTGGCCCTGGCCCACACCTAGCTGAGTGGCAGGGAAGGCATTTAAAGCCTGGAGGCCTAGAACTGGAATTGGGAACAGCCTCTGTGAGCCCAGTTCCTAATCCCTGGGAATCCCCCTGGCTGCATGACTCAGGCAGGCTTGCAGTCACAGCATAGCTGTCCCCTATACCCAGACAAATCTGGTTTCATCAGAAAGCAAGCAGGAGGCATGAAAGACAGCTGCGACACAGCTGCAAGGCTGTTCAGGCTTGGGGCTGCTGTGGGACTCTTGCCTGTGGCAGGAGCCCTTTCACAGCTCCAAGAGGACCCCAGTACAGGAAAATTGTTCCCCTGCCCATCCCATCAATCTCCTTTTTGGGCTGGGGGGAAATTCTTCTGGTGCTGAAACCTTCCCAGGGCTCTAGGAATCCCCAGCCCCACACCTGCCTACCACTGTAATCCTCTGGGTTATACCAAAGATATGTAGCAGCTGGGGGTGCCTATCCCAAGGTAGAAATCCTTGCAAGGCTCTGGAAGCCTTCCCATGTCAAAAAATGCCCCTTCCCTATTCTCCAAACAAATGACTGATTGGCAGGACATGGAACAGGGTTCCTCGCAGGACTCCCTGATAGTTTGCCCCTAGGTGGGCTATCAAGGAGCCAGTGCTCCCCCTCCCATCCTCTCCCTTGGGAAAAAGCAGAAGACCATGGGATACTGGGTATCTATGTCTCTCAAAAGAAGCATACAGGTGTTCAAATTTATCAGGAGGAGGAAGATCTTCCTCACAGGACCCCAATCTAACTTCTTTTGGAAGAGTCATTTTAATCCACAAGAACGCCATGTACGTTCTCTAAGGATGCACAAATAGATATTTTGTGGACCAATACTGATGGCTGAATTTTAACAAGCCATATCAGCTGATACCAATCCGATCGCCAATATGTGGCTCAGCGGCATGGAGAGCAGTATCCGGTTAGTAAGTTTGTTGTGGGGGAAGAGGGAAGAGGGAAGAGGGAAGGAAAGTGGCATGGGAGGAATGGGGCAGATCGAGGCCCCTGCAGTGAGGGAGGGAGTGAAGCTAGCACTGGGGCTGGGGCCAGTTTTCCCTAAGCTGCACGGCATGTTGTGTGGTCACGCAGGCACACCTGGTAGTGTGGCACAGCTTACAGGGAATGCTAGCTGGGGCAGGGGAAGGGGCAGGGGCAGGCGCCATGAAGTGGTGGTGGCTCCCACCACTGCATGCACCCCATGAGGGCATGGGGGTGTGTGCTCCCCAGATCTGTGTATAGGGCATGGGTAGGCTGCCGCTGATGGCTGGGGCTGGCAGCAGGTTCTTCCTGGTGGGGACGCTGGGCTGGCATGTGCTCAGGGCAGACAGCTGTGGCACTGAGAGGGGGGCTATGCTGAATTTTGGGGTGGCTGTAGCCCTCTCACATTGCATCCCTCCTAGCACTGCCACCGCCCAGCCCAAGCACAGCCCTGCCCAGCCCCCACACTGGGAAGAGCCCAGCATCACACCTGGCCTCAGCCTGCAGCTGCAGCCAGCCCTCTCCCCGCATGCAGATCCATCCCCTGATAAGCAGCTTGTCCATCCCATGCCCTGCCCCAGCCTGGCTGGGCAGCACCTGCCCCTGCTCTAGTCTCACTCCACTCCCTCCCTCACTGCAGGTGACTCAATCTGCCTGCCTACACCTCTCCCTTCCCCTACAACAGACTTACCAGCTGGACGCTTCTCTTCAAGCTGTCAGGCTATGCTCCTAGCTACCTGAATGCTGCACTGTGGCTGCATGCATGCACATAGCATTTATTGTCTATAGTGCAATTGTCTATATATACAATATGTAATATATACAATTGTCTATAGTGTTCATTTTCCCTATATTGTTACCAATACGATATGGGACCAATGTATCAGTGCACCTCTAATGTTCTTCTTTTTCTGCAGTGAGAAAGGCTTTTCTCCCAGCACAAATGAGACATTTGTATGTGGCCAGAATATGTTAGGCCTTAAAAGAATAATAAAAAGACCTAGACACTGGATTATTTAAGTGTTTAGACTTGTTACCCAGGGTGGAGTCAGGAAACTTTTATTAAAGAGAAGATTACAGTCGTGATTGTGATAGATTTTCATTCTAGCTGATCACCCATTTCACCCTTTTTCTCTATAGCCCAGCTCCCTGCCCAAGTCAGGAATGTCCCTGACTATAACACCTTAGTTAAGTGTCTCTGTAACCTGCTTTTGAAAATTTCTACAGATGAAGATTCTAGCACGTCTCTAAGCAACCTGTTCCAACGCTTGACCACCCTCATAATCAGAAAGTTCTTCCTAATCTCCAAGTTAAATTTCCTCTGCTGAAGTTTGAGGCGATTTCTCCTAACTCTGTCCTCTATAACCACAGAAAAGAGGCTCTCTCTTTCCTGTTTATAATCTTTCTTTAGGCATTTCAAGACTGGTGGTTGAACAAGATGACCTCTAGAGGTATCTTAGTCCTACTTCTCTGGCTGTTATAAAATTTCCCCTCAGTCTTCTCCTTTCTGAACTAAGTAATCCTAGTTCTTTCAGCTTTTCCTCATAAAACATGTTTCCCAGGCCTCTAGTTATTTTCTTGTTCTCTGCTGGACTCTTTCCAATCTGTCCACATATTTCTTGAAATGCAGGACCCAAAACTGGACGCATTACTCCAGGTGAGGCCTCATCAGTGCCAAACAGAGCAGCAGAATCACTTCTCTTTATTTTCAACAGACAGTGCTATTAATACAACAGAGAGTCCATCTACACATGCCTTTTATATATGTGTATTAGCTTATTTTAATGAGCATTAAAGCATCACAAAAATTGTGCCATTCAGTTAATGCTCATTAAAATAGGATAATTTTGTCAAGGATTATCCTGCCTTGAACTAGACCTTGTGTGATTCCTTTGCATCCCATATATCCTTAGGATATTCTTCCCTAATAATATGACCAATGTTTTATTAGAAGGTATAAATATAGTAGAGTTATGACAGGGAATGACTGGGACATAGAAGTCACCTTGGAGCTTGACACAAAAGGGAATCATTAACCATTAGAAAGAATCAGGAGCAGGCTAGGTCAGGAAACAAGCAAGCCAAGACTGGAGTCAGCATCCTAGGGCCAGGCAGAGTTTGCCCTGTTGAGTAGTCAACTGGGCAATGAAATAGCTGCTACTTATAAGCAGACAGGCACACAGCAGGTGACTAGGGCTAGCTGGAAGTAGTTAGCCTGCTGGCACCCAGGTTCACTTGGGTAAAAAAGACTAGCTGGGGAATAACTATCCTATCTGGTGCCTTGATTCCTGACAGTTGATCATGGCAGTATAGGAATCTAGAGAGAAAAAAAAGAGACCTCATTTGAGACTGTCGCACCTTGAGAGCCTTAATTTCCACAGACTCCTAGGGCGAGAACGAACGCTCTCTAACTAATTTCTTTTTCCCGCACTAGGCTTTGATTT